>PYHW01009486.1:11222226-11287051 GCA_013186435.1 Turdus rufiventris | reverse complement strand
TTTATTTCTTCATGGCTTCCAGGGGACAAAGAGGAAGTTTCCCAAAGTCTGGGGTCTTTTCTAGGGTCAGGAAAGGGGAGGGGAAACTCAGCTTCCAGCCAATAAGATAACAGAGGGCATACAGGGACAGTCCATAGATTTAGAGGGGTCACAGGATTTAAGGGACATAACATTCTTAATACATCTTGGGTACAGGGTTACAACAAGTTCCTAGGATTTGTTAATTAATTTACTACTGATAAAAGACACCTCTATAGTTGCGAGATTTGTAAATGTCCATCAATATTTGAGTATGGTGTCTTGGCTAGTGAGATTTTCTGCGTAAATAATGTCCTAGTTAATAAAAAAAAAATATAAAGAAGTATGAAGCCCTTAAAATATTTTATCATGAGCTTCTTTTGAGAATATTTTATTTTTAATTATATGAAGACAGTTGTCTTTACTGCTTCATTCTGTTTAAAGCATCCCCAGGCTTCTGCTCCAGGAGACCAATGCCAGGATGAAGTATTCATTTCGGGACAGCAGAATTACTCATCTGCCACGCTTAGTCTCAAAGATGTTCCTCCAGACAGCATCAAAAAAACAGCTGTGCAGGTAATTATCTGCATGACAACATGGACAGGACATTATTTGCTATTATTCATAAGGCTGTATTTTTTATTAGCAGTAGAAACTCACGTTGGGATAGCAGTTGGAACTAGGCCTCTAAAATTTAATACACAGGCTTCAAAGCTGACATAAATGAAAAGCATCCTCTTTTTGGAAGATGAAATAGTTGACTATATGAAGGAAGATAGTTCTTACTTTTCTTCAGTAGGTGCTTTGAAAGAAGAAATTTGCAGTCAAACAAGTACTTACAAGTGAAAATAGGAATATGGCAGATTATTTCAGAAAAGTAATATGAAGCTGATTAGACCTTTTAAAGAACAAACTTGAAATCTGTTGTGATGAAATGTGATAATAAACCAGAATTAGGAGACACTCCTATATCTCTAAGCACCATCTCTGAAGGTGGGTCACACTACCATGAAACTAAATGAATTCTTGTAAATTATTATGCAGATGATGATTTTATTCTGACATCTTCAGTAATTTCAGTTGCATTTCTACAGACATTGGGTATTGGGAACTTGCATAGCTGTGGATACATTTGACCTATATAAACTACCTCTGGCAACAAGAAAAGTTTTCCTGTCGTAGTTCGAGTTTTCAGGAAAGGCAGTGGAAATTTGTGTAAATTAAATATATATGATCTGTAAATAATCTGAAAATGTATAATAAACACACATTATCATTTCTCAGAATATGTCTGACAAACTCAGCAGAGCAGATTTTGGTATATGTCCAGTCACATAGCTTGGTTAGAGGTTGAAATTTGCACAGTTCAGTTACTTGTAATTCTGAGAGAATGTTTTAATATGCTTGTATCCTCTAACTAATATGATAATGGTGGGAGGGCAATCTGTAACTCAAGCCTATAGCATTTTTGAAATCAGATAGAATCAGTCACTATTTAGGGTGGATAAGACCATGAGATAAGCAAGGGGATAAAAAGGCTGCCCATCTCAACACAGCTTCACTAAGGAAACGTTGCCACCTCCAGCATAATTTCTCGTGACACGGTTGGAATGCACTGTATGTCTTGACAGTTGTGTACATCACTGCTGCTTGTCGTCATTATATCTATCAATCAATTACATGTGCATTAACAAAAGAGTAACATTAGTTGGAAGTACTACAATTTTGATATTAAAATCTTGAATGTGAACTTGGATGTGAACTTGCTCAGGGAGTTTTCTTGTAAGTGGTCACCATAAGATGCTTGGGGAACATGTAGTCTGCCAGCTGAAGGTGGAGGGGGATTTTTATTTTTGTATGATCTATTGGAAATGGTTACAAAATCTCTGAATTTTTTGCAAGAAAAATGCAGATTATAATGGTATGAATCAAGTGTTAATACCATCAGTTGCAGTGCTAGAAAATAATATTTGGGAAAACTCAGTGAAAAGTGCTAAAAGTAAAGGCTGTATAATTTGTGATAAGAAACTAGCACTGAAATAAAGTTTTTGTTTTTCAAATTGTACAGTAGGTCAGAGCTGATAGCTATAAGCAAAATGGATATAATTTTACGTGATCCAGAAGAGTAGTTTTAGTAATGTTGAGGAAAATTAAGAGCAGTTACATATGAGAAGTATTGAATTAATAAAGCAAGAATTGAGGATTGCTGCTTATAAAATGTTTGACCCTGACTATGCATATCTTTTTCAGATGCCTTTAACAAATGGACAAATGTGCCAGCCTCAGAGACTTCCAGCAAACTACAGCCAAGTCCATCATCTCCCTCCTCAATCATCAGTTGCAAGACATCCATCTAGAGAGCAATTAATTGATTATCTGATGTTGAAAGTTGCCCACCAACCTCCCTATACACAGTCCCAGTGCTCTCCCAGACAAAGCCATGAGTTGGCAAAGCAAGAGGTAAGAATAAAATCTATCTGGCAGATATGACATCTGTTAGTCAAAGACAATTAATTGTTAGATTGTTTTCATTTATTATAATTTCTCTGTAAATGGTGACAGTAACAATATAGGGATTTATCTCCAGCAAAAAATCCTCAGAGCAATTGTACTCCTCAAATCACACGTTCCTTCCAGTTTCGAGAGAAATTTGGTAGAATTTTAACTGAACGTATCAAAAACTTGCATCTTTTTACTGAGCTAAAAATTAATTTCTCAACTAAATTTATTAATTTATCTCAACTTGATTATTTAGCTAGTAACTGAAGAAAACACAAAGTTACAGTGCAACTTAGAGTACTTTGCATCTGAAATGGTTAAAAAATCTGCAAGTGCAGAAATGTGTATCTGTAAGCAAAAATCCATAAAAATGAGCAATCTGATGCATGCCTGATAATTAAGTTTTATTTATGATAGACAGATGTGTATATAAGAAATTCTTACACCATTTAATGACTCTTTCATTGTGACAGCCTTCTTTCTATGTTGTTTGGATTTTTTTGAGAAAATCCTGATAACTACATTTTCATTCTGTGCTAGAATGAGAATGTCCACTTCCCATGTAAAATAAGTTTTTTATTCAATTCTTCTAGCAAGAAAAAGAGGACAGAGTCTTGGCTATGTAGAATTTCCAGTGAAAGTAGGAATGAGATTTGACTTCCAAAATTTATCTAGAGGTAGCAAAGAAATAGGAGGAACGGATTCTTTCCCATCAGCATGTATATTTGCGTGGGGCATTAAAGTACAGTAATTTCATGACTATAAGGCACACCCTTTTGACTTAAATTTTGATGGAAACCTGGAAGTGCGCCTTATAATCCGGTGCGCCTTATATATGGACAAAGTTCGGAAATTTGCCAACACCTGGAAGTGCGCCTTATACCCCAGTGCGCCTTATACTCGTGAAATTACTGTAACCTACATAATATCAAAGTATCTCCAAATTTAAAGCCCATGTGCATTATGATTATAATACTAGTGGCGTTGGAGTAAAACTTAGGTACAATGATACATAATGTTGTTGTATGCAATCTTGTTATGCATTAATGAAATATAATACCCTCTTGACCTGCTTTTACTTTGTTTTTCATTTTAAAGCTTTAATTCACCTGAATTAGTTAGTAATAATTTCATTACAGTAGCTTTGAATGTAGATTTTCAGGCAATTCATCTAACTTTGGTTGTAATTACATAGATTCGAGTGAGAGTTGACAAGGATCCAGAACTTGGATTTAGTATATCTGGAGGAGTTGGGGGTAGAGGAAATCCATTCAGACCAGAAGATGATGTAAGTATTCTATGCTAATGTTTCTTGAAAGCCTTCTTATCTCTGTTTCTTATGTTCAGCAGTGGGAGAAAAGAAAGAATATATATTTCCCAAACCACTACTGGTTTCCCAAACCACCACAGGACTGGAAGGGAGAAAATTGGACAAATGATGTGGAGAATCAAGGTTGTAGGGGATCACTGTGTTTGCATGAAAGTATAGACAATTATTCCAGATTAGTGGTTTTTGCACAGTTCTAGTTATCAGTTAGCGGATTTGAGATAGTGAATTATATAGTGTACAATTAGGAATCCTTTTATAAAAGAGACAGTGATTTAGCCAACAGCTCTATTTCTGGTGGTTGATAATTCATCTTGACATATACATCTGCCAGATTAAACCAAGGTAGACCACAATTTTCCCCTCAGTAACTCTTTAAAGATAATTCTAGATTTTCAACATCAGAAAAGGAAGGCAGTCTCAAAAGCCAGAGACCTGTAGAATAGTATTGCATTTTCTTCTGCTCAGGATGGAAAATTGAAAAATGTTTTGAATTACATCTGTTTGATGCTATTCTGTTATTCATAAATAAGTTGTCAAAAATATTTCCACCTCTGTTTTTCAAGGGCATATTTGTAACCAGAGTGCAGCCAGATGGACCAGCATCTAAGCTGTTACAGCCAGGGGATAAAATAATTCAGGTATTTGAATGACTTAATTAACTAACCTGTGTAATAGACTGGTTTGTTTTCAGTTTGCAACTAAGAGCAAATTGTCTAATTTTTATATTGATTACCAACCTTTTTCTGATTTATTCTTGTATTCTGAGATGAAGCTTTTCATTTTCTGCCACCTAACATGCCAATAAGTGACTCAAACTGAAGCACAGTGGATCATGTTTTCAAATTCTGAATATTTTTCACACTTCTGAAGACCAAAAAAATAAATTACAAAAGAAGTAATTTGAGATGGGACATGAGCATTTCATTAGGCTAAATTATCATTCAGTTATTGCATTTGTGGTCATTCACATGCAGTGTTGTGAACAATGTGTTGTCTGAACACGAGTAGGCGCCCCTGACAGCCACTCTCCACAGCTGCACTCTCCTGTTACATACCTCTCTGTGCTGCAACTCCTGCCAGCTTTGCTGCCTCTGCCCCACTGGCAGGCCAGATGTGCAGAATACTGGCCAGAGCTGCCCCTTTGCTGGCTGGTGTCTGGCTGGTCACACCCCATTTCCTGCTGGCCAGTCAAGTCAGGCATTTCAGGAGCCATGGCTTCTGGACTGCAAGCTGTGTTGATCCTTTCTTTAGGAAGTCTGTACCTATCAGACCTTTTCTGTAGCAGATCTGTTTGAAGTTGTCTAATGAGCTCATAAGCTACTGGGGGAGGGATCAAGCAAATGAACAGTATGTTAATAGTGCCGTACTTTCTTAACCAAAACAGGCTAGTGGGACATTTGAACATTGTTCTAGTTACCTTTTTAAATTTCAGAGCTTGGTAAAAATAATCATTTACTATATCATGAAAATGTTGATGGAGTCAACTCTGCTGCATTTCTGTTTTCTAAAAACAGAACAAAAAAAAAGCCCAAAACCAACCCCCCCCTACTAGTACCTCGATTAAACCACAACATCCTGTGAAACATATTCTAAAACAAAGCCAAATTGAAAACTCAGCCTAATTCTTCAAATGAAAGATAAAGCCAAAAGGCACACAAGAAAACTGAACTAAGTTGTTCCATGTAAAACATGACTTGTTCTTGAGCACGATGTGCTTGTTTCTCCTCACTGGGGTGAGAGAGGTCCTAGTCCTCTTACTGGTAAAGGGATGATAGTAACCCAACACCCAGGGTTACCAACAGATACAGGAACAGAAAGCATGTTAAACCTTTGAAAATATTGTTAGCACATTTGTTACATATTTATAAAGTGGAACATATCTGAAGGGTCATTTCTGTCATAATGGTTTATTCTTTATAAATGCCATGCAGACAAATCAAATTCCTTAATGAAGTCTTTTATGTTGGCACGGTTTGAGTTTGGCTTATTGTTTAATAAGGAATTCAGTTTGAAAAAGAGCTCAAGGACAAGTTGGATTTCCATGCTTTTAGACAACCAGAAGTCATTTTATTTCTCATAACAAAGAGTACTTTTAATGTAACAGCACATTATTTTCAGCTATGATAATTTTTCAGCAGTAATGATGTAATGACAGTCCCACTCTGTCTTGCTGCCACTTAGAATTCCATGGATTTTTAAAATTAATATCATCACCTCCCATATGCCTTTGCTGTGCTTGATTTTGCAGTGTTTTCTGTTAAACATTTGATAAGCATGCATGTTATAATGCATTTCTAATACATATGTCTAGTAAAAATATTCAACATGACTAGTGACTAGATAATTGAAAGTAAGACTTAAGACTAGGCTAGGACATTCTGTACAAATTGTGATTTGGAAGGGTTGTTACCACTTTTGCTGTCTGAACAGTCTACATGAATCTCCCTCTGCAACTCTAGTAGGAAGATTTGAAAACCCGTGGTTTTCTAACCAAGGATTCATCTGGTAACAACAGCAAGTGTTCAGTGATGGGATAAGAACTGTAACTTTCAAAATGTCACAGCTAAGGCATGGAGAGCACATCCACTTCTTTGTCACCACATAAGTAGCTCGGGGAAAAAGGTGGGATGCACAGCTGGAAGCTGTAACAGTTTGAATGGACAAATTTGTCCTGCAAAATTTTGCTGACCAGGTTGAGAATGATCTTGCACTAGTACACTCTGAGAAGCTGAGCCATAGCCATGTTTTCCCTGTCTTTTGTAGGCCACTTGGACCTTTTTTTGCCAAATTTGTCCAAGAATAACAATATTGTTTAGTGTCACATGCAAATACAAATTGGGGATCATCTCAAGAGTGTTACACAAAAAAACCAGCTCCCAGTGTCTTTAATGTTTTTGTCACAGGACTCAATAGTTTTAATTTATCACAGATGCCATTTCTACTATTCTGATACTTAAAATAGGATGTGTAATTTGTAGTACATTTGGAGGTTTTTATTGTGGATGTATTACAGCTGATGAATTAGATTTCTGATATTGATAACATAAAGTTTAGTTTTCTTTTGGTTATTTGCAATATTCTTACAAGGCTGATAAGATAGTTTAGTTTTTTGTAGAATGCAGGTACAAATTCAAGTAATCTGCAGTGTTTTATTCTTTGCATTCATATAGAAACCTTAAGGTTTAAATAACCTTACACGAAATCATGAAATATCTTTTACTTACATGGAATAAAATACTGTAATTTTCAATTTCAAATATTTCTTTTTAGGCTAACGGATACAGCTTCATCAATATTGATCATGGACAAGCAGTATCGTTGCTAAAGACTTTTCAAAATGCAGTGGAACTCATCATTGTGCGAGAAGTTTCTTCATAAGCACTGTGGATTGTGGGGATAAACCAACAGAATTCATTGAAGGACTATGGGGAAACTGAATATTTTGCATATTTTTATACATTAAAAGAACTCAAAAATAATTATGATCAAAATTTGTACAGGAAATACTGAACTTGTGGTTAAAGGGGGAAAAAACCACTGTAGAGAACATACAGGAATTAATTTTGGAAATGCGTATGGTGAATAAACTTGTTTTTAAGCATTATAGCAATCTAAGGATCACTCCTCCAAGAACAAACCTGTGTTGTTTTTTTGTACAGATGGTAGGTTTATTTTTGGATAATTCATACACATTACTAAACTTTGTGCAAGGCTTTTGGAAGCCTCGGTTGTAGCCAATGGACAGATGGCAGGGCTGTCTGTCCTGTAGCTGTTTATTGCCTTTATTTTTATTCACCAGATATTAATGTGTTATGCTGAACCACTTCTGTAGATACGAACGGGGATATGAAGTGTTGGCTTTGCTATGTGCACATTGTATAGATGAATGGGTAGATGGAAGGTGGTGCTGGTTGGACAGAATAAAGGTCAAGTGAAACAATTATCTGCTATCTAAATCTGGAATCAGGAGAGAAGAAAAAGTGTTTAGTTCTGGACTGTACGTCTACCAATAGAAAATGCAATAAAAGCTTATGGTGTTTTTTTTAGGAAGACTGTAACTACAAATTTGTGATATTATACAGGATTTGTTCTTAACGTAGTCATTGAGTATTCATTTGCCACATGTGCTTCATGTTTAATCGTTTTCTTGCATACATAATTTTTTCAACTGTACTGTGGAATTGTGCCCAGAGACTTTTCTCTGCTATGGAAATCCCCAATTTTGTGGAAATGGTGATAATTTTATCTTTATAAAAAAGACTCCATTTTAAGCTGACAGATGTTAAAAATGAAACTGAAATGGCCAGTTTTTAAGATTGTTGCCTGTAATATAAATTTAAACATACAAAATTATGCACGAAAGGCTATGAAAGACATCTTGATTTTGTTTGGCCTTTGCATTGCCTTGTTAATCAAAAAGGAAACCATACGCGTGGAGCTAGGTAACCAAAGCAAGTTTGTAAAAATTGGAGCAGTGATGGAGAATGGCTGTGGTGAGATGGAGAGCAAAGGGAGGGGTGTACTTAAAACCCACCAGTTCGTAATGAGGTTTCTTAAAGGGCTGTTCCTACAGGTAACATTAAATGTGAACTAGACACTTCAGAGTCATTAAAGGGTTTCTAATTACATTAATGTAATACTGATTTACCACAGGCTGCCTTTGTTCCTTATTACTGTATAAAAGGTTCAATTATGCTTCTATTAATTTTGTTTACCAGAAACATTATCTTTCTCCTTTGTAATTGAATAGAGACTGCATAGTCTGCAGTGATAATTCATATACGGTTGTTATGGACCAGGGAAAAGTGCCATAGAAGACCGATAACTGTTTTTATCAGGGCTAATAATTAGCCTGTCATTGGAGCAATATTCAATTATTGCAGTTCATTTTTGATTACATACAAGTTGGTAGTCTGAGACAGGTGTAAGCGCTTTTTTCAACCCAAAAAGTAAATGCTTTTCATAAAGCTAGCAAAAACACCAGCTTCCTTTAGTTTTGGAACAATGAGCTAGAAGAGAAAGGAATTATACCTAGCTAGCAGTAATAAACAGGCAGTACTTTTTTAATAAGTGAACTCCAATATTATTGCACTTCTTTCAAAGATGTTAACTATTGCTTATTGTACTGTGTATAGTTCTAATAATTTTAATTGAAACCCTTTAACAACTCTTTGTATATTTCAATTCTTTTTAGTTGATTTTCAGTAATATTTACATAGAAAATGATTTTTTGGATATATTAGCAGAAATGTGCTGTATTTTGATAAAATTCACTTATTTTCTGTGTGCTGTTAATCTTAAAGAATGAGAAACATAGCTATATAATGGCAGGCTTCAGTGTTTAGTTGTTATTTAGTTTCTATTTTTTTATTGAATATGCAAAATGTTCACATTACATGTTCATTACTTCTAATCATGTTATTTTTATCACACACTGCCTTTTAATGGGGATACATACAGACAAGTCCTAACTGACCTTGGTCTTCTATAAAACCTGTATCTTTGAGAAGGGAAAAGTCCAAAAAGCAGAACTGATTCTTTACTGATCTTGGACTGACTTTGTATACATTTTGCAGTACATTTAAATATATCACTGAGAAATTATACTGTATTGTATTTTGCTTTAATGGTAACAGAAGTTTTAAATGTTGTTGTGTCACTTAATTTTCAGATTTATGTATCACAGAAAAATTCTACCAAAAACTGTTTGGCTGGTAGAACTATATAAGTAGAGATTTATAGCAAGAAGCTTAGTACTTCTTGTGGAAATACTTGGCCAAAGCTTGTCTTCCGTCAGTTAGCAAATTAATTGTCTAATAAAACATGGATTATGCTGATTTCACTCACTAAATGTTTGAGTTTTCAGTGAATTGAAATGTGTTTGTTTTGTCAGTGTCAGTGTGTGAAGGTAAACATGTCAGACTAAATGATTTTGTGGGGAGTGGGAGAAGGGTGTCTCCTGAACTAGTCCATCCAGGATTCAATAGGAGGAGAGACAATATCAGCACTTTTCATTTTGAATGCATTGTAAACTACATTTTGAATAGAATAAAATCCATCAGCAGCCTGAGTTACTCAGCATGGCAGTGAATTGATGCAAACTGTGTTAATTCTTTCTATTCTTAATAGTTCATTAAAGAATCAGTTCAACTGATATAATGAAAAGATGAAGTCTCCCACGTATTTATTATGTAAATATTTTTTTAGTTTCTTTTTTGGATAAGTTTTTAAAAAGTGTAAATACTGGAAAGCATTCTATGAACATAGACATAGCAATAAGCAACACACAGAATCAAACATTCATTATTATTTTGCTTTTATTTAGGAATATTCCCTTGTCAACAGCTATGTAATGTTTCTATTGATCAGCATTTACTCAACATTCCAAATTTTTGTATATAATAGGACTGTTTCTGAGGTTACATATGGAGAATAGATAATAAACTAATGCTCTTTAACACTGTGTGAAATGGACTTATTTAAGTTTTAGAAAATTCTCCATAACACTGTTTTGTTCATCTACAGTTTCTGTATACCTCAGCACTCAATCAATGTACATTAGTAAAGCCCTATTTGTGTTCCTGCCTCTGTGCATCTCAGTGCCCACGGGTCTATTCTAAGTGATTTCATTGCAAGACGGGGTTCTTCACAACAAAGAAATGTGTTTTTTTTTTAATAACCCCCTGTGGGGGGTTGACCTTGCCTTGGTGCCAGGTTCTCTCACCAAGCTGCTTTCTCACTTTCCCTTCCCCAGCTGCACTGGAGAGAAAATAAAGATGGAAAATAACTTGCAGGTTTAAATAAGGCAGTTTACTAAAGCAAAATAGAAAGTTTACACACATACAAGCAAAAAGAATACACATAATTTTATTTTCTACTTATCAGCAAGTGATGTCCAGCCACTTCCAGGAGGCAGGGCATCAGCACAGGTAGTGGTTACTCTGGAAGACAAACACTGTAGAAAACAAATGCCCCACCTTCATCTTCCTCTTCTTAGCTTTTCTAACAGAGTTGACATGATATGGTATGAAATAGATCACCCTTTGGTTTGTTTGGGTCAGCTGGCCTTATTCTGTCCCTTTCCAAGATCTTCTCACCCCCAGAGTATTGATGGGGGGGCAGAATGTTGGGAAGACAGCGCTGGTGGTGTGCCAGCGCTGTACAGCAGAAGCCAAACACTGGTGTGTTATCAACACCTCTGTAGCTAACAGTGCAAAGTACAGCTCTGTGAGGGCTGCTGTAAGGAAAAATAACTTCATCTCAGCCAGACCCAATGCATCCCAGTCTTGCAATGAAATCAGACAGGGCAGTGAGTGGCTTGTCACAAATAGAGGACTTTAGTTGCAAGTTTAGTAGTTTTGATAGGCAGAGAGAGACGCCTAGGTCAGTGAGTAGGGTTAAAATTAGGATTATGCTGAAAGCACTCTGAAGAGGTGCAGAAGAGTCATGTGGTAAAGAAATTACACAGCTAGGCACAGAATTTCACAGGAGAGCTAAATTTGGCTTTAAATCCAGTTTTCTTGGCAATCACAAAAAATGTAGTAATACAAATTGTTTTGTCCTTTTTTCCTTGTAGATCTGACAAACCACTATTGCTATGTTCTACTTCCTCTATACAGAAACTGGTTCTCACTATTAACAGGTTTTGGCCCAGATGATCTTGGAGTATTGGGCCCCTACTGCTATTTAGGTTTTCTATATCTGCTCTCTATTTGGACATTATTTCATAACTCAGAAGTTTACTTTTTCATCAAGCATCTGAGAATACTGGGTCTAACTTCTGTTTTTCTGCCTAAAGGCACTTTTTCAAAAAGTGAATTTTTTGGTATGGTATCCGTGCTGCCATGGATTATATTCAATTTTGGAATGTCTACAGAAAATTCTATTACAGTGTCTTTGAGACTGCCTTGAAACTGCAGCTCTGCTACACCATTCAAACTGCACATTAAGTAGATGCCTTACAAGCAGTGGTGGAAGCCACCAGTTTCCAGCTATTGCCTTCCACTGTGTTCCACCTGTGGTTTTGCTAGTGACAACACCGCCCAGGTCTGCACTTCGGGGCCCAGGGCTCTTGAAACTGTAGGATCTGAGAAGGTCCTATCTCTCCCCAAGCTGCACAGGTTGCTGACTTCCAAAATTTCTCTGCTTAGCAGCACAGCTCTCCAACAGCAGCAGGTCTTGCACAAAAGGCCCAGGGGGTCCTAGGTATTCCCTCTGATCCAACAAACAAAAAAACTCCTCCTCCTTCCTTGCACCAGCTAAAGGGTGGGAGGATCACCCTTTCCAGACAGGGGCAGCTGCAACAACGGCTCCAGGTGCCCCATATCAAGGACTGCTGACAACACTTGCTGCAAGCTGCCGGAGCCCAGTGGCCCCAGGCCCTTGCCTTGTACCTGGCAGCAGCAGGTCCCTCAAGTTTCTCTGAGGCTTCCTAGGATCAGCCAGTCTCTTCCACTGCTTTCTGAAAGCCTCATTTCAAGTACTGACAGCATCATTCTTCCTGGCAGTTTAGACCCTCTTGTGGCACTCCCTGATTTCCAGCTCTTTGCTCCCTTGAGTTTGCTTTTCCTGATTACTGTCTGAAAGAATGTGACTTGTATTTCAGTTCTTCAGTTTTAACTGTTGGAACTATTGCTTTGAATTAGGGATAAGCATTAAGTATGGAAAAAGTAGCAATGGTTTGGCTTAAAGAAAGAGAAAACATGAAGTGAACATTAAATCCAGTATTTTAAACTACATAAAAAATATTGTGCACAGAATGTTGTGCTTATCAAAAGTACGGTAATTTCATGACTATAAGGCGCACCAGATTATAAGGCGCACTTCTGGGTGTTGGCAAATTTCCGAACTTTGTCCATAGATAAGGCGCACCGGACTATAAGGCTCACTTTTTTTTGCAGCAAGAATCCGTGCGCAACAAAGTAACAAATTAGTAACGGAATCACGTGATCGCGGGGTTTACTGGCAGGTGCTCAATTTGCAAACATTTTTCACAGATTGGCGTAGCCTTTAAACACTGCCCCAGGCGCCCTTCCCGTGCCCCGGGCCCTGGCACTCCTGCCTGCCCCCAGCACCGGCTGCCGCGGCTTGGTGCTCCCATGGGGCCGCCCCCTTCGTGGTTCAGTGCTCCCGTGGCCACTGCCCCTCGCAGGTCGGCTTGCAGCTCACACTTCTGGGTTGGCAAATTTCTGAACTTTGTCCATATATAAGGCACACCGGATTATAAGGCGTACTTCCGGGTTTCGATCAAAATTTTAGTTAAAAGGGTGCGCCTTAAGTTGTGAAATTACTGTAATTTGCAAGTGTGAATAAACACTACTGAGCTGTGAAAGATTCAGTTAACATAGAGCTTGTAATACTTGAATCAGGACACTTTCAGCCCCTCATATTTACATCAATACCTGATTAAAATCCTTAGAGGTGTGTGGGGAATTAGGGATAGGCGTGCAGAAAACATCAAGTTGTACGGGTAGACAGAACCCCTCCCCTCTGCAGTTGAAGTTGTCTAACCCCCGTTTGACAGCCAGCCACACCCAGTCTGACGTGAGCAGACGGAAGTGATGCCAGCATTCCAAGTTATATAAACCCCTGTAACTTGTTAATAAACGCCATTTGCCGTCCACCACATTGGTGTCTGCGAGCTTATGGACTGAGTGGCCCTGGGGTGCGTCGCCGTGCCATTCCCGAACCAGGCTGCTATACCTTAGCGAAGGTAACAGAGGTGCAATTAGAATGTGCTGGAAAATATAATGATTAGGCTAGTAAGGTCCCTGAGATGGCCAAGAAGAGTTCCTCATGAAAAGGCACGTTGCTGAAGTAACAAATCTTTTCTGCACGCTCCAAACATTAGAGCACCAGGAATTAAATTTTTTTCTTATCGCAGTAGTCTGCAACATCTATTTTTGCACCTGCATAGCACAAGGGGGAGTGTGGCTCTGTGCTGCATCCATTTCATGAGGCACGGCTGGATGCTGCAAATGGCTGGAATGCTCATGCTTTAGTATTGCTCAAAGTAATAAAAAAAGACAAAAAAACTGTGGCAAAATACTCGTCTGCCAGATGTGGAAATAATTATTGGGACAGACCTTTCATGGACTATCTTTTAACAAAGTGGAAGCAGATGAACCAGATGCTCTACAGAGAAATTGTCATTCAACTGCTAATGTTGGTAATTTATGAAGGAAACTTTGGAGAAAAAAAACAACCAGAAACCCCCCCAACTAAACCAACCAACCAACCAAACAAACAAAAAACCAAAACCAAATTAAACCCCCCCACACCCCCAAACAAACAAACAGGTAAAATATCTGTAATGAATGATAAGTATGCACTGGCAAAACAAGATTTGTAAGTATTGTGCCATGACTCTTAACATCAATGTTTTAGTATATTTGATTTATTTTCATCTGCAAGAACTTTCCTTTACAACAGAATAATCAACAACTGGTTTTGAACATGGAGAAGGTATTTTTTGCTGAGAATGTTTCTGCAAAAACTGCTTCAGCTGAAAGCTATGGCTTCACTACAGAGAAACTGAGATTTACTAACAAATATACAAATAGATAGTAACAGCTGGTTAGCTGACATAATACTAAGTCTAAATGAAATAGTCTCATTTGCTAACTGACATAAGCAATGAATGATGAAGTTGGAGTTGATGCATACGAGGGTTAGAAACCATGCTGAAAACCTTCAAACACATAAAACATCTAAACAATATTCTTCTGCTGCATTTCAATTTTATGAAAACACACTGAGTGATCTCCCAACCCTGCAGTAAACAATGTCCAGTTGTTTAACTGCAAATGTAGTTAATTTGTTATAGATTGAATCATAATGTGCTTATATTTTAGGACATTTGAAGACACCAATAATTTTTTTTAGTGTTACTACTTACCAAACTCACTTTGTTTTGTAATACTGTCTATTTTATGTAATTAAAAAAAAAAAAGTTTGAAGTATAACATTAATGTTTATCTCCACCAAGTAGTACTCCAGTTTTCAAACTCCACAATTGTAAAGATTCTATTATATTCTTACGCCACAAAGAAAACTTCTTGCCCTGCTCCTACAAATGTGACTAAAAAGAAGAAATAAAAGAAGAAATTCATCCAAGTGAGTTCCAGAATTTTCTATCCAACACCTTTGAATTACCTTGTTCAGACAAGGTTTTTTGAGGTTTAAAAACATCTTCCCCTTATGTAGAATTACATGCTGGGATTCCCAGCAGGATAACCTCACAGCAGAGAAGAAAGATGCTTTTTTTCACTCCAGTAGGCACCTACCCAAACACTTTCAATTGCATGTCCTGCCAGAAAAACAGCAAGTAGCAGGTCTCCTAGCAGACACTCAATTTAATTAAAAAAAAAAAAGCAAAAAAAAAAAAAAAAAAAAAGCTGAGTCTGAGTTGTTACATTTCCCTTTCTTTTCACTACACATACATAGTCACACATATGGGTATTAAAATTATATCATAAAACTATTACTTATCTGCTGATATGTAGACTTGTATATAACTTTTAAAAAGGATTTTCTAAAATCCCCTTTTGAAGAAAAAATGCTTCTGTAATCCAAGTAGTGTTGTCTTTAGAACAGATACTAGATTTCATAAGTGGCTGTAGACATTCTGCCCTGAAAGGCAACTGGATGAAGCATCTGTTTTCAGATTAAGATTCTCAAATCTTAACTGCTTTTATGCATTTTCCCAGTCTCTCTGTGGTGGAGATACTCCTCCTTTGTTACTTTGTCTTGGAGATACAGAGTTAGCAACACTATCTCAGGTTGTCAGTTAACCCCCTCATCTTATTTTGAAGTTTAAAAATAATTGTAAGTCCAGAAAACCTACTCCATCTTTGATACGTCTTTCTTTATGGGGAGAAGAATTTCATTGTAAAACACAGTCCTAGAGTTGCTAACATGACTCTTCTAATAGATTCTGCTATGCTTAATACAGCAATCCTAAATTTATTCATGCATTTGCTGTAAAACAGATAAAAAGCAGATGCGCAAATCTCACAGCTGTTTCAGTTTACCAATGCTAACTTGTACAGCTGACTGCCATCCAGAGGCAGCAGGTTTAAACTAGTTTCAGCTGCTTACACTGACTATGTAGCATTCATCTGTTAATCTCATCATAGGCAGGATTTTAAGATTTCTAGATAAACCTGATCGGGTGAAAACAATTACTACTCTAGAAATTTTATCTGGGAAAAGTATTTTCATAATTTTTCTGGGTAGGCATATAAATTGGTTTTATACTTTTTCTTTAAATAATTTAATAGAATTTTTGGGATTACCGATGTGGTGATTTGGGGTTTACTACATTTAAGAATTAAGAATTTGTTTTCTGTAAGATGTTTTTCTGTTCTACATGAGTCTCCTTAAAAACTCCATAAATTATACTAAGGCATACATAAGAATGAGAGCAGTTAGCTGATCAACCTGAAAGGTATCACAACTCCCGATCTTCTTGTCCTTAGCATGTTTGACAATGGCTGTCAGAGGAATTTGCTCCATCACTTTCCCAGGAACTGAGATGGGGCTGACTGCCCTCTAATTTTACCAATGCTCCCTCCTGCCCACCTGGAATTTAGGGGTGACATTCCCCCTCCCAAACATTATGACTTTGAAAGATAAACAGAGGTGATCACACAGTACATTGGCTACATTCGTCAAGCTCACAGAAACATCCCATCATGTCCTGTGACCTTGCATCTAAACAATTCCTTTAACCCGGTTCTTCTCAGCCATGGGTGCATCTTCTTTGCTCAAGCTTTCTTGTTAGCCACATGGACTTCAGATTTCCAGAGGCAAGTTTTACCAGTGCTAAAAGAATGGTTGAGTCTGAACTTAAATTTCAATTATCATGAACTGTTTAAACTTAGAACTATTTTATTTTCATCAAATAATGGTTAGGGCTGTGGCTAACATTCTTTTTGAAGTCTTTCACTTTTCAGCTGATGAAAGCTTTCTAATGCTTCTTTCTTTTGCCTCACTGTTACTTCAATCCTCTTCCCCTGCAGGCACAACAAGTACCACAGAGATGTCCACCTCTATCGCCTACTTAAAAGGTGATTTCTTGTAATGAAGTCTTCTTATAACGAACAGAAATTTCTCCTGATGCTCTAAAACAGCTTTTACTGTAACTTCGTTCTGAATTGTCAGTATTTTTATACTGATACTTGCAATTAGCATTATCCAGTAAATGCTTTTTAATCTTCATGGGAAGATCATAAAACGCAGTCTTAGACAAAAGGTTAATAGTCACTCTTATTTAACAGCATCACCATTCTACATTTAGGCAACCTGGAATTTAAATTTACCTCCAAAAAGCCTAGAGAATGCCTTTGTGTTTTGCTACTTAACCTGTCAAGCAAGGTGGACATGCAAGAATTCATTTACTGAAGCCTTATTTGCAAGCACAAGTACAATTAATAACAAGTAAAAACAGGTGAGCAAAAGGAACTTGTATGCATTCACTTCAATCACAGCTGAAGTTTTCTCTAGACCTACAGCAATTTGTAAGATGCAAGTGTGTTAGCCGTTGATTAGAGACATGATGTTTGGGTACTGCTTGTATAAAGATTCTCTTTCTGCACATTTACTCTTTTTATTTAACTTTTTCTTTCTCAATAGCTCTGAGGGTTTTTATTATAGCAGAGGGAGTGGCTTCTTAACATCTTTAAATTTTTTAGATTTTTTTTTTTACTAAAACAGTCCTTCCAGCCTTTTAGTGGCAAAATGTGTGACCCAACGCTTTCAGTGTTAGATTTTCGGGTGTGTGGGATTGACCTATTTTTGAACTACAAATTCACTTATTTTTCAAGCTAATTTTGTACTGTGGCAGGGACTCACAATTACAAAATCTAAACACCGTTTTCTTTGCTTTGTTTTTAGAGAGCAGACCAGTAGCTCAGAATTTCCTATGTACTGCTACAGGCTCTACCTAAAGTAGGGTCTCCCCAGTCAGTTCTGACATCACAAAGCCTTTCTTTGTGAATTCTAAGAGCTCATTTTTATTTTGGACTCTCCACTGAGAGATGCAAGAAGAAAGGTTAAGAATATTCTTATAAGATATCTACATCTTCTGCTAACCATCTTTGGATAAGATGTACTAATGAAAGCATAACAAAACTTTATGTAAGGTTCCTAAACACAGAATAATAATATCAGTTTCATTTTCCACAATAGATATCAGTTAAACTTTTCTCAACTTAAGCTAACTATAAACTACCAGAGTGGCTGAAAAAAAGGATTTAAGTCTTGTACTTTTGAAATAAATCCTACCTATAACACGTGCATAAGCGTATTTATATAAAATGCTTCTCTGACAATCGCTTGAAATTACATTTCTGTAATGTATTGAGCATCAATAAAGGAAGCACTGCCCAGACTTATCTATGGAGATTCTGTAACAACTGACCTACTTGCTCAGGGAACTGGCACAAATCTGCAGTGTTTTTCAGTCCAGATAGCTTAAAAAATACTTCAGTCTCTTGTCAGTTCATGCTTGGGGAATGGAAAGTCTTACAAACTGCCTGAAACCTTAAACCTTTCAGTGCCAGGATGCACAGCTCCATACCACTAGGAAAGAATGAGTTTGATCCTTAGTAGTTGTAGCCCACACTACTGGTTCAGCCTCATTTTCTCCAGCCAATGCAGTTTTAAAGAAGAACTTGAACTACAACTGTAGGCAAAATCAGTTTAATTGGGAGAGGCTGCAGTCAATTTACAACATAACTATTTCCAACCGGTTCTATTACAAGCCTTTCCTGCTTAGACATACCATGCGTTCAAAAGTTTATTCCCTAGGGTGATTAAACCGCCCCGTACTAACCGTGGCCGCCACCACACAGGCGATTAAAGGGAAAATCCCATTTTTCTGTGGAGCCTCGCCCCTGAAGGCCCCGAGCTGCCCACGGGGTCGCCCGGGCAGCCCCTGGCCCGGCGCGCGTTAGCAGGGCCGCCATGCGCGCGCAAAAGCGAGCGGCAGGGGCGGCCCCTCACCGCCCGCGCCTCTTCCTGGGCGGGGCCCGGGCCCCGCGCCGGGCCCGCCCTACACCCGGCGGCCCAGCCGGCTCCATATGAAGTGGCTGCTGCGGAAGTGGCTCCTGGGGAAACCAGCGATCTTCACACCGCAGGCGGGCCGGAGGCCCCGCCGGCAGGGGCCGCCCGTCCCTCCGACAACTCTTCTGGGAGCAGTCGAGTGCTACAGCGCCCGCCCACAGGGCCGCTCCGGCCGGTGGCGCGCACCCCTCTCGGTGGGCGGGCCCGCGCCCCCGGGTGCGCGCGGTAAGGTTGGGCAGGCGCCGCCATGATGAACAGCGGCGGGATCGGGGTGCCGCTGGGCTTCCCCCTGGGCCCCACATCCGTCATCCAGGTCACCAACCTCTCCTCGGCCGTGACCAGCGAGCAGATGCGGACGCTCTTCGGCTTCCTGGGAGATATCGAGGAGCTGCGTCTCTATCCCCCGGAGTAAGTGGGGCCCGTGCCGCTCTGCGCAGTGACGGAGACTGGGGATGAGGGAGAAGCGCGGAGGGGCCGGGAGTGGCGGGAAGGGCAGGAGGGCAGGGGCGCCATTTTGAGTGCGGGCACCAGGGAGGCGTCACGTGGTCCCTCCCCTTTGTATGGCCGGAGCTGGGGGGAAGCAGCTGCGCCCGCACTTAAGATGGCGGCGCTGGCCGTTTTCCCCTTTTCCTAAAAACCCGCTCTCTGTGCTCTGTCTCTCCTCGCCCACGCTGGGTGCAGGCGAGCTAGACCGAAGAGTTCAATGCCCGCCCTCGCTCGACTGCCTTTATTCTTTTTCTTTTATTCGTTTGTGATGGAAGGGCTCCGAGAAGGGACCGTTCGAACTGAAGTCACAGTAGCTCAGGTTTTGCAGAGGAAAAGAACCTGCCCTGCCTTGTGCTTGTAGTTGCCCCCAATAAAACTTGCACAGTAAATTAATCACTGGCGTCACATCTCTCCGTAAATTATAGCGGTTCGCGTGGTGTCAGCAGCGTGCGGAGGTTGCGCTCAGGTAGAAGGTTCGGGGGCTTTCAGAGTAACAGTGTTGCCTTCCCCGAGAAGACGATGATCAGCAGAAAAGGGGGGGGAAGAAAATGTTTTTTCTCTCAAGGCTGTAGTTGTCCTGGGAAGCGAATAACAAATGTGCCTTGTCGAATATTGTATTTTCTCAGAAAATCTGAATGGTGGAAAGGAGAGAGCATGCCAGATGTTATTAGCATCCTAGTACATTAACTTTGATACAAAAATGCTCTGGCTAACAAAACTTCGATTTGCAAAAGAGAATAGCCGGGCAGATGGTGTTTATCTAGCTACATAATGTATGGCTATACTTGAATACGAACAATTCAGAAAAAATAAATATTTAATATGTGCAATATACTTGAAGTAAGATATGCTTTACAGAGATCTATAGGATAGATATATTTTTACATTTTTTTAGGGCTTTGTCCTGGGCTTATTCCATGGTTTATTTATATTTTGGGTTTTCTCTTAACTGAATATATTTTTTGTTATAGCTGTTGTTCTTGTCCTTCACTGGGTTATATAACAGATTTTAAGGGAAATGGAGACTTTCTTGATATTCATACACAAATAATGGTTGTGCCAATGTGTACAATTTTGTCAGGGTGTTTATAGACAAAAAAATTACTAAAATCCAGTACCATAGTAGGGAATAATTTGTGAATGTTAAGGTTACAATACTCATGAGTTCAGTTTTCAGAGACGGGATGAAGGATTGTGATTATCTGTTTTACTCTTGGTTTTATTTACCCTTATTTTTGCACAAATGTTAGAAGTATGGTTTTGCTTGCCTCATACTTATGGACATTTGAACTGACTTCCAAATTGCTATCTTGGGAAAAAACTTAAGTATTTACTTTAATCCCCTTCCTTAGAAACAAAAGCAAGAAGTGCCTCCTGTTGACTTTCTGAAAATGTATTTAAATAACATTATGATAAATTCATAAAATGGTATTTCATTGATGATTGGATGGGAAGCAAAGGTGTCCCAAAGGAAACGTAGATCCCTATCAGTTTGCAGTACAGTTAAAAACTAACACTAGTTTGTAGGATGTGACAGGTCTTTTGCCTTGGGTGTGTACTCCAGTATGCTAGCCACTGACACAGCCTAGTGGTGTTCTCCAGTATTGAATTCTTAGTCTCGGACATGCACAGAAAGTCCCATGTGTTTGTCATCCAGTTGAAGTCTGCTTTTCAGAGTAGCCTTCAAAATTACATGTGTAGCAGTGAGCCTTCAAATGTGGCTTTAAGAGGATTTTTGAGCAATGTTGCAAAACGTACTGAACAACAACTGGATTTTTGCAGAATGAGTTGTTTGAAAGCAGGGAGTCATAAACTGATTCTGTTAGGTGTGGAAAGACCTGCTGTGTAATACTGCTTGCTTCTGAATAGTCTGGAGTGGTCTTGGAAGCTAGAACACTGAGAATAAACTTTTGGTTTAGCCAAAAGTTGGATGATGAGCTGGTTTGTCATAACCCTTCCCTAGTCAAGGGCAAGACTGGATTGGCCGCTGTGTTCTGCCGCCAGGAAGCTCCGCTCTGGTTGCAACCCAGTAGGCGTTGAGAGGTGGAGACACATGCCATACCAGACCTTGGCAGTGGGATTCTGACACAGGTGGATGGGCCACCATCACTTAACCAAGAAAAGGGCTCATCATATGTATGCTCAAATAAATAGACACTGTTTTATCCTGCAGTGACAGCAATAGGCAAAACACAGCCTTATTTAAACTGATCTGCACTATTATTCCATAATATTCTATTTTTAAAAGTAGCTGATTTCTGTCATGTCCTCCACACCTCACACACCCCACCTCCCTGCCCGACTTGAGAAAATTTGGTCAGAGAAATATTTTGTGGCCTTTTCTTTGGTAGATTTCTGAATAGATTCTTTGTAGGAAATACTTTGATTTTTATCCTGTTAGGAGCTGAATATTGCTGTCTTCCTACAAAGGGAAACAAAAATATTAGCAACATCAGATACTATTTAGAAACTTATTTCCTTGTTAATTTTTTTTTCTGAAGAGACTAACTGAATTTTAGGAACTTCAAATCAGAGATGTATGCATTGGTTTTTGACATGAAGGCTGTGTAACCTAGGAAAAAGATCATGAGTCTCCCTCAATTCAACCTCAGCTAAACAAAAAAAAAAAAAAAAAAAACCAAAAAAACACAACAAATGGAATTAGAATAGGATTTACTGTTTTAGGAGACCCTTCTTAAAAAGGCTGATGGGAAGATTTTGGAAGCCCCCTTCATAAAAGGAGAGGACTCAATCACTATTAAACCTTCTAGAATTTTAGATGTCTTAGATCTTTGCAGTTTCCCTCAATGCAGCTTTGATATGTTTTTAGTAGAGGTGGTCACCTTATAGAGAATTTCCCCTTCTTAACCTTTGGAAAATGTTAGGTATCAAGATATCTTTGTAGGGCCTCATTTGCACCAGTGTTCAGACATGTAATATTTTTTAACATACTGTCCACATAACTTTTGTGTTCTAAATCAGGAAATATAGGAGAGTAAATCTTACAAAAAAACACTTAACAATGCGGGCTCCATAGATGTTAAAATTTATAACGATTATTGGGGGAGTCTGAAACTGCCTGGAGCAGAATTATATTTTTGAGGTGCAAGGAAAACAAAAAAGGAAAAAAGTCCCAGGACATAGTTCAAGTCTTCAGGCTGTGTGGACCATAGAACCTTCAGTGGTGGCTTTAGCCATTTGGGTTATAACTAAGGGGTGTATTTAAAAAAAACCAAGTAAACATGTTACAATGACAACACAAAACCCAAAGACACCGTCAACTCCCTCCACTTAGAGTCCTCTCCCCCACCAAACCAAATAAAAAATTACTTGTGGCCATAGAAGTCTTTGTGGCAAACAAAGCTTCTCTAGAGTACTGAAGAAGGCACAGCTGGCTGTCACCTCTGGTAGAAATTGGTCTCAACTGAGACCTTAACAGCTGTCCTGGAAGCTATGCAGTTATTTCCTTCCTGAATATGGACATTTGAAACAGTGAAGACATCAACCACAACAAATAAAGTGGGCAGAAGAGATGTAGTCATGTTGTAATATTAGTTTTTCTAAATTGTATGACGTTGACTTTCATGTTTACATGTCTCCCACTCCCTGTTTAGTTTTTCCTCCGCAGTGTTGTCTGTTCCTACAGAATTTTCCATCGTAGATGTTTCTGATGCCTTTCTGAATTTGGCCGTCTCTAGATACTATACATTGGTGCTACTGTGCTGTTAGCTAGAAACATATTGACTGCCTGCCTCAGGCTTATATTCTTAATTGATTTTTGTAGTTAAAATTATAAGATAATGTGTCTAAAACTTTTGATTTGTATTTTAATCCTGAAATCTAATAGGATTTCACAGAATTGCTGGGGAAGCATGTGCTCGGAATTCGAGGGGACTCCCAAGATGAGTTGTATTAAACTTGAACTGCTGCTGGTGCTTCCAGAAATTTCACAAGGGTTTTTGGTTGTGACAGGACCAGGGTGAAACAGTCTATGCAACATTTTTTCCATGATTTCAAGTGAAAATTGCTGATGTTCCAGCAATATCGTATTGTATTCTCTATTTGAATATTTTACCTGTACTTACTTCAAGTGAAGAAATAAGCTACTAATATAACGGTTACAAACCTTGACCAGAGAATCTATTTTTAAAGCAAATTTTTGTGGTTTTGATCAAGACTGCACTATTCGCGTATTCTCTGTTGGCATACTGTGTAATGAGAAAGTGAATTACAAATTTTCTTCCCTCTTGTAGCCAAATGGTGAGTTGTTCCTACTTCCTCCAGTGTTACTCCATGCTACATTGTGCCAAACTGAAGCAAATGATAAAAATGATTTTTGTTACATATAAGACACAGTATTTGAAAGCCCTCTCAAGAACTGCTTTTATCTTTGTAAGAAGTAATAAACTACTTTTGTGAAAGCTGGAGAAAGAATATTGATAACTACAGGCTAATACCTGAAGGACCTGCCAAAAAATGGCAGAGTTTGTTGTCTGTCTTGTAATTGTCAAGTAAATACTCCTTAAAATAGTAATTTGAAATGTATTATACAGTGTTGGATAGCCAGATAGTAGAAGAAGATTAGTTGTTTGTTAGTGATTTTGGTTTATGTAAATTTTCATTTAAAAGCTGCTCCATGTTTTTTTCACTGATACAGCAAGTTGGCAAGTTAGAAGATTTCTATACTTCAGGCTTCCTTTTCTAGGAAAGATCTTTTTTTTTCCCCCTAAGAAGTAACAGTTAAAAATACATGCATGCAATTTATGACTAATTGTTATTTTTTCCTTTTATCTTGCAGCAACGCACCTCTTGCTTTTTCCTCCAAAGTATGTTATATTAAGTTTCGTGAAGCCTCGAGTGTTGGTGTGGCCCAGCATCTAACTAACACGGTTTTTATTGACAGAGCTTTGATAGTTGTGCCCTGCGCAGAAGGTTGGTATTTTAGACATTCTTCTGTAATGTTGGTCTTTGTCATGTCTGTTAATTGTTTTAAGCTTTCTATGTAAGGTGATGCTCTGTTGTTATTTTGTTTTATTGCTTTCTGAAAAAAAGGCCTTGAAACAAAATTGAAAATTGAATGAAGAAAAACCCAGTTGTACATGTTTAATTGAAATTCAGCATTAGCGAAAGATAGTTGGTTTAAGTTATGATAACTTAGGTTTCCATAGTTATTACATATTTTGAAGGAAAAGAAAGGAAAATAATTCCTTTCACTATGGTTTGTGTTGGCAAGTGTATTCACACACAGAGTTCTCACTGAAGTCATTGGAGCTCTGAAAAGATCAGGCAATTTCTTAACACATAACAGTTTAAATCTCAATGTGTCACCTTTGCTGTAGAGAATTTTTTGCTGATTTGTGCTTCATTAAAGGTACTGATTATTTATGCGTTTTTTGGGTGAATCCAGATTTTCTCTTACAGACGTGATATATTTATTTGGCCATTTTAGAGTCATCTAATTAAAGATACTTAGCATTCAAAATACCTTTGAAGAGAAAAGTTAATCTGCTAATTTAATTTTTAAAAAACAATTTTATCTTCTTGTTATTGTTGAAAATGTTACTTCATGTGCCATAAAAAAACTTTTCTTATGTATACTGGTACTCCTTTTTTGTTTTGGATATCTGTTTAAATATGCAGTGATCATCCAGAATGCTCCCATCATAAAATGTTCTTAAAACTGTTAATGAGATAAAACACTTAATGAATACTAAATTGACAGGTGTTCCTTTAACTGGCTTTTACAGATGTGTTGAGTACAAGACAGTTTGAGTTGTTAGTTCAAGCATCCTAGGTTTGAATACAGTTACATGAAGTAGGGTCCTGTGGGAAGCATATCAAAGGAGTTAGGCAGAGCCCCATTGACTTCATTGGGATCACTGTGGAATTTAGCCTCTGACTGGTGCTAGACCTATTGTCTCTTTTGAATGGAGTCATTCCAGCTGATGGAGTGAACCTGACTTTACTTTCAACTTGATTGCTGTTTTGCCATGAACAACAGTATGTAGAGTGATTGAACCGTAAGCTGCAGCAGATGAAGAAATACCTCTTATTGACACCTCTAACTGCAAGAATCGAGTTTTGGTTCAAAAAAAAGTACTATTGACTACTTGCAGTTTGTTAACAATGGTCCCAGAGTACCAGTTTTTGGCATGTTTACTGCGTCATGATCTAGAGAGTGTGAGATGAATGCTGCTGTAATACTCGTCTGGGACATTTTTAATAAACTGACAAGTCTTCAAAATGTCACAGACTATAAAAGTACTTTTACTAAAGGCCATATTGACCAACAGTGTCAATATGCTTGTTCTTGTAGCTTTCTTAGGCAGCACATACATTTGCCTTTGTAAAGCCTAGGTTTTTAATTTATTTTGTGTCTTGTTTTGGGGGCTCTTCGTTTTCGTATTTTTAGCTTGTTCTTAAACCACAAAGAGAATATTGCTGCATACAAAGAGAATATTGCTGTTTGCACTGGAAACTGTGTAGAGGCTAAGGAGACCAGAGTCTCCAGTTGAAGAATTGCCCCTAAATAAATAGACTAAAGATTATTCAGAATCTTAGCTTTATATTTCATCAGTAAGATCTTAACACTGCCAGAGAGGGAAGGTGGCTGCCTAATGAGTGAACAACACTTCCTGGTTTTTCTTGTGGTGAGATCTCTGCCTGACATGCCAACAGGCAGGTAAAACTACATTTTCCTACGTCTTTTGTTGTAGACAGTGAATGAAAGGAGAATAAAGCAAAATTCTGGCAAATCTTGTTCCACCTCTTTTCATAACTGTCTAAACAGGCATTTCTGAGAAAGCATTGTCACTGTTCAGAATCATTTTAGACTCCACAGAAATGTATTATTATTACATGAACAGGTGGCTAGGTTTTGAGGTCACTTTTTTTTAATGTCACAATGGTGTTCCATGTAACTTTATATCAGAATCAGTAATTTATAAAAAAATGTGAATTTATACAGCTTTAACTTTCTGATGAATTTGTGTGGAATAAGTATGGCTTTGGAGACCACAGCACAGGGGTTTTTTCACTATGTATCATATGATGATTCACTGTTACTGGAATCAGTGGAATGGATCAGGTTTTAAAAGTAGTGGTGGCTTTTTATCCTTCTAGGAGGTAAAGTTATGCCATTGACCAATGTTGCCAGTAATAAAACATTTAATGTGTGAAGCTCAACATAGAGGAGAGGTAAAATGGAAATCTGAAAACCTGGTTCAAATATTTGAATAAAACCTGAAAATTGGAGTGTATTTAAACATAGGTAAATCAAGAAGGAAAACACTACAGGATGAAATCAATGTAAAGTATGTGATATTTGATCAACAATTTAACAAAAATATAATTGTAAATGAAGTAATATTATTGAGATGTGAACATATGACTTCTTGTGTGTGTGTATTGGTAGGTTTTTCTTTAAATGTACTTTGAAAATGCAAAGGTTGAAAGCTAAACAAAGATGCCACCCTAATCTTTCTAAATTTTATGTCCACATTATCTGGTAGATGGATTTTGACTATTAATTTGGTTTTGTATGTTTTCTCTGTGTGATATTTGTGCATTATTAGATGACTAGACTGGCCAAGGCAGACCTGTTACACTTGCCTGAGTTAGGCATTGTTTGCCATGCCACTAAACCTGCCGCCAAGTGAAACCTTCATGGGGGAAATGAGATCGAAGTCTGACCTGCTGAAGATGGACGCCCTGTCTCTGTTTTTATTTTATTTTGCTTTCTTTCTTTTGTTTCTTTTATTTTTTATTTTATTTTGTCCCTTTTTTTGTTTTGTTCTGTTAAATCTCTTTCCCTTGTACTTGTGAACTGGTACTTCAGTTCTGTAAAATGATGTTTGTAAAGGGTTCACAGTGTTTGATTTTGAAGTTGACCTGAAGCTGCTTATGAATGGTGGATGGTATACAGATAATTTAGAATATGATTGGGTTTTAATGCTCTGAATTAAGGATAAATTTGATTTGGAATTTGTTAAAGTATCTAAATTCAACAGATGAGTACATTGTGTTGGAAGACAGGAACAGTGAAAAATTTATTGGTTTCTAGATACATTCTTCCATATGTTATACTTTATGAGTTTATCTTGGAAAAGGATAGTTAAAACTTATTTCTGGAGAAAACAACTTTAGGAAGTCAAGTCATAGTATTTCTCTGCTATTTTCCCTCAGCAGAGTGTTTTATGTTGCACCAGCTATTTAAAAGAAGGCTTACTATTTCTGTCTAACATGATGAGTTTAAAATAATTATTTCTGAAATTGAACTTTAATGAATATTGAATGTCATAAGATATTTGTCTACTTCTAATGAAACCTTGCTTGAGTGAGGTCAGTGGTAGTAAGATTTCATCCTTTTTTTTTTTAATAACTTTCAGAAAAAAACTGTTTACCACTCATAAGTACAAATGCAGCCTGAAATTTTGGTTGGAGTATGTTATGTGAGACACATTGTCTTTTAACACTGTTACTTGTGGGAAGATTGATTAGTTCTCTTTGTGTGTGTGTGTGCATGTGTGCGTGTGTTGCACTTTGACATGCTCTAGTGGTGATTATTTGAGGAAGCGATTTAAAAAATCCACTAAAGTCAGAAAAAAAAGTGTTTTTCCAGTCATTACAGAGTCTCAGAAGCCCTGGCATTTCATGCTGGAGTGATTGAGATGGTTCTTATCCCTAAAGGATGTTCTTACTTCTTGTGAAACAGAAGCTCTGAAAGAGAAATGATGGTGGACAAAGTGGCATGTCTAGTCTGCAGGCATTGCTCGCCCTAGCCAGCTGGGATCTCTTGGTTTCACTTCTTTCACCAGGCTCTGTACTGCGACTGGGAACAGCTGTGATTTGTGATCTTTGTTGGATTTGGCTGTGACAGTTGTAATTGCCAGTAGCTGTAATCTCTTTATTCCCTTTGGCTAAATCCACTAAGATTCATGAAATGGATGTCATAGAAATTATTTTATTTCTAAGTGTGTATGTTCCAATGATGTAAAATAGCAGGAAAATAGTGACCTTTTTAATGTTTAAAGTAGATTGTGAACTCTTCAGCATTTTTAAAACACCCAAACTCATTGCAAAAGCATTTTTGGATGTGAGGGCTAACTCTTTAGGTTCATTACAATGAGTTGGAAATTAATTTCTTTTGAGCTCTTGAGGAATAAAAATACTGTCATTAGTACTTGTTTGATGCAGATGATTCTGTTTAGCCTTCAGCAAAATGGGTTCTAGTATGGACTAGGTTGTCTAGGGCTCTTTAGACTAATGGTACCAAAAAGTAGCAATCAACTCTGCCTTTAGGCAGCACTGAAACTGTGTACATTTGCTTCCAGGTTCTTTTGCAAAGGAAAGAATCAATAAATAAATCATTGAACTTGCGGTTTACTAAGCAGCAGAGCTTCTAAGAAATCTGTCTAAGGATGTGGTATAGATATGGCATATTTATTTTGACTGCTTCCCTCATTATAAAATAAATATCTTCACCTCATTCTTATTCAGATTTTAAATACCATGTTCTAAAAATGAAAGTGTTACTCTTAAACTAAATTGTCCTAAATTGCTGCATTGTAACCGACATATTTGGAAGTATTTAGTGGGCTTGTATTTCCTTGACAAACGTAGTTGCACTGGTAAAACTATAAAATTTAAAACTTAACTTATAAGGTTATTTGGACTCACATATTAATTTCTTTTTCAAAACTTTTTAAAGAATATGAAGGTAGATATTCAAGATACTGCAAGATTCCTCCACAACAGTGTTTTGTAGAATTTTTTTATAACTTGACCTGGTCTTAAAAACTGGAAAAGTTATTCTAGAGAGACAGCATCTTCGAATATACAGGCAAATTTTTAGGGTTCTGTCTATAGAAATGGACCCTTTCAAATTTTTGAAAAGAAAATAAATGAGTCTTTCTTTGTGGTATGGAGCTGACCAATTTGATTTTTTATTTAAAATAGAACTTTATAGTGTTAAAAGATCAAAGTATTCTGGAAATAATGCTGCAAACTTTACAGTTTACATATGCATGCTGTTCATTCTGTGAACTGCTATAGTGGTGAGCGTACCTGAAATGTTCAGGATTTCTCGAACAACGTTTCAGCAAGTTAATGATTTCAGTTATTTCATCCATATATTTAAAGTTTAGGTTTCTACTGAAGTCACTTTATGAACTTGAGTCACTGTCTGTCTTAGTTGTATGTCTTAACTGAGCTCCTGTTTAAAAAGGCTAAACGCCTAAGCATTTTGTAAGCATTTTGTTAAGTGTGTATTGAATTGGCTGTAAGTGCATACTTAAATTAGGCATATACTTATGTACAGTACTGACCAAGGATCTCAGCATGCAGGTACACCACTATTAGAGCCATTTCTGCCGCTGGATTTGATTGTGCCATGTCTCTTGATCCATAGAAACCTGCATGAGTAGCTGTTGGTTTGCAAGATGCTCACTATTCAGGATCAGTTCTGGTTCATTAGTCATTTGAAACAACATTAATACTTCGATTTTCAGAAGAGTTGGTGCATAATTCTATGCCTAATTTGCATGCACATCTGCTGGAACTGTATATTCAAAAGCCTGTTAGTAGGCCTGCATATTAGGCAGGGTGTGCAAAGTACCTGATACTTTTGAGCAGTCAGGCAAATCGGGTGCACCTCTCATTGCATGCCTGACTTCAAAACGAAATCTGTTAAGAGTGCTGAACATTGTGGTGGTGGCTTAGATTCATGCATGTTTTTAAAAAAGCCCTGGTAGTCATTGTTGCACATTTAGCTCCTCCTAAGTTCTAATAATTTTCCTGTTTTTCTCCCTTAGATAGCAAAATGTGGTTTCTTACGTGTTAAGGAGCAAGGTCAAATTTTAATAAAAATAAAATAAATGTAAATAGGATGCATGAAAAAAAATGGGTACTGTTACTTTATCTGTTCTGTTACACCCATGCTACATGTAAATTAAGTTTCATTTGGATTTGTTTTGTCATTCAGTCATACCAGCTGTAACCCAGGCTTTCCCATAGATCTGTAGAGCAGGTTTGCAGCACTTGTTTCTTTTCATTTTTTAAAGTAGTATGTTTTCTGTGGTGTCAGTTGGAACTCATATCGCTGAACCTGCATGGTGTTTTGAAACCTACCTCAAATTTTCCTTTTCAATTAGTATATGTATTAATCTTGAAATTTTGGATTTAGATGTTTTGTAGTTAAAATGTGCAGTTTGAATCAAGGCAGGAAACGACTGGCACAGCTTTTTATATATTATTTGACTATTAAAACATTGTTTAAATAAGAGCATTTACTTAGTAATTAAGATAAATGGGGTAATAACAAAGGACTCAATTAGTACACTACTACCTAGTGTAGTTGGGACTTCTTCCACTAGTTTTTTAGTTTAGCGTGTAATGTTTGTGCCAGTTTAATCCCTTTGCGTTTGAAATTTAAAATGTACATTTAATTGTAATCATTAATTGTTTAAGTATTAATATTTTGATTTTTTGAAATGTTTTGGGGGTTCATTTAGTAGTCTAATCATGGCTTACATTCAATGAAACCTACATTTAATTCAGATTAGTTATTACAGTATTTTCATGGCTATAAGCCGCACCCTTTTGACTAAAATTTTGGCCCGAACCTGAAAGTGCACTTTATAGGCTGGTGCGCCTTATATAATGGACAAAGTTGCGAAATTTACCAACCCGGAAGTGCAAGCCGCAGTGTGGGGGCAGTGCCACGGGAGCACCAAGTCGTGAGGTGGGCGCGGGAGCAGGCGGCCGCAGCTAGCAGGAGCCACGCAGGGAGGGATCCAGAGGCCATGGGCGGCCCCGGCAGCCAGGAGCCGCACAGGGAGGGAGACGGGCAGCTGCCGTGGGCAGTCCCGGTGGCTGGGAGCCGCACCAGGAGGGAGGAGCTGGTGGCCACAGAAGTCCTGAGCTGTGAGTCGCGGCCACCCCAAGCTAACCTGGAAGCGCGAGCTGCGGCCGTGCCATGGCAGCCCTGAACCGCGGGCAGCTCCAAGCCGTCACAGACCACAGCAGCCCCGAGCCGCGCTTTGCCAGCTGGCACCGGGGGCGGATGGGAGTGCCAAGGCCCACAACATGGGGAGGGTGCCTGGGGCTGCGTTTGAAGGCTACGTCAATCTGTGAAATATGTTTGCAAATTGAGCACCTGCCCGTAAACCCTGCGATCATGGAATTCGTTACTAATTTGTATTTTGTTGTGCGCAGCGCAGCCCCTCGCTGCAAAAAAAAAAAAGTGTGCCTTATAGCCTGGTGCGCTTTATATACTGACAAAGTTGCGGAATTTGCTGGCTCCCAGAAGTGCACCTTAAAATCCGGTGTGCCTTATAGTCGTGAAATTACTGTACTTAAACTTTTAGCATGTCAGGAGAACTATAATCAGGTTAAAATAACAGGAAGTTCCTATGTTGGGAAAAATAGAGCTTGCTTAGCCTGATTAGTTACGATTTTCTCCAATCTAGGTAAATTTACAGTTAACTTACCAGTTTCAGATAAACTGAGGTGACTAGAATATGAATGACTACAAATCTTAAGTTTTTTCCACTCTTCCTTCTTCCACCTTCAACTTCACTCGTAGTATGTATTCTGTGCAGTCGCAGTAGTTCAGTAGTTTATTATTTTATGTTTTATTTATTTTTGCATTCTAAGTAGGTAGCACGAGAGGAATAAAGAAAAGCACAAATTTCAGTCAGCACATACTTTTTTTTCTTTTTTTTTCCTTTTTTTTCCCTTTTTTTTCTTTTTTTAGTTTTCTTTCTTTTACTGATTTGGTTATTTGCCATTTCTGGGGATTAAACTTTAAAAAATGTTCTTCTTTTCTGTATCTGATGTTCTGTGTGCTATTAGTGATGCAGCCAACACGAACGGTTGTCATGTGTAAAACAACTTTCGATCACCGCGAAAACACCGCCCTGGGAAAGCGTCCATGCTTGATATCGTTTGGTTCATGAACGTTAAGTTTCCAGTACAGGTGACCCATAGCTCAAAGTGTTAAATAATTATATACATTATTCAGTTTTTAAAATAATAATCCATTAATGAGATTGCTAGTCTTTGAAGTTTTGCTCACTTTTGTTTTTCCTAATAGAGCAGGGTAAAAGGAAAAACTTAAGCTATTTGTTTCTTTGTAAGGATCTGGTAGATAGATTCATTGTTATTTATTACATTTTTAAATGCAAGGGTAATTGTAAAATCATAGAAAGAGTAACATCTGACTAGTGTTCCAACTCTGTGTAATGCTTTCATTTGCTTCTTCAGGTAAAATCCCAGATGAAGCCAAAGCCCTCTCTCTGTTGGCGCCTGCTCCTACTATGACAAGTCTGATGCCTGGTGCAGGGTTGCTTCCTATACCTACACCAACCCCTTTGACTACAGTAAGTAAAGTTCAGGGTCTGTATAATTTCCAGTTTCTTCTGTTCTCTGTAGCCTTTTCTATGTATAGGGAGCAAGAGCTGTCTGGTCCATGGATGTTGCAGTGAGGCTTCCTGAGGATTGATCAGAAAATTCCATGTGCTTCTTTTACAGGGTTTTTCTTTCAGATTACTGTTTTCCAAAATAGTGGTTAAATGCTAGTTTAGGTTCTTGTTCTTTTTTTGATTGCCCTCCTACCCTATAGGGCTATTAATTTGGTCCAGTGGTAGTTATCCACTGACAAAAAATTTAGTAAAACCTAATTTACATGGACACCAGTTCTTCAGAATTTTAAAAACTGCAATAGAGACTTGATATCTCTATGGCAAGATTTTTGGCTGTTACACTGTCTAACAGTGTATTCATTGTGAAAAGTAGAGAAGCTGGGTTCTACTCTTTTTTTTCCATTCCTGTTTGCCTCTGTAAGCCTTTCTTGACATCAGCAAGTTAAAATAGAGTAGATTTTCCCTTTGTTACCGATGGTACCAAAGGTACCAATGGCTTGTTCAAAATTCCCCACACTTAGAAAATTTGTGTCTTGAAAAGGCTTTAGGTCAAGAAAATTCAAACCAGGAACTCAATTGACTAATTTCATAGTGATTTGTAAGTGACTTCTTAAAATATTTTGCTCTTTTCCAGTTCCAAACATGAAAGCTGTATTTTTCTCATTCTCTAGGTATGTGTGGAAGAACTTAGATAGAATATTCTTTGCATTTCAGCTGTAATTAATCTTACCCTGGGCAATTCATTTGTCCAGAAGACGCTTTATGTGTCCCTTTGATGACCCTGAGCACTGGAAATTCACTTCTTGCCTTGTGGAACAAAATCTGAGCCTTTCCTCATTCAGTCCAATTCCTTGTTTCATAAAAATAGGAATATTAGTAGTTCCTGAAAGAATCTTAGTCAATTTAATTGACTCTAAGCATCACAGCCTGTATATTTTCGTGATTAATATATATCCCTGTCCAGATCTCTTTGATAAGATATTAGCTGATAACCCACAGAGTACCTTAACTATGGAAGCTGATTTCTGGGTAGATTTTTCTTCTCTGAAAAAACCTCCTGTTCTGTGACCTTAAAGTATTGCTTATATTCATTAGATCTGTTTTTGCAGAAATGCATCCAGGCAAACAAGTATTAAGTGGAATATTTTTTACCTTTGCTTGGCTGCAAAGTGTATTCTGTTCTTGTATTTTCCAGCTCGGTGTTTCACTTGGTACTTTGGGGGCTATACCAGCAGCAGCATTGGATCCTAACATTACAGCACTGGGAGAAATACCACAACCACCAATTATGGGAAATGTAGATCCGTCCAAAATTGATGAAATCAGGAGAACAGTCTATGTGGGAAACTTGAATTCCCAGGTAGCTTTTTTTTTTTCCTTTGGTTTTGTTTTTTGTTTGTTTGTTTTGTTTTGTTTTTTTGTTTTATTTCTGTGTTGTGGAAATAGTAACAGAAGGTGTGAAAATCTAATCTGGAATGTTAAAAGAGATTCCATTAGTTAATGACAAGATGAATTTAAACAAAACCCCCTAAATGCTTCTGCTTATTTGTGATGTTTTGAATTTTGAAGGTACAGTAATTCCATGACTATAAGGCACACCCTTTTGACTAAAATTTGGGTCTGACCTGGAAGTGCACCTTATAGTCCAGTGCGCCTTATATAATGTACAAAGTTGTGAAATTTACCAACCTGGAAGTGCAAGCCGTGAACTGAGCCGCAAGGTGGAGCGTGACTGGGCAGCCCCCGGCCAGCAGGAGCCGCGTGGGGAGAGAGGGAGTGGGCCGCCCTGAGCCACCCTGAACCATGGGCCGCCGTGAGCCGTGGCAACCCTGAGCTGCCCTGAACCACAGTAACCCCGAGGTGTGAGCCGTGGCTGACCCGAACAGCGGCAGCCGCAAGCCGCGGCCGCCCTGAGCCTCCCCTCGCCAGCCGGGGGCAGGTGGGAGTGCTGGGGCCCGCGCACAGGGAGGGCGCTTGGGGCTGCGTGTAAAGGCTACACCAATCAATGAAAAAATGTTTGCAAATTGAGCACCTGCCAGTAAACTCCACAATGCGGGATTCTGTTAGTAATTCATTACTTTGTTGCACGTGGCACAGATCTTCGCAGGGAAAAAAAAAAAAAAAAAGTATGCCTTATAGTCCGGTGCGCCTTATATAATGTACAAAGTTGTGAAATTTGCCAGCTGCCGGAGGTGCGCCTTATAATCCAGTGTGCCTTATGGTTGTGAAATTACTGTTCATGTGCCAGTCAGATTAGGCCAGGCTTTGTCAGAATGCAAGAGAATCCACTGTAGGTCAATTTAAGAAGCCTACTTCTAATCGTGTGTGTTCATTAAATGTATGGTTTGATTATGTTAGATGAGAAATCCTCATGAGATCATGTAGCTGTCCCCCACACTACAGTGCAGTTTTAGGTACAGTAAGATGGAATTATGTATCCTACTGGAATTTGCAAAACTAGCCTTCAGTCAGCAGCTTAGTTTTTCGAGAGGATTAATTTAAAAATATTTACAGTAATTTCACAATTACAAGCCGCATTATTTTGACTAAAATTTTGTTCCCACCCCGGAAATGCGGCTTACACTCAGGAGCGGCTAATATATAAAAAAAGTTTGGAAATTTCCAGCCCTGGAAGTGCCATCCAGGGTGCCGAGCCGAGCACCTGCCAGTAAAATCTGGAATTGCGTGATTGTTACAAATTGGTTACTCTGTTGTGCGGCAGGTGGAGGTAGGCAGGGGCTCCCTCCTGCCGGCCCTGTGGCCCAGGGGGGAGGTGGGGGGCTCCCGCTGCCGCGGGTGCCGGTGGCTCTATCCCTGCCAGCCACCGCAGGCCACCTGGCTCCGTCGACAGCCCTGAGCGGGCTGAGCCTGCACGGCCCAAGCTGAGCCAGTAAACCCCGCGATCCCTCAATTCTGTTACTAATTGTCAACTTTGTTGCACGCGGGTCCTCACTGCGAACGACAGAGCGGCTTATAATCAGGTGTGGCTTGTAATCGTGAAATTACTGTACTTTTGACTGCTAGCAGTCTAAGGGATTACATTTCGGGGTTTTTGACTCCTGCAACAGCTGCTGAGTGTAAAAGTATTACGGATTTTTGATCAAATAAAACAAACTGGAAGCTAGTAGAAAGCCACATAAATCTAAGTCCTTTAATAGCATTTGGATTTTTTTGTTTTAATTAATCAAAAGTCACAATTAGTAGCTTGGAAACAGGTATAAGGAAATTTCTCATCAGTTATTTCAGATTAGTTGCCCGAAAAGTGCTAAATACCATGTAAATTTATTTTCTTTCTTTTTACCTAGGCAAAAGACTAAGGGTTTGTGGCTGCAGTATTTAAAATTGTAGAATATTCTTTAGATTAAAGGAAGAAAAAATACATATCTTTAGGTTTTTAAATGTAACTTTCCCATAATTCATGTAATACTTGTAAAAATGCTGATATATCATTCCAAAAATACGTAGCTCTTAAACTACCCAATATATTAGGTAAGTGGTTTTCATTACATAATTTATTTTAGCTGAGCTCTTCAACTCTTTCTAGACTACAACAGCAGATCAGCTGCTTGAATTCTTTAAGCAAGTTGGAGAAGTCAAATTTGTGCGAATGGCAGGTGATGAGACACAGCCAACACGATTTGCTTTTGTGGAATTTGCAGACCAAAATTCTGTACCTCGAGCCCTTGCCTTTAATGGAGTTATGTTTGGAGACCGGCCACTGAAGTAAGAAAATAATTATCCGTATGACTGTTGAATGAGAGATTTGTTTGTTTCACTGTACACACATTTATGACTTATGTGTAGCAAAATGTATGCGGACCAGTTGTTATCAAAGGAATTTTTATCAACTCCAGTTTCACAGTTAGGCATATATTTCTCTTAATAGAATACATATAGCATAGAATAAAATACGTTTATATTAATCTTGAGGTAGCGTAAGCTGTACCAGTGATAAAATTTTTGAAGTACATAGTACTAAATAAGTTTTCAGTATTATATGTATGTAGTTAGTAGGTGTTAATGTGGAGATTTGATCTGAAATAGAGAAGTAACTTCCTAGACTTCTACTGAAAATGCTGTAACACAAGAATGCTGTGTTGCCTTTCTTTAAAAGTGGTAAGATTTCGAAGTAATAAAAGATACTTTGTATACTTGGAATAGATAAGCCTTACAAATCTGTAGTTTGCATGAACTTTGAAATTTTTAAGTGTACATGAAGTTGAGATGTTTTAATTTCTTACTTGTTATTCATTTGCCCTGTTCAAATTTTTAAGAATGAAAAAGATTTTTATTTTTCTTTAACTTAGGATAAATCACTCCAATAATGCAATAGTGAAGCCTCCTGAAATGACACCACAAGCTGCTGCTAAGGAGCTAGAAGAAGTGATGAAGAGAGTAAGGGAAGCTCAATCTTTTATATCTGCTGCTATTGAGCCAGGTAGGTATATTGTGTTCATTACTGAACAGGCATATTCTGTATTTTTTTAATTACACATTTCTAAGAGGATTTTCAGACACAAGAGGAGGGCATACAGAGGTATCCAGTACATGCAGGGAAAAAAAGAAAAATAATCAAAATTCCGTTCATGAATCTAAGCAGTGGAATGAAGTATTTTATTTCATTGTGTCTGGTTTTCAGATACATGTTCACTGAATGTTCTCAAACATGCAAATTTAATACTAAATTGGTACTTAATGATGGCACTATTAAATTTAAGAGCACTTGAAAATGTTTAAAAGAAAGTGCTTTATATTTTTGTTGTCCTTCAGCACTCTTTAATGCCGTAGTGTTGCAATTGGAGTGAGCTAGCATGGTTCTGAAAGCAGTAATATTGTGCTTTCCTTATCTGCAGCAGATTAATTTGCTTTCTTTTTCATGGTGACTCAAGGCTGTATGCACCCACAAAGCAAATGGGATCAGAGAATGAATCTGGGATAAATACTAACATTGCTTTTCATCCAGATTGGTTCCCTGTTCCCTGTTAACATTGAGATACCAACTCAAGGACGAAGGTGGTGTGTTGAGAGGTTAGGCAGACGTTCCAGTCATGATTTATTCTGGCTTAAACTGACTGCAAAACCACAAAAATAATCACAACTTAGTAAACTTACTGCTTCTTTTCATCAGCAACTTTTTGCCATTCTTCTTAGTAAGTGACCCAGATGTTGTCTTGTGTTGGTTAGATAGCATAGACTCTTGAGGGATTTTTGGGGGGGATTATTTTCTGTTGTATTTTTTGGTTAGTAGTAAAATAACTCTAACAGTTTATCACTGTTAAGAATAACAATTAGACTCTGAACCATGGTGAGCTCACTGTTAAGTTTTTTATTGACTTTTTGGCCTTTAGTCAGACTTTCTAGCCTATTCTGTCAATTCTTTCCTCCTACAAAACAATGAGGAATAAAACTTGAGTATTTGTACAGTGTTTGAAATATCTAAAAAATACAGACAGTAATGCTTATTTGTATTTTATGCTTGTTCTCAAAATTGTGCCCTCTAAATTTACTCTATTATTTTCAAGTTATAAGAAGTAATTACATTAAATAATAGACCAAAAGGAGGACGTGTTATCTTGTGCATTGTGGCAGCAACATAAATCCCATTCGTAGTAGAGCTAGCTGTTTATAATTATCTGGTTTATGTGTACTGCTGCAGGATGGCTGCACTCAACGAGTATATGCAATGACTTTCTTGGATGTTTCTGAAGGATTTTTGCAAAGAAGGAAGATGTGCAGAGAGTAGGCCCCTTGCAATATATGTGGTACATTCCACTTGTGCCAGATTGTTAACTGGGATCTTTAAATGTTCTGAGCTTACACTGCAAAGTGGTTTTTTCCTCTCAGAGTCTGGAAAGAGCAGTGAAAGAAAAGGCGGTCGATCTCGTTCCCATTCTCGTTCAGAATCCAGGTCTAGCTCAAAATCCCGGTCTAGGAGGAAAAGATCACACTCAAAACACAGGTAGGTGTGCTTTTTGTTTCCGACTAAGATCATATTTTTTGCAGGTGCTGGTGACTGACATATTTTAGTTATAGACAAGTATTCCTGTTCCTGTAGGTATTACTAACTTGCACTCAACAGATAAGCATAACCAGGAAGTTTGTCTCTCTGAATAGATATTCTCTGTTCCTCTAAACCGTAAATGTTTTTAGGATTGCTTTCAGTTCATACATGCTAGAAGGCATTTCCTGTGCAATATAAAATAATAAGTTCTGTGGGGTTTTTGTGCATTTTGTGGTTTTGTACATTAGACTATGTAGCCAAATAACATTTTGTGACTTGTATTTTAAAGAGAAACCTGCATTTTGTGGATAGAACATACAGTTTTCTGGTAACACCCTGAGCAGATAGGCTGGCTGGTTTTTAGTATAGAATTCCTATTGTCCTCAACTTCTAAACATTGAGTTAATAAATGCAATGTTTTTATTTACTGTCCTGAAAAATGTGAAGCTATGTTTTTAAAAAGCACAGGGAAAAGGCTCCAGGGAGAGTTTCTCATTTTTCAGGTTTTGTTTGCTTTGCTTAATTTGTTCAGTTCTGAAATAGAAAATTACTAGATCATTCTCTAAGTATATCCATTAAGATTTTTTTCTGAAAATGAAACAGCCTTGTTCTGTTAAGAATTATAAAGGCTTCCCAAAATGGTCCAGATTCTTTCAATGTCAGGAGTATCTTCTGAGAACGTAGGTAAATCAATCTAAAGATACTTGTCTATGTTAAGGATAAAAAAAAACCCCGAAATTTGCAATGCTGTTTGATTGCTTACACTCTTAAAAGATATCATCCGTATTGTAGCAACAGCTCTGATGCATTCTTTCATTCTGAACAAGGCTACGAGGATACTTTTAAATACAGAAAATCTGGTGAGAGGGAGTTACCAATATGATACAAAGGCAGGCTTCAGTTTTGCAATAGCAGGAAATGATACATTCTAATGCCTTCAAAATGTTATGTACCTTTTTAATGCAAGAAGGACCATTTGGTCACTTCTTTATTGCTTGCTTCTCTGCTGTGTCCCTAACTCAAGGCATAACTGAAAAACAAACCTGTAACATTGTGTAACAATGCAGTAATTTAAGTACTATCTTGTATTGGCACAAACCAAGTGGAATTTTAGAAGATAAGCTTTTTTTAAATGTGGAAAGCGTGTTCTTCAAACAAATATTAGTTACTATATTTTATTATGTTTTGTTAAATTGTTTAATATTGCTACTGTCGGTTTTGAGGACATGCTGTGAAAAAGGCAATCTGACTTGTTAAGGCAGCTTCAAAATACCTATCCTTACTGCTTTTCTGTTTTATATAACATCATTATCATCTCTGTGACATAAAATTTATCGAAGGTTGTGCTTTGGGTCAGTTGTAACTAATTTGCCTTGCAGTTGATTTGTATCTCCTTGCCGATAAGGAGAACAAAGCTATAGATAAAGAATGGCTTCCCCTTTTCTTGGTATATATTGCTAATGCCTTTTGGGACTACCTAAAAACAGAGGCCAGACAAAGTAAAAAGAAATGAAAAGCAGATACATTTATTGAAGGGCCTTCAAGTGCATTTAGGGCAGACAAAGATCCCCCGCCAGGGATTACACCCAAAATGGACGATGGGTCACAGGTTTTCATATTTTTGTAAGTTTGATTCATTTGCATATTGGAGTTTTATCTCCAATTGCAGCTTCAGGTAATGAAGTAATTTACCCCAAGTTTGCTCTCCCCTGCCAAACTCACTTTTGTGTACATTTCTCGGGGCCGGAGAAAGTAAAGTGTCCTTGGTTCCCAGCCTAGTGAGGAATTGTTTCATCTGATGAAAATGGGAAAGCAGTAGCTAACACTGTATATGGAGTTATACACTAAAGAATTGCAGGATTACAAGTGTATGAGAAATACCAAAGCTAAAATCCTAAGATGTCATTATGCTGTATGCATTGAGCTATGGAAGGTAGGTGCAGCTATTCATTTTTCTACCTTGCAGTTCTTCAGGTTTTACTGAGTAATATAGGTAATCTTTATGTCTGTGGTAAGTTAAACTTCATGGTGCTTTGTGAAGCAAAGTATCCAATGATGTTGTTTTTTGAAACTTAAATGTGCAAATACATCTTTTTATTTTTGCTTCCCTGGAGAAAAGAGTCTTCCAAAAATAGGGAGTATTTTCGAAACAAAATTTAAAGTGCTGTTTTCTTCATGAAATCTGTCTAAGACTTTTTTTTAAATTTATTTTTTAAATCAGAGTATCTGCACTTTAATTGCAACTGAAATCCATGCTAATAGATCCTTTTATCTGGTAAGGTAACTTGATTAAAAGCTGCACCACAGATCATCAGGGTTTTTTATGAATTTAAATTATAAGGATGGAGAAGACAGCGAAAAGATTGCTACAAACAAAGTCATCTTGGATGACTAAGATTTCAGTAAATGACTGGCCCTGGAAAGGAAATAAAATGTAACTATAGTAATTTCATGACTATAAGGCGCACCCTTTTGACTAAAATTTTTTCCCCCAAACCCAGAAGTGTGCCTTATAGTCCGGTGCACCTTATATGAAGTACAAAGTTGCAACATTTGCCACCCCGGAAGTGCGAGCTGTGAGCCGCGGGTGGGGGGGGCCAGCAGTGCTGCAGCAGCCGGGTGGAGGCGGGGCTGGGTACCCGCGGCACCACCCCTGTCGGGTCCAGGAGAGCCAATGGCTGCCGGGTGGAGGCAGGCCCGGGGGCCCGCAGCACCCCCCCTCCCAGGTCCATGCAGGCTCGGGGGCCCATGGCTGCCAGGTGGAGGCAGGCCTGGGGGCCCACGGCACTCCCCCCTCCCAGGTCCATGCGGGCTCGGGGGTCCATGGCTGCCGGGTGGGGGCGGGGCCTCGGCCAGCAACCTCACAGGAGGAGCTGGGGGCGGAGCCTCGCTGCAAAAAAAAAAAAAAAAAAGTGCGCCCTATAGACGGGCGCGCCTTATCTGATCTACAATGTTGCGAGTTTTGCTGACTCCCAGCAGATACGCCTTATAGTCAGGTGTGCCTTATGGTCGTGAAATTACTGTAATTACTTTTACAGTCTGCTAGAAACTGTCAATCAGATTTTATGCAGTATCATTTCATAAGGACAACTGTTGTAAATTATATTAACTTATTTTTTCCAGATTCACGGAGATTATTATGAAACACTGGTATCATTTAAATGGTTTCAAAGTAGAGCATGTACACCCAGTGAAGCATAAAGTATACATATTTGCAAAAACTTTTGCAGACAGTATGTTATTAAGGTTTCATTTTTTAACATGTCATACAATACTATGTGGTGACACAGCACATATGCTGTCATTTTGTTAGTTGACTTAATTTGTATGAAGTTTCCATATTAAAATATTTTTCTTCTGGCATTCTTTGTTTAGAAGCAGGTCTGGCAACAGATCTCTCTCAAGACACAAGGACAGACGCAGATCCAGAAGTCCCCTGAAAAAACGATCTAGGTCTACAGAAAGACGGAAATCCAGAAGTCGCTCTCGTTCTCGGTGAGTTCTGTTCCACAAATGGTACTGTTAGCTCACAATACAGAGTTTTTGAAAGAAAAAAATTAACAAACATTTTAGGTGACCATAAAGGGTGGAGTCTCATCTGTGGGAGAAAAGGACAAAAAGCAGATTTTAATAGTGAGTATAGTGGTCTTGGCTAGGATAGAGTTAATTATCTTTCTTTCCTGTATGGTACCTCCAGGGTTTAAATGATCATGCTGAGGCACCTGAACTTTGTACTAACATCCAAACTGACTGAAAAAAGTAATTTTGTCAGACTATATTCCTTAACGGAGTTAAGCATTCCTTAACGGAGTTAAGGAATATCCTCTGTATCTTGTGAGCCCTCAAAGGAATGGATAATGCTTGTTTGGTGTGTCTCTGTTGAGAAGGTCAAATTCAGACTGATGTTGATCCTGTATTGTGAGAGCATGTATAAGATTCTGGTGTATGACCTTTTGTTTTCATCTCTGACTTTCTTATATGTCAAACAGCAGGAACAAATGCATGTGTTGGTTATATGGCATATATGTATTTCAGGATGTGATATGTGTGCATTCTATCTAGTTTACTTTTGTCTGATCATCTAATTACTAAACTGTAAAATTCTAATAAGATCGTAGCATAATTTTTTGAGAGATGACGTAGTGAATAAGCTCAAACTAAAAGTGCCTGTGCAAATAGCTTCATGAATAGAAATCCTGATATGTTCTTAGTTTCATTTCTGTAATTCTGATTTATTTAAAGGGATGTTTGTACTTATATTGTGCAGCTGCCTCTTGTTCTATGAGATAAGTTTTGTTGTAGGAGCAAGAGCTGCAGATCTGTGGACCTTTGTGGAAACAAAACTAGGCTGCATAGCTAGCTGAGTTTTATTGATTGATCCTTTTGATTCTCTGTTTCTGTTCTCTGGAGCTGCTTGAGATATCTGCTCATTGGAAGGGGAAAGTCCATGAAATCTCTGTGATAAATTAACTAGAAGACATTTCTTGGGTTCCTGTAAGGCTGGTGTTGTGGAGACTGTGCGTTGCTTCATCTTTATGATGTTACATTCCATCTCTGAGATTCCTAACAAAGTACTTTACAGAACCTTATAGGTATCGAAGTTGACAGTTCATAGGGCATACAACAGTCTGCTGTTTATTTGCAATTGAGATGAAGATGCAGCCAAACACTTCTTCAGTTTGAGGAAAATTTGAGTGCTTAGGACCTTTCATGTGTGAAGGAGTCTCTTTTAGAATCTGTAAAAATCTAGAATAGAAACGAATACCAAGTAACTTCTTTCTGGTTCTTCTTGACATAATAAGGCCTGCTAATAAATTTCATCTCTACCTCTTTCTCCTGTTTCTCTGAACAATTCATTATGTTCTTTCATTATGTGTCTCTATACTAGAGAGGAAAGATGGAGTCTTGTATTTTCAAATAGTTCTTTACTAAAATGTAATCTTCCAACTAAAGTTGTTAGCTAATTAGTTTTTATTTGACTCGATGACTTGAACATCAGATGGAATTTTCCTTGGTGTTCTTTTTATGAACATGTATCATACTTCTTGTCCCAAAGAATCTGTTTTCCTTTCTGCTGTTTTTACTGTATTAGCATTTTTCAGTAATTTTCAAATTCCTAATCACATTACAGATGGTTGAATTATCTTGATTGTATTTTGATTTTGTATTTGCCTTTTAAGGGAATATGGTTGCATTTTGTCCATGTTTTCTTCTTATTTGTATGTATTAAGTGTTGTTGGCCTTCCAGGCAGTTCAAGGATACCACTGTGAAAGAAAACTGTAGAATATAAAGACTTCTGTCAGTCAGCTGTCATTATTCATTTGGCAGTAATTAATCTGAAGACCATTTTAAGTGGGTACATTTTTATTTTAAAAAGTGGATTTACAGATTGTAGAGTTTGTCTCCTGACAAAATGTAGAAAATTTTATATGTGCATAATTATGTAACAGTGAGGTGAAGAGAAGCATTCTCTCCAAACATAGTAGGACCACTTGGAAGACAGTGTTTCGGTTTGGTTTTGGCCTCCCCTTCTCCAGCTGTGTATTTCCTGGCTATATGTAGCTTTCTCTCATTTTGAACAGGGGTGAAAAATTAAAATATTGAATAATTACTATTTTTCTATAGTGACACGCACTTTATCTTAATGTATACTAAAAAGTTAGTTGTAATTTTAATTGGAAAGTTCAAAGATGAATTAATGGGTTTGTGTTTGGCTTTTCACAGGGACAAGAAAAGAGACAAAGAAAAGATCAAGGAAAAGGAAAAGACCAAAGAAAAAGAGAAAGACAGAGACCGAGACAAGGAGAAGGATAGGGATCGAGACAAAGACAGGGAAAGAGAGCGAGATAAAGAGAGAAATAGGGAGAAGGACAAGGAGAGAGATAAAGAGCGAAGCAAAGATAGAGAGAGAGCGCGAGACAAAGACAGGGACAAGGATAAAGATAGGGACAGGGAAAAGGAAAAAGATAAAGACAAGGAAGAGGTAGATCAGAGCAAAGAAAAAGAAGATACTGAGAAAGAAGGAGAGAAGGACAGAGAGAAAATTAAAGACAAGGAGGGAGATAAGGACAAAGGAGGGGATAAAGAAAAGGACAGAGACAAAGAAAAGGAAAAAGATGGGGATAAGGAGAAGGAGCGAGACAAAGAGAGAGATGATAAAAAGAAGAAAGATAAGAGATCCAGAACACCCCCAAGAAGCTATAGCTCTTCAAGAAGATCTCGTAGCTCCAGCAGGTTTGTTTAGAATTTTTCATGCTTATTTTTTTCTTTTTGACTTGTCAGATCAGTGAGGCACCATCCTAATTTTTATGCATTGTTTTCACCATTTTTATGTATTGATTTCTCTTGCTAAATAAATATGTATTATTTCCGTTTTGTAGATTTTCCTTTAAAGTAACATCTGTTATAAAAAGCTCTGTATGATGGCTGATAGAACAGAATTTCTTGTTCGTGCTTGACTTCCACATAACCGTATTATATAAACCTTGAGGACAATAATCAGATGATTCATGTGCCATTTCTGTATGTTACAGACAGCCAAAAGTTCTGACCAACATCACACACATCATCTTTGCCCTGATGAAAGTTTGAGTCACTGTTATGTAGTCCTTTCATTACTTACATACTGCAACATTTTGGTCTGTAGATCTTGAAAACGGTTGTTTTCTAATAGTTGCCTCTCTTTGGCTGGAAGGCTGGTGAGCTGCTGGAAGCAAGCTTGTGGCTTGGCTGGCTAGCTTTTCACAAGGTGAGGGAATCTCATTTGGAAGAGACAGATATGTTGTTTATCTGACAACATGTCCAGGTGTAACTTGAAAGGGACATTTCTTAACACTGTTGACAGTAAGCATGAAAACAGTAAAGTTAATGAAACTGTTGGTTTTGGCTCTGAGGGGAGCTTAACTGGCAGGAAGTCTGGATAAATTCATTACTGCAGAAAGAGGCTGTTAGAGTAAAATCAATCTCTGTAAGCAAACTCAGGCACATTCTAAAAGCATTGCAGCTAAGTTAGTTTAGAAGCAAGGTCCTTTCTGTTACATCAGGAATTAGAGAAATTAGTATTGTATCAGATTTAAATGCTAAATTATATTTGTGATCTTGAGATAATGAAATGCTGAATGAATTGAACAAGTTCTACCTATTGTAATAATTTCACTAGACAAAAGCAGAATTCCTCTAGTCCTCAACATTCATCAGTTCAGGGTCCATAGAAGGCAAAAAAGGGTTTAATGGTTTCTGACCATTGCGTTTGTTATGAGGTTTATAGGCAAAACATTGTTTCTTCCTTAAGCATATGCAGCTTCCTATTTAAATGAGTGGAAGGCCCACACAGAGATACTTCTATCAGCTTTGAAACCATTTTTTTCACCCCATAGGCCTCAGAGTGTTGAATTGGATAAGTGCAGAAAAACGTATAAGGGCTTTGTAGTATGTAGCTTATATAGGAACCTTGGTGCCCAGTGCCAAATAGCAAGTTTGGTTAGTTAGCTGGGTGTTACCAAAAGCTCATACTCTAGTTTGCAATAATTTTGCTCCCCATTTAGGAATCTTATTAGTTAAGAAAGCACTATGGGAACACTCCAGTATCATGTACTTGAGCAAAGTATTCTTGTGAAAATCAGTGCATTTCTTCCAGTGCAGTCAAAGTACAAAACTGTACTTTGGTATGATACAGATATTGTTTAACAAGGGCAGTGCTCTTCTGAAGCTGAACGATGAGAAAATACACTTATTAGTATGGATTTACAATTTCTTCTTCAGATATAACTATCTTTAGAGTGGCAATGCAGAGGCCACTGCTGGTGAATGTCATTTTCAGGGGCTTAGACAGTTGGGACAGAGTGCATCCTCTGTAGCTTTCCAACAACAGAGGATGTGGGGGAAAGCTGATCTGCCATTTAGAGAAATCTCAGCAAATGGGAGAAATTGACTGGTAGTTATTTCGTGGAGTTGAACAAAGAGAAAGGACAAATCCTGCACCTGAGAAGGAATAACGTCATTGCACCAGTCTAGCATGGGGATTCACTAACTGGAAGGCTGGCTGGCGGGTCCTTGCTGCCAAGAAAGCTAGCAATGTTTGTGAGTAGGTCAAGAAAGGTAATTATTTCCCTCTTTTAGAAGCCTGTTCTGGGCTTCCCATTATGAGAGACATGCAGATGTACTGGAGTGAGTCTAGTGAAGGGCTGTGAAGCTGATAAAAGGCTTGGAGCTTCCTTCATACAAGGGAATGCTAAGGAATCTGGGATTGTTTAGCTTGGAAAAGAGACAGCTGAGGAGCATCTTACCAATATGTGTGAGTATCTGATAAGAACATGGAGAAGACAGGGCCAGTGGAAGCCTATGACAATTAAAGAGGTGACAGGTACATATTGATGTATAGGAAATGAAGGGGATTTTTTTTCCTAGTGTTGAAATTGTAGTTTTACTGGGCAAACTGGCACCAGTTACTTCAAGGGATTGTCTCCTCCGCCCAAAAATATGACTGGATATGGCTCTTAATAACCTACTGGGATTGACCCTCTTGTAGGGTGGGGAATGAATAGGTTGAACTAAAGGATCTTCAGAGGGTTCTTCCAGCCTTAGTAATGTCATTGCTCTCTGAAAAGTAATTATGAATAATTTGGGTTACATTAGGGGTCTTTCTTGGGTGATGAACATTGCGTAGTTGAAATGGTTGCAGAACTTTCCAGTGAAGATTATTCAACAGATAAGCATTTCAGTTGCCTGAATTTTACAGCAATTGACTGCTGATCATGTAAAAGGTAAATGTAAAAGTATTGGGCAGATAGTAATCTTTTTGGAGAAGAGATTAAGGTGGAATAGGACATACCGGCCCTTCTAAGAACTAGATGGGAGCTGACCTTGCTTTGCTGACAGGCATGCTTGCAAGTACTGGAAATAAGATGGTTATTTGTGATTCCTAGCTGAAAGAAGACGCAGACTAGGAGAAGAGAAATCAGTTGGAAAAGGAGCATCTTACAGGCTAGCAGAGCAAATAGGACCAGATGATATGCAGAATTTATTTCTGTGCATAATTAAGAGACGTGGGATCACTATCAAAGTATTCAGAACTTGTTTTTCTTAAATTTTGCTGTGTTAGCGTTGTGTAAGAGTTTTAATGAAACGGGTGCACAAAAATCTTTTTTATGTACGAATGTAATAGAGATGGGAACAAATGCAGTGAAACACAGTTATAATTCTTCAACTTGAAATAAGAAAAGCAGAAATTGAAAATAAAATTTAATGAATAAGCAGTTTCTAGTTTGAACACAATTGCTGAAGCACTTGGTTTGCAGTCACGTATGCTGGAAAGCAAAATTAAGTGGAAATGTACTCAGTGTAGCTGAAGTGACAGCACTGAGAGAGAATAATCGATTTCCAGTATCCTCAGTTAAATAAAGGTGATGATCAATTTGGAGATGTTCAAAATAAATGACTTATTTACTCCATGATTTTGAGGCCATTTTATATTTTTGTTTATCAACGATTAAAGCTTGCTGAACAAAATACTTAAGATATCTTATCCTGTAGAGCTTCAGGAGATCACTGTCTTGGTTTTGATTGAAAGAGAATTAAATTTCTCACTAGCAGCTTGGTACGGTGCTGGAGTTTTCCTTTTTTTCCTGCTTATTCTTCTCTCCTGGTGAGGTGGGCGTATGGAGGTTGAGGGGCAAAGGGGGCTAAAGGAGGCAGGGAATGTGCAAATGCCACTCAGGATTTAGTTGCCATCTGGGGTTAAACCACAACAGGTTTTTACTTCTTTTGTTTTCTTGCCAATCCTTTCCTTGTTCAATTTTGTCATGCTCTGCCAGGCTCTGTTTTGAGAGTTGAAGAAAGAACACATTAGTAATTGAAACTGAAAATAAAATACAGTAATTTCACGATTACAAGCCACACTGATTATAAGCCGCATGTCTGGGTGTCGGCAACATTTCATTTCTTTGTCCATAAATAAGCCGCACCGGATTATTAGCCGCTCTGTCGTTCGCAGTGAGGATTTTCGTGCAGCTTTCACAAAGTTGCCAAATAGTAGCAGAATCGCGGGATTGCGGGGTTTACTGGCTCAGCTCAGGGCCGTGTGGGCTTGGCCCGCTTGGGGCTGCCAAGGGGGCCGCTGATGGGGCCGAGTGAGCCAGCTCAGTGCTGCTGCTCAGCGGGGCAGCTCAGGGCTGGCTGCTGCTGCTGGGCTCACTCGCCCCCGCTTGCACGGCCAGCACTGGGCGGGCTGGCCCTGGCCCAGCGCTGCCAGTCCTGCTGCAGCTGTGTTCGCTACCCCTGACCCGGGGCCCGGTGCTGCCGGTCCTGCTGCTGCTGTGTTTGGTCCCCCTGACTCAGGACCCAGTGCTGCCAGCCCTGCCCCACTGGGCGGGCTGGCCCTGGCCCAGTGCTGCTGGTCCTGCCGCCGCCGCGTTTGCTCTGCCCAGCCCCGCCGCGTCCGCTCCCCCGGCTCGGGGCTGCCCGCCTGGCCCCACTGCATTTGCTCCCTCTAGCCCGGCACTGCCCCGTGTGGGCTTGGCTTGGGGCTGCTGCTGGCTTGCATTTCCGGTTGGCAAATTTCAGAATTTTTTTCCACAGATTAGCCGCTCTGGATTACAAGCCACACTTTGGGTTTGGACCAAAATTTTGGTCAAAATGGTGCGGCTTGTAATCATGAAATTACTGTAATCGTAGTAACAGTAATAATTGTAATGGAAAGGGCAGAGGGTATTAAAGCCCAAGATAAACAAGTGATCTGATTGACAATTGCTAATCCCTCACTGACTTTTGGCCAATTGGGTCAGCTCTTCTGGCCACGCTCCCTCCCAGTGTCTTGCATACTTGCTTGCTGGCAGAGCATGGGAAACAAAAGTCCTTGATTTAAGGGTAAGTAACAACTGAAACATCAGTGTATTATGAACATCATTCTCATACTGAACCAAAAAAACAGCACTGTTTTGGTTTCTTTCTAGAAAGAAAATTATCCTGCTCAAAATCAGGACAGTCACAATAGATGGTATTGTCAGAGATCTGTATAGTGATATGATTTATTATGTCCTTTTGCTACTCATCTGATAACTGTTGATTTCTTTTCTAAATATTGAAAATTTAAATATTCACAAATTGTAGAAGCTGTTATCCATCAATGTATCTGTTTCTAGAAGTAAGTTTTAAACTTCCCTCTTTTTCAGTTTTTTTTCCAATCCGCTTTTCCTGCTTTACAAAGAATTGATACCAAAAAAAAAATCTTATTTTGACAGATGGGTTCTGCAATTTTAACTGGCTCAATTTTTACATTAATTTAACATGTCCCTCAGTATAACGACCTGTTATTTCTTGTTTTATTGTATTCAAGATCATACTCCATAATGGCAACTTCAGGAAAAGTCCATTTAGCCATGTAAAACAGCAGTTTTTTATAAAACACTTCAAGTTCTTCTGTGTGTTACAGAATGATGTTATTCTGTTTGCTAAGCAAGGACCACTAGAAAAACAATCTTATTTATTCAAACTTTGGGAACAACTTGGACTTCATTTTGCACTGTTTTCTTACAAGCCAACTAATTCTAGCTCATATATTTAGGAGTTAAATTTCAGTCAGGTTAAACTGAAGTTGCAGTGATCTTCAGGTTGTAATGTTATGTTTTGAAATTTGTATTGCTCAAAAGTTATGTCTTTTGTCTTACTATTGCTCTTCATTCAATTGAGTTATTTTCCTGACTGAAGAAACTAAAATGATACAGTGTTACCAAATTCAGTGTGTTTTCATTGTTATCAAGCATATAAGGATTAAAAAGAAATTGAAAGGGCACTTTTTTCCCCCCTACTTAAGCCTTGCATTTCCCACTAAACTGAAACATACAATTTGTTTTTTTTAGTTTGTACAGCTCATATTTGGTTGGCAATCTAGACTGTCACATTCAGTGGATATGTTAGATCATTGTAAGAGCTTTCTCTTTTTATCTCCTTTGAATTTATTATTTTTGACTTTTGATGATACTGAATTTCTTGGTCCTGTAGAGAAAGGCGTAAAAGGAAGAGCAGAAGTCCCTCCAAATCTCCTAAAACATCAAAAACAGCAAAAAGAAAGTCTTCACGAACTCCTTCTCCAAGAAGGTCAGTTTCATGTAAACACAGAAGTTAATGATCAGTAAAGAAGGAAAAATTCATAGTAATTTCACTGTTTTACTGCCTTTGCGCTAATGATGTCAGATGGTTTTGGTTGGTCAGTTTGGTTCAGTTTTAAATTGAAACTAGCTCAAAACTTAACCCATTTGAGCTCTGGTATTCTTTCAATGACATGGTTTCAAATCAATCAGCATTGCAAATTGCTTCAAATCAATAAAATCCTTTCATCTGACACAGATAAATTTGCTTTTTTCTTTGCAAATACAGTGTATAGTGGTCATATTGCACTGTTAAGATCTCTTCAGCCAAAAAATCCTATTGTCTTTGCAAAGGGTTATTTTGTTAAATTTTGAGACATTTTTTGAAAGTCCATGCTGGGGGTTTAGTTTGCAGTCAAAAGGTTTAAAGGTTATTTTAGTTGGATCAAATCCTAATTTGAATAAAAAAATTCTGAAACAGAAACAAGAAAGAAAAAAAAAGAGAAAGAGATACAAATAATGAAAGAAGAGAAAGAGAACGCTCCACTTCCAAGAAAAAAAGTAGTAAAGAAAAAGAAGGAAAGGAGAAATGTGACAAAAGCACCACTGCTTTAAAGGTAAGTTTGTATGACCAAGTGATTAGCAGAATGAAGTGGTAGTGAAGCCATTATTAAAATTCTCTTCACTTTCTTTTGCTGCTCCCTTCTTTTTCTCCTGTTCCTTACCAAATTAGTGCCATTTGAGGTTAGTATTTCCCAGCTGGGGTTAGCAGTCCAGTTTAAGTCTACATATTTGAATTTCAGTTGACCTGTAGGAGTTTGTGTACTTAGGTTACAGATACACCTTGTTTCTCTTTCCTGTTGTGTGCCCTGTATTAGGACTTGCCTGGTTCCCTACTTTTAGCAGCAGGCAGACCATTGACTAACAAGCAATATTCAGGGATGGCTTGTCTGTCAAACTGAAAGATTACTTTCTAAATAAACTCTCACTATGCAGTTCAAACTCTGCCTCATTTAATTGGTCCTGGTCTGTATATATATCTGGATTCTACAGGATTAAAACTGTGTAAGAGTGGTATAGGATTTTGCCCTGCAAAATAGAAGAAATGAAACATCTTCAAATTGTTTAATCTTAGAATTTGAATAGCAGCACATTTTTAAAGATTAGGTTTTTTGCTCAGAATTACTCAGCTGTTCTAAATTCAGCTGGTTTAGGTGACTGTTCCAATGCTTGAGTAAGTATCTTACCCAATAACTCTTAAAATGCATAATATACCTGACAAAAAATAAGAAAGAAAATATTTAGTCCTGTTCTATTTAAAAAGTGTTGGTGACATGTTAATTTCTACAGCTGTTTCTCATATGTTACATGGTGCTGCTTGTTCTGTAACTTATGTATTGCTTTATTACAGTTGATAGGTCACTTCATGGCATAATTTCTTAGTGAGGGATTGTTACAACTGCCGGATTTCAGCCAACTGCAAGCAAAGCTTATTTTTAAAAAGGGTGAGGGGCAAAGAAATTCACACCTCTATTCTAAAATCTGTGGCTACAAGATTGACATGCAGAAATTGAAACAATAAAATTACTGAGCATTGGTTGGAAGTCACAGCCTATAATGCTAAGAATATTATTTTGTTGTCAAATATTTTTATCTTTGGTAGGACAAAGATAATAAAGAAGATCAGAATTCAGAAACTGACAAGGAAGTAGACAATAGAGATACACAAAGGACAGATGAAGTCAAGCTACAGCAGAACGGGAACTGTCAACCAAATGAAGAAAACCTCTCAATTAAAATGGAAGAGGTTTAAAACAAAGAATGGACTTCTAATTCAACTAAGGAATGAAATCCAAAGCGTTTTATTTCCCAAAATGAGGAAGAAAATGTTAAAGCAATCAACCTGAATGTGTTGATAGTACTAGTAGCTCCTCCAATTCTTGTGATAGCTTTGTTGTCCTCTTGCTGTAAAGCAAGAGAAACACAGACCAGTAGTTAATACCATGAAAAGGCAGATGCCATCAGAACTATTCATCTCTGAAAATCCATGCATTTCCATGATGGCTGTACTTGTAAAATTATTTGTGTTAAGTTTTGCTATAAGCTGTTACAGATAACTAGAAATGAAAGATGTAAACCTGTACTTCCCAAAAAAAAGCTGAAGATAAGCATTGAAGGTTGTTTATTATACTGCTTGTTGATGACTTTTGTATTGTTTTGCCCTGTAGGTTAAAAGATCCACAGAAACTTTAATGTGTGCTGTTTGATGTGCTTGAAAATGGTGCATAAATGTACACACTTTTTTTCCTTGTAGATGACAACTGTAGAGAAAGGGGATTTAAACTTAAATACGGTTTTACTGTTCTTATGTTAAATACTGACAGATTAGTATGTTTTTCATTTGCTCACTGCTTGAGATTCTTAGGGTTTATTATTTAAAATAATTTCTTACTAATATTCCTCAAATTATATTTCTTTTCAAGTATTTGAATAATGCATGCGCTTTTTCTCTTCCTAGAAGGAACATTGCCATGTTATAGATGTTAGGTTAGCTTACAGGGTTATTTTGGAGTTGTTTTGTTTAGTTGTTTTCTTTGTTCTTAGAGAAGTGAGTACATCTATATGAGATACCAGAACTTACAGCTTTGTTTTGCAATGTACTGCAGTGTGTCTGTTCAGCTGAAAATAGTACAGGTGCCATTAAGAAAACAAATTTTTTCCATTTTTGTTAAAAAAATATGGGAGCACAAGCAGAAGCTTTAGTGCCTTCTTAAAATGCGGTATTTTCTAGAAATGTATGTGTGCTGTTACACATTTTCATTTAAATCTTATATGATCTCTCTTGCTACTTTGCCACTACCATACTGTAGACAAAAATGCAAGTGATTTACCAGAATGGTTGTTTGATTCACTTGTTAAAATAGTGAAGCTCCATTTTGCTTTTATTTTTTATTCTTAGAAGAGATATATAAATAAGAGAAAAGATGTAATTTGGGGACCACCACTGTACAAAGTAGTAGCTGAATACAGAGTGTGCTCTAATCACCTGCATCAAAGAAAGCCCTTAAGACATTTAATATACATTTGGATGGCCTTAATTGTTACCTCTCTTCTCTGATACCTGTTGGGCAATGTAATAAGAATGGCATGCAAAGAAATGGGGGATAAATAATTTGAGGAAGAAAGTTCTAATTTACATAGGGCTTACACAGTAGTGATTCTTTTTTCATTTTTTGAGGAGAAAGCATTCAAGAATAGATTGACAAGTATTTTTGTCATGGCAAAACATGGCTTTTGTTTTCTGAAGTAATTTAATTGGTTACATGAGATTTCTGATAAGTTACACTTTTAGGATATAATTACACCTATAATTGCATAGTTTATTTTTGCTACAACTTAATGCAATCAAATTACTTTATTGCCTTACCTCATGGGAAGTGTTATTTCTTTCAGTTAAAATAAAAAAATAAGTGTATTGGCTATTTGCTTTCTACTTGTTTTACTTTTCCTCTGTGTAGTTAATTTTTTCAGTGGAAGGGAAGCATATTGCAGAGAATGAAAACTTTGCCCAACTCCTAAGGTAAAGAAATTCAGTTTGATTGTGAAGCTGCTGAATCACTCCTCATTTTCTATAAAATTTAATCTTCTTGCCACTGTGTACATTTAACACAACAGAAAATGCTTTACCATGTAAAGTATAGAACAGCCATTTTTGTGATGTTTAAGCCACATGCTGTTGGCTGGTAAACGGCTAATTCTGATAAAAGAATAAAAAAATCTGTATGCTTACAAGAAGACTGTGAAAGATTGTGTCTTGCAACAACAGCTGTCTTATTTATGATGTGTAAGTAGCATAGAGCAAAGAGATTGTTTGTATACTTGTTATCTTTGGTACCATTTCACTAATAAAATAAGTATTTTAGAGGGATGTTTCTGCTGGTACATTGCTTATTAAAGGAATATTTTTAGACCATCTGGTCTTATTCATAGAGCTGCTTTCATTTGAAATGTGGATATTAGTGAAAACATACATGTATTATTTATGTTTTCTTTAAAAAGCTAAATTTGTCTGTTGAGAAGAGCTGAAGTTCTTTCAGTGTATCATGTTTCAGCTGGTATTAGATTGGTTTCTTGAGTTTTGTTATCCTGAAATAGCATAGCTCTACGATATATCAGTTATAAAATATGTAAATGATTGTGTACATTTAAAGAAACATGCCTTTGGAAGTTATTAGTTGTTGATGGCAGCCTTAACTTGCTACCTTATCACATGTGTGAGGCTATATGCAGCACGTTGTTATATTGTATGTTAATTATGGTTCCCTTATATAAAGTGTTTTGGGGGGTTTTGTTTGGTTGGTTTTGTTGGTTGGTTTTTGTTAAGGATACAAATCAACCAAAGCAACCAGCCACCAAATACACGCATTTCCTCCCCTCCTCAAGTCATTTTCTTGCAAATACTGTGTTTCTCGTTTTGTTTTGTAGACTGTGCAGATCTGTGAGGTAGTTAGGATCTATTTCTTCTTACCAGGTGTTCCTAAAAAGCCACTTCTGGAGAACTATTACTCTATAATATGCTAATCTATGCAGAGGGTAGCTCACTTATAAACTGGTAGCATAGCATAGTAATGAAGTTCCAGCCTGCTCCTACAAGATTGAGTGCGTCATCTGCTGAATGTGTCCATCTTTCATGGGAAGTTCATTGCCTTCATCATTAGCAAGCTTGTGTGCTGAGCTGCTGTGTCAGATCAGGTTTTGCACTTTGTGAGTGGGGTTAATTTGGGTAGATGTTTTGAGAACAGTGTGGTTCATGATAACTGTGTTGTTTTACATGTAGTTTCATCTGAATCAGCGCTTACTTGAAAATGTGAATTGCTCAGAAGAGTGATTATGTGTTGCCACTTGTTAAGATCACATAAAGCGTATAAACATGAGCTTCCATTAGTGCCCATAGCTATTTCCCAGGAGAGTTCTGGACAGCAGGCAGGATTTTTCTTTGCATTCTGAAAGAATGTAGCGGAATGGCTTGGTGGATCAAACAGGATGTCAAGCTCAAAATAGAGGTGACTGTGACTTACATGATTTCATCAAAGTCAATGGATTTACACAGGTGTGAGGCATGGGATTTTGTTTGAAAATACCAATAGTAGTAGGGTATGTAAAGAATTCTTAGTTTTCATGTGTTGGGATTGGAATTAGGGACTATAAAAGCATTTAGTTAGAAATTAGAAATACCTGAAGAATACTTGGGAAATGGGTCAGATTTTTTTTGCCTATTCAACCTGCTTGTTTTTTTATGGCAGTTTCAGATAGATACATCTGAACTAGGCTTACATTAGTGGACTGATAGCAGTCTATGCACAGCTTGGATTCTAGCATGGGCTGTGTACCCTCCAGTTCCATTTATGGTGCTGGTATCCCAAAGGCTTATCTCTTTCTGACAAGTGACAGCAAAGTAGCATTCCTTTCACCCAGGTATCACTCACACAGTAATAATTCTGTGCAGTATTAGAGAATCATAAAATATTTTGGGTTGGAAGGGCCCTAAAGATCATCCAGTTCCACCTGCCCCTGCCGTGGGCAGAGACACCTCACACTAGACCAGGTCCTCATCTAACCTGGCTTTGAGCACTGCCAGGGTTGTGGCATCCACATACTTAACTAAGTTAACAGTTAGATTTGTAATGTAGCATGCTTTACATTGCTTGCTAGGGTTCTCAGGCCCAGTGACATCTAAGGCAATATCTGAAATTAAGTTGAAACTCTTCAGATCTGTTACATAGTAACTTATCTCCTTTGCCCTTAGCTGGTACTGTTATCTTGCAATGGTTACTAGATTAGGGAAATACCTGTCTTGTTTTGTTTGTGTTTTTGTTTGGTTTTTTGTTTGTTTTGTCTGAAAGATAATAAGTAAAGCCTGCTCTGTATGTTATAAATTATTGTATACATATTGTGCTGCCAGTCCTTATTTAGTTATTTTTCATAGATGAATATGACCCTTGCAAACAGTAATGCTGTAATGGTATGTGTATTGTCTGCTTCAAGGTCTGAAGCATCTCTGCATCACTTTTGTAGTGAAACAAGATCAGAGCCCATGTATTGTTAGAGAGAAAAAAAAATGCAAAATAATCTTGACTTTTGTAAATGTTAGTGTGATAATAGCATTATAGTGATAAAGCAGTCTTAAAGATGTGAGCTCTGAGTCATTATCTAGGGCATATGACACTTGGTACTTTCCATTTTATAGCAGTCAGACATCACATTTGATGTTACCATAATTTTGCAAGGGAAAATTTGACTTAGTGGCATACATGCTGAAATCTGTAAATGGCTAAAATCATGTCAATCAATACACAGTTCAGAGAGATGTAGTTTTCTCACCAGTATCTGGAGTGTGGAGAATTGAGTATATGTAGATATCATTAAGTGTTAGTGCCTAAGGAGAATTTGAAATTTAATTTGTTTGCTAATACATAAACAGAAGTTTTCAGCTTGTAGTTTAGCTTTATTTTTATATGCTGAATAGTATAATTAAAATTATATTGAAAACTAAAAGCACTGTATGAAAGGATTTTTTTTAATGTAAGAGAACCACATTTTCATCTGTTTAATTTTAGACTTTTAAAAATGTCATGGCCTGCTAGTGTTTGTTTTTCATTCAGGACTTCCTCATCTGTAGGCAAGTTGTATTGCAAGATGTGGTGAGCATGTTAGCACAAGGGTTTCTTTTGTATTCTCATCAATGTAATACAGCTTAATAAACTTCTCAATATATGCATACAGCTACTTTCCCTCCAGTTTGAGAAGATGCAGCTGTTAACACTTCAATTCTGTGTTGTTTAAGTACGTACTTTAGTTGAGACACTATCTACCAACTTCAGCTTTTTTGTTTTCTGTACATGTGAAATCTTACTAGCCAAAAGGGCAAAATTTTTTTTTATTGTCATGACAAGTCAGTTTTAAAGATTGTTGAGCTTAATAGAGGAGAACAGAGACATCAAAAATTAGGTTTTTAGCTCTTTGTACTATTTGGGAAAATTTCAGCTTACACTTTAAACTTTTTTTTTTAATTTGTTACATTTTTTACATTCATCTATTTTCAAATTTGATGTGAGATCTGAAAGTTTTGGTGTACAAAGTATTTTCAAAGAAATTATTATTTTTCCATTGAAAAGGCTATATTTGCCTTTTGCCCTGAAAGGCTTATCAGCAATGGTAAAAGAAAAATTTCATCTCCCTTTCATGTAGTTCTTGGTATCCTTAATGAGGCTGCCAGTTAACTGGCTTTCTTAGAAGAAGTTGTTGCTCTGTTCTTTCCTTAGTGCAGAGATTTAGAACTTTAGAAGATCGTAAATCATGGGCCACTTAGAAATTGCTACTTTGAAAAGCAGTAGTTTACATAACAATCAAAGGAATGACTGATTTGGCCCAGAAAGATAAAGAGAGGAATTTAATATTCACAGATTATGTAGCCTATCAGTAGGTTCTTTCTGGTATTTTCTCAACTGATACAAGAGCTGTGTCTAATTTGTTACATACATTTTGCACGCAGTCTGCATTCAGGTATACCTGAGGAATCTAAGTACCACAGCAGCATAAATACTAGTTTCCTTCTCTGTAGGTATTCTAAGTTTAATTAGCAGGTAACCACATTTATGCTATGTTGGTAGAGTATATTTTTGCGATAATGAAGCAACTATGGAAATACACGTGAAGAAATGTTAAATGCTATTACATTATTGTTCTTTTCATAAATAAACCGTGTTCCAAAATTCTAATGGTGTCATAAACTCACTTCCACTAAATTTAGATGAACTGCAACACATGACTGTACAATTCTCTCTTCTCTATTTTTTCTTTTTTCTTTTCCTTTATAGGCTTTATCTGCCCCAGATTCAAGTGCTTTGAAGCTAAGTCTGTTGTACTGATATTGACAAGTGTGTTACAGAAAAGTTGATAAGGGGGCTAAGTAACTGAATATATCATCGCTGTTCAGTTACAGAAGAGTCTCCTGAATCTTGTCTCTGCGGAGGGGATTTTCTGCACAGGAAACTACTACAGTTTCAGCAGAGAGAGTGTCTCACTTTCAAACAGTAAATTAGTAAATGTGACTGTATAGAAGACTGTCAAAGTAGGAATGAGGAGCTCAAGCAGAGCTTCTGACACTTAATAGTGCCTATCAATTTATTTCCATGTATGTTTTCATACTAAAATTTACTTCTCCTCAATGCCTAAGATTTCTCAATTGCTTTGTATAATTTGTAAGAGTCTGAAAAGCAATGATTAGGGGAGCAAAAGTTTGAGATGTGCTTCTCAACAGACTAACTTGCTCATTAGTGATCTATCTAATCCTGTGATTTTTGAAGTTGGACGTGTCTGTAATGAGACTCATGGCTGGCTTAGCTCCCACTGCTTTAGTCACCACAGGTGATTTAGTCACCACATCTGTGGTCTCGAGAAGTGCATTTCACCATTCTGTTCCTCTCTCTGAAAGCAGAGAAAAACAGATCTGAGAAAACAATGGTTCATGTCTTACAGAGGAGGGGGGCCAGCCTCTACATAAGATGGTGACGGCTGCTCATGGTAATTTTAAGTGCAAATATGTTAATTGATCTGTCCAGATTTCATTTGTATCAGTGAGATAATTGCATTCACTAAGATTCTCAGAATTGCAATACATTTGTTTTGTTGTGTTTGGTTCCAAAGAGAATGGATAGATGACAGCTATATATTATGGTATGAGCCTAGGGCAGCTAGAGGCCACTTTTTAGGGCCATTTCTCAGATTATGTGGGATACACAGTAAGGCACTGTAATACTCTGTTCTTCAATTTCTAATTTTATATAGGAATTTGGAGTACTCTACTCTGTCAAACAAAGTATGTCATTGTTGAATTGATTAACTGGAAGTATACTTCAGAATCTTGTGATGGAAGAAGGTGCTAGACCCGAGTCATTGCATTGCACTGAATGGGCATTTGTGGTGCTTTTACAGCTAGATGAAAAATGGTAACCAAGTATTGCATGAGTTAATTCTAGTAAATCAGGTTCCTTTTGATAATTTTTACCTTGGGAGATTTATAGTTGTAAGAACTGCTGTATTTCAGTAAGTGATAATAAAACACAAATCCTACTACTTTTAAAAATAACTTTCTTGTGTCAGATCTATAAGTATGCCAACAGCAGCTTATAACTGCAAGTGGAGAGAGTAGTGTATCCCTTTTGAAGTGATGATGTTTTATGGCTTGTCATCTTCTGCCTATAAGATTAGCAAGGTTTGCCTTTATGCTGTCTTTATCAAGAGAGACAACTAGAGATCTATAAAGACCATAAAGGCAAGAATTACTATTTTAGCAGCTGTGTCAGCTTTCCAGATAATAGTTTTAGAGAGCTACATAAAAGCAGTCAAGCCTCAATCCTAATTTGTCTCCTGTTATAAAGAGGTGAGGAGTAACTATCCAAGCCTGCTGGTACACTGTTGATTCATCTTCTGACTTGAGGGCAGACCTTTCAGATATAAAATACCTAACATTAGTGATCAGGCATCTCTGGATATGGTGATTATTTATATTGTAAACTTGCTGCTGCTTGGTGCTTAGCTACTTGGAAGCTGTGACAATGTTTGGGTGGAGGAGGAGCTTTGGGTTTGGGGACAGGGTGAGTAGTGTTTGTAGTTCAGTCTCCATATTCCCTTTTGTATTATGAAAGTATTATCTTGTATACCATGAACTATTAATTGAGGCATCCTAGAGACAAATGGGAAGACCAGATATGTAAATCACAAAGAATAGCTGCAGTGTAGAGGAATGAAAGTAATTTGCAATGAGGCCCTGCTGTTAGATAGGTGCCTAGGCAAGATTCTAATTTAGTGATTATACAGAAACTTAGCTTTACTACTCTGAATTTATAACCTTCAACACATGCTTTTCAGAGAGCTCATGGTATTTTTGCTTTTGGATCGCTGTGCTGCTGTTAAAGACATCTTTTCCACCGCAATACTTTGAATCAAGCCGGAAATCCTCCTTTTTAAATATGGTTCTGTGTATCACTAAGAATTTTCCAATCACAGTCTTAGGTTTTCTGTAGCAGTACATTATTTTGAAAGTGTTACCTTATTGCTGAGAACACAGGCAATTTTTGTGACCCAAGAGAGAAACCTCCAAGAAAGCTTCAAGCCTCTGAAGGATTGTTGAGGGGATTACAGTAGAGAAACAAAAATATTTAAGCCAGAGTCATTCCTGGAATTTCATTATGTGTAAGTGTAGGAAGAGCATCTTCTGGAGTTAGGCTGTGCTGCACTGCAGTATAAAACTTGGTGCTGGAGCACCCCCTCCTGAGCTATCACAGTAAAATTTCAGGAAGTGTTTAAGTGTGCTACAGGCTGTGTTACAAGCCTACTCAAAGCACCACAATTTTGCCACTGCTAATTTTGTACTCTAATGCAGCAGTAAGCTGCCAAAATGCACTGGAACATGATGTGATTACTTGCACATGAACTTACAGATCAATAGGGAACTGCCATGCACAGGTGGTTTTATCTGAAATAGGTTTGTTTTGATTTTGATGTTATGCCCAGCCCATTAGCTGGTGCCTTGAATCAACACTTGGGAACTAAGGCTGATGTATCTTGGAGGTTTGCCTTTAACATTTAATTAATAGATGAAATATCTTTGTTTCAACTGTTTCTTTTGGAGGGGGGAAGGTGAATTAGAATGCCAGACAGCAGGAAAGTGCTTTTATTTAATCTAAGGAGAAAATGAAGTAAATCAGAGCTCTGTAGTCCTTGCTGCAATGCAGTTTGTGACTGCAATGAGAGTTTTGCTAAAGAAAAGGAATGGGAACTGTAAGTTTGAATTCTGTAACGTGGCATTAGGCAGAGTATCATGATGCCAGTGTGCAGAAGTGGGCCACCTGGATGGCACAGCTGGTTGCATTTCCAAGACATGTTGGGCTGCTGGAAATGTAGGGGTGTAAGGAGAAATAACCAGTGTGTCTTTCACCACTTGCGCTCTGCATCCATCCTTTTTGCTCCTTGAAGCTTTCAAATAACCAACTGTTGGAGGTTGGGGGAGTTTTTACCCTTTCCCTCTGTGGAGAAATTTTTCCCATTATCATGTTAAAGAAACCTGGCCGAACAACTCCCTTGGCTTCTAATTACTCAAGACAAAAGAGAGGGTGGGATGGATGGCCATGAATTGCTTTGTCCTTCCAAAAGGACGCTCGCTCTTGCTGGCCTGAACACAGAGGAGAGAGGTTCTTTTTTCTTGGTGGTGCGACCAGGCCCTGCACTCCGACACTGCTACAGCTTCCTGCTTCTGAGAACAGCGCTGAGAATCGGGATGCAAATGGTGAGCGGAGGTTTTTCCTTCACCCTTCTCCCACCTGGGACGACCTTACTGCCGCCTCGCCAGCCTGCTCCGGCTGCTGCTGCGACTGAGAGGGGCAGCGCCCCGCTCCACCGGGACTGTGCGGAGGAGGAGGGCGTCTGACTGGACAAAAGACTGAGACTGAGTTTCGTTCTGTTTTGTCACTGATTTTTCATAGCTGATGTTGTTCTTGTTTGTCTTATAGATATATCAGTAAAGAACTGTTATTCCTAAACCCATATCTTTTTGCCTGACAGTCCCCTTAATTTCCAAAATTATAGTAAACTGGGAGGGAGGGGATTTTCACACTCCATTTTGGAAAAAAAGCTCTTGCCTTTTTTTTTCCCCCCGGCAATACTGTCCTCTAAACCAGGATACCAAGTAATATTATAAAAAAATTAACAAACTAAAGAACCCACCCAAAAAAACAAACCAAACAACAAACAAATCCAAAATAAAACTGTCCTAGTTGAAAAAATATATTATTTTATGCTTGTGACTGGATCTCCAGTGTTATTTCTCTGTGTCCTAGGATCAGCATACCTTTTCATCAGGTCTGGAGAGTAGAAAATTTGTCACATACAGTATTACAAGCAAAACTGACTGTTACTCAGTAAAATATTTGGTGGATTGAGGACATTAAAAAGTTCACTGCAACCCAGCAGCTGCAAATAGACAAATATGGAAACAGAGGAGAAACCCTGATGCTTAAAAAAATGTCAGAGTAGGAAACATTCTTAGAGTAAATGGCTTCAAAGCAGTTGTATAATGGATTTATGAGTACACAGACAACCCTTTTTGGAGCTGTAGACTTAAGCATTCCAATGGAGATACAGCCTATATATGGTGAATTCAAGTATACTACCACTACCAAGGATACAACCTTTGCTTTTCTTACTTATTTTTGTGAAATCCAGAGGGTCTTCTTGACAGTTGAATGAACATTGAAAAAAAGTGAATAGAATCATATGCTACTGGACTATTTTAACTGGTTTTGGAGCTAGAGATTTTCTCAACATCCACAAAATTTCTTAGTTATTAGTGGAAATATTTCTTTTTCATAGTGGGATCCTTAATAGTAATGTTAATTTTCATTGAGCCAGTTCATTTAATGTAAATTTTATCTTTTTCATAAATGCTTTACAACATTGGAAGAACATTCATATGACCCAGCATAACTAGTTAGAACTTCAATGTGACTGAATGTTGTATCTTTTTAAACGATGCAGTTGTGACCCATGTTGTGTTGAAAAACTACAATACAGTCTTTGCTTAGATAACCAGCTCATCTGTGTATGTTGTGTGGACATGGTAATTACAGCTTCTATGACACAGCTGTGATAATTAAAAGTTGTAGAAACACATATAGCTTCCTTTCCAAAAGTAAGTAGCACTTAAAAATACCAAACAGAAATTACAGTGGTCAAGTTCATTTCAAGACAGTGTAACCACTAAACCACCAGATAACTGAACATGCAACCACAGCTGTAATGCAAAAGGGCATTATTGTGTTACTTGGATCCTAATTCTGGTGATACCCAGTAGCCACACACATGAAATGAATTCCAGAATGGTTGTTTAATTACAACTTGGAAGAGAGGCAATGGTTGCTGATTGCTGACTACCTTGGCTGAAACAAGCCTTGGAGATCAAATCCAACCTATGACCCAATACCATAATAGGAAATATACCACGGCACTCAGTGCCACATCCAGCCTTTTTTAAACACTCCTCCACCTCCCTCAGCAGCCCATTCCAAGGCTCAATCACTCTTTCTGTGAAGAATTTTTTTCTGGTGTCTAGCCTAAACTTCCTCTGGCACGGCTTGAGGCTGTGTCCTCCCATGCTGTTAGTGGTTGTCTGTGAGAAGAGACTGTCAGGAAAATTAATCCACAAACACTAGATGTTTATGTCCAAAAAGGAGACAGAGGAGTCCCTTTTGCTTTATGTGAATAAAGAGAGAGGCCATGGGGCATTCCCCTGGGATCTCTCAAATTTTTTGGAGGATGCAGCTTCCTTTTTATCCTATTTTCCTGGCCACATTTCCCTCTCTCTTTCCTCATTGGTTGAGGTAGTTGAGAGGCACAGACTTTCTGGAATGCCTGATACCTGAAATTCCCCTCTAATGTGGGACCCTCCCTTTTAATTTTTAATTATTATAGAATTCATAGTTGTTCCCCCATTGTTTCTTTCATCTTCCAATACCCCGTTTAATTTATCAGCAAACCTACAGTTTGTTTGTAAAGGCAAATATATTTTCCCATTCATCAATCAATGGAATCAATCCCATTGTTTCTTCTATCTCTCAGTGCTGTATTATCTACCAGCAGACCCCCAGCTTGTTTGTAAAAACAAACCCAACATTTCTCTCAAGACCAACTCCCACCTGGCTAGAGCCTCCTTTCAGGCACCTGTAGGGAGTGATGAGGTCTCCCCTGAGCCTCCTTTTCTCCAGGAGAAACAATCTCAGCTCCCTCAGCTGCTCTTCTCAGGACTGGTGCTCCAAACCCTTCAGCAGCCTTGCTGACCTCCTCTGGATGCATTTGAGCACCTCA
>PYHW01009486.1:11170594-11209030 GCA_013186435.1 Turdus rufiventris | reverse complement strand
TTTTCCTTTTTTTCCTTTTTTTTTTTTTTTTAACTCTGCTTTATATTTTTTAATATTTAGTTGTATGGTTTTATACTTCCTTCACTTAATGCAAAAAGCTGGGAGAAACCATTTGCACACTTCTGTCTCTGAACATCACATGTTACTGATACCATCTTAGCAGGTTCTTTTCTTTTTCTATTTAGAAATGTTCATTAAGGGAAGCTGTGGTTAAACAAAAAAAAAGTCTGTTACAGTGTTACTTTAGTTTAACTGAAGAAGTGTTAAAAGACTAAGTTTAGCTAACCCCATATGATTTTAACTTTTTTAGACTTTTTCAGTGTAACTGTATTGGTCTTAGCCTAACCAGGCACTTCTGAGAAAAGCAAATTTTGCCAGTGACCTAAAGGACTTGTTACTTAAAAAGTGCTTAAATTATTAGAAAGGAAAAGATACTTTGATTAGCATTCCTCCACACTAGGAGAAATTGAAAATTACTTAATCTTTTATTTTTGCAGTTACTGGCTCAGGAAGCCAATTTTCTGTGATTGCTCAGGATTTTGCCAAGAGCAGATGATTGAACTTTACTAGTCACAGTCAGAAATTTCGACTGCTGAAATCTACACAGTAATTGTCAATAAATAAAGATATGTGCACATAGCACAAAAAAAGTCAGAAAAGTTTTCAGAGATGAAGAATTCTGGCTAAGTCTTCCCTGTATACTAGGTAATGAAATATGGGCAGATTCGTTCTGTGACACAAAGTTTACCTCTTGCAGAGGAACAATCTTTTGTGTTTGCTCTCAGTAATTGAGAATTGAATAATAAATCTTGTGAGTGAGCATAGAGAGAGAGAGAGTGTAAAGAAAAGAGTCATGCTGGGTAATGCAGATGCATAGAGGTTCCACAGTACCATATTTTGGAGTGCTGAAAGGTTGTGAAAGAGTCAGAGGTCCTTCCCCAGCATTAGTGAATCCTGAAATCTGCACACGATAGGTGGTCTTCTCCTTCAGTCCAGTAAGATGGTAACTTGTGGTAGAAGAGTTGAGAGTAACAGCTGAAACGCAGGAGGTGTTAGGAGGAGATGATTAGATGAAATCTCATGGTTGAGCATGTATCAGTGTATTTGACTGGGGAAAAGGCAAAATTTCAGTGCCTTGATCCTCATCTGGAGGAAACCAAACAGTGCAGATGTTTTTTTGGATGGGTGCAAGATTTCTCCAAAATATTTATGCACATTTTAAATCCCGAGGTTAAAAACATGAAGCAAGGCTGTATTGGGTTTGGAAGGCCAAGTTTTGGTAGCAGGGGTACCACAGGGGTGAATTCTGTGAGAAGCTACCGGAAGCTTCCAATGCCTTACAGATCCAATCCCAGCTGGCCCCAGGATGGATGTGCTGCTGGCCAAGGATGGGCCAGTTTAGAAATTGTGCTAATGCCTCTGTGATAGCAGGTTTTAAGAAGGAAGAAAACAAAACAACTGTTACTGAGCAGATGTAATTGGAGCCAGAGAAGAGTAGAATGAGAATATGTAAGAGGGGCAGCCCTGCAGACACCAGGTCAGTGCAGATAGAGGGACAGGAGGTGCTCCAGGAGCCAGAGCTGGGGTTCCCCTGCAGCCCCTGGTGCAGCCCATGGTGAGGCAGCTGTGCCTTTGCGGTCCAGGGAGGGCCATGGGGATGCAGAGATCCACCTGTAGCCCCTGGAGGAGACCCTGCTGGAGCAGGGGGATGCCTGAGAGGAGGCTGTGAATTCATGGGAGGCCTGGGCTGGAGCAGGGTCCTGGTAGGACTTGTGACCCTGTGGGGGACCCACACTGGAGCAGGCTGTGCCTGAAGGACTTAATCCTGTAGGAAGTGAACACTGTGGATGCTGGAGCAGTTAGTGAAGAACCGGAGCCCATGGGATAGACTCATGGTGGAGACGTTCATGGATAACTCTTTCCCATGGGAAGTAACCCATGCTGGAGTGAGAGAAGGACTCCTCTCCCTGAGCAATGGCTGAAACAATCTGTGATGAACTGACTGTGTCTCCCTGCGCTACTGGTGGGGAAGCACTGGACCTGGGAAGGAGGGAGTGCTGGAGAAAGGTGTTTTAAAGGTTTGTTTTACTTATCATAGTCTACTCTGAATTTGATCAGCAATAAATTCCATTAGTTTCCCCAAGTCAAGTCTGTTTTGCCCATACGGCAATCTGTGGTCTCTTCTAGTCCTTATCTCAACCCGTGAATGTTTTGTTGCATTTTCTCTCTCCTGTCCACTTGTAGAGCAGATAGAGTAGCTCTGGCATCCAGCCAGGGTCAAACCATCACAGCTGATGAATACAGAAGGCTGTGTATACTTCGTGAGAGGAAAATACATCTAACATGCTGAACAGCTGTTTTTATGTTGACTATAACAGTTGACATTAGGACTAGCCCTTATCATATACTTTACTCTCACTCCAGTCATCAGTAATTGTTCAGCTTGATTTATGCCAGCACTGTTGCTCATCATTCGGTACAGAAACAGGATTGTGCTTTCTGCTTTACCTGCTTTGTGGGGCTTTCAGCTCAGCCTATCTTTTCTGACAGTGCAGTGACTTTTCCCTTGGCCAGAATAATGTACAAACAGCCATATTGTTGCCTTTAATGGGGAAGAAATTACTTTTCAAGTTTGCCACTGTGGATTTAAGATCTTCACTGAAGTGGATGTGATGCTGCAGCCTTTCTTCCCCTAAATTCTCCAGTAAAATTATACTTCTTGCCTGGGAAAAAAATGGCAATTGGGTGCCATGCCACTGCTGTAGTGACTGGTTAAGGCAGAGCAAAAAATAAAGAAATTAGATTTAGTCCCAGTGCTCCCATTCTGCCTCCTCTTGTGATGTCAGATAGGTATTTGAAGTGGAATAGAATCTCCAGAAGACTTTTTATCGTTCTCTTAAAGCATAGGACAACATGTATTATAGAACTCTTATCCCTTTGTCAACTCTTAGGTGGTATTTTTCTTCCCAAGCATATCTTCAATTTTATTTGAAAGTCAGTATATAAAAAGTTAATGCATTACAACTTATGGCAAAGAGACTTTCCACTCTAGACCAGAAAGAAAACATCTATCAAAAGAATATGGGGATTTTTTAAATATGAAAATTTAAGTTTGAATTCACAACTATTAATTTATTCCAATGTATAGAAGTTTCATCATTTGTAGCTTGCTAAGGTCAGAAAAGACCTTTAAGGTTATCCAAACTTAGACATAAAAACTACCAATCAAAGAAAACATTTCCAAAATTTAATTTATAATGGAATCTTTGGAAACAGGTAAGAAATACAAACTGCTAATTTTGTATTGAGTTGAAAAATGGAATATAGAATGTCTTACATCTTATAGAAAGCTTCAAACTCAAGCTTGGATGAGGTGCAATGAAACATAAAAGTGTTGTGACTCAAATCTCAATATTGAAAATGTATGTCTTCCTTTAAGTATTCCTAAAGAATTCTGCTATAGTCTTAGAAATTCAATTTTTAAGGAAATAGCAACATTTAATTTGAAATAATACCTAGAAAATTCTAAGTGCTTGTGAGAGCATCTAGAGCATTAAAAATCTAACCAGAAGCTGTCCTTTGAGATCAGAGCACTCAATTTGCACAGAAATCATAAATAACTCAGTAGACTTGATGGTCTCAATACAGCTTTTCTTTCGTGACTCAGAGCTGCTGCTTTGTTCTGGCAATGGTGACTTACCTGGAGACTTTTTCATTGATGAATCTGTGTAACTGATCCTGTATCCCTGGAGAAAGCCCAAACGGTCTGCTGCAGCTATTTCAGTCCACTTCACAAGTGCAGAATACTTTGTGATATTCAGAACTGTCACGTTAGCAGGACCAGTCCTAGGAACTTAAAAAAACAGATATTTGAATTCTGCATCAGTATCTGTGCAATATACGTACAAAGTGTTTCCAAGAGAGTTCCTGTCAGATTCTGGATGCTATAAATACAACGTAAAGGGTGCAACAGAAAGGCAAAATCTCATAGAGTAAAAACCCTTCACCTTAAACAATAAAATAATACCAAAGTAGGTAGAAATTGTGACTGTCTCATTATGAATATTTTACTCCAATAACAACAGACATACTCATTCAACTTGCAATATAAGACACTATGCAATTGGGATTGGAAAATCTGATTTAATTTAAATTTGAGCCACATGGGTCTGAGACCATCTTTCTGTTATTTTTGGTAATGTCACACGTAATAAAAATATTTCTGTGCACTTGTCAGTAAGGAACGACACTCAGGTCATTCACTGCTGGGACATAGCTGCTAAAAATAAAGGCAATGCTAGCTGGAGAAAGCTGTTCAGTCACCTGGAAAATAAATTTTGTGTAGTCTTCCTTTTATGGCTGCAAATGAGAAACAAGAAGAAATGTAGAGGGTGGGGTTATACAAAGGGAAGGATTACCTCCTTCAGCGGAATAAAAGTGGATCACTCCAAATGTCTTTTCATGTCTCATGAAACTTTCACATTGACATACATCAGATGCATGTATCATTATTTTGTACAACTTATACGGTTGAAAATTGCCTGGAAAACAAATAAAGATATGTCAAGGTTTACTGAAAAGTTATAAATCATAAAGTAGAGGAAAGGCAACAGCTTTAGAATTTTTCTGTGCAGTTCTTGCTTTCTGAGACTCATAGCACAAGTGTATAGTGCTTCACGTTGAGTACAAAATATGTACATCCTTCTTCAACATCTCTAGAAGCCTGATAAAAGCTATCTCAAAGAATGAGACATAACATGGGTTTTCTTTTAAAAGATGACAGATGTGTTTTTAGTCTCCCAATGGAAGGCTTTAACTGCTGAGAAGAAATTGGAAACTAAAATGGCTGTAGTTATTTCAGGGACAGGCTTTTTCCACTCAGCTAGAACACATAAACCCAAGCAAAAAACGTAGATGTAATGTGGGACTACAGATGTTGCAGAAGGACCAATGTAAACAGTGCACTGTCTAGAAGACTTTGTAGATTCTGAAGCTAAATGTTCTCTATTGTACATAAAAACCAGTGGTGAATAGCCTTTGCAAGAGTCACTTACATGATTTTAATCAAGATTTTCAATGTCTGTTACATAAAGAAATCCATGACTGAAGCCCATCAAGCTAAGCAGAATACCAGAGTTGAGAATTTAGGCTTTGACAAGTATAGACATTAGTATAAAAAGAGAAATTAATCTAAGGAAGTCTGTCACAGAGCGGTTTATATTGAAAGATAAGCTTACCTAGGTACAAGATGAAAGGCTTTTTAAAGCCAGTGATGTGTGGGTCTGCCTGGAATGTGGGCCGGGAGAAATATTGTACCAATAGCTTAGCTGCGTTTCTTGCCCAACAGTACCCAGAAGAACCCTAATGAAAACTCTGCTTTTTATCTGCCTTGGTGTTGCTAAGCATTAGATGATGACTCAGTACTGAGCAAATACCAAGAGCTGTACTTATCTGGATGGATCTTCAGTTTGCCCTTAAAAACAGGACAAAAATCCTTCTCTGCTGAACCTAAAATAACCGAGAAATGAAAGGCTGCCTCCATTGGAGGTGTGATTGCTGTTACCTAATGTGAAATTTCCGGTAGTCGTAGTTATTATTTTCATGTGCATATCCTCTTTACCAGTTCCCCAGTCAACCACAAAACATTTTGGATTGTATTTTGGAGTCCATGTGATGACTGCATTAGTTCCCTGGCTTTTGACATGGATTTGACCAGGCAAGTCTGTGAACAAATACAAAATTAGAGGTCAATAAAATGGAAAGCAGTTTTCTCCCCTAATGTTCTTTCTTCCTCCCTTTTCCTCTGCTCTTTTAAAGATTACAGTAATTTCACAACTATAAGGCGCACCCTTTTGACTAAAATTTTGGCCCGAACCCGGGAGTGTGCCTTATATAATGTACAAGGTTCCAAAATTTCCAACCCGGAAGTGCGAGCCACTAGCTGCAGGGGGAGCCGGCAGGGCCACGGCTGCCAGGTGGAGGCAGGGCTGCAGACCCATGGCTGCCGAGTTGAGGCGGGGCCTCGGCCAGCAACCACGTTGGGGGAGCTGAGGGCAGATCCTCGCTGCAAAAAGAAAATGCGCCTTATAGTCTGGTGCGCCTTATATAGTGTACAAAGTTGCGAAATTTGCCAGCTCCAGGGGTGCACCTTATAGTCCAGTATGACTTATGGTTGTGAAATCGCTGTATTCATTAAGCAGTTATCATAGCAAGTGATTTACTTATCATGGTAAGGTTTACACTAGTATTTCAATAGAAGAAACTTAGCTTTTACTATTTTGCAGTGGTGTCTGGGGGCTACAGTGTTGATTGCTGTCTGAGACCTCCTGATTTCTGATTGAAACTAAGTGGCTGTTCCAAGGCTCAGGAAGAAGTCTGGTGTTGCTAAATAACCTCCTGTGAGCCACTAGTAGCTGGTATACATAGAGTACCTCTGAGATAGTGCTTGTGTGAGCAGGGGTGGAGGAGAAGGGCCTAATAACAGATCATAGCTAGATGATTTAATATTTTATATCTTTTGAATTTTCTGAAAGGATCTTGAAGATTTTGACATTTTAAAAGACACACTATCAAACTAGGAAAGATCTTCTGACTGACACTAAGGAGGGAAAAGGGCAACCTGCCATTTTGAGGTAAGAAGTGGACCTTGTGAGAGCCATAAACATTCTTCATTTTATCTCCTGTCTTGAATACAACAAGAAAGGCAAATTAAATCTGAGGGAGCGCTGATTGTCTGAGGGAGCTGGGGCTGTCTGAGATGTCTGGGGTTGTTTGGCCTGGAGAAGAGGAGGCTCAGGGCTGACCTCATCACTCTCTACAGCTACCAGAAAGATGGATGTAACCAGGTGGGCATCAGTCTCCCAAGCAGTGAGCCGTAGGACAAGAGACACAGTCTTAAGCCGTGCCAGGGGAGGTTTAGGCTCAACATTATATGGAATTACTTCACAGAGAGAGAGATTGGGCTTTGGAATGGGCTGTGCAAGAAGGTGGTGGAGTCACTGTCCCTGGAGATGTTTAAGAAATAGTGGATGTGTCACTTCAGTGCCATGGCCTCGTTGACAGGGTAGTGTTGAGTCATAAGCTGGACTCGATGATTTCAGAGGTCTTTTCCAAACTGTTGATTCTGTGATTCTGTAAAGAAAATTACTGTACTAGCTGAGAAAAAGCTGTGTGTAAAGTATCCTCTCAGTAATTCATGATAGATACAGAGAAGCTGAAATACAATCAGTTGGAACCAGGAAACTGGAGGGAGCCATGAAATACTGGCTCAGAGGTTCAGGAGACAACTAATCATCAGTCAAAAGATGGTTTGAAGTGGTAGGATATATTTTATCAGAAGAGAGCTAAGGGACTGAAATCTAAGGGCAAAATCAAGTTGTTACCTCTTTGCAAGGGAAAGGAGAACAGCATGAGGGGAGTGTTAAAAAATTCTGGCCAAGCATTCATTTGCAGCTATCTGAAGATCAACAGGGGTACTTGCACACTTCTTTATTGTAAATGCAATAGCTTAATTAAAAGTATCTTACTTTGTAAGAGATGTTCTTATTATATTGCAATAAATACACCTCAAGACTATAGCACATGAAACTAGCTTACATTATAAGGAAGACATTATACAGTAAATTTTATTCTTTAAATGAAAAGACTGTCTATTTGGGCCTCGGAACAGCTTACATCTTCATTGGACTGTGACATGTACATCCTATCTATTCCTTTTCCAGTGCCGGTTAGAGTTATATGAAATAAAGGACAGTAGCAGGTCTCTTAATAGTTATGTAGCTCAAGAACTTAGACTTCCACATAGTTCTCTGAACTTTTTTTATACCACTGGCATCAACTGATATCAAAGACAGCCCATAAACCATTTTCCTAAGTAGATCCAGCACGTGGTACTTTCTCTAGCTTGGCAAAGAAAAAAATGTTAAAACGAGTATTAAATTGCTAGTCTGTTAACTTCTACTGAAGTACCTTCTCAAGAAACAATTGGGACGCCTAGTATCTAAAAATATTAGCCTAATAAAAATTCAAGAGAATGCTTTCATCTATCACAAGGTCTGTCAAAAAGTCGCCTTAGAGATTGGTCATGAAACTTCCCCGCCATTATGGTGAATAGATGATAAGGTAAGTACCTGTTGCAAAGAATTCTGGCACATTGTAGATGGCTTGTGGAGATTCTCCTGCTTCATTGTAAGCAGAAATATTAACTCTGTAGTAAGCCATGGAGAGATTAACAAGAATTTTTCTGTCTTTGAGAGAGATGTGATTTGGTGGGTGGCTGCAACTGTTGGGTATTCTTTCCACATTAACAACATATCCAAGGACATTCTCACTTTGTGCTACCTAGCAAGAGGAAAATCATTATTATTCTATAAATGCTTCTATGTCCCGTGCAGAAAATCAAGAGGAATTTAATTGTATAAATAAAATGTAGCCCCTAATGGTGGGGTTAAAATCATACTGTTTTGACTAGGTCATTGGGAATCAATGAAGCAAAGCACTTCGTTAAAATTGAGAGCATGCTTAAATTGAGAGGATTTAAGTACAGGATTAAGAATTTTCCTTAATTGAGATTTCAGTTATGTGCATGCAATTAGTAATAACAGCAGTGAAGCAGCTGTCACATTCTCTACATTCCAGTGGAACATATCCCTCATTATCAGGAGCTTGGAAGTTAATGAGAGGTATTTAATTGAAATTTATGCCTCTGGGTATTCTCATCTACTAGGGCATGGTTAGGTATGTAGTCTCTTTAAAGAGAAATGCTAGTAATTATGCTACAAATTTGAAATGTGTTAAATATCAATTGGTAGAAATTTCTGGTGGTGGTTCACTCATTATTTTACTGTACTAATCTTACTAAGAGATTGGAAATTAGTGCACATAAATGGAAATTACTGCAATATAGACAGAAACTTAATACATGAAGGCCTGTGAATTCTTCAAGGATTATTTCTGATATCAAGATGGTCTGGTTTTTTCTGGCACAAAATTAATATCTGTAGATACCATGGAGCTGTGATGCTGGGCTATCTTAATGAAATAATTGGATACTTTTGGAGTAAAGGAAGGCATTTAATATAGATGGGAAGACATTTAATATTTTAAAAGGCGGAGACATGTCTTGAGAGGAATTTCAGATGAAGCTAGAAGCTCTTAAAATGAAAACATGCTTTTCCCTGGAAAAGAAGGGAAGTTTTAGAAATTTTTCAAGATTATAAATGGGTGCAATTTTTCCTTATTAATTTCTAGTACCTAAATCATCATTATATAGTTACAATGAATTCTGCAGCAGCAAGTATGCAATATCCAATGCCTTTCACATATCAAATATAGACTCAATACAATGAGAAAGTCTCTTTTTCCCTGCAATGCAATAAATAAATAGCATATACATAACAGAAGGTAACCAGACTGAAGGTGAACCTTACCTCCCACTTCAGAAGAACGCTTCTTCTTCCTGGAGAGACTTGTGTAGTTACATTATATAATATTCTTGGCTTGTTCATGAGTTCTGGTAAACATGGAAAAAGGTGGAGACATGCACACAAATGAATAATTCTGATGTTCATATTTTCAGGAGTATCTGAAAATGCTATTCCATATGACACAGAATTTGGAAAAGTCTTTACATTCATACTTATTACCAGTAGGATGAAACTACATTTCACTTACTGTGAGGGACCAAAATCTCTTTGCTCCAAATGCAAACACAGTCGAGACCATCCTTGGTTATGCATCTGAGCTGAACAATGTATGAAGACGTAGAATTTAAATTTGGTATGGTGACATTGACATCATTTCTTCCTATATGCACCTAAAAAAGTATTCCATTAATGTAACAGCAATAAAACATTATCTTATACTAATTGTTTTCTCAACCTAAGACCAGTCTTCTGACTCAGCTGAAAGTAGAGGTTCCTCAAGTAGGAATTCTTATTCATCAAATAGGAATTATTGCACATTTTAGTCAAGCTATTTTAATTCTTTCAAGACAACTGGCTCTTTTTCATTGCCTTGTTCTGCTCACTCAGGGCAGTAAGTAACCTGGTCTAAATATTACTTTTAAAATCAATTAGACATGACATATACTGAAAAATAAAAATTTACTTAACTCTGAACCTTGTTAACATTCTAAAGTGCAAGAAGTCAAGGGAAAATGAAATACTAAAAAATGCCCTTATTTTTAAGAGTGTTATTATGTCTAAATAGATCCATGTGGCTGATGTCTTAAGCAGCATGACTGGATTGAATGTGTGGCTGCCTATATGCCTTGGCACTCCAGCAGAGATTTGCATATGCAGCTGATGATAGCACTGGAGCCCCAGTAACTGTACAGAATGGAGTTTTTCTTGAAACAAAGACACCACCCATGTCTAAAGAAAACCTGAGCCGACAAATACAGAGAAAATAAGAGAAAACATGATATGAAACTGTTGCTATCACTTAAGCTTTTTCTAAAAACCTCTACAAAACAACAAAGTCCCACTGTAAGGTAAAGTACTTCATTTTGTATTTAAAGTTAATTAATTGACTTCTGTGGCAGTGCACTCACCTCCCTCCACTCCACTCCCTCTCCATCCTGACCTTTATTTCCTGTAACCCTGATCAAGTGATAACCATTATCAGCAGTCATAACAGATGTGTCTGGACCAGCACCAGGCTCAAAGTCAATTCGGGGCAGACAGATAGCAACATGAAAGATAAGGGCAATTTTAACAGTTCATCCACCTAATCATAATGGTAGTTAAGATTAGACTCAAGTCTACTCTGGAAGAAACTAATATTTGAAGTGAGCATGCATATATGTCTTTAAATGTCTCATCCTACTCTTTATGTCGTGGACAACCCACAAGCTCTTGAGCTCTCCTGCACACCAGTGGGCTATACAGCAGGATTTCTTGAGTAAGGATACTTCTGGACTTCCAAAGGTTACTTCTCAAGGATGAGAGAGTATTCATCTCATCAGACACTTGATAAGTAAATTGGAATACACTGAAAATTTCAAATCTCAATTAAGTGATACAAATAATTGATCGTGCACATGTAATTCTTTAGCTATAAAATATTGACCAAGGACTAAGTCTGGATCCAGAAGCAGCTAGATTTGCAGGGGTTCTGAGAAGAATTTTAGAATGCAAGGGGAACCTTTTTAAAGTAACATGACCCAATTAAAAGGTCTCTCTCACAGTTCTGTCTGACTCTGTTCTCTATGAAGTAATCCAGCGTTCCTTGCTACCTAGTCGTTAAAGCCCTGTCACATTTACTATCGAACTTTGCTAGATTTCTGTTTTCTGTCAATAAATATATGGCTACTTCTTTCTTATGAGTGAAGGGTATTACTCTGTCCATGACAACTTCATATAATTTTGCTAATAGAAAATGCTCGGTTGCAAAAAAATCCCACTACCCACAATATTACAGAAAGACTCCATAACTCTACAGAACAAGAGGGAAGTGGAATGGTTTTAAAACCCAAATGTTGTATCACATTACAGGTACATTTATCCTACTCTGGACAAGCACTAGCTTTATACATCCTCTGTGATGTGTGGCCGTACTCACTTACTCATCTGGAAATGTAACCTATGTTAAATTATTAGGAAGAGATTACAGCCTAAATCCATAGCATCAGCTGTGACCTGGGAGGTAATGAATATTTATAGCAGTCTTCACTCATTTGCATCACCCAGTGGGATCATCTCTACCAGTCCTTCACAGTACTCATGTGAATCTTCCACCTCCCTGTCTCCAAAACCTGCAGGGCATGCACTTGTACTGCTTTCAGCCCTCTGTTCTTCCACGTGCCACATGCCACACTGTCTGCACATAAGCATCTATTGCCATAGTCTAGTCTACTAGTCTGCTAGTCATTGCACTACTGGGTGGGTAACTGGCTGCCCTAGGATGGTCTAGGACTTGTAGCAAGTGAATGAGGGGACCTTTCCAAGACCTGAATGCACTTGGTACTGAGACAAAGCATTTCTTACACGGGTCTCTCAAAGTACCTCTTCTGAGGTGGCTAAGTAAACTGGCAGTCAGCTACAAGAGAAATGGGAACAGTCTTCTTAGACAAAAGGAAGAGCAAGGGAGATTTTTATAGTAAAAAGGGAGCAAAGAGGCTCCTGGAACAGCGGAGTTTCCCAAGAAGTGGGAACTGTTGCTATTTAAACAGTTTTCTTCTTGGAGTTATGTTCTGCTCTATAAATGCATATTTAAAATCTGATTAGTACATACAAAAGTAACAGGCATTTTTCAACTACGGACTTAGTGATATTGCTGGAGAAGCTGTGCTTGATATTCTGGATGGCAAGGGACAGGATAAGTAGTCATTGCTGCTACATGCAGGCATTATTGAAATTAGAACTCTTTTTCCATCTCCTACATATTCCCTTTAGTTTTGTACTGCCCCGTTGCTGTGCCATATTGCATGTCCTAAAATGCATCTGGAACTGATCTTGCGTCCCACAACACCCTTCTGTCCAAATTGTAATGGATCTGATGAGCAAACTGTTATGTGGATTAGAAGTGTTGAGTGGTTACATCCATGACCAGTGGCTCAGAATCCCAGTGGACATCAGTGTCTGCCAGGGGTCTGTAGTGGGTGTAACCAGTGTTATTTAATATCTTCAGTAATGACTTACAGGGGTCAAGTGCACCGTAAGTGAATTTGCAGGTGATCCCAAGCTGAGTGGTGGTGTTGGCACTCCTGAAGGATGGCATGCCATCCAGAAGGTCCTGGACAGGCTCCAGAGGTGGCCCATGGAATTCTCATGAGGTTTAACAAGACCAAGAGCAAGGTGCTGCACCTGGGTCAGAGCAACCCTGGTACCAACACAGGCTGGGGATGGACAGACCAAAGCAGCCCTGCCCAGAAGGACCTGGGGGTGCTGTGAGTGAGAGGCTGGACATGACCCAGCCATGGCACTCCCAGCCCAGAGAGCCAAACGTGTGCTAGGCTGCACCCAGAGCAGTGTGGGCAGCAGGGCAGGGAGGGGATTCTGCCCCTCTGCTCTGCTGAGACCCCACCTGCAGTGCTGCACCCAGCTCTGGATTTGTTTCTGAAGTAATTTCTGTTGTTCTAGAAGAAGATGTCAGTGCAGCAAAGGAGGAAGGTGCTGGAAATTCTTTTAACTTCAGCACAATAGAGCATAACCCCTATATTTGTTGTTACTGCTTAATCTAGTACATACAGTGCTTAGTACAAATACCAGAGATTAATGTGGCCTTGTGCTAACTCCCTACATCTGTGACTAATAAACTTGTTCCAGTTAATGCTTTCTTGTTTACTTCAATCAGTGATTTAATGTGTACTCACTAATATCTCAGTTTTGAGAGCAAGGATTGTGTGTCAGAAGAAAGAATGATAAGAGAAGTACATTATGACCTGATGACATATTTGAGATACTCCCAAGGAGAAAAGATTTGTTAGAAGATCTGGAATCATATCCAAACAAGTGGAAATAATTAACATATATGCATGTGTTCAGGAAACATGAAAATATGATAGTTTCAGGAATATAACCTGGTCTCTTAGGTTACTGGGCATGCATGCTTTGAAGAGATTCACCCATTCATTCAGCACTGCTAGTGAAATAATGTCTGCTTCCTAATCTAACAAATTTGATGGAGAGTTTATTTCCCAATTTTCAGGGACAGGGTCCCCAGCACAGGCAGGACATGGACCTGTTGGAATTAATCCAAAGGAGAGCGACCAAATAGATCAGTGGGATGGACTACCTCTCCTGTGAGGAAAGGCTGAGAGAACTGGAATTGTTCAGTCTGGAAAGGAGAAGGCTTTGGGGAGACCTTATTGTTGCCTTCCAGTACCTCAAGAGAATTTACAGGAAAGATGGGGCAACACTATTCACAAGAGCCTGTAGTGACAAGTCAAGGGTCAGTGACTGTAGACTGAAAGAGAGTAGGTTTAGATTAGATACTAGGAAGAAATTCTTCACTGTGAGGGTAGTGAGGCACTGGAGCAGGGAAGCTGTGGATACTCCATCTCTGGGAGTGTTCAAGGCCAGTTTGGATGGGGCATCCTGGTCTACTAGAGTGTGGCCCTGTACATGGCAGGGCTGTCTGGAACTAAGTGATCTTCAAGGTCCCTTTGAACCCAAATAATTCTATGATGCTAAAAGAACAATATTGTAAATCACTGGAAGTATGATTTGGATCTGAGTTTACATGGCATTTCTGACATTCAGTTTTTCCATCACTGGTAGTTGTAGTGTCTCACTGGTAGGTTAATGAACCAGATAACATGCTGTAGAATTTTACTTTGTTTTAAGCCACTATTCCCTCTTTCCCAAACATGTAATGATTTGTTAGAACCAAACTAAGGTGCCTTACAAAGTGCCTCCTTGCTGTGCAGCCTTGCAATCCTTGTACTGCATGTAATACGTGCAGCTGAGCTGATATTGAGGCACCTTGTATTCTCATGGGATTGCCGTCTGGAAGAGTACTTACCAGTGTCCATGGAGCAGATTCTGTGAGTGCCTCTCTGTATCTCACCTCATATGGTGTGTTAGCAGGTGTGGGCAGGTCCCACTTTATTATCAATTGGTTTGTGATCTGATAAGCGTTTATGTTAGATGGCGACAAGCACTTTCCTAAAATGGGGGAGATACAGCTGTTAAAAATGCAAGAGAAGCAGGAAAGCTTTGGTAATTATGTCTGTTGAGTGTGGTCTATAGAAATTGAAAGGCTTGGCACAGAACACTGAACACTGTGACACTACAAAAAACCCTGGAAATGAGTAATTACTACATTTTTATGGTATCAACAAAACACCATTGCTCCTCTTGCCTTTCTTTTATGAATGCGTCTACTAATTTCAGGAACAATCTTTTTCTGAGCGAGGCTGAAGGGCAAAACCAAAATGTCAAGTGTACCTGTAATCATGAATTGTATTAAAAATATTTAGAATATCTTTGTATTTCAATAGTAAGTGCAATAATACTTTCATAACCCACTTCAATAAACACAATGTGGCCAAAAGTCTTCAGTAAAGGTGATATTGATAATTTGGGTTGTGCTGGTAGTTACCCCCAGCAGTGAGAAACATTGATTTTTTTTCTTGGACCACGATTAGTCTAAGCAAGTGAAGTTTTGCAGAGCTATCAACATTAGTTCAATGACTAGATAGGTAGGGAACCTTTAAACAAACGGGTGTAATGAATAGGGCTGATTTTTTGATCTTTCTTGTAGCGCTGTGTGATGGGTAAGTGGCCTTAGAAAAGAGTTGAATTTTGAAAAGTTGTCTCAAAATTCTAATGCCCTATATCAAGGATTCCTTAAATACACAGTGCTGAGTCAATCTGCTCTTTGTAAACCAATATAAAGAAATTCAGAAAACCATCGAAGAGAGAATAGAAATCCAGTTAAGTATTTAAAGTAAAACTCTCCTCCCATAAAAGATGATAGACTTCTATTATAAACTTAATTTGAGGAAGTCAAAATACATCTTAGTTCTCTGAATCAATAAAAACAACAGGAGCATTTTGGGAGCTGAAATTTGGAAATTTGGAATTAGTCTTTACAGCTTTAGCTTTAGCTGGGCACTGCAGTAACACAACTTGTGAAGATACTGTACCTGCTTTGCTTGGTAAAACTGAGATATTCTTTCCTTTTGCACAGGTGTGATGGGCATAATTCACTGCTATCCAAATGGAGGCAAATCTCTCAATGTAGAGATTCTTTCGTTCTATTGTGATGGATGGTGATGATGTGTTTTGTTGAAAAAGTTTTCGTATTTTGTTCCTTCAGAGAAAAGGAAGCAGAATGAAAAACATTTTATTGGATTATAGTTATTCTTTCCTCCCCTGCCCAAGAAAGCAAAATTACAGCAACTGATAGCTTTCCATATATTTCTACATAGAATTCCACTTCTGGAAATCTTGAAGGTTCACCTTGAGCAGCTTGAAACAGCAAGATGAATTTCAGCACCCCAGTAAGCTTAGCAAATCCTTGTGTTCTGTGGTGAACTGTTGAATTCCTTAAACTTTTAAGGCATAGCATGATGCAACAGGATCCATATGTTTTGTACTTACAGTGGGATATATAGAGCATTTTGAAGGTATAAAATTAGGTTAGACATTACTTCATGAAGCCTTTCCTCGTATTGCAGAGGCACCCAAATTCCTCTTGAACAGCAAACTGTCCCAGTTATATGAATCTAAATTACCATAATGTTATGAAAAACCTCTTATGAGTTATATGTGTATCTTCAGACTTCTGTCCCTGCAAATCATCAGTTTGACAGAGATATTTAAATGTCACCTGAGTCCTCATTGCTGCAGATTTCTCCTGGTATGCGTAACATACACAGCACAGGAAGTCCTTAAGTACAACTTTGCTGCCTATTTTTTTCTCTGTCTCTCTCATCTAGTCTCTGACACACACAGGATAGGTTTTTCCAAGGTTAAAATAGTGCAAGTTCAGTGTTCTTAAAGATTAACATACTAATTGCATTTCAAGTATTAAATTACACACATCACAATTCAATATTTAGTACCTGAGAAAAACCACTTGAAGGTTTTCCTGTCTTCTGCTTCAGGGTAGTTGTGAATCAGCCATTAAAATTTCAAAGCATGATTTTGAGTTCTTGGTTGGAACTTTTCTGTGGGAGTATTTATCTTTAATCTTTTTCTTCCTGACATCTAGATCATAATGAGCAAGGACAAGGAACTATTAAAACGTCAAACCGATGTTACATGCAGGAAGAGGTGATACCCTCTTCTAGGCAAGTTAAAAGCCCTTTCATATGTGGGGTTATTTTCTTTCATTTTAACTCAATAGATGAGGAGATAGGAAGTTTGTCTTCAACATCCCTGGCTGGAAGCTTAGGAGATTAAGGTCAAAATCTTGAAAACTTGGAAATATCAACACCTCTTCCAGGGAATTTTCTCCCTCTGCCCCCACTGACATCCTCTTTCATTCTTTTTTCTGCTTTGTCTCTTCATGACATCAGCCCTGCAGCCTGGGAACAGTATAGTCTGTTTTTGGCTTAGGACTTTAAGAGCAACTAGCTTAAAAATGTTTCCACTGATAACATCTCTTCAGAAAAAGAGCTGTTTTGTAGATGTTTCTGCCAAAAGAATTGGGATTCCTTGAAGTCCCAAGAGTCAAGACAGCAAATGCAGCGGAATTTGGTGTTTATTGCCTGCTTCTACGTGCAGTGAGAAAATATTGACAGTGATGGGGTGACAGCCTTGAGGTGGCTGCCTTGCTCCTCTGCAATATAAAAACGATCACACTGGGGAATTTCCCAATGATGTGACATTTTCTTAGCTTTAGGAGATAACCCTAACCACAACTTATTTTGAATGACAAGGGGTGGCTATGTGGCAAAGTAATCAGCAATGAATATCAGAATTTACCAATGGCATGCAGTGTTGTATTCTATGCACCACATGATACGGTCTCATGGCAAAGATCATGTCTTCTGATCTCACGTCTCTCATTCTGAACCTGCCCCTAATGTCACAGGAGACTCCAAATATCTAGATATAAAATGAGGAAATTCAATTTTGTAATGCAGCTGCAACTGAAGATACCATATTTGAGGTAATCAGTTCAAAATCAATCATATAAGTTCATTCTGTCTATTAAATCCCTACTTGATAATTCAGAATTACCAGAAAGTATGTCACATCTGACATCTCCTTGGGTACATAGTATAGCAAAATACATAATACATAAAATAAAAGCTTTGTGTGTGTTTATGTTTGCGCGTTTTGTCACATTTTTTTTCTTTGAATACATCTGTGTTAAATAGTCAATAAAAGTCAATAGCTGTAAATTAAAGTAATTGAATAAGCTGATCTTTGGCAATAATGCTGTAAAGAGTGTGGTGGAGGCATGGTAAGATGTATTGTATTTGTACTGGGTTTGCATGGCAAGGTTTTGGGAGCAGGGGACAGACTGCTACAGAGTGGTTTTTGTGAGAAGCTGCAATAAGCTTTCTGCATGTACAACAAAGGCAGCTCTAGCTGACTTCAGGACAGACCCACTGTGGCCAAGGCTGAGTCCATCAGCTGTGGTGGTAGTGCCTCTGGGATAATGTATTTAAAAGAGGGAAGAAACTGCTGCACAGCAGCAGCTGGCAGAGAGGGATGAGAACGTGGAGCAGCAGAGAGCGGCCCACACTGCAGCAGGTTTGCAGGGTCTGTGAATCCCTGTGAACCCCTGTGAACCCCTGCTCCGCAGCTCTCAAAGAGCAGGCACTCCATGGAACAGACCTACACTGGAGAAGTTCATGAAGAAATGCAGCCCCGTGGGAAGAATTCATGTTGGGGGAGTTCATGATGGACTGTCTCCTGTGGGAGGATTCCCATGCTGAACCGGAGGAAGAGTCAAAAGAGAAAATAAGTGACAGACACAACATGGGACGGACTGACCACAATCCCTTTTCCTGTCCCCCCACAATGCTGAGGTGGAGGAGGGAAAGAATTCAGGAGAAAAGTTAAAGCCCAGTAAGCAGAAAAACATGGGGGCAGGGGGGGNGCAGAGAAAGGGAAGATGTTTCAAGTTTTTAGCTGTATTTCTCATTACTCTGATTTCAATGTTAATAAATTAAAATAATTTTTCTAGGTTAGGTCTGTTTTGCCCATGACAGTAATTGCTGAGAGATCTCTTCCTGTCCTTATCTCTACCCATGACCGTTTGTCATATTTTGTCTGCGCTGATGAGGGCAGGAGGAGGGGAGGGATAGGACAGGTTTTGTGATATATAGCCAAAAGCAACCTACCACTCTCTCACCAAGCTCTTGCAAATCAATAGGTATTGATGAGAACTGTCGAAAAGTATTGACTAGCATTGTGTAACAGCCTATAACAGGATGAAATAAACTGGAGCAAAATTCTGGCAGATGAGAATCAGGTCTAACAGCAATAAGAGCTTTTTGTATTCTGAGATTGTTTGTCAGACTTACCATTTTAAGTATACAGTGTAATTAACTGTATTTGCAGCACTAGGTAGTGGCAGCCAGGTACAGGTTAGATCCTCACTTAATTCTTTGTAACACGCCAATTCATTGTCCCAATCTGGAAGATGAAAACATGTGCTCTGGAAAAGACCTATCACAGGCAACCATTAACTCATTCAAAGGGACTATGGATAGTGACACCAAAATACAAACCAGGCTAGAACTGGTTGACTAGACCCCAGAATTCAAAACTTCAAAACCAAATATCTAGCTTAAGTTCAGAACTACACATTATTGCTTGATAAAAATAATATTACTTTTATACTGCCAGCTTTATAAAGAACACATTATAACACAGGAGGAGCATAAGTTTTTGTATCCAATTACTTGTTATTAGTTTTTAAAGAGAAATATGGGGCTTTTTTTGCAACTGAACATACCCGTTTTTCAGTTGATGTGAAAGTAAACACTGATGACATTGTTAAAGGAACTTGTTTTTTATCTTTAGCAGTTAAGTTTATGTCAACATTACAAAAATCTCTTATCAGAAATTCTTGTGATAAAATATGACTGTTGTTCTTTTGCTTTGTTTTTTACTGTCTGAAACGTTAGTTCAGAAGAATCAGTCATAGTATCTCCAAAAACCACCTAAAGGTCTTTTGAAAAGGACTCAGATTTTTTTTGTTGTTGCTCAGAAATGTGGACAAGGATCTCAACAGGCATAGGGATGCTTAAGATGAATTTTTCCTGATGAGTAGAGTCACACATCCTCCATATCTGTTAGGTTTATCAAGTTGCCAATAGGCCTATCAACCTTGAATAAGAAAGGTTTTTTTTATATGATAAGTAAATATGAATATGTTTGGAGCTGGTGTTGTAGCATAGTTATGGTATCTCATAACCCAACTTATGAGTTACAAGATCAGTTCTCTTTTCCTCATTTCTTCTTCTGAGTTACAAAGAAGTCTTGGCATTCTTTTCATCATTGAGATGGCAAATGCATACTCAAGTTAAAAGGTCTTCTGGGAAAAAAGGTGTGTATAGCACTGACTTTAATACCCTCACCTTATGACACTCATTTTCTTATACTAAATGAAGAGTGCTCTACTAGTGAAGTTATGATGCATCAGTTCAGGTGTGTACAGATTCCTTTCAGGAAGATATTACTGAATTCTTTGCTTTTCTAGTCTGTCCACCAAACCACATCTGGGCCTCCTCACCCATGAACATGGTGTCTGTCAACAGCAGGGAAAACAGCAACAGATATTGCATTCTTCTCCTGTTTTACTCTGAGTTAAACCTTACATTTATTTAGTGTTCATTGTTGTTTTGAAGAAGCACCTGAAAACAAAACCTTTTTAGAACTGCTGTAATACTTAACGTCAATACATGGCTAATACACTGCTCCTGAAATTATTTGAACTAAGAGTTCCATTAACTCACATCCACATGCTGTACACCATGTTGCAGACCTGTCTCTGCTTACAAAGGAGCAGGAGTTGTGATGTTCCTCATGCTAAAGTTTTACAAAATCACCGTCTTTCTCTACGAGACTGTGGTATTAGAGCAGACAAAGAAAAAATACTAGATTTCATCTGTGGAAATAGTGTATTAGCTCAACTAACGCCCCAATGCATCCTCTCACTCCCAATATACTTAAGTTCTACATTACTTTCTCCAGATGAATATTTATTTATTTATTTTCACTTGCCCTGTTTGTGGATATTAGTGTCCACATGCACATTCATTTTTATCTTAGTCCTTTCTTTGTTTTACTGTACTGCTTCACCTTAACATGTATTTTATTAATTCTTCCCAGACCTAGCATAGTACTAGAGCTATATCACACCTGTGCTCCAAGAGCTATGTAAAGAAAGAAAAATTTTTCTTTGTTCTAAAGAAAACGCAGTTCAGTTTCTCCACTAAAAATAACCCCAAACCAACCATAAAACCAAACCCCACACCACCCACATTTAATTGCTTTTCACTCTAGAACTTTCTGTTCTTCTTCCTGAGCATCTGGTTTTCTCACTAATGATTTAGTGGAGCTTGTCTGGCAGGTTAACTGCAAGGACTAGAAAATCATCCGTGGCTAATTTCAAAAGAACATAGTCCTCCTGCAGATGTCATTCCCAATGTCACTATGTACTCAAGAACCTGTCATTTCCGCTGAGCCTGTTAGCAATCAGGATGTTCCTGCCTACAATAAATCCAGCACAAAGTACATCAGATGACCACCCACTGCTCTGTAATGCTCTCTGTCAACATGTGTTGCACTGCGCCTTCTCGCCACCATCAGTAATTTCCCGGCTGCACGGGAAGCAGAGATGCCCGTGGCACATAAACACCGACTGGTCTTTGGGAGCGGCGGCGATTCGGGATAGTCCCGGGCGAGCTCTCACCGCGGCTATCCCGGCCCTGCCGGGACACCTCAGCCCGGCTGCCCCGCTGCCCGGCCCGGTTCCCCTCCGGGAAGGGCGGCCGTGCTTTTGGGACGATGTTGGCGGGCGGTGCCCGGCTCAGCCGCGCTCAGCACCGCGTTCCACCCACCTGGGAGCTGCCGGCAGAACGCAGAGTCCCCGTCCGTGCCGCGGCAGGAATCTGGGGATCCAAAAAGCAACGGGAAAATTAAACACATACAGCAAAGGGAGAAGGAAAGCAATTGTTGGTCAAGACAAAGAACACGAAAAAAATAGGAAAAATGTTAAGATGTTGCTGGTGGCTGCTTCTCCTGCTCCCAAGATTTAATTCTGTCATGATTTTGTTCCTGTGGCCTCATCCTTGAGCAGCATTAAGTATTTTTACTGTTCATAAGCAGCAGTGAGCTGTGCAGTATATGAAAACTCACCTCTAACAAGTAAAAAGATAGCTGCCAGCAGAGAGTTCTTCATCTTCTCTGTAAAGAAGATAGTGATTACCATCAACATTACGCTGTCTTCAGTCTATTTTACACACTTCCTCTTCAAACTTCCTATTCATTCTAGCACCTATACTGCTACTGGCTGAACTCAAGTAATGAGTTTATTAACGACAATGCAAAGGACACTTGAGTTCTGTGCTATTAACTATACTGACAAAATCCTAAAAACCTTTCTGGAAAACAGGAACTCTCACCTTGGCTTTTGTAAGCACTAACAGTGAGATTCTTGAGTCTGCAGTATCAGCAGTGCAAACTGAATTATGCTTACAGGTACTTCAAACTACTTTGACAACCCCAACTGTCACTGCAAATTAGAGATATTCATATCAGTAAAAAGGAAGTCAAGGCGTTTGACTGAGTCTAATATGAACTCTTAGATACTGTAGAAATAAAATCAGCAGAAGACCCTGACTTCTTTCATCTTTCAGTGTAATTTCCCTACAGCAAAGATGTTGGGTCTACACTGTTGGTAGCTACACTGAGGCCCTAATACAGACAAAAATCACCATAGCTGTAAATCAGAAGTTTGCTCCACACCATTAAGTCAGAGAAGATTCTGAACACAGAAGCCAGCAGAGACATAACAGCTGTTACTGTTACAGCAGTAAAGGGAAATTTTCAGAAAATTTTGCTACTGTGGGAAATTTCCCTTCTGGGCTTAGACAGCTGCTATCAGAGATCGGATCCAGACCTACCTGAAGATAGGCAAATTATTAACTTATCTTGGCAACCATGGTATATTTCAGGTTGAGTATTGAACAGAAAAAAAATCTGTTTAAAATTAATCACCTTCCTAAAGAGGAAGGTATGCTTCTCATCATGGTCTACAGTAGGAGTGGGTGACTATTGCAGCAACCATGTCTTATCAGATTTTATGAAGGGCACAGTCATGAAAGACAAGTGATCAAGGAATTCTGAGTGCTACAGGGGGTTTCCTAGTGATGAATTCATAGGCCTTGGGAGTAAGCTCCAAAATGCTGAGGGGTATCAGATACATGCAGGATCAAAACCCCTGTTATCTGAGAAATCCAAAAATTGGCCTGGACAATGCTTCCAACAAGGAATAGCCATGAGGATAGGGTCAATTGATGATCATAAGGAGAAACTGATAAAGCAAAAATGCAAGTCACATGTGATGAATTTTGACAGTGGGGTTGAAGAGCTAGAGACTCAGAATAGTGTAGAAGTCAAGAGATGGAGAAAACTTTAACAGCTAAATGTATTATTTTCATGTGCTTAGCATAATCACATTCAAAACAATCTATCCTAAATGAAAACCATATAAGCAACTCAATGCAAGAACAGGACTGGATTTAGTGTCCACAGAATTAGGACAGAGCATATTGGAGAGAAATAAACCCAATGAAACAAGTCCATATAATCTTTGCTAGATCTCACTGTAAATGCCACTGTCATTTTAAGAAAAAATGTTAATTCTGACAAGCACAGAAAATACATTACCAGTCAAAATTGCAGAGGAGATACAATCTTGAAAACTGGAATTTCACGTTTGAGTAATGCTAAATTTTTTACTAGAACTTAGATATCAAGTTACTACAGTAACCTTTTGATGTATAACAAAAGATAAACTATTATATTTGAGGTAAATTTTGCATGGAACCACTTTTTCAAATGTTTAATATTTCAGCTTTTTCACCACTACGAACTTCTGTCAGAGTGGTAAATGCCAGAGGTTTTCCTGTTAATTCAGATGAGGATAAATTATGCCATCTTCTGTGATATGTTTAACAGTGCAGAATGACTGTAGAATATTTCCAGATTTACTTCATTTTGGCTTAGATGTTTTTTTCCAGCCTAGGTTTATGCATCATTTTAGGTGAGGTTTTCCATGAGCTTTTCCCTGTAATTTCCTTATATAAGATCTGCAGTAAAGGCCATGGCAGGCTTCTGGTTCCCCCCAAAAGTAGTCTTGATATCAATGAACCTTTCCATTTACACTGCATTAGACAATCTAAATTAATATTAATCCTATATCCTTCTCTGTGCCCTTCCCCAGTATTATCTGTTAACTTTTGCTCTTCAAAGGGAAAACAATCTCTGAAGACAGGCGGAAAAATGCCACTGGTCCCTTCATCCTGCTCTGCTCCTGTGGAGCTACACCTCCTGTAGCACATCACAGGAGGACTGGTCAAGCCATGAACTTTGGAGTTCTGCATTTTTTGCAGGTCAGCCCTGCCCATGAATGCTAACAAACCAGAAAGGTTCCGAAATCTTGTTTTTTGGGAGTTTTAAACATGTCCCAAGACAGTTTGTGTGATGTGTAAGCAGCAGCCTTGTTGAAATGCACTCAGGTCCTGGTGGGCAGCAGAAGCAGAATGCAAGCTGTAGACATCAGGAAAGGCATACTGCATTTCTATTTGAAGACTTACCTTGTATGAAGTACAAACTGGTGAGGTCTTCATTGTCTCCTGGTTGAATCAGCATGTGGTTTAGCTTGCTGTTTCTTTGATAAACAGTTCCCAGACTAGAGGTGATCTCTTTCAGGCATGTCGTAGCAAATTCAGTATTGCAGCAATTTCAAATTCAGTTTTTGCTACTTAGTAGTACATGCTGAAATCATGTATCTTTCCTCTATGGATCTAAGGCAGAGTCACAATTTTTACAAGTTATATCTCATATAACTCTGCTTCCAATAAGCAGACCTTCAGGTCTGTAAATATCTGACAGATTTTAAAAGATTGGCTTTGTTTCCCAGAGAAATACATGAATATCTGAATTAAGTGAGCAAATCTCATATGATCTTTGGGGAAAGAAAAATTTCCACTCAGTCCCCAACTACAGCCCATGGGGAAATTTGTTGTGTTTGGAAAAGTCTCCACCACAAACATTTTCATCCATTCTGAGTTCAAATTATGCTATGAAACAGCTTACCCTTCAAACAATTCTATATTATCTTAATGAAAATCACATTTTTTTACCCTAACACATCAGCTACACAGAAGCCAACAGAAAGTGAGAGATCTGCCCTGGAGATTTAAAAAACTTCCAATTAGAGATGAAGCATAAATGTGCCTGAATAGACTAGACACCCAACACAGAATGCAAAAAGATTCCCAGAGACTTATATATTGGAGTGAAGATCCCTTTGAAGAAGCAAAAAAAAAAAGTAAATGCAGACTAAATTCTGCTTATACTAGCCTAGATCTGTGGTCTCACCAGTACCACGTCATTGACAGTGATGTGGTGCAGGGTTTTGCCTAGTGAACCAGATGGGGTATTTATGAGAGTCAAGGTGATATGATCAGATGAGACTGGTAACTTCACTTTATTACAGCATCACAGACAGTGCAACAGGCTTGTTTGTGGAACAATGGGAGAAAATTATCACTGTGGAAACTCAGACTAGTGATTTGAAAACAGAGTTCATTTACATGGTGAGTGAGCTCTGTGTAGAACCAGAGACTTAAGTATTGTTATTTAGAACCAGAGTCTTAAATATTGGGATTTGACTTGCAAAGAAGATCTTTATTTCTGCTAGATCACCCTGGAGTATATCTTATTTATCAGTTTTAGTAATCTCTGATGGCTCTGAAAATACAGTGTAAGAATCTGCTTCCATTCATGTTCATTATATCTTCCTGTGCAGCCAAGAGGAGAAACAAGGATCATCCTTTTCTTTCTCCATCACATTTATGACTTTATTAAATGCTTGTAAGTGCTTTTAAAGTACAAATGGATGACAAAAGATATAGGTCTTCTTCCCTACCATCCTGTTTGGCTTACCTAGGGCTTGCAACTGCTGCAGGGAGTTATTTTGGGATATGTTATGTGGAACTAAAGAGAATTTGACAAAAGCTTGTCTTTGCTCTTCCTATACACAGATTTGAGAGCAATCTTTATATTTTTGAAGTTTACGGGAAGGGTAGGTTGTTGTTTATATGTGGTTTTGTTCAGCCTTTTTTTTTTTTCCAATGCCTATGTTACCTTTTTTTTTGTTGTTGTTGTTTTTTTTAAACTTTTTTTCTTTTCCCCTGGGATTACTCCTGGACAAAGAAATGCTTGCCAGTGAAACACAACTATTGTAGAAAGCATGTTTGAAGAAAGTTCAGGAAAGTATGAAAGTATGAAGAGGCCCATCTAGCACAAGGCAAAAGGTGAACTTTTTCAGGGTAGTATTCTGCATTCATGGTATTTTATCCTGCTATTTCCACATCAGTAGGAGAGAATGTAATTTCACTGCTAGTTTCAGATTATAATTTTTGTCTCAGAATTTTATCCAGCATAACCGGTCTGCCAAGCTATTAGCTTTACTTAATTCAAATGTTTTCAAACGTATTTCCTGTCTTAGGACAAAGTGATTTAAAAATAGTGATTATGGTTAACTGAGTTCTGAGATCTGCATATATACCCATTTGTGGCTCTACTCTTCTTGGCCATGTTATTTTTCCTTCAGCTATTATTATTCAGTAGATAACCTGGGGGAAAATTTTTGAGGGATCATTTAATTATCTATCAAATATTGCTTCAGTCCTCTTAAAATAATTCATAGTTATTTGCTGTTCATGTGTAGAATAGAAAGCTAGGGAGTAGCTAGATTTGCCAAACTGAAATATCAGTGTCGTGATTCTCATTTGTCCCTGTATCTTCCAGAGTTCAGTAATTTCAAAAATTGCTCAGAAGGTGGGATCCCCTTAAACTTGGTTTGGCTATAGGAGGGCCTTGCTCATGAGATTAACCATTTGCTGGCATGGCCTGTTTTGAACCCCCCCATTAAGATTATTCTTGCTTTATATCAATAACAATAATGGTGAGCCACATCTCATTTAAACTCTTTAACTATTAACCTGAAGCACCACATCACAGCAAGTCTCCAAAGAGTGCTCCTATGTAAAAAAATGTAACTATCCTAGTAGTTAAGACATACTTTTGACAGTTGAGAAATTCTGATTTATGGTTTGCCTGCATAAGATCTGAGCTAAACATCTTTGCAGCTTTTAATTTTTATTTGCCTGCCTATGGAATACTTGCACAACTGCAATTATGACTTCTTTTAATTATGGCTGGTCTGTCCATAAGCTGTGTCAACTGTAGATTTCCTGGCTTTTTTATAATACAATGTGAATGTTCCCATTCACTCTTACCTCCATCCAAGGTTTGCTGCTAGGAACATAGAAATACCAGGAGTGTCATGGCTGCCTGAAGTTTCTTCTCTGCCAGCATTCTCCTCACAATTTCTTTTGTGAATTGAACTTGTTCTGCCTTAAGGGTAGATTTTTTTAACCTGCTATCTCATTCAAGAGAGTGCTCCTGAATCTAGCAATCCCTGTTGAGAGTTCCTTCTTTACTCTAAAATCTTTTCTTTCATCTCCCCTAGTGATTATCAGCCTGTGTTTTGCTAGATTTAAACAAATTATTTTCCAGACTATTATTACGCAAAAAAGGTTCAGTTTTTCCCTGTTATCTCATTAGTCTTTCTCTGTACAGTTTGATTCTCTGAGATTTTGCTGTTAATGGAAAGAGAAACACCTGCTTAGGCTGTTGCTTCTGTTGCCCCTCTTTTAAGTCTCTTTGGCTGAGAGTGCTGTCAAGGCGAAGCCCTCCCGCTGACCACAAATAGTCTTGCTTTTATTTCTGAGTTGTTGAAGTGTGTTTCAGTGGTTAGCCACGGAGTGTGGCAGCCTGGGTCCAAGCTGGCAGGTGTTTTTAATTTCAGCAGTTTTAGGACTTCCTGTCACAGAAAGTGAATTGGATGCTGAGGAGTGGAATGGCACTGAGATGTCAGAATTTGCAAATGTGCCACGAAGACTCAGAGAGGAAGGAGAGCTGGCATAGGGAGCTCTGCAGCATGAGCATCTGCAGCTGACAGCATGCACTAGCACAGTGCATCTCTGTGGTGCAGATGCAGAACCCTAGAAAAAAGGTACATGGCACTGCTGTTTGATCAATATGAATAAAATGAGTTGTGATTTTAAAAATATGAACCATAAAGACCCCAATGGATGGCTTTGGCAAAAAAGGAGAAAATATTTCAAGCTAAGCTACTGATGATTCTTTATGATGCAGTAATGCCAAGATTATCTCTGCAAATTTCCCTCTCTTGTTTTGAAGAATGCCAAACTTTCTTAGGTATCTCCAGTTAGGAATGATTAATTGAAATATTTTCTTCTGCTTTCTGAGGAAAAAAATGAACTTAGATCTGTCAAATGGTGACAGATTCATGTACTTAATGAATTCTCATCATGACCTTTAAAACAGTGTGATAAGGGGCATGGTGAAAGTCGCTGCCTGAAAGTGAAATTCTTCATAATCACCATGATGCAAGTTCACTTCTTTCATGAAGACAGGGAAAGATTGTGGAGGGAGCACGACAGGAAAATAGGAATCACATTTAGATTGAAATGACATGCCAAAGAGTACAACTGAATTGATGAGGGTATAAGCATTTGAGAAGTTTGTATCCAATCTGTGTGGCCTTTTCCTCATTACATAATGAACAGAGATCAATGATTTAGAGCTCAGTTTCCTCCTCAGGCCCTTGGCAATGAAACAGTAGCTGATCAATATGTAGACTTCAGCACTCAGCTGAAGAAATACATAAAGGACAGACCTTCCAGGTTACAGAAGGGATTGCTGCAAGTTGGTGTGGAACTGCAGCCAAGAGAAAATGCTTAATTGTAGTTTTGAACTCCCAGACCTGGGCTGCTGGCAAAGCAAGAGCCGGAGTGAGCAGTGAGCTGCACTGCCCATGGGTGTCTTGATTGATCTTTCCATTCTTTCTGAATGCTTAGAGGCATATTGACATAAAACATAAAGTGTAAGCACACAGAAGAGATACCTTTTCTCAGTAAAACAGTGCAAGTGCTGAAGGATGGTGCTTTCTGTCACCCATGGCTGTATACACAGGCGTGTGTACATACAGGCAAAGCAAATGCTGCCTCTCGGGGTCATATCCCTTACAGTGATTCAGGACAAGAGCCATTCATACTTGAGATACATTTATTTGAGAGGTTTGCTTTGGCTTTGGGAAAAGGAATTCGACTGCAATTTGGTCTCTCTATATACCCCTCAGCTTTCACCAAATCAGGGCCTTGATGAACAGGGGAGTGCTCCTGACATTTGGGAAAAGCAGCTGCTGGCAGTCTGTAAGTGTTGTGTTCTGTAAACAGCCTGTGGTGTCAAGCCCCACCTATCACAGTAGCTTGCTCTGCCGTGGGAAGGAGACACACAGACTCTGAATAGAGGAAAGATAGAGATGGTTTGTTTTGACAAGACCTTGTTTTGCAGAAGCTATGCAGAAGAGAAAAGCTGCTTATTTGACACAATTTACTGTGAGCATCACTTTTGTAGCAAAAGAAATGGGAGAACTAATTCCATTCCTAGCTGTAAATTCAGTTTTCTAAAAGTGAAACAAAGTGAAAGAACTCTTTCACGTACAGGAAACAACAATATTGCAATGAACAGAGAACAATTTTATTTCGTTTATCCCTTCTGCCTCAGGTTCTTGAATGAAGGGAGTTTCTAAGTTGCCAGTTCCAGTACTGTTGAAGGCGTTTGCAATCAGCATGTTTGTAAACTGGTCAGGCTCCCACTTAAAATTTATTGGATTTGATTGGTGCTGCTCCTTAGGGGAAGCTTTATTTTCATAACTCTGACAACTATTTGTGAGAAAGTATTTGAGCTTCTATTTTTTTTTATATTTTGGAATAATTTGAAGGCAGAATTCTAAAAGGATACCTACAAATGACTTTTTGCTCTTCCTTTCTAGAAGAAAAGCAAGCTCATTTAATTACAGTGGAATATAATTTTGCAAGGTACCTTAATCTGTTGTCTTTGGAGTAGCAATGACCCTTGTTTTGTGTGTAATGACAGTTCAGAAGTCAGCAATGGTCTCCTTAAACACAACAGACTCTCTAGATGATAAGAAGAATTTGAAATACCCTTTCATGCAATCATTTGATCACACAGGTCAATAAAGAAGGTTTGGATTTCCTTAATTTTATTATACTGCATTACAACTGACATCACCAATGCATAGCATAAGAGGCATTCAAAACTCAATAATTTTATATGGGTGTAATGGCCTTTAATGCCATCTCTTAGTGAGCACGGATAGATACTGAAATGCAAAATCCAGCATATGTCCAATATTTCATAACAGCTCTTTATGGCCCTCTGCCACTGTTTTCCTCAGTCCCTTCAACTCTGTGATTATTGAAGTACCTAGAATTTTTCACAGAGTAGGAAATCACCAGCATTAACACTAAACATGACTTAAACAATGCCTATGGCCACAAAATCAGATTTATATGGTCATAGAATCATAGAATGGTTTAGGTTGGAACAGACCCTAAAGATCATCTGGTTCCAACCCCTCTACCATGGGCGGGGCCACCTTCCACTAGCCCAGGCTGCTCAAAGCCCCATCCAACCTGGCCTTGGGTGCTTCCAGAGATGGGACATCAACCACTTCTCTGGGCAACCTGTTCCAGCATCTCACCACCCACACAGTGAAGAGTTTCTTCCTAGCATCCAATGTAAACCTACTCTGTTTCTGGTTAAGACTGAGTAAGACACAGTGAATGGAAGAGGGTATTGTCAGCTTGGTCTAAAAAGCCATGGTCCAGGCACTGCATAACAGCTTGTAGTGGAGCTAGGGCTGTTGTTGCCAAAGTTCTTGTATGGTTATCCTCTTCTCTGGTGGTGCTGCTTTGGGTGGAAAGTAAGTCTTGTCCCTCTATCTTCCCTCAACTATTTAATTTCATTCAAAACCTGAGTTCTGTGAAGGCTGCTCAAACTTGCCTGTGCCTCATGGTGACACAAATCCAGCAATGCCTTTTTGCTTTACTGAGTTTCTGAATCATGAAGACTAAGAAAAAATAACACACACATCACAGATCTGAAACTCTGATAAGCTTCTGAGCTGTGTTGAGTAGGCTTTGTACATCTTTGTGCATCAATTTCTTACTTATGGTCCTGGATAAACTTATCACAAAAAAAGAGTAGTTAATGGAGGGAAAAAATCCAAGAAAGGTCACATTTCTTTACAATACTTTCTTACAACTTATTTAAGGGAAGGGTTTTTAAATTCAAAATTTTTTTAAAGTGAAAATTATAGTACAGATGAGAAGCAATTAATGTGCATCCTGTACTACTTAGTCTGTTCACCTCAAGGAAGTTTATCTTCAGAGATCAAAAGACTCAGAAATATTTTCTTTCACATCACTTCAATGCTTTAAAGAGCAAATCTCAAATTTGAAGGAGATTCTGATCCTCTTGTTGAACCATCTCTTTTGAGGCTCTAATGATTTTGATGGAACCGTTATTTTCTATGTGAAAGTAGAGGTATAAGGTGGAAGATTTGATATTTACTGTAGGTTCAAATGTGCAAGTCAAACCAACAACATTTTCTTGATTGTTATTAACTCATTTCAAAAGGGAAAAATATAGTGAGACATTTCTAAGTTATTCAGAAGTGCCAGATTTTTTTTGTTTGAGTATGGTTTTTCAGAGACCCCTGCACAATGAAGCTGTGGGATTCCAAATGCTGCTGGTAAATAAAGGCACTTGACCACCTTAGCATGTAGCAAGCTATAATTCACTCTGCCAATTATAGGAAGCAGCAGTGTTTTGAATAGTCATATTATAGTTTAAGCACTTTGTGTTGATCTGACATTTTTTGTCTGCAGCAGCCTATTTTATTTAACCCTGCGTCCACATACTACAGGTTGAAGAGTTTCTTGATGGTAGTTCCTTTTTTGATGGAAAAGTATTACATTAGCTTCTCCCATAACATCTACTACAAAATAATTGTTTGAAATAGAATAAAACAAACTTCTACACTTTTCTACTACATATTTCCTTAAATAAAACCATATTTATTCTCTAAGTAGACACGAATAGGATATTATTTATACTCACAGTAATATTGTCTATTTTTTAATAACCAATATTTAAAAAATGATATTTGAAAGTTTTTATGAAAAACTTAAAATTAAAGAACAGTCCCCCTCAGAGGAGTTTGACAGTCCTGGCACTCTGAAAAGTGACAGCCAAGAGTTGAAGTAGAGGGCCAGCAGGGTGCCTTTCTCTTCAGCTTTTGAATACTTTTAGTTTTTCTGCTCCTGTCCTCCTTCACTTCCCTTTCAAGGAAGGTTAGGCAAAGCTGGTACACTTCCACAAAATGTTCTTATGTATAAACATTTTTTAGAGAAAGAGTGCTGTCAAAAATTCCTCATCCATCTCTATATCTAAGTCTACTTGTGGTTTATATTGTGTAACAATAAGGTAATAATTTGCATAATTGAATTGCTCATAAAAGCTATTATGACTGAATTTCTCAGACACATGGATACTGAATTGCTTCAACAATAAAAACATAAAACCACTATGGAGATTAATAAAGCTATCAAACCTAGCTGTAGTTCTGCAGCCATTGGAATTTTTCAATTTGGCTGCAACAAAACATAAAATTATGCTGACATTTTCAAATCTGGCTTCCTGACTCCAGGCACAGTCCTTAGTCAGACAGCTATACAGTCACAGCCCTGAACATCTTATTGCTCTGGAAAATCAGTCCCACAACTGTCAAACTAAGGACTTCATGACACAGCAGAAGTCAAGATTGAAAAAGTAGGCTTTGCTGCTGAAGCCTGGAAGGATTCACTGCGTGTACATCTCCAGGTATTTCACAACCAAAAGCAATGATGTATTTTGAGTAGCCCCCCACCCATGATACTCATGAACTGCTGGAAGCCAGGGGCAGGGCAGATGTGGGGAACTCAACAAGCCTACCCCAACCAGGCACTGGAAAAAGCCTGTGGCTGTATCTTCAAACACAGTTTTTTTGTCAGGCTGTGGAGGGTGTGACAATATTCCTTGCTCTGAGCCACGGGTTCTTCACTCAGCAGGGTAGGGGTGTCCAGCACGCCATCCAGCTCCTCTCACCTCACTGAGGGGGTTCATTTTTGTGTTTATTACCTCACAGTGACACCTGCTGGAAAAGGAGCTTCAACCACGCAAGAAACATTTATTTCTACTATGCATTAAACATTCACTGGATGCCAGGAACGGGACATTATGTGAGGCAAAGATTATAGAAAAGACTAGCACAAGTGAAAAACACTAGCACAGTGTTTTAAAACTTCCTGAGAACAGCATTGCATTCTGGCAAAGAAGCCTGTTGCAATTTCCTGAAGACAGGTACAGACTGCCCACAGTTCTACACCCAAAGCCCAGCACCACCTGAGTCCTAGTGCAGACCTTGGAGGAATGTGCTGTTTCTCTGTACAGTCATTTCTGAGGATGCTGAAGCCCTCTTCCAGGCTAATGGGGTTTACTCAATGTATGGAATATGTTTTCCACCCATTCTGTATTTTAGGAAACAGTTTTTTCGTTTATAAAAGGCATAGTTGTCACTTGGAAGTCCTTGTGTACTCTCTCAGCTTCCCAAGAGATTCAGAAAGCAAAAGGAAGGTAGGGAGGAAATCTGCCACTGGGCATTCAGAGAACCTATTCTAACATAGCTGTGAAGCACCCAACAAACCAAGACTGAATGGGTTTTTCCCACCCAAGAAAATACCACTAGGTGTCACTAAATGCCAGGGACTGTCAGCACTGGTCCCAGGACATGCATCAAAGGGAAAACGCTGCGTGTATTTCATATATACACTGCTTTATAATTATGCCTTTTTGCAATGACCGAAGTGTGAGGTCATTTTAGCTTTAAACAAAATTTGTATTTGTTTTGGGAAATACCTCTGGCTTCCAAATGGAACACACACACCTTCAGCTTTCTGTTTTTAAATGGCTATACTTTATTTTATGTACAGCATGGGGGAAATAATTTTGGTCTGTATAAGCTGTTAAATTCTACATGTTTACGTTTGAGAGGAGCTACTTTAGTCTCAGGATGGTGTTTTAACTGGTTTTCCTCCCATCTGTTCTCAGAGAGGTTGTACTTAGTGGAATTCTCATCAGTATCTCATATAGTCAAAGGAAAAGCTGACCCAATGGTATTGCTTATAGAATACTTTTGTATGTGCAGACTAAGGTTGCCAATGAGGCTGCAAACACAGCTTTGTCCTACCATCCTGTGAATTTCAGAGCAAACATGAGGGCAACCAACATTTTAGAAAGTGTGATTGAGTTGTGTTTTCCTTAAGCAGTGTGGGAGGACACAGAGACAAAGCAGATTTTGAGTACAGTGGCTAACTGATTTTGATAGGTGCATCAGAGGTGTCCCAGCAATGTCTTAACACCAACTCCACTGGGTTCCTGATCTCAGTGCTTGTCTGGTCTTTCTTCAGAAAGGATGTGGAGCCAGGACATAATTGTGAACAACCAGAAGGAGGATTAATCAGCACACAGTATGTAACTACCTCTGCCTTAGCATCTACAAGGCCTCTCAGCACAGGGATCTCTGCTGGAGCTGCTGATGCTGGGTTCTGAGACATGGCCCTGGGCAGAGCTTTGTAAGGCAGAGCTTCCTTAAACTGGCAGTGCTGGGGATCTCCTGGGAAAATCTCTGAAGATATTTCTATTTCTTCAATCAAATATTTGGTGCCAAAGGCAGGATGGAAAGTATGTGCTGGAAAAGGAAATAACAAAGTTAAAAGAGAATAGCCATTCCTCCTACTGAAGGAAGAAAAGCTTTGCAGAAGAAAAAGTAGTATTTCTTTCTATTGGTAATGACTGCCTCTTAATGCATGCAAGGAAATCGTGCTGAGATAACCTGCTCATCTGTTGTTCTTTGTCATATGATAAGAATATTTGCTGAGTTTCACTTTTGACAAAAATAATTTTAAAAAAAATAGATATATTCCAATATATATTTAGTTCAACCTCTGCTCCTCTTAGGAAGAAAATCTCCTTCCAGAATCCATATTTTATAATTATATTTTTCTCTGACAGGGAGTAATAAGAGTAAGTGTCTCATTGCTCTGATCATTTAGTTTGACTATGCTTCTTATCCCCACTCAGACATATTAATTTTGAACTTCAATGTAGTCTTCTCTCTTTCTGGCACAGTTTTTTTTTTTACTTAGAAAATAAAGATGACTTTATCTCATGTACCTCGTGTTTTAATACATACATGTTTGCAGAGTGTATTGAAGATGAAAAGAAGTATATTATAAGCAGTACCTTCTATTTTGATCATAAAAGGTGCATTAGTGATTCTCCCCATCCCTCAAATAAATAGCAGTGTTATCCCTTTCTAGACATCCATAAAAATACATCTATAAAACAGGAAGAAAAATAATTAAGATAAGGTTTCATAAATAAACAAATATGAAAAGGAATTATTTTAGGATGACAATTGAAATCTCTCTCACTGGCTTCTTTTGATCTGCTTGAGGCTCATTAAATTGTGGGTGGCAGACCCTGCTTCCATATTTGAGAAAGAAGCTAAAGTGCTGCTTATGTGGAAGCAGAAGTTTTAAAGGTAATGAGGCTTGGGACCTATAGACCAGAAAGTGTAGTTTGATTTGCATGCATTTTCCACCTCTCCTGCTGCTTATTTGCATTGTTCGTCATTTTCCAGTCAGCTCAGAAATCCTCAGCTGATTTGTTAATATTTGCACAGTGCTCCTAAGAATTAGCAATTGTCTTCAGGTAGACAGGGAAAAAAAGCCCAGCGAACTCCCAATCAAATTACAGTAATTTCACAATTACAAGCCGCACTGATTATAAGCCGCATGTCCCGGTGTCGGCAACATTTCGTTCTTTGTCCATATATAAGCCGCACCGGATTATTAGCCGCACTTTTGTTCACAGCAAGGATCCCTGTGCAACTTTCACAAAGTTGCCAAATAGTAGCAGAATCGTGGGATTGCGGGCTTTTACTGGCTCGGCTGGGGGTCATGTGGGCTCGGTCCGCTTGGTGCTACCAACGGGGCCGAGTGAGCCAGCTCAGTGCTGCTCCTCAGTGGGGCCACTCGGGGCTGGCTGCCGCTGCCGGGCTCACTCACCCCCGCCTGCACCGCCATCGTTGGGCGAGCTGGCCCTGGCCCAGTGCTGCCAGTCCCGCTGCTGCTGTGTTCGCTCCCCCTGACCCGGGGCCCGGCGCTGCCAGCCCCACCCCTGCTGGGCAGGCTGGCCTGGCCTGGCACTGCCACCGCCATGTTCGCTCTGCCCAGCCCCCGCCACATTCGCTTCCCCCTGGCCCGGTGCTGCCCCACCAGGGCTTGGTGGGCTCGGCTCAGCTCAGGGCTGCTGCCAGCTCGCATTTCCAGTTGGCAAATTTCAGAATTTTTTTTCACATATTAGCCGCTCCGGATTACAAGCTGCACTTCGGGTTCAGTCCAAAACTTTAGCCAAAATGGTGCGGCTTATAATCGTGAAATTACTGTACTTGAGTTGTGACACTCTCATTTTCATCTGCTCCTTACCCTGGATGAGCATCAAAGATTTTCCATAGCAACTGTGAATGATAAATTCAGAGAAATGTGCTTTAAATTGGAGGTCTACAATAGAAAGGAAGTCCTGAAATTCTGCTTGCTTGGGTTCTATATGTAAAGGATATACGCATCCTCTATTTCTCTGTGGATAACCTTGTATATTTTTCTTTCCCTTGTTTCTGTTGGCTTTTTTTCTCCTTCATATTCCTTTGTTGATTAGGGTTGAGGTATGCTACAAATCAAATATCTCTGTAAGGATTGATGTGGAATTGTCTCTGCAGATATGATGAAAGCAAAATAGCTCTTTGAATGCTGATTGACTGCCTTTGCCTAACTTTTGTTATATGCTGTGTTTGTTAGCTTTGTGGGTCAGTGTTGCACATAAGCACTGATAGAAGTGAGATCCCCTACACCGGGAATGGACTTCTACAGCAAGGAACATGTGCAGATTTGAGCCCTGTATTATGGACTAGAAGTAGTATCTTAATGTATCTTCAAAAAGGGAAGAAAATTATCTTAACAACTTAGACAAGATAAGGTAGTTTTGCTGAAAGTCTTGTTAATGGTAGAGAGAATTACAATGAGACAGGAGAGGGTGAAGAGTGCTGTTCACCCCTGCACAGCAATACTAGTATGGAAAATTTTTGTGTAAAGTGCATCATGTCTTTGTATATGAGCTCCTGCTGAGACTGAATCCTAACTGGGACAAAAGCACAGCACAAGAAAGCTGATATTGCTTAAATCTGTGCTAGATTACTTTCTACCTCTTTCCTGTATACGGTTTAAGGAGTCAACAGTAAGCATATCATGTTCCCAGTATGCAGCACTTCTAAAAAGAGAACAAAATTTCCTTAAAAACAACAAAGGAGCTCCTGACCATATGTTGTTATCAACAAAGATTTTGACAATAGGAAAGAAGCGAAATAGAAAATACATTTTTGAGCAGCATTCTGACAGGTTTATTGAAAGTTCATTGTGAAACTACACTATCTTCTATTAAGCCAAATCACAAAGAATCCATGGAATCAAAGACACAGCTATGAAACATATAATCAGCTGTTTAAAATAGAAAAAAATAATCGTGCTTGGAGAAGAACATTTTGCATTATAAAGGCAACAAACAACAGCTACATAAAGAGAAGCATAAAGGCATTATCTTCTGTTTCCAAACAGTATTTGTGCACAGGGGCCCGAGATCTGAACAGACTCACGACTTTCATTTCTAAAAAACTATGTTTTGACACAAAGTACAGATTAAAAATAGTATGCAGATAATGGCTAGAAGATTTTAACAATGAGATGTTATGACCACTTCCTAACCCTCTCAGTAGTAGCTGCTGCTGCTAGAGAGGAGGATGTGGTTTGCTGCATGACATTGTGGGGGATCATCTGGTTTTCTCCTCAGCATTAGCTCCCTCAGTGTTGAGGTGAGGCAATCAAAAACTTGCTTGAATAGTGGAAAAGAAGAATATCAAAAGATGGATTGGAATGAATAGTGTGAAATATCAAATTGAGATCACAAGGGTGATGATACACAGTCATCTCAAAAAGAAGGCTGTTATTTTAAGAAATAAAATTTTACCAAAAAAAGAGAATAAAGAGATCAGCCCTACCAAAATGGTGACTTCCAAATAGAAGGTAAATCCTTAATATGAAAGACTTCTTTACCTACTGTTGTGAAATTGACAAATATGTTTGAGAAGATTTTTATCCTTATCCAAATAAATATCCTAATTTTAAACTACAGTAATTTCACGACCATAAGGCGCACCTGACTATAAGGCGCACCTGCAGGGAGTCAGCAAAACTCGCAACATTGTAGATCAGATAAGGCGCACCCGTCTATAGGGCGCACTTTTTTTTTGCAGCGAGGCTCCGCCCCCAGCTTCTCCTGTGAGGTTGCTGGCTGAGGCCCCGCCCCCACCTGACAGCCATTGGCTCCCGGGCCCACCAGGACCCGACAGGGGTGGCGCCACGAGCCCCCGAGCCTGCTTCCACCCGGCAGCCATGGGCCCCCGAACCCGCATGGCCTGGGAGTGGGGGCTGCTGCAGGCCCCCGAGCCTCCCTCCACCCGGCAGCCATGGGCTCCCGGGCCCGCCCAGACCCGAAGGGGGTGTGCCACGGGAACCCGGCCCCACCTCCACTTGGCAGCCATTGGCCCTCCCGGACGTGACAGGGGCGGTGCCGCGGGCCTCCGGGCCTGCCTCCACCCGGCAGCCATGGGCCCCCGAGC
>PYHW01009486.1:11152898-11170038 GCA_013186435.1 Turdus rufiventris | reverse complement strand
CACCGGACTATAAGGCACACTTCCGGGTTTGGGGAAAAATTTTAGTCAAAAGGGTGCGCCTTATAGTCGTGAAATTACTGTATATAAAAATAAACAGATTCACAATTTTTTATTTTCCCCAGAACATAAGATAAAGACACCAAGGAGAATTTTTCCTAAATTAATGTGTCTTAAAATAACTTTGGATTTATACTTATACATATACTTACGACTGAAAAAATACAAGAAACATGCAGTGCAAAACAAGATGATTGCTTTGTTGTCTTTGTTCCTTGTTTGCAAAAAAATTTGAGTATTTACTTGTATTTATTTTGAGTAAAATGCTATTTATTCTTCTGTGTTTGCAAGAGAGGCTAGATGGTCTGGGGGGAGAGAACAAATGTAAGTGCAATGTAATGTGTTTGTGGCTTCTCAGATGCTGCAAAAGTCACGGACCTATATGGAACCAATCTGGAATGTTCCTTTCCTATAATGTTGGTACCAAGCTGTGTTACAGTCAAAAGTGCAAGGCAATAGGGTTGTTACATTACTGTAAAGGTCTCTTGAAATGTCACCTTTCAGGCAAGGTGAGCTTTGAGTTATCTTCGACTTTTTTTCTTGGTAGATTATTAGCTTCGAAAATACTTCTGTCCATCAATTTTAGTTTTTGGTGGAAAATTGGAGACTGTTTTTGAATATTTAGTGGTGAGTAAATCCCACTGAATTCCTCAAATTCTGGGAGAGAGCTGAGCATTGACTATACTTGCAGTAGGCATGGCCACATACCTGCTGCATGGGAGTATGTGTATGTCATCTTAATGTTTTGCTTTTCATTAAAAAAAAAAAAGAAGAAAATTTTGTGATGCTCTGTGGGCTATGCCAGTCCATGGATTACAGGTTGATTAACCCTTAGAGGTTGCTAGGGGTCAGAATAGTATGACACTTAAAAAAATAATTGTCTGTTTGTTTTACTTAAATGATGCATACATCTGTTGGACAATATTAAAAAATGTTTTTACACTTTGTAGCTAAATCTAAAATCAATCACAGAAAACTTGGAGCTTATTTCAGAAAGAATAACTCCTCTCTGTCTACCAGTACCTGCCCTACTTAGTTTGAATAGACCAGTCTTTGCTCCGGCTTTCAGAGCCACATACAGATTCATATTGTGTAAACCCAGAGAAACACAGGTGTCCAAGAGAATTCTTTGTCTTTCTAAGCTTCACTTTACTGTTACTGTTACTCCTCTGGTGGGAAACTCATATTTTTTTCTGTTTAAACCCATTTCTTTTACTGAAAGAACAAAAAAAAAGACAAGCATTTTTGTTCCTTTTGAAGTTGCCCTCAGAGCAAACTGCGACCTTCTGCTTCACATTTAGAACATCTGAGAAACTTCTCCCATTGATGTTAGCACATCCCAGTGACCAGACGAGTTGTCTCAGACTGACACATTTTTTTGCTTCTGTGTGTGATTTATCCCTTCTTTATCCAGAGGAATAGCCCCCATCAGCATTGGTGCCTTTTGAGAGTCACAAGGTACCTTCCTGCTCTACAACAAAGATGACTCTGCTGTGGCACTCCATTCCTGACAGGTGACACGGCTGCACAAAGAACCTGACCCATCAAACGGCTGTATGCCTGAACTGTGTAAATTCCAAGGCTAGATAAGATATGTGTAAGATCTTAATTTATTCTAAAAAATGCAAATTCTTGTGTTCCTTCTGCTTTAAGTCCCTCTACCTCTTTATGCCTCAGATGCTGTTTGTCCTCTTTCTCCTGCATACATGCTACCCACATCCTACCTTCCTGAACAACACAACATATTGCAGGACTGACAGGGTGATTTCTGTTTGCTAGTGGAAGAGTGGAATGTCTGACCTTGATTTATTCTGCTAAAAGAAAATGTTTTCTGGGTAAATCCCCCAGCCCTCACAGACTTGTGTTGCATTTGGTAGAAGAAAAAGAAGAAAGAGTTAACTAACTGCAAAAAATGGGAAACAAAGGCCACTATTTGCAAGAACATAATGATTTTGTTATTTTAATTGCAAGCATCTTGCTGAGGTAATGACAGAATTTGAGGATTTGAGTTCTTCAAAATGTTTACTAGCAGACAGTTGAAAACAACTAACTGTATAGGAATGTGTATGTTTTGGGATTTTTTTTCTAAACAAAATTTGCAGCTGTGCATCCTCACCTGCTTCAGGAGGGTAGCAGTTCACAGGCCATTGGCAGAGCAGCACTGAGAATGACACAGCTCAGAATGATGTGATTTTGAGAAAGTGTAAGCCTGGGCACATTTTTGTGCTCAATGACTCTCTCACTCGTACAAAATAGATGGAATATTTTACATGTGTAGTCATATTGCTGCCTGTGGATTATTGCTGTAGATATAACCAGTTTCTTCTGTAATTTTCCATATTTGCGTGCCAGCAGGCACCTGAACCTTGACAAATGCAGCTGAAAACAAGGTGTTGCAAACAAGCAAAGGAGCCTTCATGTATTATTGCTATTGACAGTTTTATTCATTGTACTAAGTTATTGTGCAAAATCCACATTCAGAAAAACACTGTCAAGGAAGCACCCTGGCACAATTATTCGGATGGATCAGTTCTGCTTGTTCCTGCAACCTTACCCAGCTGACACACACAAATGGGCTGAAATCCTAGCTTTGTTATGCAGTCAGGTTATTGACAATTGCTTGAATAAAACAAAAGAGATCCTGCAATCATTAGACTTTCAGAAAGATTCAGCTAATTTACATCACAGTTACTGACTATTAGTCTTGCCTTCTTCATGTAGTATTAAATCAACAGCTTGCTCGGAAATAATAGCTGAGACAGGGAATGAGTAAGTCCCTTGTGTGCACGAAGTGATGGTTACCTGAGTGATGCTTAGGCTAATGCACGTGGTGTGGAACATGGTACAGAAAAATTTGACTTCTTTTGTGGAAGATGAGCAAGTGTCATCTTAATTTTGCCTGACTTTCCTCCAGTCAGAGAAGTATGTTTAATAGTCAGATCTATTAATTTGAATCAGATTAATTGGATTAATCAGATTAATAACTTGCTCTGCATTCTGTGAAGATCGTGATTATTTTTGTAGGGCAAACATCCATGGAGGGTCACTTTTCCCTCTGTAACTTTTGATGTAACTTGAACTTGTAGTGCCATCTAAATTGATAAAAAATATTGGACTATTTGTCTTTAATAAAACCCCATGTCTACTATACAATACATTACTCTGTTAAACTTCTACACTTGCTCTGGAAATTTAAAAATATATTTTTTATCTGCTGTAGCTGATTCATGTACTTTTCATAGGATACTTGGCAACAGAGCAAATCAATTTGTAATAAGAAACCACTGCAATATTAGTTCAGAGACACACACTAGAAAAACATCATAAAGCATGTAACAGGTAGACTCCAGTCAGTAATTCTTAATTGCTACCTAGGGGAAAAAAAATCAATTTTCTGTAAAATTTTAGTAAACCTGCAGTCCAGTTTAAAACATGAATTTTAATTAAATGTATTGCATGACCAAATGAGTGCTCCAGAAATGCTGATGATTTAAAATCCTTCTTCGGTACTGCCTACACAGTGAGGGAAGCATACCACACTCATCATCTTAGAAAATATTTATCTCTGCTGAGCCACCCCTCCAGGGACACAAAGTCTGGTGGCTCTGACCTCATTGCAGTATCTCACAACAACGACTTCCTCAGACAAACTAGTGACACCATCTGGATTTGTTATCATTGTTGTGCCATACTCTGCCTTTGGAGGTTTCACACTGCTAACAAGCCTGAGCCACGTTCTCTGGACTTCATGTGATCAAAGCAGGAGGGCTGGACACAGCTCAGGAGACATAAAAACATGTGCTCAGGTCCTTCTGAAGTTAGCAGAGTATCAATATGCGTTCAAGTGCTTTGTAGAAAACATATGGAATTAGTTCTGAACTTAAAAGTTCGTTACTGAGTATTGAAAGGACATCTCTAAACAGACTATTTACATAAGTGGCAACTGAGGTACCCTTGCCAGCATAACTTGGATTGGAAAGACTCTGCTAATGTTCCATATAGCACCACAGCAGAGCTCCATGCACCCATAGGTCAGTTGATTTTGGTACCTGAAGCAGCTATCATCTCACCTTTGACTGCAAAGAAACAGACTCATAACCATAGAATCATAGGATGGGCTGGGTTGGAAGGGTCCCAGGGTGCAAGGACATCTCCAACTAGATCAGATTGCTCATAGCCCTGTCCAACTTCAGCTTGAGTGTTTCCAGGAATGGTGCATTCATCATCTTCCTGGACAACCTGGTCCAGCGTTTCATCACTCTCATCATCAAAAATGTTTTTTTCTTATATCTAGTCTGAATCTACACTCTTTTAGTTTAAAACCGTTACCCCTTGCCCTAACACAACAGACTCTACTAAAAAAAAACCCTGTCCCCATCTTTCTTATAAGCACCCTGCTAAATACAGAAGGCCAGAGAAGGTGTCCTCAGAGTCTTTTCTTCTTCAGGCTGAGAACCCCAGGTCTCTCAGCCTGTCCTCAAAGAACAGTCCTTCAGTCCTCTAATCATTTTTGTGGCCCTTCACCAGACTTGCTCCAACAGGTCCACATGTTTCCTGTTCTGGAGTCTCAGAACTCAAGGAAGGGTCTCACCAGAGTAGAGTAAAGAGACAGAATTACCTCCTTTTACCTGCTGGTCAAGTTTCTTTTGATGCATTATATCACAGATGAAGGTATTAAATTGTATGGGTCCCAAGATGAATAACAAGGTGGATAAAATTTTATTTTATAATTATTTTGTATAATTTTTGGCTATTTCTCCTTAATGAACCAAGAAGGTTCTTTCAGTGGCGTGTAACCAACTTATGTCACAAAAGAAAAAGGAAAAGAAAAAGAAAAAGAAAAATAAAAAGAAAAAGAAAAAGAAAAAGAAAAAGAAAAAGAAAAAGAAAAAGAAAAAGAAAAAGAAAAAGAAAAAGAAAAAAACCCCAGTGGGCTCCATATTCGGTTTAGCAAATTCTCAAGTGTAAGTAGTATTTGTCTTATCTCTAATTTATGTGCATATGGCATAATCCCTTTTTCTTTCTTTCTTTCCCTTGAATGAATTTCCCTAGCTGATCCTGTGGAGCAGAGATTACTCCATAGCAGAACTTTCCTCCTCTACCATTGTGCTAAATGAATTGAAGGGAATGGCTGTGATACTCCCTGATTACCATTGAAGGAAAGAAGTTATATAGGCAAATCTAATTTTGAAACACATGCTGTCTAAGAGCAGAATACATTCTTATGTAAATAATGTGCTGTATTCATTATATATATTCTTTCAGAAATCTATGGGGAATTTCCCACTTAAAATCACAATGAAATTTACCAGATATCAAGAGCTGCACTATGCTAACATTTCTGGAAGATGCTATTTTCCAGGCCCCTGCAGTGTGAACTGGTGCAGATTCTATATGTATTATTATAAATTAGTCTTCAGCTGCAAAAAATCCCCCTTGAACCCCAAGGGGTTCAAGCCCCTTGTATCCTGCAGCTTGTTATGTTAGCTAATTTTAAAAGTAGGTTGCAGTAGGAAATCACATAACAAGGAGATAAAATATTTTGTATATGACTCACAGCGTGGAAAAAACCCAACCCATTGTAACAAGCAGGTGTGCATGTATTTTCAGTGAAACATTTTTTTAAAAAGATGGTTTGGATTTGATTCTTTTTAATAAAGGAATCCACATGCCTCTCTTAAATTTGTTTTAAAAACACTCTATCAATGCAAATGTTATTTCTGTGCACAGAAATTCCCTGTTTTTACTGTGATTTTTACTGTGATTTTTACTTTTCACGAGGGTGGAAATAAAGTAGTAGCTGCTTCTGCTCACACTTCCACGACTCTCCTGATGGTAGGGTCTAGTCCTCTACTTAGGCTCCTCTGTGCTGCTGCTGTGTTAGTCATTTCCAATGCGATGCCAAAGCAGCAGCTGTAGGAGTTTCGTAGGTCTATGCTGCTTCTTCATATCCACTGACTCCAGATTTATGTTTCCTTTCCAAGCAGTGGAGTTTTCTGTTCTTGCCAAGACTTGCAACAGCTGCATTTCCATGACTAGGCAAGGATAAGAAGACACTAGAAATAGCATTCTCCACATCTCATACACATGCTTTAAAGGAAATCACTCACCTGGCAGTTGGCTTAAACACTTCCAATAAAAAAATAGATCCTGTTTCAGGATATTCCTCTACAAAAACCTGTTTTCTGTCTGAATCAGTGTACAGTGTAAATAACTGCATAATGAACTGTGTGTGTTTGTGCATCAGAACTTCCGTGAATACTGCTTTGTTCAGAGCAGCATTCAATGTCCAAATCTTCATAATCCCAGGAGTATGGATTATAAACTCCACTAGACAAAGCAAATGTTGGCTAAGTAATCTGAGCTATCTCCAGGGTAGAAGCACAAGAGACATTATCTCAAGTAAAATAGATCTTTCCTTTATAAGCAATTCTACGTTGCACCTTGCTTTAGGCTGTATACCATAGTCTCACAACTACATTTTTTTACCCTGGTAATTTGTCAGTATCCTTTATCCACGAGCAGTCATTGGCACAAGTGACTTACAAGGTTTTTGAAGCCTTGCACTTTGCAATAAGAAAAGATCAATGTATAGTCGTGAGTGAATCAGGGAAACAACATCTGAAGGAGAGGGAACTGCTGCACAGAGTCATCCGGTGAACAAAGGAGTTTAAGTATATGCATAACTGGGATAACTAGAACTGCTATTGCTGAAACAATAGGGGAGGGTTTAGTACATTTTTTACTAAATCTGTCTTCTTAGTATTCATACCATGGAGTGTCTGTGCCAAGAACTGGAGGTGACTAAGAGATTCCAAGATTGGTAAGTGAGTTGAGTGAACTGTGAATACTTTTTATCCTGTTCACTGAATAAAATTCTGAGACAGACTTGAAAATATTGCAATCCCCAGAGAGTCCATGATATCTGGAAATAAAGATTATGCCATTACCACGATCTTAGTGGAAGAACTAAGGACTCCGTTTTCCACAGCTGCATTTTGCAACTTGCCCAAAGAGGCATACAGAGAGATGAACATGAATTTCAGAAAGCACAGGAAGAATAATAAGTTTTCATAGATACATTTGGTAGAAGACCTTTGTATTCTTAAGGCAGACAGCCATGGACAGAGGAGTAAGTTGCTACATCCTCATTTTAGCATTAAAAACTATGAAGTCTTTGGGATTGCATATCCCACACAACTAGAAACTTTTCGAGGGCTCATATTGTCAAGTGCTAGGACAATGGGGAAAATTTATTATGTTGGTGCCCAGTTGTCAAGTGTTGAGCAGAGCAGAAGCAGCTCGTGAATTTTGGAAGCTTTGTTTTGTCCCAGTAAGTTAGAACTGGAAATTTAACAATATTGTATAGAATTGTGTAGTCTTAAGCGGAGGCATAAACATGTGTAAAATTGCACAGCTGTTTAAGGGAATATAATCCCAGTATTTGTAATCTAGCAAAGCAGAGATGTGGGATTTAACCACTACATATCCACACAAGACAGTTGCATATGTCTGATGGAAGGTCTTGCATCTTTGACTGTATCTTACGTCTTTGACTGTATTACAACACAGACATGACCAAAACAGCTTTAAATTAATGGCTTTGGGAAATGCTAGCAACATTGCTAATCATACAAGTACAGTAATTTCATTAATATAAGCAGCAACCTTTTGACTAAAATTTTAGTCCGAACCCAGAAATGCGGCTTACAATCAGGAGCGGCCAATACAGGAACGAATTTATGAATTTTACCAACCTGGAAGTGCAAACTCTGAGAGCCGCAAAGCCCCGGCAGCAGCGGAGCCCCGCCAACCCCGCTGCCCCTCACACCACCCGCCATGTCCCTGCCCGGCTCGGGGCCATGCAGCACCATAGGAACGCGGCCCTGCCCACTGCAGTGGACACCGGCGGGCCTGGGCTTCGTGCTCCTGCCAGCTGCTGTGCAGTGCCCGGGGCAGGGCACCGGCCCAGCCGGTGAGCGGCAGGGTCCGCCTGGCACCGGGGCCACCCTGGCACCGGGGTGAGCTGGCATGGTGTTCGGGGGAGCTCCACCGCTCACCAGGAACCTTTCCCGCCTGGGGCCCTGCCGCCTCTGACAGCCCGGGGCAGCAGGTCCCCAGCCCGCCCGGCCTCGCTGCCCTCGCCCTCCTGGGCCGCACCCTCCCCTCACCTGGGTGAGAGCAGAGCCAGCAGTTTTAATAAAAGTGAGTGATTTTTCTCTGTATTTTTTTTTTAGACTGCGTTTAAAGGCTATCCCAATCCGTGAGAAATGTTTGCAAATTGAGCACCTGCCAGTAAAACCCATGATGGCACGATTATTACTAATTCATTATTTTGTTGCACAAAGGTCCTCGCTGCAAACGAAAGTATGGCTTATAATCAGGTGCGGCTTATATATGGATGAAGACCTAAACGTTGCCGACACCCTGAAGTGCGACTTATAATCAGGTGTGGCCTGTAATAGTGAAATTACTGGACTCTGATTTCATGGGTGGGTTTTAAATCTGTTGAGCTCTCTGCTTAAAGAACTTGAAGTACCTGATTCAGATATAACTAGCAATGTGTTAGTTAGAGTTGTTCAATGTAGTGCTGCTTAGGGAAGCTCTTTAAACAGATGCACCTGAGAAATTGTTCCTCCTCTCAGGCTATGTTTGTACACAGCACACAGGTGTCAGGGGCATCATAACTGACAATGGATCTCAGCTGAAGGAAGACAGAGGAAATTCTAAAAATCTTCACTGAGCGACAGCAATGGTCACTGATATGAGAGCTTCCCTTCTCTATCTGCAGCTACTCTCTGGGAACGTGTAGTGTGCTACAGCAGTCAGGTGTTCCTCAGGAGTTTTTGGCTGTGAGTCAGCTACATGGGTTATTCTGATATTAAAGCACCTCCACGTGTCCCCTTCCCACCTTCCCACCTTTCAATTCTGCTTATCTCTTTTCCTTTTCAAACTTGCTCCTTCCCTTCAGCCATCACTAGCACAGGTGTCCTCTAGCAAAGGCTATATTTTGAAATCCCATTTTCTTTTCAATGTTGAGTGGTGGGTGATTTTGGAAGATTCTAATGTACTTGTGTTTTGCACTATCATTTTGTACAACCCAGTGATGAGATCCAGCCTGGACTAGGGTTAGATATAGCAACGGCTGTCAAGGCAACAGGATTAAGATTATGAAACACTAAAAATATATGTGAGTGTGATCAGAGACTGCTTTGAAAGTCAGGATGTTAAAAAATGGCATTATAAAAGTAATTTCAGGATAGAGCAACATGGTCTATGGTCTGTGTGGGTGACATTCCTGACTATGGTTAAGGACTTGGAACAGATTATCTTTAATTTTCCTTCCAATTCAAGCCATCCCATGATTCTATGAAGAATCTGGAGCATAAGTGAGTGGAGAAATTAATAGCACAGAGCAGCTTATAGCTACTGTAGGCTTCTTCAGATACCCAACAACAAGGACAAGTGCCAGTCAGGTTCACTAGGCAGTCCTTGGTTCTAAGCATCTTGATCAAATGAGGAACCACTGTTCCCACAAGCTGGCTGCCTGAAGGAACCCCTGCTGGCACTTGTGCTCATGCTGAGCATGCCAGGGTAGTACCTGCACACTTGAAGAGGTTGTAAATGGCCACTGAGCTGCAAAAATGACCTGTTCAAAAAGTCACAGTGTGAACCACGGAAATAGGCAGCACTGCTAGTCAAAGCTTTCCTAAGAGGCATAGGAATTGAAGGAAATAGCAGACAGTCTTGAGTACATTGCTTTGCTATGTAAGTGGAGGCTAGAATTAAAAGCCTCTTTTACTCCAATTTCTTTAATGTAATACTTATAAATCAGTATAAAGGTAGCTGCAAAATTAGTCACAATCTGTAGCAATTGTTAGAGAGGTGAGTATGCAATCGTGCCTTAAAAGAGCTATGATTTCCTGACATGTCTCCATAGCCTGATTTGAGTCATTTATATCTTGAAATCTCAACTTCAGGGAAGGCTGAGTGCACTCTCAAAGCTGTAGGTTAGCATATCTTTTCTTTTAGTCTTTTTTATTAATCTTTCTCTACCTGAGAAAAAAATGCACGGTGTCTCGGTGCAGAGTTATAAAATTCGGATTGAATTTTTAACTCCTCTGGTGCCAGCATTTTGTAGCTGTCTGAAGCCTGCTGAAGTGAGAAAGAACAGGAAGGAGACACTTGACAAAAACAGGCATCAGGCAATGCCTATGAGTATAGTATACAGCCTATGCCCTTCCTTTCTTCCTTGTTTTATAAAGGAATGAGTGACATTGTCCTCCACAGCAGAGATCATGTGCGTGTTTTCATAGGTTTTAGACCTCTGCAATGTAAATATTCTGGTTCTTCCAGAAATTCCCCTCGTGGTGAAATTCCATGAAACATTTGAACTGGAAAATAGGATTAGTGGTGAAAAAGGCTTGAGTGTGATTTATTTTCTCATCAGTATGAGAACACAATAAAGGCCTGGTCCTCTGTCAGGGAATATCAGGAGCCAAAAGAGTCATTACTGAAAAGGGTCCTATTACTAGATGCATGACATCCAGTCAGAAGGACTCTAAAATGTAGCATCAATCAAATTAAAATAACATGAATGTTGTCAAAGGACACTTTTCAAGTAAATTAAGACCTACTGTAGCCTGCATCATCACATGCAGACCATGAATTTGGTGATCCCACTGGCCTTTAAACAGAATTGTTTTCCAATGTATTGAAGTGTTTTCCTAAAATTGTTGCTCCTAAGGATTTTGTTGCAAGACTCCTCTGTTCTTTGAAGAACAGTGATTCTCCAGTCCCACATCTGGTGGAAGATTATTTTGGGTATTTATTTCCAAATACTGAAGCCATCAAACAAGCTTTCCAAGATATTTGATCAGCTGACCTCCTCATATCTCTCATGTTAGGATGCCAGCATAGTTTTATCCTAGGGCCACAGTTTGCCTCAAGTAATCCAGTTCCATTTAATAGGACTATTTTTATTCCAGCAGCCCCTGCACTAAAAGGAAACTTGCCTCCATGTCTGACATGAGATATAATTATTTCTGTCTGGGTGAAAATGTACTTGCAAAATGCTAGGTAGAGAAAGGCTCTAACACACAGGTTTAACAAAAAAGCACCCTGTAAGGTGCCATGTTTTCCTTCAGTTCATGGAGTCTCTGTTTCATGATTTGAAAAAAGCAAGGAAACTTACACTGGGTAGGAACATTGATTGGTCTGATTTTTTTTCTTTTATGCTATGCATAAGAGCTGCTGACATGTGCAAAAACATTTTGCTAGGTGTGATTAGGAAGTAAATTGTGCCTGCCCTCCGGCATGGTCCAGCAAATTCTGCCAATAGCAGAACCAGTAAGTTAATCACAGTATTTGCTAACTCAATCTCATCGTTCATACGCTGTTTTTCCAGTAGAGTGCTGCCCATTGAAACTGAGAGTTTACATGTTGTTCATTTGAGGCAGGTGTTTCTAACTGTCAGGAATACTCTAATTATTATTTTTCTAATTAAATTAGGCTTTTAAAAAAGGTTAACTATGACATTTTAATTGCTTCAGCTCATATTGATATTCCGAGGACACACTTCAGCTCAGCCACTTGTGACTGAAAAGGATGTTTTTCCAATTAAGAAATCTCTTTTTAAGGGCTTCTCCTAAATGACAGCTATTTTACAAGAGGATGTGGACTAGAATATAATTTGTTCCCTGGCTGCACAATCTCATAGTTCAAAGGTAACTCTTTCAAACTGTTTTGCTACAAAATTTAAATCTTCATGATACAAATTTCTTACAGTGTCCAACAGACAAAAATAAAGAATAAAAAAAAAATCATTATGAACAACTAATTATAGTTAATCCACACACATTTCTTTCCAATGCATCAGGGAAAATCTTAAAGAAATTCAGAGCAAATTTATAGACATACCAGATTCATTAAACAGTGTATCTGAGACTTCAAAATACTCTATGAAGTAAGTACAGGCTGCTGGAATACTGTTATAGTTCCTTTCACTTTGCCTTTACAAATCGTGCATGGGCTCTCCTATAGGGATTTGCACTTTATTCTCTTCTGTATTGCCCAAGCAAAGAAAAAAAGACAGGTGGTCTACAGATAAACACATGTCAAGACTGCAGGATACAGCCGGGTGAAGGGGGTTAAAGTTGGAAGAAGAAATCTGTTTGGCAGTGTCTTGGTATTTCTGCAGCAGGTTTAGTGAATTCCCACCAAGGAAAAGGGAACAAAAAGGAAGGAATAAAACATTTAAAGACTGGGAAGACAATAGTCCCTTTGGTGACAGGAGGTGGCTTCTTAACACAGAAATAAGATTGTGATTGTCCAAGAGGGTCCTTGAAGATGAGGACAAGTAATCTATCCCTGTTGAAACACAGAAGAAGTATTGGAGAAGGGAAGAGCAAAGAATAAAGTCCACTAATATCAGACCAAAGACAAAAAAGATCTTCCTGCTTTATTTCATTCTTTGCTTGACAATTGGTAGCAATTATCAGGCCAAAATTGTACTATTGATTTCATATAAATTTTGAATGGTCAAAATCAGAAAAAAACACTTTGTTGGCATTTAATATTTGAAACTCTATTTTGCTCTTTTAATTTTGAAGTACACCTTGAAGGCAGTTACCTTTACTGAGGGCTGGTGAGATGAATCCCATGACAGGGGTGTGCCTATCAATAGCTGCAGACTGGTCAGAAGGGGCAAGGCAAGGCAGGAGGGGCAGAGGGGTTGCCCTCTATGTCAAGAAATGATTGTCACCTATCAGTTAGGAAATTTTTATGAATAGCTGAAAAAAAAAAAAAATTAATTACAGTAATTTCACGACCATAAGGTGCACTGGACTATAAGGTGCACCCCTGGGAATTGGCAAATTTTGCAACTTTGTACATCATATAAGGCGCACTGGACTATAAGGTGCACTTTTTTTGCAGCGAGGAGCCACACGGCATGCAACAAAGTAACGAATTAGTAACAGAATCACGCCATCGCTGGTTTACTGGCATGTGCTCAATTTGCAAACATTTTTCACAGATTGGCATAGCCTTTAAATGCAGTCCCAGGTGCCCTCCCCGTGCCGTGAGCCTCAGCACTCCCGCCTGCCTGTGGCACCAGTGGTGAGGTGGGGCTCAAGGCGGCCGTGGCTCACAGCGATCCGGGGCAGTTCGGGGCTGCCCGTGGTCTGGGTTGGCTCAGTGTGGCCGCAACTCGCGGCTTCCGTGGCTTCCCGCTCACTCCCTCCTCATGTGGCTCGTGCTGGGCCAGTGGCAGCACTTCCCTGTCTCCCTGCGCGAATTGTACGGGACCAACGCCGCCTCCCTCTCTCCCCATGCGGTGGCTGGGGCCAGCGCTGGCTCCCTCCCTCCCCGCATGGCTCCTGCCAGCTGTGGCCATCCGGTCCCACCCCTGCCTCGCAACTCAGCGCTCCCACGGCACTGCCCCCCCCCCCCATTGTGGCTCACACTCCTGGGGTGGCAAATGTCGCAACTTTGTACATCACATAAGGTGCACCGGACTATAAGGCACACTTCCGGGTTCGGGGAAAAATTTTAGTCAAAATGGTGCACCTTATAGTTGTGAAAATATTGTACTCAAATCACATAAAATACCCTAACTTAACTGTAAACGACAATAAAACTTTTAAGAAACATATCCCCATTTAACTAACCTTAAGGATAATGGGTATTGTATTTATGTCAGTCCGTCTTAAATTTTAGGAGGTTTTAAATAACAAATTTTCCACATTGAAATACTCTCCCACACTGCTGTACTATAGAAGGAAAATTTCAAGAGACATTAACCAGTATTGGGAATAAAAATCTAGAATTTTATTTTGTTATATCTCTGCGTTATGGTTTTGTACCATTACTCAAACTGTGTTTCAGTAGAAAAGAAATAGAATGGATTAACTCTTCAGCAGGACAAAGGAGAAAGAAATGCTATCTCCATTAACCTAAAAAGCATAAAATGATCAGAATCATGAGTTAGTTGTTAGCTAACTTTGGAATCAGCAGTGCCTGGAACTGATTATTTCTGGCTCTGTCAAAAGGTCTAGCTGCAGTGAACTGAATTACTATAGATGGTTTCAAGGGATAAGGAAAGATAAATGAGCCAAATGAAAAAGCCTGCAGGAAATTAAACGAAAATACAGACTTTGTGCTATAACACAATATCACGGCTAAAACTGAGTGCAAAGGAAATAATGAATTCATTAGAACAAGCACATGGGTATTAAATGTTATTGCATCCAAATAATTTCTAACATAATTTTCTTCTATAGAGTAAGACAAGACAGTGACACCGTACATAAAAACTTCCATCGTGTTTCAACTTCGAAGCATATTTAATCTTTTTTTCACTAATCAGACAAAATTCAAGCAATTGAACATCAGAATGTAAAGACACTCAGGCAATGACCTCTGAATTATGTTGTTCTTCATTACTTTTTGAAATACAGTATGTCCATTTGCTTTCCTCAGCTTGTGCTATGTAGCAAAATCTCTGAGTACATATTTCTGTGAAGGATGGAAATAATTTTGTTGAAAATAAAAATACTGGCAATAAAAGGCAGAAATTGATAATCCGAGACAATATATTCACAAAAAGAATGCTAGGAATAAAAGAACCACAAGCTCATAATAAACTGCTTAAATAGAAAGTAATACATGAGGCAGTGCATGTAAAGCATATTATCTAACCATCTGGTATAAAATCCTTAGTAGAAGAGTTGGAGGTCAAAGTACCTGATGTAACTAAGCCTTCTGCAAACTGGCAGTAAAGCATGAATGGTGAGAAGAGAGCTTGCTGACACCCATGTCTCTTAATTTAAAAAAGGTTTTACTTACTGATTTTCATAATAGACACATTTAGTACATTATAAACTCCTCTCAGAACTCACTGTTTAGTCTAGTAGGCAGTTAGGCACCCCAGTCTTTATAACATAGCCATTAACTTGTTCATTAATGGGGAAGCTCTTATTTGCCATAAAAACATATGTAAACATATCTGTGAACTTTGCACCCTTCATTTTATTGCATTCACTGCGCCCCTCTGACTGAAGGGATAAGTGAGGATTTAAAAGGTAATAGGAATAATCTATGGGCTGACCCTGTTTCCTTCACCCAGCCGACTTTTGCACAGAGCTGTCTGCACTGTACAGAGGATTAAGAATAAAGGAAGTTATATGAGATAGGAGGAATAATTTTCATCATTTTAAATAATGTGTAACAAGCAGATCTATCACCCCAATAAGGCGTTGTTGTTTTTTGTTTTCCTTTCTCTCTCCTGGTTGTTGGATTAAAGCATTGAGAAGCTGGGATCCAGTCCAGGACTTTGGACAAGATGACCCAGAGGTCCCTTTCAATCCAGCAGCTGAGGGAGTCTGGCTTTCTTTAGCAGCAAGGAATGTCATATTTGTGTAATAGTCTCAGAAAGTGAGATAACAGAGAGAGAAAATGGTATTAGTGGGTGTCATGTCTGGTGAGCCAGCTCTGATTTACCTCTGCTGATGCTGGTACAGAAGGGCCCAGGCCTGGGAGCTATGTAGCCCTCATCTGCACCTCTTCTACATCTCTCTCCAGCTGGATACAGCTGAAATAGATTGAGGAGAGAGCAGATAATCTCACATAATAAATATATGATGAGAAATATATCCAGTGTCAGAAAAGATTTTGGAATATGGGAGATGTGGAGGAAGAGAAGGGAAATACAAATAAAGGGGATATATAAGCTATTTTCCCCCAGAGTTTCTGCACCCTTAAGAGTAGCTCTTCAATTTCTTCCACAAACTATGTCTTCACACTGGTGTGATTTAAAAAGCAAAATAGGTACATTTATTTTTCTTATTATAAGTATGAGGAAAAGTAAAATTAATTGTCTAAATATGCCACAGGCACTCTATATCTTCTACCAGGCATAAAGTGGTCTCCTGCATTCAACACTTTAACATACATCTGTTTTTCTGTGAGTAATTGAGGAAAGGAGTGATTAGGATCTGTTGGTGAAATCCTGATGATGATAAATTACGATCACTAATTATGATGGGTCTTTCCATGAGAAGATCTATTAATGCTAATGTAAGTTCATTCTCTTTCCAGCAAAGGAAATCCAGCTCCTTCTATCAAAAAGTCATTTGCTAATTTCCTATATCAGAGCCCTAACAAGAGCCACCTGTTGCCCCCCCTCAGTGTATGCATGAGTGAGCTTTTCTGACCCTTGACTTTGCTAAGTTGGTTAACTGGAAAACAAAAGCAGGGAACGGACAACTAAATGTCTAATCAGCTCAACCTCAGCAATTTACAGCAAGACTATTTGCAGCACATTTAGCTTATACCAGATGTTTTTCTAAGATGTTTATTTGACTGTGATGAGCAACTTACTTCACCATTCACTTGCTCTATGAAGTGTTTTTCCTTGTGCTGCCAGTATATTCCAGCATTTGCATGGTTCCCATTGTGGCATCAAGGGTCACAGAAATCTCACAAATAAAGACTTCTTTAGATTTTTGTGAGCTGATTCCCCTCCATTATTTTCCTTTTCCTCAGCCCTTTTGTTAAACTGAAGTAGATGAAGTAACTGGAGGTGTTGGAAGCAGTTTTAAGTTTGCAATTTGCAAATAAACTTGTGTGTTCCTTTTCTTCAAATAAACAGCAACTAAAGACACAAAAGCCTTAGTACAATAGACATCTTTCAATGAATTAAATTCCATCTGAGATGACATTAATCTAAATCTAGGAATTACAGCAGTGGAAGAAAAATTAACTGGGGATTAGATTTTTGGAAAAGTGAAATGTTTTCATGCCCAGAAGTAGAAGGAACAGTATTTTAGCAAAACCTAGACTACCTGTAGCACTGAGCAGTTATATTAACCATCCTTTAACTACAGTAATTTCACAAGTACAAGCCGCACCATTTTGACTAAAATTTTGGTCCAAACCCGAAGTGCAGCTTATAATCAGGTGCGGCTTATATATAGACAAATAACGAAAAGTTGCTGTTTGGAGGACAGGTGTCTGCTGAGAAAGGCAGGAGCTTCTCTTTGAAATGGAGAATGTAAACCCCCTCCCTCCAAATTATTATAAT
>PYHW01009486.1:11138718-11152681 GCA_013186435.1 Turdus rufiventris | reverse complement strand
TTTTCCTCTGGAGTCCAGTGGAGAAAGGGGCTACCTTAATGTCCCAAAACCTCTGTTTTTATCTTGGTAAGAAATGTTGGGCTCTTCCTTTTGGCTGGAGCAACTTCCAATGGGATGAAGTAATTTTATCAGTCCCACAGTGGGACTCAATGGGCCATTAGCAGAAAATGACTCTCTGGAGGAAGGATGGATTGTGAAAAGATAAAGAAGAATGCCCTGCCTGGTTTCAGTGGATGGCCCATCAGCAGACTATCTCCTGCGGAGATAAGGATCATTGCCCCCACCCTCAACAGATGTTGATAGAATAGATACTTTTTACCACACTCTGTATTGTGACATGGGGCTTATAATCAGGTGCGGCTTGTATATGGACAAAAACAAAAAAGTTGCTGACACCCGGAAAGTGTGGCTTATAATCAGGTGCAATTTATAATCGTGAAATTACTGTACTTAAAAAGCTGACATTTCTACATAGAAAGGCTATCTTATGATATTTTTTTGTTGAAACTCCCTGATTCTCTGTTGCTCTTATGGGGAGTGGAGAAGGTGCCACTGGCAGGGTACGTTCCAGTCATTTTCTGTCAGAGTTGGTGGCAGACCTTGCCCACAGATTGCTGCTGGAGTCAGAGTCAGACTAAATCATAGAATCACGGAGTCATTTAGGTTGGAAAAGACCTTGAAGATTACAAAGTCCAATCATTAACACAGCGCTGCCAAGCCCACCACCAGACCATGTCCCCAGGTGCCAAGTCTGCACATCTTGTAAAAATCTCCAGGAACTGGGACTCAACAACTTCCCAGGGCAGCCTGTTTCAGTGCTTGACAGCCTTTTCTGTGGAGAAATTTTTCCTAACATGTAATCTAACCCTCCCCCGCACAACTTGACCCATTTCCTCTCATCTTATTGCTTGTTATTTAGGAGAAGAGAACTGATCCCCATCTGGCTACAACCTCCTTTCAGGTAGTTGTGAAGAACAATAAGTCCAGTCCTGCTCTGCCTCATTTTCTCCAGGCTAAACAGCCCCATCTTCCTCAGCTTCTCCCATGTAAGTCACTCGTTGGACCTCTCACAACCTCAATTGCCCTTCTCTGGGCATACTACAGCATCTCAATATCTTTCCTGCAATGAGGAGTCCAAAACTAAACACAGGACTTGAGGTGGAACCTCAGCAGTGCTGGAGTCAAGGCAGAAGTACTTCCCTGAGCTTCAGGCTCTGTGTTCTCCTGGCAGATAGAAAAACTCTTTCCCAGGACCAGTGCAAATGGGGACCAAAGAGTGGGTCACATCTGGCATCTCTGGTCACTTCTACAGCCAGCACACAATCACAACCCTTTTTGTGGCACAGGGCAAATTCTTTTACTTTGTTAGAGACTTAATTCCCTGACATGTGTCAATTGTTGCACCTTCCCCGTTGCTGAGGAAGCCTTTGCAAAACCCTTCAAAGGCAGCTGATGTGTATTCTGAAGTGGATGAGCTCTGGCCACACCTTCCTGATGGTATTTCACTGGTATGAGAGTAGAATACAGGTGTCTGGGCATGTTTGGGGCTGTGAGGGAGGCTCAGTAATGGAGCTGAACAAAAGACTTTGACTTTGGCCTTGGGATTTCCTTCAAAGGCAGTGTAGACTTACCCTGTCTTCCTGGAGACCTGTACAGAATTCTCGAGAACAAATATCCTCAAAGTCTATTTGATGGATGGTTGCTGTTTTGAAGTGTTGCAGAAAGTATGTATCTTATCCCTACAATTTAACAAGGTCATAACTGTGCTGTAATCTCAGGGGATTGCCAAAAATGAAAGGAATGAGAGCATGCTTATTAGATTTGCTAATGACACTAATCTGCAAGGGACTGCGAGTACGTTGGAAGACAGGATTGGAATTTAAAGTGATCTTGACAAATTGAAGGTATGGTCTGAAATAAATAGGATGCTATTCACTGGGGAAAGATATAAGGAACTGCATTTAAGCAGGAATAATCAGCTGCACAAATAAGAAGGGAACAACTATTTAAGTAGCAGATCTTTATATGTAGGTTTTATGGATCACAAACTGAGTACAAGTCAACAACACCATGTCCTACCTTTCCCTGACTGCCAAAGAAACCCAAACCTAGTTATTCTGCAGTGAATAATGTAAACATCAGACTGTGCGAATGTGCAAAATTATACTCCTTCTTTCCTTGGGACGAGCTATGCCACTGCTGGACTGCTCTATCCCATTGGAGTATTGTGAGATTCAAAAGGATTCAAAAGGATTCAAATGCTGGATGGCCTAGAATACATTACTTAAGTATAAATTGGTTAAATTAGTTGGGCTTAGTCTTTGCATATTGCAAAAATTGCTGCGTGGATGTCTGAAAATAACTTGTGATAGGTAGTTAAGAAAAGTAATGTGTGGTGTGTGGTTTCATTTGACTAGGTCTGCAGCTGCAACCAGAAATTCTTAAGAGTATTTTGCAATAAAAATATTTTAAACCACTGAGTTAGACACTGAAATGGCTTGTTAAGATCTAAGGCAGGACTGATGTTCAGTCTCTATTTGGGGACACCATTAAAGATAGGTTAGATAAATATCTGTCAGGAATGACACAGAAATAGCTGATATTTGTTCAGGTAGAGAGGTGATTTGGGTGGTTTTGTGAGGCCTTTTAAAGCACCTGTGCCTTTCAGAGTCAAAGGCAGGAAAAGTGTTCTGAGAGAAGGGCAACCAGGCTGCTTATACTTGACATTGCTGAACATCATATTGCTTTTGGAGGGATTTCTTTCCTGCTTTATTTACAGTTGCAGTTTCTACATCTTCCCTCTTTCACTAAGTCTGTTTTCCTCGATATTTTCATCATTTCCACCTATTCCTTCTTTCTTCCCTTTTTCTCTCCTCCCTCAATATACAAGAGCAAATGAGGTTGTCCCTCAGATGAGAATAAATTCAAACTGATGACTTCTCTGCTGCTGTAGTCGGTATTGTATTGACCCTCACCTTGACCCCCCTCTAACTACTGGCTCTTGAGGGATGCTTCCCCATGCTGCTCAGTGTGTTCTCAGCTCAGTGTTTGAGGAGATATGCAAATACGTTGGCTGTACAGACAAATCAATTGGAGATTGATCGTAGATAAACCATTTTGACCTCATGCAGAATTTATCTGAATATTCAATTACAAAATACTGTCATTGTTAATAAAGCACTACATACACTTCAGGAAGACACAGGCTGAAGAACAACAGTGTACAGCTGCACACATGCAGCTCATTTTGCCCAAGATTGAATTTTGCAAAGAAAAAAATCAGGGCTGAGTAGCACATAAAATTGAGACCAAACCTCTATTAGACAAATTCACAAATGCACATGGTGCGTGATCATGGCATTTCTTCAAAGACACACCTTCCCCTACACTGTCAAACACACAAACAGCACATCACTCCGTTAGCCCAGGCATCCTGAATCAATTCGGAGCTTTAACACTTAATTATGTGTGGCCCTGGGCAAATTCCTTCTTCACTTTGACCTTTCCAAACTTCTGTTTCTCTTATTTATGCTGCAAACCCTTTGATTTCAACAAAGCCCTATATTATATGCTTACACTGCATCTATTTGAAAGGACTCTCAACAGTATCAGCCCTACTATGCATAACTCTGATTCTAATGATAGAAGAAAATTCAAAGCTTGACACCTTTTGCCAGCTTACTAATTACGGGGAAATATGGTATTTTTCAAAAGCAACAAATGTTTGCACAGGACATTTTTCATGGACATTTCTGTACAGTTGCTGCTTTAGTCTGATATTTAGGATGCAAGAATTTTAGTGAACTCACTGAACGACCATTCATTTAGGGATGCAACTGATATACAGATTAAATATATATTCGTGGGTTATGTATTTAGCATTATTTATGTATGCACATTTTTCAAAGAAAAATCACATTTGACACAGCCTTAATTATGATGATTCAAATCTCTGGTTTTGCCAGCAATTCTACTTCAAGCTGTATTAGCAGAAAATGCCACCTACAGCACTGGGGATTGTAGCCAGAAACAATATACTCCATCTTCATTTTATCTTTCAGCACTGAGTCCTTTTTAAATTATTCAGCTGTGCAAACTGTAGGCAAGGAAAGCAAAACCAACACCTGCCCTCTTGAGAAATAAACGCCAAACCCTCTAGGTAGGAATATAGCTGACATTTATCCAGATGGTGCATGGTAGCTCAAGATATTTCCTTTATTTATCTGCTTATGAAAAAAATAGAGCAAGGGGATTCCAGTGGGGAAGATTCAATTAATACGCAAAAATAATTTAATAGGTATTAATTTATATTAAAGTGTGTAATGTCAGTATGTATAAACATGTGGGTGCCCTGAATGAATCCTCCCTTGAATAGGAACAATAGATAGGGAATATACTAGGCAGCAGCCGAGGCAGACAATCAGAAGTAGGATGTATTATTTAAACATACTAGTTTCAAGTATGTGTTGCACAGCAAGCTAATTAAATTTCTATGTAAAGCAGTATTTCTTTTTTTCATAGACTTCCCACTCCACTAACTACAGTAAGGGGAAAAAAACCCAAATAATTGCAGATTAGCCTGAAAATTAATATAATTTTTTTTAAAAATTGGAATATTCTAGATTAATTTATTACTATGCAGACAGTGAGGTAAACCTCTGTTTGAAGGGCTGGTGAACCTAGCTGGTCACTCAGAGGACTCCTCCCTCCACCTCTGCGTGCAGGACATGTGTTAAATGAGAATTAATAGAAAGGCTTTTTATGCAGCTAATATTGAGGAATTTCTTTTTAGTACATCTATGTTTGGAATTCAGTTCCAGGTCTTGTTTTGTAGTGTCCTTCATTGCCGACATAGACATTAACATGTGTATACTGCTTTAATAGGTAGAGTGAAAATGTAGCTTGGAAACCATGTGAAAAAATCAATGCAAAAATAATCCAAAATTGTTGGAGGATAGGGATTATATAGTTATTAAAAAAATTACCATGAGCTTCTTGTGTACAGGGGTAGGGCATGAGGATATAAATACATTCCTTTATCTTCTCTGCACTTCACTTTTGTTTTTGCCGACATGAATTTTTTTCTGGCGAAGTGCAATTTGCAGGTGTTTGCTGAAATGAACCCTGGTGGTGACCTACATATTACAGAGCCCTTTTCCCTGATAGCTGACTCAGGTTATCATCAGCACTGTGTCTCAACTGATACATAGCCTTTGATGAAGACAGAGCAGTCTAGTCTGCAGTGTTATTAGTGTTACTGGTAACATAGATGATAACGTTACACTGCTTGACTTTTACAAGTGAAACAAGGTATTATGTCCTTCATTTATGACTATGAGGACAGTAAGACTTAAAAGGGAATACGGAATGGAGCCAAACATGGTTTAGATGCCAGTGTAGAGAAATTATATTTTATCTTGTACAGAAACTTGTAAAATGCATAAATGCTGATCCACTTTGACTTGAAACGGCAATCTTTGCAATTAATAGACCTTTTTATCCAGGTGTTTAGAGGTTCTTGTTGTGGTTAGTAAACAACTGCTTAAAGCTTTGGGATTTGGGGAAGGTGTATGGACACGAGTGCACTGAATCAAGCTTCTGACTTTTAAAATAAGTGTCTCTGAGGAAAGTTCTGGCAAACAGATCTAGAAAATTAATGCATTGCTCATGTTAAGATGGTTAGAGAGGAGGAAATGGTGCTAAGATGAAACCACATAGCCTACTTCTACTTCGTGAAAGCATAGGTTTTAGAATTTTCTCTCCTCCATTAGGATATCAAAAATGAAGACACTGACATCTGGTGGGCTGCCCATTTTTTATGGAAAAGAGAAGGAAAGGTTTAAGACTTGATCCATCAGACTCAGTTTAGATGCTCACTTTTGGACTAGATAAATCATTCTATAGAAATGCCTCTGGGGTGAGATGAAGTCTCAGTATCCTTGTCCAGTCCTCCAAGGATGCATTTTTGTCAAGATGCAGGAAGCTAAATTCTTGTGACGTAGGCTTTGAGGGATGAAACAGCAAGTTACAAGAGATATAAAGTATGGATTAAAAAAAATTTTAAAAAAAAATTGATGGCAAGTAAAGTTATCCGCCACACACTAAATGCACAAAATCTCTCATCTCAAACCTTTGAGCTGAATGCTCAATAGTTGGATTTGAGTTTCTGAGTTGTTTGTGTTTGCTTTTGAAAGTAATTTGGGTTGGACTTTGCTTTAACTCCTGATGTCTAGTCCTGTCCTATTTCCAGTTGAACTCCAAGGTTACCAAGCTGACCATCCTAAGACTATTTATGAAAGCTGATTACCAGAATTTCAGGAATGGTCACTTTTGATGTCTCTAGTCCTGGTTTGAAGCATTTCAATGAACTTCTTGAGAACAAGGGCCTGGTCCATCAGCTTTTGTCATACAAACCTGGATATAATCAGGCTTTTCTGACAATAATAGAGAAATTTTGAATTTGCGTATCTCTGTACAGGTAGGAGCACAAACTTGATGATAATACAAAATGATTGCTTGTGTGGAGCACATTATCTTGAAGGCAACTGATGAATGATAATATTCACAAAAGCATAAACATGAGAACACAATACATAACCAAATATAGATCAGCAGGAGGATATGCATTTTCTCTGTCTTGCTAAATTATTGTAACTGCTGCCAATTACATACTGACTAGTCCTGGTCTACACCTCATACAACTGATGAAGCTGTGACAAGCTGCTTGGTATGAATAATTGTTTACAAGAGAGTATGTCAGAGAGCTCAATCACTTTTTTTGTTTTAACTCTTTTTGAGCCTCCTTCAAAACTCAAAGCTGGAGTCTGGAAACAATGCAGTACCTGCCATCTGTTTCAAATGGGCAAAAATTTAGATTTCTCTGTATTTTTAAAATACATTTAATATATGGAAATGTTGCAAATGTGTTACATTGAAAAACTATCTATTAAAACCATATGTTGCTTCTTTAGTAGATCTTCCTCTCCTACATTTGTCCTGCCCTTGTGCACGGGCAAGACATTGTCATTTTTTCAGTCTTCTGGAATTTCATAGAAAGTCCAAAATTCAGTAAGTGGTAAGATAAGTGAGCCAGACAGTTCCTCAAATTGTGCTTTTAGGAATTAGATGTTATTTTCCCCAACCTGCTCTTTCAAAAATTATTAAATGCAGTAGCTGTTTAATGTCCTTTGTCACAAATAGGCTAGAAAGTACTTCATCATACAGGAATCATCCTTTTGTGATCTCCCTTCACTTCAAATACAGCATGGAATATTTCATAAACACTTCTGCTTCTGCACTATTATGAATAAATCTACCATGTCTGTTGAACAATGAGCCTGCATCATTTTTACAATTTTAATTTCTTTCATTTCTTTCAAAATAGACTTCAGACATGATTTTTTATTGGTCTCAGCCCTGCCATCCACAAAGCCTTCTGTCACCTTTAGCTTCCCTTACCAGTTTTTTACACTTTAAACCATCTGCTATGTATTGTTTGCTATCTATTTTCTCTGCCAATTAGTGCTACTTTTATTTTCATTTTAGAGAAGTTAAAACCTGTGCAGCAAAAACATCTCTACTATTCATCAAGGCATGCAAAGTGCTTCAGATTCCCAAAACATTTTGCAGTACATTACAAAAAATAAAATAAATTTTGAGGGTAGGCAACTCCTCCATGGGAAGAAAAACACAGTATGGGACCACAATCCATTGCAAGGATTTCACTCAGCCAGGCTTTACATTCTGTTTTGCACCAATTATACATGATATTTACAATAAGCTATTTGCTGAATTTCCTTCAGTGGCAGGAAAAGAGTAGGTAGTAGGTAGTAGGTAGTAGGTAGTAGGTAGTAGGTAGTAGGTAGTAGGTAGTAGGTAGTAGGTAGTAGGTAGACCACTGTACTTTGACTTTGGAAAGATTTTTTGTACTCCCCACGTCAATATGTGCTATGCTAGCTAAAGAAATATGGTGACTTCTAGGAATCTAGATCTAGAACCAGAAACTGAATTTGAAAAGAATACCAAAAGAGTGTTTATCAATCGGTCACTGTCAAAATAGAAGTATTCATAGAGTAGTACTTACTTCTAACCCATTTGCTGTTCAAAGGTTTTGTTAATAAATGGGATGATGGAGTGCAGAGTATGATTATCTAATTTGCAGATGGAGCCAAACTAGGGATGAACATACTGAGAATGGTATAACAATTTAAATGGATCTTGACAAATTGGAGACATAATCTGAAAATAATCAGATGCTATTCAATGAGTACACATGCATTAAGCAATCATTGTCTGTTTTGTAGATGGGATGGATAAAAGCAATTTAAAGATCAGTTCTACAGGAAAGGACATAGGGGTTAAAACTGGCAGTAACTCGCTCAACATGATTCAACAATGTCATATTGATGAAAAAAAGTCCAGACCTCTTTAGGATCAAATGGAATTTATTATATCAAGTGTAGCCTGCAAGACATGAAGAAATTTTTCCTATTGATTCAGCATTTAAAGGCTTCACTCAGAGCAATTTTCCAATTATATGTGGACCAGTTGGAGACAACTCAGTAGAGAAAGATGAGAATGTTCAGCAGTCTAAAAATGTGACCTATGAAAAATGATTGTACAAATTGGGTTATTTAACCTGGAAAGGAAAGGACGGCTTGAACCAAACAACGTTCAAATACATAAAAGGTGTTGGCAAAGAGAGGTAATAATCCATTATTTTATATTCTTGGAAGTAATGGGAATAAACTACAGTTTAATTGATAGGAAAGTGGAGCACTGCAATAAATTGCCAAGAGAATTGGTGGAATCTCCATCTTTTAAAGTCCTTAAGAACCAACTAGTGGAACACCTGTCAGAAAAGACACTGGTATAATTGTTCTTTCTGTAGCAAAGCAATAATAGACTTAATGACATCTCAAGTTTCCCTTCAGTCCTGTATCTCCAGAGAATTACTGAAGGTAAAATACATCGCAATGGGAGGATGTCAAAAGTGCTAAAGTTCTGATACAGTACTGGAAGTTAACAAAGACACAAGAACTGGAAAATCAAGTATACTAGCTTTAATTGTGAGAGATAAATTTACACGAAAATTCCTGGTCCTCATTATTAGAAACTGATTAGTTCTTAGGGAGCCTAGCTGATCCCCTTATAGGATGAAATATAAAATGTGCAGGTAGTATCTAACACCATAAAATCTCCTCCAGTTATAAAATTACTGGAAATCAAAATCCTGCCATTTGTTGCAAAGTATTTAAATACACTACATAGATGTAATATTTTAACAGATTTGCAAAACATCCACACACGACACATATTGTGAATTAAATTAAACAAAAATGAGTAGTACACTTTTTGTGATAGAGTAATTACAGACTATTTTTCCCCGATAATAATGTGCAGTGAAAAAAAACCAAAGTAGAGTTTATCCCTCAGTATCAACCTAGCTCAAAGAGGATCCTGCTTTTCATAAGCAGTTGAAGCAGTAAAACAAAAAAGAGAGGTCTTTTCTTTGAGGGAATAATCACAAAATTCAGCAGAGTGTTCTTAAGTAAAATAAAATCAATAAAATAAAAAAGTAAAATGGTAAAATCTGAAGACTTCAGTCTCTTGTGCTTTGATGTTTACAAGAATAAATGGAAATAAACCAGAAAACAACTTGTAAGTGGTATAGATGGCTGTGAAAGAAGCTTGTTCCATACTTGGGCAGTCATGAGATAAAAAAGTCAATCAATCTTACTGGGTGAAGAATAGCTAATTCAAAGCAAGCAGAAGCACAAGGACAGTTTTCATTAAAATCAAGGTAGTGGAGCAGAGAAACAAAGCCTGATGGAATGGATACAGAGCAGGGTTGTCCACACGGACTTGTGTTTTCTGATAAGAAGAAATGACAGTTTTGTTAGTGAAGCCTGAGTTACTTTGCAGAAACAGAAACATTTTCACTCAGGAAAAGCAAACAAACAAATAAACTCCTCTGTAAATTCAAAGCATTTGAGGATCAAACTCTTCCACAACTGTCAAGATTCAGCAGCAGAAATACAATCACTTTTTAGTGATGTGTTAAGAAAAGATTTGGAACTTGCATTTCCCACACAGAAAAAACCATACTCTTTTCCTGTTTATTAAAAGTAAAAAAAAAAAAAAGAAAAATGTGAAGAAATAGAAGACTAGTTTTCAAGCTTAGAATGGAACAATCTGTCAGTATGTAGCTTGAGCTCTACAGCATAGACTGAATTACTAAATAAACAAAATCTTGTTTAACTACGGTGTGTCTTCCAGAAAAACACTGAAGTTTTAATTGAAAGTTGCCAGTGATAAGTCATATCAAAACCCAATCCTTGCAATCATTCCCAAATTAAAAATGCTTTACTTAAAACAAAGATAACATTTTATTATCAATTTGAACTGCCTCCCTCCATGTTCCAGATATTTTGTCATATATTTGTCTGATGGGCTGACAGGCTCCCTATGATACTCTTGCTGTGGTACACGTGAGTACTTACACCATGCAATCAAGCTGCCTGTGAGCCTTCTCTGTGTTTAGTTAAAATGGATTGACACATACCAGTCTATAAAAAGAAGCCAAGTTTTTCAATATTTAATGCTTCTCTTTGGCTCTTGGAACTCTCCCTCAATTATTGCTACCCAAACTGCTTTTCTCTAGATATTGCACACCTATGTTCTCTGGGTTTAGATGTACTACTCCATGCTTCTCTGAAGAATCAGGAATGTTTTCCACTACTACACTTCTACTAAAGGCTCAATTAACCAGTGAATGTCACCAGAAGATTTTTATTCTCTACTGATCCCTTCTAAAATGTGAAAATGCACTTCCTTGCATTGCTAACTATTGCATAATGCATTGCTAACTATTGCATAATGCCAGACGGAAATGCAGAAGCCATGTTTTGTGGTGTTAGGTACTGCAAAGTGTGTATTGTCACAGTCCAAAAAAACTGCGTGTCTGGGTGTCCAGTGGATATTCAGCAGATGTCATGGAGATGTTCTTAGCTTCAGCCATGCTAAGGTGTTAGAAAATTCAAGCACTTATTTGTAAAATCCCTGGTAGATAATTCAATTACAGACATTAGAAATAGAACAGCCATACATCCCTGCTTATTCTAAGGCCAATTTTTTTCCCCTCTACTTTGTTTCTCGCAATCAGTGTGACCTGGCCATATGACAAGGGTCACTTATTTTGTACACTCCCAATAGTTTAAGGAAACTATTATGGGGTAATTATACATAATCAGCCTTGCTTTGAGTAACTGATCATTTCACATCTTAATTGATCACCCAGACACTGATGGCTTCAGCATGACCTTAATGTGACTTGCTAATGATTGGCTCCAAATAAATCTCTCCTTGAACTCTTTCTACCTAAGTAGCCTTGTATTTCAGTTCTGCATAAACCCTTTCCACTCATTGAATCTGTAGTACTTAGAAAACCTGTCTTCTGTCAGTCATACCTTGCATAGCTGTATGAGTGCATATGGCTTAAGACTGGCTGTTGTTTGAAAGCCAAAAATGACAGCGAGTAATCACATTGGGGTGCTAATGGGCACAGAGATCAGTCATCAATCATCACTTGGACAGTGCATGATTTTACTTTTAGCCTTATTAAATGTGCTGTCTCTGCCTAGCTTCCAGGCATTAAACTTACATGGGGTTAAGGACTTGTTCTCTTATTTGGCCTTCCATCAGTCTTTGTGACTATTGGAAATGTTATCTGTAATGAGTTTGGTTTTTTCCAAGTCATTGATTAAAAAATGTGACCTGTCCTAGGGCCATAAGTTCCTTGGGGAACTGCATTAGTAACTTGTCTATTCAGCGATGGTTCCCCTGCTGCTGAGAGACAGCCCATCAAAGAATGTAGCCTGGACCTGAACATGGATATGGATAGCCCAGTCCAAATGTTAGACCTTGCTGAAGTTAAACAGTTGTTACAATCTTCTGAGGCCAATAGGCTTTGAAAGATGAGCCCTAATGGCTCCAAACTTCTGGGGAATTGATGCTCAGTCAACAATTCCCTCTGCTAATAATTTACCAGGCAACAACAATGCTTCAGTTATAGCTATTGACACACTGCCATGTCAATCCTCCAGTGCCTCACCAGCCATCATGATTTATTTGTGATTGATGAAGCAGTGAAAGAAGATGCTGGAGCACTACTGTCAAAAGATTGCTGAATTTGATTAATTTCAGCTTGGAATGTGTTTGTTTTCCCATGTGATGGCAATGAAAAAAAAAGGTGAACATGTCAAGCCTACAACAATATTTCTTCTGATTGAAATCCCTTGAGGTATTTTTGAACCCCAGGATATGGAGATGGGGTAAATACTTGTGAAAATGGTGGGAAAATGAGATATGACTCCACGGTTTACAAAAGAGCTATGTTAACCGTGGATGAAATATAAAATACTGGGATTGATCCCAAAAAGAGTGCAAGTGAAGTAAGATGAATATTGTGATTCATCAGTTTCATCTGATGAAGGGAGGGGACTACTTCCCTTAACCAAATTAAACATTTTTGGGATCAAGCATCAGGGTGAAAGAGATTAATAGGTTTGGTTTTGTAAGAATTTCTTATTAAATAACCTTGATATGAAAGCTTGAATTTTTAGATGGCAGACTTCAATAGAAAATTGCTAAGTATTCCAGTGTCCTTTGAAGCCAAAGACATGTTTACATTTTTGGGATCTCAGATTGCTCTTCATGTATTTAGGTATCTTTTCTGGCAGCAAAGTTTAAAAAAGGCCTAAATCCTCATTTTGGGTGACTAGATTAAATGACTGATTGCACAAAATGATTTTTTAAATTGAAAGAATGAAAGATCAAGAAAGACCTTTGCTGTTTATATAGTTGTTTACATTCATGTGAGTACACATAACCTCAGCAATACTGCAGCTGGAGTTATTTGACTAAGGACAGTGGTGAAAAGGCATAAGCCAACTCTATAAACCCTGTCAAGCACCCCACCCATGGGACTTTAAACACAAATAGCCAATACCTGCTTTAGTTCATGTTATATAACCTATTTCTGTGTTTTATGTATTTACATCACGAACTTATTAGTAGGTTCTTATCACTGTTGACAACCCATACTAAAAAGGTAAAACACCCAGAACTATGATTGCTATTGGAAACACAGTGTGTGATTGGATATTTAAAGAGCACATATGCCTCAGGACATAATAATTTTGAAAAAACAGTCATAATGATGGAATTTCCTTGGTTTCCTGCTAGATAACTTCTATGTTAAATGATATTGACATGGTTTTTTTGTGCTTTGTCAGCAATTCCTCAAAATGTACCATTCTACCTTGAAGATGATTGACTGGACCTAGAATGCTTATTTTAGTGTTAAATGTGCTGTGCAGAGCACACAATTTAGTTCATATATATAACAGACACATCAAAAGCCTTTTGAAATTGTGATGAAAAGATCTAATAAAAAAGTTTTTTATCAGTCAGATTGTGCTTTTGAACAAAATTTAATGCCAGATTTGACTGAAGACAGTATTAGAGAATTAAAAAAAGCATGCCTTAATACCTGTTGTAGGGTTCCTGCCCCCTTTAGCTCACTCAGGCTATGCCCTATGCTTCTGTCTTTGAACTCAGTTCTTGTAACCAGCCAGGGCTTCATTTCTTTTTTCCTACAAGAGTGGTGAAGTTTTCTAATACAAAGTACAGTAATTTCACGATTATAAGCCGCACCGAGTATAAGCCGCACTCCCGGGTGTTGGCAACTTTTTGTTCTTTTGTCCATATATAGGCTGCACCTGAATATAAGCCTCATGTTACAATACAGAGTGTGATAAAAGGTATCTGTTCTATCACCATCTGTTGAGGGTGGGGGCAATGATCCTTATCTCCGCAGGAGATAGTCTGCTGATGGGCCATTGTTCTTTATCTTTTCACAACTGCAGCCTTCCTCCAGAGAGTAATTCTCTGCTAATGGCCC
>PYHW01009486.1:11120896-11138484 GCA_013186435.1 Turdus rufiventris | reverse complement strand
ATTTTTGCCTGAAAGCCCCTTGATTTCAAAATTATAATAATTTGGAGGGAGGAGGTTTTACATTCTCCATTTCAAAGAGAAGCTCCTGTCTTTCTTAGCAGACACCTGTCCTCCAAACTGAAACAGCAACTTTTCATTCTTTGTCCATATATAAGCAGCACCTGATTATAAGCTGCACTTAGGGTTCAGACCAAAATTTTAGTCAAAATGGTGCGGCTTATATTCGTGAAATTACTGTACTTACTCCTCAAAAGTCACACTTAAACCTACAGTTCTGCTCTCTTCTCACTATATTTCAAATATTAGCTTTGCTTTCCATATCCAGTAACGCTAAGCTAAAGTAAGTGCTCAGTTCTCCTCAGCAGGTACTAGTTATATGCTTTGAGTTCATGGGATTAGTTACTGTGCTGGAAGTAAAACTGTATTTCCTAGAAGGAAACCCTCCCTGCTCCACATTAACATTATCTTGGAGAGAGGAACAGAGAAAAATTTTTCAAAGAACAAAGTGTAAAGTCTTAAAAACTTTTCCAAACAGTCTAAACTTTTCTTTCTGCATATATATATATGACAAAAATACAAGAAAGAGTACTACAGTCTTTTTATCTGTCACATTAGTTGTGGCACTTTTGATTTATGGTATATTGGGATTTATTTGATTTTTAATGTTGCACTTATTCAAACCAGTGAACAGTGTACTCCAGATGGGTTTTTGTACACTCAATTTACATCTGCACACTTTAAATCCCATCCTGGTAATTAGGCATGGATAGTCAGGTCTAAGGTACTTAAATTGTTCTGAATGCTACACTATTCTAAATTGCTTTCTGCATATTTAAGTGTTTTACTAGTCAAGATCTGAGGGACAGAGCACCCAACTTTGATCTTAGTGCCAAGAAAAACATATTGTTGTCTGTGGCATTTGTAGTAGCAAATGATAAAATGATGGTTTCTGTAAAATTATAACCAGTGTCCCTCTGAGTCTGGAGTCTAAAATGAGAGAATAAGGACAGCTGTAAGAATACAGAAGGATAGGATGGATTATCGGGGTGTTTCTAAGTGGCAGAATTATGAGATTAAAATTATGAGAGAAGAGTACAAAAAACAAGAGCAAGGCATTGTTTTGAACAAAAAGGAATTAAAGGAATTACTTTTTTGGTAAATGGTAAGAATGTGAGCTGGAGAGGGTGTCCAGCACTACTACTTTATGCAAACAGTTAATGAAAAGAAAATCTGAAATTTATCACCACTGAGAGTTTTAACCAAGTTTTTTGCAAGAGTCTTGTAAGTGTGAATCAAAAACATATGTTTCTGATTTCTGAGTGGCTAAGTAAAAAAATGGCTAATATGTAAACCAAGTAAACCAATTTTTAGCCTATTTTTTTTTGATTGGGAATGTCTGAATATCCCAGAAGTTAGTCTACAATGAGGTTATATAAATTTAAGTATTGGGGCACAAGCAAAAATACTTCAGTACCTAGAGTTGTATGCGTGCATGCATCACTTCAGTTTAAAAAAGCAGTTTGTACCAGTAGCTTCTGCAGACTAGAAAATTTTCTGCTTGTGTGTTCACCCTCAGTTCAATTAAACTAAAATGGTGTTTGTGCAGATAGGTAACATTTATTATAATTCTTTTTGCAGTACAGCCTGCAGTCCTGTCTTTTGTAAGAATTGCTGCAAATGTACAGGTTCAACAAGAGGTTGTTTTGCACTTGTTGCCTCCAAAATAATATCACATGAATTTGGATTACTAGCTCCAAATTTTTATCAGTTACGAACTTAACTCAGTTGAAAGAATAAATTAAGCTTATAAGAAGAGACCTCCTATAGCCTCCTGAAAGTGAAAATCACAGAATCATAGAGTGGATTGGATTGGAAGGAGCCTTAAAGGTCATCTAGTTCCAGCATGCTGTGTGGCAGGGATGCCACACATTAGATCAGGTTGCCCCAAAATACTTATTTCTCTTCAAAATACAGTGCTAAAAAAAGTTTTATAATAGATATTAAAAGAAACATTTGGCCCCTAATGAAAAAACCCCAAACTTATCAGTATACAGTGCTGATTCATATTCTTGCCTCTGTAATATCACCTGATTAGAATTATTGAGAATTGTATTAATCAACTTGTCCTTTCTGCAATTAATTACACCCAGGCGAAGTGTATGTAAAATGCTATTATTCAGATTTGATAATGTTTTATACCCATATTTTCTACTGTTTAGAAGAGGTCTCAGAGGGTCACGTTACTGCAACCAACACTGTAAGGAATAAAGAGATTTTGTGCTTTCTCTGGTCACATCAAGGGAGAATTCATGACTATTTTTGGAGAAGGAGCAGATGTGCATGTAATTCTTATCTTTATCCACTACAAAACAATAAAAACACTTTAGAATCAGGGGAAGCACATACCTTCAGTATTGTTTTTTATTAAAAATTTAAAGGTGGCACTGAAGGAGCTGCTGCGTGAAAGTACAGTATGTCTCCTATGTAACCTGCATTGATATTGTATACAAGTACTATACTGCGCTTTTCAGCCAGTTCTTCCAGGTTCTTAGGAAGTTTCTGTGAAGTGAGATTCTTGATTTAGATATACACTTAGCACAACCCCTTGAGCTGCTTGTCACGATTTGGGGGTTAGGGCAGCACTGGCAGTGTGCCAAAGCCTGCAGGGCTATGCTGTGTTTGCCTAACGAGCCTCACAAGCTTTCATCGATGTTACATGCAGCAGTGGATGTAAAGTTGCTGTGGAGGGTCTGTCAGCGACAGTACAGCCTTGGGGCAAGCAGTGTGGAAAACAAACTCTTTGTAAAGGAGTCAGTCTCATTTGGAGTGCTGTTCCAAACTCTCCAAATGCACTATGAAAAGTGTGTGTGTTTACAGCAATAGCTGCTTCAGTGCTAGATCCTTCTATGTCAGAGGGCAGGGACTGCAAAGGAAGAGGTCATGCTTTGCCTCTATAGGTGATTTTTTGTTTAAGCTCCCATGTCTGTACAGGATTTTTAATGTAGAATATAGCAGGCAGAGCTTTATAAAAATGCTTGACTGCAGGGGAAATGAAAAGTCTCCAAATTGCTTGTTCAACAGCAACAAAAATCTCTCTTTCCTAATAGTACATATGTTCAATTAGGATGTTCAAATTGGCAAATACTGAGCAAACATCATAAAACGGAGGAACTCTAGTGCATTGAATACATGTTAGGGATGTATTTTGCTATTGGTCAGCAGAAACAAGTACACAGTTGCTGCTTGCATCAGTCTTGCTCTTGTGGCTACACAGAAATGTTTGGCTTTTGAATGGCACCGACCTGTTTTTGCACATGAAACATCAAAAGCCTCCACAACCACTGGATCTGCTTCTCTACAGGAAGGAGCTACGGCTGGACACTCTTGCATGTGTCCTTCAACTCTCAGTATGGGAAGTCTCTCTAGATTCATCTGAGGCAGCTGAAACCTCAGAGGAATGTCGTAGTGAGAAAACTGTGTCTAAGTTTAAGAGAAAATCTGTTTACATAACAACATCTGTCTGTTTTCTTCATTTGCTAATCCTGAGCATTCCTGACCAGAGCAAGGCTGAGCTCTGCTATAGCTTTCTTTTCAGGCCTCTGACTTAATTTCCATACTGTCCACTTTCAGTCTAGGACTGTCATGTTTATACTGTATTTTTTCAGGAGCACAGCAGTAATGTAAGTTACCTCATCCACCTCTGTGCCCCTCTACACCAAGCACTTCTGGCAGGTATGTCTGCTCCAAGTCATTATGCAGCACACACAACCTTTGGCCTAAATGAGTTATTAATAGAAAAGGCCTGCCTTTCTCAAGCCAATTGGCATGCAGCCCACTCAACTTGCTGGATGGCTGTTTTGTTTCCTTCTTGCTGCTTGTGAGATGCACAGACTGTGATCAGGACTGAGAAAACAGATTTAGACCTTCCTGTGCAACCTGTACCAGGTTGGGTACCATGGAGGATGGAGGGACAAGTCTCTCATCTGTCTCCCCATTCAACCCTTGAACCAGAAATGCTGCTGAGAGAAGTGACTCCGAACATACAGTGTGTTACATTATACCACAGAGGTTACACCCAGCTGGGGTCATGGGTATATTCCTTCTGTTTTCCAGGGACTTTCAGGACGGCAAAACAGAAATCTGCATCTTGTCATATGACTTCACCATCCTGAGCATGTGGGGAAACCAGCAGTGAGTTCCTCTGGGAAGCTGGGTTTTGCTGTTTTGGAGGGTCAGGAGAAATCTCAGGTCCCAGCATTTTCAGTCTTTGTGTCCCAGTTCCACAGCAGGGTACCTCAGAGGGATTAATCTGGGGAACCTAAGGTCAGGAACAAGATGTCATTACTGTAGATACGAACACACTCGTGGTCGTATGTAGAGACTCTAAGGGACACTGGCAATGTGACTTAACCAACACAGTCCATCACAGTGCCAAAGAGCCCTTAATCTTCCTTGGGATTACAGTCTGACGCACTGACACCTGTATTATATTGTCTCTTGTCTGGAATTGCAAACACCAGTGCAGAAGAAAAGCACTTAAAGACAGGTACAGATAACAAAATCTTTCCTAGATGCACGAGTGACATAATTTAGGACATTGTCAGCTTAATCCCCAGCTTTTAGGGCTGACCTCTAGTAAATCAGCTTCAGAATATCTCTCCTCAGTCCCTTTGCTGGCCATGGCTCTCTCTAGGGCTCGTGAAGTTTGCCTGCTTGCCCATCCTTCCTCTTTGCACTTAGATTTCTATCTCCCTGGCCTAAACCTCCTTTCCCTCCCTACTTTCTAGCTGGATTTAAAAAGTGCAAATGTCCGCAAGCAGCTTGAATTTCTCTTTCCTTTCTTCCCTTTTCCATTTTTGTGTCTCCTTAAACTGCATTTTTCAGGCAAGTCTTCTCTCCTACTTTTCATTTTTGTAACACTGAAATATGAAGAAACACTGAACTACATAGAATTCATTGGCCTGACCTATCCTAAAATGTCATTTTTGTGTATAGATTAATGAATCCCTATGGCCAACAGCAATGTGAACTAGGGCTCTGATGTGGTTTCACCCTGGCTAGCAACTAAGTCCCACACAGCTGCTCACTCATTCCCCCTGGGCAGGATGAGGGAGAGAATTGGGAGGGTAAAAGGAAGAAGCCTTGTGGGTTGAGGTAAAAGCTGTTTAATCAGTATAAAGCAAAAGCTGTTCACACAAGTAAAGCATGACAGAGAATATATGCACTGCTTCCCATGGGCAGGCAGATGTTTGCCAATCTCCAGGAAAGCAGGGTCCCATCACATATAATAGTGACTTGTGAAGACAAATGCCATTACTCTAAATACCCCCTCTTTTCCTTCTTCTCACACACCTTTATATGCTAAGCATGATGCCATACAGTCTGGGATATACACTGTCAATTTGGGTCCCAGCTGTGCCCTCTTCCAACTTCTTGTGCACACCCAGCCTCTCTACTGGTGGAGTGGGGTAGGAGCTGAAAAGGCCTTGATGCTGCTCAGCAATAGCTAAAATATCCTTGTACTATTAACACACCTCCCAGTAAAAATCCAAAACACAGCTCATGCTAGGTACTATGAGAAAAATTACCTCAGTGAACCACCACATGCTACAAAGCAACTAATTCAGGTCACTCGTCCCTCCATCACATTCTCCAACTAGGAAGCAGGATGACATAAGAACTTCTCTCTATACGTCCATCCTGGAAAGGACAAGCTGTTAACCAGCCACATAGCACGTAACAATGTTGGACCCTGGACACTGAGAAGCCAAGATAGATAACATCCACTCAAGCTATGGCTAGATGTAAAGAGAAGAAAAGCATTATGGAAACAACTGGGAGTGACCATGCAAATACAGACTACACAACAGTCTGTGGTTGGCTGGAAGCTTTCTAGAACATTCCCTCATAGGCTATATAAGTATGAACAACCCCATTCCAGGGTCTTCTAAAGGAGCTATGTAGACCTGTGAACATTGGACTTCTAGGGAGCAAGGACTTTATTTCTTGTGTTGTACCCTTGTGTTTCTCCTTACATTAAAGTTCTCTGTTTCTAGCCCTTTAGTTGCTCCTGTCCCTTTACTACTTGTTTACTTATTTATACACTCTACTGACACCATCCCAGGGTCAGGGCAGGCTGGCCCAATACTTCCAACTCTCTTTGAAGGACAGAGCTTTCCTTCCTTGTCATTGGTCATGGATCTTGCAGCAAGAGAGTGAGAAGCAGAGGGCATTGCACTATGAATATGTGAAATATAGGGTTACCTGGGAGACAAAAATCCTGTTGTGCTTCTCCTTCTCAACTTGCAGGAATTTGACAAGTTTACTCTGTTGTTGAGCAGAAAGAGTAGATTCCTCTAAGAGGACAAAGGTAGCGTTTGCCTGTGCTGAGAGCACCCTGTATGCTCAGTAACACAGTTGGAGCTGAGTGCTCCATATATTCCCCTCCTGCTGTGCCCTAAGGGCATCCTCAGTTGTCTCCAGAAGTTATGACACAGAAGTTATGGCACTTACCACAAAGGCTATTATTTTTTAAAATCAGGTGTGCAGCAGTGCTTAGAAAAATCAGTTCTGACTTTATCTGAAAGGCCTCTTGCTATGAGAATTGATCAGCTATCTTGAGCAGCGATAAGTTTACAACTACCATCAAAGGTATAAAGGCTGGTAAGGCCTTCTGAGTACTGAGTCTTTTGCTTGGAATAGCTGGTCTCCTAGCATATACATTCAAACTTCCCTCTGGCTATTTAAGAGAACATCAATAGTTATTACAAATGCTTAATCTTTTTTTATTTCAAAATATAGTTTAAAAATAGTTACACTTAGCTGAACTGTATCTCCTTGCATCTGGATAATGGCATTTCAATATTTATTTAATTCCTGCTTTGGAGTACTAGCAATATATTGTTACCAAAAAAAAAAACCAAAAACCAAAAAACAAACCACTCAAAAAAACCCAAACAAACCAGAATAACAGAATACAAAAAAAAAAAAAAAAAAAAAAAAAAAAGGAACTGCTCTCCCTAATAATACCTATTTACTGGAACCTTGCAATCTTGCCTATAGAAATTTTTGTGATGCGAGAAGAAAAGCAAAATATATCCTTAGTGATGACTTGGGTGAATTAAAATAAAATCAATTTCGGTGCATCAATGTATATAATGAATTCCCTTCTAAAGGCTTATCCAAAGACTTTTAGCCTGAATAAGCCTAGGAAGGCCATGTGCTTGGCTGTCACATACTCTAGCAACTGAATTGCAGCAGGGGCTCAAGATCCTATTTCAGGAGAAAGATGGCCTGGCTAAAAGGATAATTACTATGCTAAATATTACTATTCTTACTGCTCTCTGCCAACAGAGCTTCGTTCAAAATGATTGGTGTGTAAAAGGTGTCTGCATATGAGAAGACAGAGCTGAAAAATTGGTGATAGGTAGGTTTCATGTTCAGTATGTAGTGTGAAAAGACATTAAAATATTGCAAATTGAAATGCTTACTTAACACTCTGTCTTTCACATTACAAAGAGCCATAGTACATTAGTCAGCTTTACAGGGAATTACAAACTTGATTTAAAAGTTACACAATTCATCAGTACATAATAAGGTTTTAAAGTCAAAATAAAAATACTTTTTTTCTTCCCATTTTACTATGAGCTCCCGACAGTTACAGTTTTCCTTCCCAAAATTTCCAATTTATTTTCTTTAAGGTTAAATATTTTCCCCACATTTATATGTGTGCTAGAAGGAACCTTCTCTGTGGTATTCAAGCTATTGCTTTGTTACAGCTCAGCTGAGATGGATGAAAACTAAACCAGAACTACCTGTGATGAAGTTAAAGCTGGGCCTGAGGAGAATGGAGAACCTCAGTGATCACTGGTAAGCCAGGCATACACAGCTGTAGATGGCTAGTTAGTTCATTTGCCCAGGATCACTAAGTCCCACAGTGTTTGTGAACAGCTAACAGGTGTGATACATGGAGTACTTGTCCTAGCACAGAAGAGTGTATTCAGCTAAATTCCCTGGCTCTGACATAGAGCTAAGGTGGCACCACTGCAGGGTCAGTAGAACCTACATCCTTGGGAAGGAGAATGAGTCTGATCCTTACAAGTGCCTTTAAATTCAAGATTGTCTGGAGCCACACAGCCATTTAGTTATCATACCATATGACACATATTTTATTTATTGTAGCAATATGTTAACATTTCTATTATTTAGTGAAGCTCATCTGTAACTAGGCATGTCTCCATAATAAAATCCCTTCTGCAATATGTTATTAACAACTAGAAACAAGTCTTCCAATATGTTGTCGGCAACCTTTCTCTATGGTGCTTCATGCTGTTGAAAGTAACAGCTGAAATGTGGATTAAATCATGTCAAAAATGACCCATGCAATTATGTGTGAATCATTTATTATACTGGTGAGAAAATGGTCACTGAATACTACAGGTCTAGTTTTGAGTCAGTTTGTTCTAGCAGAAAAAGGAGCCTGTATGCCTGCCCAGTTTTTGATTCCTTTCTCTCTGCTACAGTAACAGAAATATTACTGACCAGATTCTGGCTGCTTGGGCTTCATAATGAGGCAAAAGTGTAAGGCAGAGTTAGATTCCTGATGTTTGTGATGAGCCAAAATAATTCCAAGAAACAAACATTTGGGTAAGAAATAGAGGAGTCACATTTTGGCCTGTTGATTCCAGGGTTAAAAGAGCCTTCTGCTGCTCTTTGCTTTCTTTTCTGTATTTTCTCCAAAGACATGTACTGCAAGAACTACCTCTTCCTGCAGCTGACCAGTAATCTGATTTTCATAGTTTTGTTGGGGTTGATGATGACTTACCTGTGGATTTGGTAAATAAAAAAGTCAGGTTACAGTTATTTTTAAAAAAGAAAAATTTACAAAACTTTCAACACAGTTGAATCTGATAAGCAGCACCTACTCTGCCTTAAAATGCTGTGAGATGAGTAATTTGTCTTTGATAATTTAGAGTTTCTGTGACACTTTTCTTCCTTCTTTGCTTAATGTATCATTTGGGCAACATGCTTAATCAATGTTTGCTGATGTTTATGGTCTAATGCATACTGACAGCAGGTGCAGAAAAAGTAAATCCCCATCTGCATAAAAATCTTGCTGACATTCAGAAGCATGCTGTTTCACTGTAATTTTCATAGACAGGTGATTTTTCATGGTTCCTCCAGAAGGTTCCTCCCACCTCCCTGCTGTTACCTCTATTTTCCTACCTGCTGCTATCCCAAGTTATGGCTTTGTTTGTAGCCCTGCATGAGGCGCCATTTTAAAGCATATCTATTTGTTTTGTTTGATGGACTCTCCTTCAGATTCAGTCCAGGTATGTGTTTATGTTTCATGGCTTGCCTCATGACTTTGGATGTTGTGGCAAACAAGAGGACTTCACTGGGTCAAAGGGATGTTGTAATGAAGGCTTTAAAACAGGGAGATCCTGCATCCTGGGCATGAGACACTGTGACTGGTTCATCTTGTTTCTGGCATGTTATGGTGATTAGTGTCAGGTTTGGAGGAGTTTTGCTATTTTTATTTTTTAATTTCTATTGTATACCAGTATATTAATGCGATATGCTTAGACAAACTTTTCTATGCTAAAAGCTTTTGTTCTAAGATTTGCATTGGTGGTTTGAAGTTAAGGAACAAGCAAAAATCATAACAACTTGTTTCTAAAACTGAGGATGTTTTTATGGTTGATTATTTCACTGGGTTTTAAGGATCAACATTAGTCTCCTGTCCTTTTTAATATACCTTGAGGTAAGATGGTTTCCTTTCCTTGCTTTGCTCTCCTTATTCTCTGAGGAAAGAGAAAATTAAATTGTTTGTATGTGGAAATTTATGGCCAGCAACTGGAATGTGTCTTATTCCTCCTACTAAATTATTGTGATTAATATGTGTGTTTTTAGAAGGTATCCAGGATCTAAGTGACTTTATACAAGTAAATAATTTTCCACCAAAAAATTTAACTTACAGGATAAAGAAAAAAGAAAATAAAAGACACAGTCTTACTGACTGTAATAAACCACTGCAGGAATCGGAAAAAGAAAACCTGATCCTTAGCCAGGTAAAATACACTGGACAATGTTATCACCTAGTAGACTATTTCTTAAAGTGAAATAATCTCATATCCTTTAAGAAGTACCAGGGATGAAATATAAAAAATGGCTTAAGAGGAAAGTTACACAGGGTCATACTTACAGATTTAGTAAACAAAGTAATGTGATACTGAACCAGATGACATACAAAGATTTCTATATAGAGCAGGAAAGCTTAAAAATCCATTAAAAAAAAATGAAATTAAGAACCACNAAAAAAAATACAAAAAAACCTACAACAAGAAATGGTACATTTCAAACACTAGAAAGAATATGAGAAAGAAAATTCTGTTCAAGGTACTTTTTAATTTTTTTTATATGCTGGTTTGTCTCTTTTTATTTAGTTGTCTGAAGGGCTAGGGAGTTTTTTATGACATAAGTGTATATTTTCATATACAATTTCTAAAATTTTAAGCTATTTTATCTGTTTTTCAAGTTAAAAATCACAGGAAAAATTAGCTAAGTTCAGTTTCTGGTTCAAATACATAAAATGAAAATCAGAAAATAATTAAACCAAACCACATGAGAATAATCTCAAACCAAGCTGAAGCTAAACCAATAGTAACTCAGCCTCAGCTGTGCCTATACAACAAAGGCAAAATACAATACAGCAGGGAAAAGCTGTGGGAAGAAATGCATTAGAACATTATCCATTATAGTATGCTAGAGAAAAATGAGACCCTGTGCTGCTACATTTCTCAGAAAGGCTTTTGGGTAGTAATCAGCAACTAGCAAAAGCACATGCTTTGCTATCATCATTCTGCAACTATTTAAAACACAGTGGTAGCTAGAAGGTGGCCCTGAAAAATGTGGGCTTGAATAGCAGCTGTAGCTGAAGCTTCCCTTGTAAATTAAGTCTTTGTCAAGACTTCAATTAAAGGAAAAGAAAGGTTACATTGCTAAGCAAGCTGGAAAGAAGATACTGAATAGCTGAGATTCTTTAAAGAATTTGTCTCAGAGTACTCATAAAATACAGGAGGTGATATATGGAAATTAAAGTAAATGTGAATATAAAGTATTTTCAATGTTTTTGCATTAGTAGCCAGAATAACATCCCGTTCTAGCAAGAAGAAAAGAGCCTAGAGAGGCTGAAGACCATCACTGTATCAAAGTTAAATATGACTAAAAAAATAAATGTTAGGTAAGATAAAAGGTGAAAGAGATTGACAAGACAAAATTACAGTTAATAATTGATTAGTCTGCTGATTATACTTCAAAATGTGGAGGACCTACTGATACAGCAAAATAAACAAGACTTTTTGTTTCACTATGGATTTTGGAGTCTTAGCCAAGGAGCTGAAATCCAGAATTTGTCTCAAAGAATATTAGTCTAAGAATTCTACACAAGGTTTAATTTTTCTCATTTAACTTGCAAGGGAATTAAGTAATTTTTTTATGATGAAAGCTTATTTTATTCTAAACATCAAGCTTATAAAATCCCACTAATTATATGACACAAATTAGACTTTCCTGACTTCATTTACCTCTATCAAGTTAACTGTATGCATAAAAATCTGAAAAGAAAATAGAAAATTGAGTCATTCAATATAATTCCCCCCTTCAGTTGTTTTTAACTCAAGTAAATGTTAAGGCAGACATTCTTGCATAACTGAAGACATTACCTACAACTGATACCATCTAAATATCTAGCTTAAATATTTCATAACTGGAATTTCTCTCAACATTTATTATTACCCTTGTTAGTTTCTGCTTTTATCTTTACTATCAATATTGTTGATGTTAAACTCCTTTTGGTCTCATTCTCATTGCTCTGGGATCATAAAATATCATGCTTGTGAAATAATGGATTTTTCTTCAGCAATCAATTGTGGTGCTATAAGGCAAAAATGTTATAATTTAGAATAAAGAGTAAATTACTGAAAAATGAAAAATCAGGTTCCCCAAATATTGTAAGCTAAGAATACTACTGAAAGTATTAAGTTTTTAAAACTGTGATATTTTTGCTTATCCAAGTACAGTAATTTCACGACTATAAGGCACACCCTTTTGACTAAAACTTTCCCCTGAACTCGGAAATGCGCCTTATAATCTGGTGCGCCTTTTATTATGTACAAAGTTGCGAAATTTGCCAAACCGGAAGTGTGAGCTGCAATGGGGGGGTGGTGCCACGGGAGCACCGAGTCGCGAAGTGGGGTGGGAGAGGGTGGCCACGGCCGGCAGGAACCGCACAAGGAGGGAGGGAGCTGCCACCAGCCCCGGCCCCGGGGGAAGAAGAAGCCAGGCGGCACTGGCCCCGGCCTGGGCGCAGGGACAACGAGGAGCCGCCAGGCAGCTCTGGGCATGGGGACAACCAGGAGCCGCCGAGCAGTCCCGGGCGCGGGGACAATGAGGAGCCGCTGAGTGGCCCCGGGCATGGGGACAACGAGGAGCCACTGAGCGGCCCCAGGCACGGAGACAATGAGGAACCGCTGGCGGCCGCAGCATGGGTGTGGGGGGATGGAGCCGCCAGCAGCTGTGGCAGCCAAGCCACAAGCTGAGCTGGGCCAGCCAGCGCCGGGCGGGAGTACTTGGGCCCATGGCATCTGCGGCCACCCGGGCAGGGGAAGCCGGGACCCACGACTGTGTGGTGGGAGCCACGAGCTGCACCAGCTGGTACTGGGGGCGGGCCGGAGTGCCAGGGCCCGCGGCATGGGGAGGGCACCTGGGGCTGCGTTTAAAGGCTACGCCTATCTGTGAAAAATGTTTGCAAACTGATCACCTGCCAGTGCTTCAATACTTTGTTGCACACAGCACAGCTCCTCACTGCAAAAAAAAAAATTGCGAGCCGTGAGCCAAGCTGTGAGGTGGGGCGGCGCCACAGGAGCACTGAGCCGTGAGGGGGAACAGGGGCAGGCAGCCCCCGGCCAGCAGGAGCTGCACAGGGAGAGAGGGAGCAGGCAGTGCCGCACTGCCCCGAGCCGCGGGCGGCCCTGAGCCATCCTGAACCGCAGCAACCCTGAGGTGTAAGCAGCGGCCACCCTGAACCGTGGTGGCCGCGAGCCCTGCCTTGCCAGTCGGGGGTGGGCGGGAGTGCCAGGCCCCATGCACAGGGAGGGCGCTTGGGGCTGCGTTTAAAGGTTACACCAATCTGTAAAAATGTTTCCAATTTGAGCACATACCAGTGAACTCCACGATCGCGGAATTCCGTTACTAATTAGTTACTTTGTTGCGCATGGCGAGGATCTTTGCAGCAAAAAAAGGTGCGCCTTATATGATCTACAAAGTTGTGAAATTTGCTGACTCCCGGGGGGTGCTCCATATAGTCCGGTGCCCCTTATGGTCGTAAAATTACTGTAAATTCCATTAAATTAAATGTCAATATTGTAGGCATATTATTCAACAAAGTCGTTTGAGGAAAAATGTGACACAGCAGTGGGGGAGCAAATATAAGAAAGAATTTCTGTTAAGCTGTTTGTAACTAAAAGCACAAATACGTTAGCACAGATGAAGAACTGTTATTTTGTTGTTTGATTCTTATTAAGCAAAAAGTCTAATGGAGTCAGATGTGTTGCCAGAAGATAGCCACTAAAATTCTCACAAGACAGTGACATGTAAGAAACTCTAGTTTCTTACTCAACTCAACTCTTGGTGAAATTTCATGCTTACAAGGGCATACCCCTGAATGTGAACTGAAAGGAGGTGCCCTCCATTGTGGTATAAGGCAGCCTGCACCTTCACCTTCTTTAGCACCTCTTCTAATCTTCTGGATTGCTGCATGTTTCAGAACACTGGGGATCAACCACACATGCTCCAGCAGATCTAGCTCATCCAGGTACTTGCATTTCTTTTAGAGTCTTGCTACAGTCACAACAATCTATGTTTAAATGATGACTTAAAAAGAAAAGAGGATACAAAAAAATGGGTTTAATGAATGCTGATTTTGGCTGGGGTAGGGTTAACTTTGTTTCCAGTGCCTGGTATGGGGCTGTGTTTTAGATTTGTGCTGAACACAATGTTGGTGATATAGAGATGTTTTTGTTATTGCTGTGCAGGACTCACACAGAGCCAAAGCCTTTTCTGCTTCTCACACTGCCACACTGGTGAGGGGACTGCGAGTGCCTGGGAGATTGGGAGCAGACACAGCCAGGACAGGTGACCCCAACTGACCAGAGGGATATTCCAGACCATGAGATGTCATCTTCGGTATACAAAGTGGGGGGAAAAAGGAAGAAATGGAGATGTTCAGAGTCATGACATTCATTTTCCCCATGATTCTGTGAGGGATGAGGCCCCACTTTCCCAAATATGCTGAACATGGGAAGCAGCAAATACATTCCTTGTTTTGCTTTACTTGCTTTTGCAGCTTTTGCTTTCCTCTCCTTCCAGTTCTCTCCCCAGTCCTACTGATTGGGGAAGTGGCTGGGGTTAAATCATGACATTAAGTTAATTTAATAGTTTTTAATTTTATTTTCAATCAGTATTGATTCTTAACTCAAGCTATAAACTCTGTGTGTCTTGCAGTTTATTTGTTTTACCTGTCTGCTCAGTCGATCTTTTGGCACCATCTATTAAAGGTGCTGAAATCTTGTTCTGTGCTTTCTGAATCTGGGTTAAACCAGTTTGGGTAGTTTAGCAGAATCAACATACATTAGACCAAAGTCAATGGTCCTGACTTTGCTGAGAGTCTGGCACTTCGCAATTGTTCATTTCTGTCTTCATTTCTTGTTGAATAAGCAGCTGAATTAATTTGAATGTCACCATAAACAGTTTTGTAAAAACAAAGCAAAACAAAAGAATATCGAATATCTATTATTTGATTTACAAATCAGGTAACTCTCTCTTCTATTGAGACATGTAATCACCTACCAAGACACATTGTCAGTGTGAATGCACAGGATATGGTTAATTTTACTGCATTTAATTGCTTCCCACAAAAAGAGTCATCACAATGAGGGGCTGGAAGCAGCTTAGTAAAGTTGTTGCATCATTAGTGCGTATCACTGGTTTGTTCGTGTACGTGGAACAGTGAGGGGGAAGATGGAGTTACGTCAGCTGTGCTGAATTTGGGAATTCATCCTTTTTTATAATCCCAGCCTGATACTGAAGATTACAGAAGCTGAAAAGTTAGAGGAAGTACAACTTTTTGGAGTCATTGCCTTTCACTTTGGCCGTTCCTTTTTGACCTCTAGATATGTTTAACATGTATCTGTAGTAATACTACTCTCTAATTGATAGCTTATGCAAGATTTGTTTAGGGGTTCCTCACCTGTGTAGAGATAAGGACTGCTGTCAGTCCAACCTGTTTGAGTTGTATGGATAACACTTATAGATGAAAGATGTATATTACTGGTATTCTGATTGTGGCTGTTTATGTGGCTAAATTCAATTTGCCTTATATTTGAGAAATAAGTATAAATAATTCAGTAAAGTCTTTGCTACAGAATTCAAGATTTTGGCACCAATACTTTCCTAAACCATTACTTACTCAGTACCAGAATAGAACTGATATCAGGTAACAGTGATCTATTACCAATTACACATTAGGTTCAAGTATCAACAAAAGCAACCATTTGCATGAAACATGATATACAACTTTAGCATATCAACTGCTTTTTAAGTTCAAGGCAGACACCTTACTTTAATCTCATTCTGCTTCCAAAGGGCTGTAAATCCTCTTGAGGTGACTTTCAGAGAAGGCCATGGAGAAAATTTAGACCCCAACTATACCTTATCCTGTATCAGAGCAGTAATATATATGCATCATAGATATCTACCACTTCTTGCTGCATGGCTCCTGAGCTTTCCTGCCATAAGGGTAGACTGGATTTGCTGGTAATCTCAAGGTGCCTTTAGAGTGAAGCTGGTGGTTCAGCTAGAGGCACCTTACAGCAAAAACAGTGCATGTGTATGTCTGCATGTGTAGAGAGCCAATCTGTTGATTTCAGCCTGTTTTGTCAAAGTATTATGTAAATACAACATGATCTAGGAAGCTTTCAGTCCAACATTTTGATGTAAGATGTCAGACTAGGCAGGAGCGCTGAGATAACTTCTGAATACAAGAGGGGGCCATGTGTTCTTTATTTCAGCATATTGAAATCATAACAGAGACAGATTGTAATGCCTATATTAAACAAAATGGTGATCTCAGTTTAGTTCCTTGTGGCCAAAGCTATCAATCAGAACCAGCACTTCAGTTTGTTATTCCAGAAGTGAAATGGAGACCTAAAAGGAAATGACACTTTGGGAGATTAGAATTAACTAACAGTCTTCCATCACCTTGTGCTATGCTATCTGAATAATGGTTGTGTACTTTTTTAGATGGTCAATTTAATGCAGTTAGAAAACATTAAATCAATATTTGAAAATGTTGTCAAATAATAATTTGACACATATTTACCCTTTGTTAGCAACACAGATATCAACATTTGAAAGCTAGGTGTTACAGTGCCCTGAATCTTTGTCTTACTAAACTCTCCACTGTATCACAGCAGTTTGAAAATGAGAGGTTGAAAAGCCACTGACTAGTCTAGGGGTGAAATACTGTGCACTGAAGTGCAATCTGTGTTTCACCAATTGCACTAATGTGTGCTCTGCTGATTTAGGTGTATAGCTCTCCCACGGGGTGCACACTAAAGTCAGCACCTTCTGTAAACACCTCCATGGTGCAAAGGAAACTCACTAAAAGTAGCCATTAACTGCCAGACAATCAGTCATATTTTCAGCCTATCTCTCCAGCTGTTGAGGTAATAAACAGGAAAGTATTGCCATTTGAGACCTACAGTCTGAAGCTGCCCTTAAGAATGTAAGGCTGACTTTCCTCTTTCTAAAGTGTTTTTCCTGAAGCATATCTGCTTCTGCCATTCTGGAGAAGCCTCTTGAAACTCTGTCTCTATAAAATAAAGCTAATGTGTAGGTCATAACCCATGGAAGAAAAAAAATCTTGTATGCTATCTCTTGATTTGTGCCTGAAGAACATTTAAAGCAAAATGGCCACTCGAGTGTCTGAAAGTTGTGCTTGCTTTGTGTTGGTAGTGTGCTCTGAATACCTGCTTCTACCGCTGTGGAAGTAGGCTGTTTCTTACTCTGCCTCACTGTATTCCTGGGCCTTGGCTTGGTTAACAGAATAGCTTCAGCCGTGGAGGGGAAGAGTCTCCTATTGACAGCAGGCAGGGGGATACACTGATGGGACATGTGCATTTTTCTTCCATCAGATTGAAGTAGTAATCTTCCTTTCTTGATTCCTGAATGAATACAGTAATTTCACGATTATAAGCCACACCGAGTATAAGACGCACTTCCGGGTGTCAGCATCTTTTCGTTCTTTGTCCATATATAAGCTGAACCTGATTATAAGCCTCATGTTACAATACAGAGTGTGATAAAAGGTGTCTATTCTATCACCATCTGTTGAAGGTGGGCGAAGTGATCCTTATCTCTGAGGGAGATATTCTGCTGATGAGTTCTTTATCTTTTCACAACCCAGCCTTCCTCCAGAGAGTCATTTTCTGCTAATGGCCCATTGAGTCCCACTGTGGGACTGATAAAAT
>PYHW01009486.1:11103766-11115496 GCA_013186435.1 Turdus rufiventris | reverse complement strand
GGTCCCGGTGCTCAGCGGTGCTCTCAGAGGCAGGAGGCTGTAGCAGAGCAGGGTGCAGGGCAAATCTGACTGCAGAGAAACCTCTCTCCTCCACATTTTGGACAGTCCCAAGGAAAAAAAAAAGACCAGCCACTCAGACCCCCAAACCCTGCTGGCGACTGAGGGAGGGAGACAGCCCCTACCCGTCTCTTTGTCTTGAGCAATCTTGCGCCACCATCCCCCATGTTTTACACCAGAAGGGGGCTGGTGAGGTCCCTTTAAAAATGGAAGTGGACATATACGAGCTGTCTTTCCTTCTCTCTGGGCTACTGAGGGGATTGCCTCTGGCAGGTCTCTGAGTTGCACCCTGAGAAGCTGCATTCTGCAATCCAAAACCGTTCAGACCTTTTTTGCCACTCTGAACTGCCTGACTAGGCCTGTTTCCTTTTGGCGCTCGGCAGGAGCATTTCTCCTCCCGTGCAACACAGCAGTGACTCGGAACTGCACTGACATTGACTGTGTGCATTAACTGTGTCCATTCAGCCCAAAGGAAGCAGGGAGGCTGGCATCCCAGGCCTGCAGTTTCCCAGACATGCCAGCACCTCATATGCTGCCGGAACTGCTGCATCAGCTCCTTTTTTCTGTTCTGGGGAAAAGGTTGTGCTGAAGAAGGATCGGACCTGCAACTTGCTGTGAAGTTCCTTCCAGTGTTTTTGGCAGCATCAGAGCCTTATGGACAAAAGTAGTTTTTCCAGGGCTTTTTTGTCCCTATCCCCCATTGTTGAACTGAGGGAGTCTTGGAGCCATGAGGTTCGAGTGCTGTCTTGTTTTATTCCCTTTGTTGTTTATCTCTGCTGCATGGTCTGGAGAAGGGAACTTTGCCACCATATTGCCTTCTTCTTCTGACCCACGCAGGTTGCTACTCTGGCCACCATCTTGGAGGGAGGGGCTTCTCCACCATCTTGTTTTCTTTATTCCCAAGGAGTCAGCAAGACTCAGTACCTTTGTATTTAGTGGTTATTGCTGATATTTTGGTTGTTGTTGTTTTTCTTTTTAGCAAACTGTTATCTATTCACTTATATCTTCTCACATGTCTCTCCTTATTGGCGTTAGGGGAGTGCTTAAACCTAAGGGGGATGTAATTAATTTTGGAGTTTCCACATCACATAATTGTCTTAAACTAAGGCACTTTTGTGGAAGATTAAATAATAATTTGTTTGAGATTTATGTTTTCAAATCATACTATATATATTAACATGATATGACATTACATACTTAAAAATCTTTGGTTAATACATAAATTTTACAGTATTCAGAACTAAATGCTACCCCAAAATGCATGTTACTATTTAAATGTAGTTATTCTCCATAGAAAAGAAAGAAAGTACAAACTATAAGCTTAGAGCTTTTGGTTCTATTTACATGTTTTAAATAATACACTGGCTCATTCACATAGCCAAAACAGTTTGGCAAATCAAAATAAAACAATTATTTCAAGTGAAACAAGTAGTGATTGTGCATATTTTAGAATATCTATTCAACTACAGATCTGGATAAAAGACTGTGAGAAGAACATTTGTAAATGAAAAAGTTTTTTTTCAACAGAACTGTTGAAATAAGAAATCTATTCATTTGCAAAACACTCTCAGCATTGTTTAATGTGAAACATGTTAACATCTTAGAAGATAATCAACACTCAAAGCAATTATTTTATACATTATATAACTGATTATGCATCAAGTTGCATGAAGAGTGGTTTTATTTTTTGTTTTTTATAGACATGCACAAATATTTCTGTAAGCTATCAGTAGCTGCTGTTACATGAATGACCAAGTCTGTCACAGCAGGCTCACCTACATGTGTAACTCACCTCCTTATGCTTGCACAGAGACTTCTCAGAAGGGCAGAGGTGTACAATCAGAGGTATACAATCACAACTGGCCAGCCAGAGTTCCTGGGGAAATCACACTCAGCAAAGGGGCAAGCACTCTCCACTTCTACTGGCCCTCTGATCTCCCATAAACTTTCTGACTTCTGTTTTCTACATGGTAGAAAAGTTCAAGGATTACTTCACACTGCCTTTCTTACATAAGATTTAATGAATTAAGCTTTAGCCATAGACAACTATAGCGTGTTTGCATTAACTATGCTATGTAAAATATAATGGTGGGTTAATAGCAGGATAATTTCCCCATGGAAAAGAATTATGACTTTGACCCTCCTGGAGTCAGAATAAAATGCTGCAGGGATAAGAAACCTTATTATCATTAACTCCCTAAATCCTACCATAACAGATGAACTGAAAAATAGCTTATGTGCTTTGGATAAATTTTTCATTCAACAAATTAACATGATCTAGGGTGGAAAGATATGTACATATTATCCTTTCCAAGATTTCTTTAGCTTTTATGTCACTGACAATTTTTTTTTTCCTGGATGTAGTATTTAATCATTTGATTTGTCTGGAATTTCATTTTAAAAGTCATTACTAAATCCATCAGGACCTAGAGCTGCGTTGGAGTGATTGAATATCTTTATAAAGTTCCTCTATATTTGCTATCAGTTCTAATTATCACAGTAAATGCGTTTCAATGACAGTAAAAAATGTAACACATCAAAATGGCTATAAATGGTTTTGAAAACTTGAAAATATTTTTTTTGAATAAACGTGTGGCTGCTGAAAGAGCCTTTAAAACTGCTATTTAAGAAGTTACTGAAATTTTTGCTCAATTGTTGATTGCATTATTGGAAATAATTGGCTTTTTCTTTCATTTTAAAGGATGGCTAAGACAGTTTATTCATCTTAGTATCTCATGAACTTACTTCAGACTTTTTTGTGTTGTACACCTGCAATATTGAAAGAACTTTAAAATAATTTAATAAACTAATTAGTTTGAATGGGCCAGAATAAATTTTAAAGTAATTGTACACAATCAGATGCCTTATTCACTAAAAAACAGTCTTGTGTTATAAGTTACACATCCAGTGCTTCTTGAGGTAATATTTCTTTAATTCCCTTGCTCCATGGGTAATTTCAGAGCTAACATAACTCATAAACTTAGTCCTTATGATGAACATAGAATTATATATATTTTGCCTGCTTGTTTCTGTGCCTTTTTTTACTGTAAAACAAGAGTCTTCTGTGTATTAATTAATTTCTTATGGCAACAATTCTATGACTGCAGTAGGTGTTATCTTTATTCAGGGTAAACATAAGTTTAAACTGCTAGGACACACTGAGTGGGTAGGCTTAGCTAGAGATGCAACAGGCCAATTTTTCAAAGGGTGAAGGGCTATTTAAAAGTTTCCAGTGTATTTTTATGATTTAATTTCTTTTTAACAGTTTTGATTGAAATTTAGTTTGGTCTCTGAGAAAGAAATACAAAGGAAAAGAAAGAATATTTTTACATTTCTCCAGGCCTTTGAATTAGAAATTATTTTGTTTCCAAACATCATTATAAAGTTGTATTTGAATAGTTTTGAAATACCTGAATGCAAACTGAAAGAGAGGAAGTTTAGGCTAGATATTATGAAAAAAATCCTTTACTGTGAGGGTGGTAACGTACTGGAAGAGGTTGCCCAGTGACCTTGTGAATATCCTGTCATTGGCAGTGTTCAAGGCAAGGTTGGAGGGAACTTTGAGCTACCTGGTCATACAGGACGTGTCCTTGCCTATGTCAGGGGTGGTTGAGACTAGATGCTAGTTTACACATTCTATGATTCAGTGATTCTATGATACCTCCTTGTAGTACAGCAGAGTGATAAAGCAAAGTGCAGGTTTTTATTAAGCAACTTGAAGCAACAAAGGAACACAAAGCAACAAAGGAACAAAAAGCAGTAAAGGAACACGAAGTAGAATGTGTTTGTATTCTGGCTGCTGCAGGAGGATACTGTCCTGTTTCCCCCATTCCACCACAGCAGTGGGCTGGCTCAGCCCCTATGTTCCCTGCCCTCCAGCATGGTGTTTCACAGCAGCTCTTCCAGCTTCCTCCACAGTTTAAAGTGGCACCTGCACCATCCCCTCTTACATCCTCAGGGCAGTCAGGGCAAGATATTCACCCATCCTTGAGCATTGTCTGAAACCAGGGGCACACTGAGGTTGCCAGGGAGACCTCAGCCTGGTTATTGCTCAAGTTTGGGATGTTTTCCTGTGCAGCTACATTGCTCTACCCTCCTGGATCCAGCCCACCATCCCCAGCCCCTGCTCTCTCCCTCCTCAATGGCCCGCACCAAACTCTGTAGACCCCAGCCTGCCCTTTCTTGGATTCCTGTAGTTGTCAGTCTAGTGGGCTGCCACACACATTGCCCCAGGTGACAGTTCCAGCTGTTTACAAGCCCAGTGTGCCTGTTCCAGGCAGTTCACACTTTGCTGCTGGCTTCTCAAGGGATGGATGCCAAGATGCTGCTGTCCAAGTCAGCCATGCTGCAGTACCTCAAGGAGTAGGTATGGACAAAAGGACAGAGAACACCATCTGGGCAGGAGTGCAGGGGGAGTGAAAGAATGAGAAAGAGCAGATGGACACCAACACCAGTGAAGGGGGCAAGGTGTTCTAGCACTTGCTTCTTCCCTCTCTGCTTCCCCCTTCCCAAATGAGGAATTTAAAACATTAATTGATCATAACTTGTGATATTACCCAAAGCTGGCTTCTATTTTGTCTGTGACAGCAATTGGCAAAGCATCTCACTGCCTGTATCTACACCCACGAGCTTCCTCACCCATGTTCCTGCAATTTTTGCCCACGTCCTGCTAAAGGGAGAGAGTAGCCAGGGGCTGGTGGTGAGGCTGGCAGCCACCCAGGGCCAACACACCAGAAACAAGAACCTCCTAATGACCCAACACTAGGGAAGAGATGCACCACTCCTTACATAAAGGATTTGACCCTCACAGCTGTTGGATCTCAACCCAGTTGTTTGATAGAAGCATGAACAGAGACTTGAAATTTTGCAGTTACCTGCAGGTGCCCGGGTGGGTTATGGCCAATGGGTCACAACACCCCTATTTCCTGTGGCCTGTAGCATTTTTGGGTCCCCCCACTGAGATCCTACTCTTCTCTGTCCAGCACTCTCTGCACACACTCATTGCACTTGTTACATTTCCACATTCTTGCTCCAAACCATTGTCAACTCTTCTTCCAGTCTCTGGTGTTTATAATTTCTGTAATCCCATTTCTTTGACTTCCCTCCAGTTTGACTCTTCATGCTTTATGCTGCATGTTTTTGGTAGCTAAGGCAATTAAACCACAGGAAAGACAAGCCACAACAATCTTCAGCATTTAAAGTTTTCACCAGTGTGTTTAAAAGCCTCTCTCAGGCTTTTTTATTCTTTTATACATGGTTGAATATGTCTCATTTCAGACAAACTGTAAAAAAAATTTTTTTGTTATACACAATCTATGAACTAAGGTAGATCTGTGATGAAATTATGCTGCATTCTCATAAGGATGGTAAAATCACATTCCTGACAGGAAGGTGTTCCTCCCACCAAATATTGTCTCTTATTCTGAAGCATAAAAACACAGGAGCTTTGTATTGAGTCGCTGTGAGAATTTTAAGTATGATTAGACAGCACATTTCCTTTGATGAATTTTTTTAAATGACTGACTTGTTTTGGTTGAAAATTCAATAAATGCAAATCCATGCACCTCCAAAATAAAATAGCCTAACAATGACAACAAAAAACCCACACATGATTGATTGCAACCTCAGCTAGATTGTCATTATAGAAAAACTTCAGTCTGTCTGAGTGCAATTTTGCAAAGTTATAAGCAGCCCAGACTCTTGTGATAATGAAAGTATTGGATAACACCACTACTAAAAGTGGATCACAATACCTTTCCCTAATTTTGATACATTTCTTAAATGTTTGTGTTGGCAAAGCTTAGGCCAGAACAGTGATTCGGAAGAGAAGCTTTTCTGTTAACGTATATGACTAGATTTTTTGATCTGAATACTTTTATTATGTCTCTGAGGTCTGTGAATCAATCTTTCTGCTATTATACTTACAAGTTACAATGGAGAAAAGTGTCACTAGAGAAGCATAATCTTTCTACACTTAGTAAATAAAGACAAGCTTGCTTAAGCACTTCAAGTTTATTACAGTATTACCATATACAGGTTAGAAAGATGAAATGTATGCAAATATGCAAAAATTATTTTAAATTATTTTAAGCACAAACACAAATATTTAGAGAGAGTTGCTTTGAACACAGAGAATAACATTGAGAAGGCACAAATTTGATCTGTTGTTGATACCAAAACTGCTGAATTATTAAATCAACTGACATTAATGCATAAAAACCCGGGCTTACTCTCACAGTCCTTATAATTTTGAAAATATATTTTTTCTTATTATTATGATAATGATCATGATGATCATGATCATCATCATCAACATTTTTCCCACATTTTGAAGGACTTGCTCATTTTTGCCTGAGAGAAAAGTTAATACATGTGGCAGTCTGTGTGGGTTTGCAGAATCTAGAAGAATCCCCTTGGAGAGGAAGCTGAGCAACAATGTCTATTATTTTCACAGCTAGCTCCTTCAAATTAGCTTCCTACATAAAATTAACCTCGTTTCAGATTTTTAAGTGGCTTTTAAGGATCCTTTATACATATTTAGGAATCTGACTTCAGGCATTTACTTAAGTGTTGATCACTACATCTAATCTGGAACATAAGAAATGTTAAACATGCAAGCTTGGGATAAGCTGAGAGTTTTCTAAATCTCTGTCAGTGGAGTTTTTATTTTAAACTGGCAGTTACTGGCATAAATAGCACTTAAATTTTGGCAGTAAATGAATCTAAGAATATGGATTTGTCAACTTCAGCTCCCAAAACACTACTGTAAAATAATTATTTTTAGACCTAGCTGTCCTAGGATGAAATTGCCAATCAAAAAAATAGAATAAAAATTGACAAACCTATGGTTGAGGCAATATTTTAGCGAAGTATACCAATGGACATAGACTGTACTGTTGATATAATTAGCCTACCAAGCTACAGATGAAATAAAGGCCAAATTTTGATGTAGAGTGTACTGAGTTTGTGCCATGCCTTGTCTCATGCCATAAATAAAGCCTAGGCAAAAGTATGTAAGATCTGAAGGCTACACATCTCTCTTGACAGGAATAAGTTTCTAGCACAGAGTAAACAGAAAATTCAGTCACCTTTAGCAGGCTTTCCACTCATGTAAATCTTACATCACAGTGAGGGTGATTGTTAAAACAGTGAACTTCCTCCTTCTTCAGACTCCACATAGAAACACAAAACTCAGTTTTGATATATGGTGGGACACAGATATAGTCAATGAAAAAGAACAAGTAAGAGAATAAAGGATAAATCCCTGTGTCATAATATTTTACTTCAAAAATAGGAGGTAGGCTGTAAAAGAGGTCATTTTTGCTATTAAAATCTTGCAAGTTAAAAAAAAAAGGTAAAGCAATACTTTGAAAAGAAACCCTTCTAATTCTCGTAAACAGAGCAAGTAAAAATTGGCTTTTGAATTTTTTTACTTTAAACGAGGTATCTGTGCTAAAAATTCTATCCATCTTGTTAAGTATGTGATGGTTACCTAGCTTAAGAGTCATGACATTTTGAGTTTGGGAGATGATTCTAGTTTAATAGGAGAGAGATCAGAATAGAGTAAAACTCTAAATATTAATCCTATTTACATGTACAATGAGGACTTAGATTTTGCTCATTCTTTGAATAAGAATGTCTGCACAAACAACATCATTTAAGTACTTAAAACCATTTTAAGTGTTCCCACACAATAGCTGATTTCTCAGAGAAAATCACAGCTTTTCCTCAAACACTGTGCCTGCTCTATTTAGGAACTGTGAGGCCTGGGATGAGGGCAGGCAGAGTTTAGAGAAACCTCGTGGGCTGCCTCAAACCTGCTTTTACCTCAGCTGTTGCCATGGAGCTTTGGAGAGTTTGACAATTCAGGACAATCACTGGATCTCATATTCACTTTCCATTTTCATGTATTTCAAAGAGGTTCTTGATAACACTTGCTGAGAAGGATTTCTTTCCACAAACTTTTCAGTCCATAATAACACTGTCAACCACAGCCTTAACATTTATGGAAGGGATGCTGTGTAGACTTGAGAGCATCTAGACTTGTCCAGGGAAGCCCAGTATCCCATGGAGTTTAGAAAATGTGCAATTTCTGAAGATGCAAGTATGAATTAGGTTTACACCTGTTGAGCTAAAGATTAAAACATTGTTTGGGAGTTAAAAATGTCATGATTAAAAATAATGATCAGAATGCACCACAGGATGCAGCCATGGTTTAGATTATATTTAGCAGTCCACACCTGTCTATGCTTCTCAGACCATGAGGCTAGCAACATATCACACTGCAAGTCTCAGAGCCTCTCCCTCCTCCCTGCTGTATTTACAGCTGGAGTTTTGGCTATCTCCAGTTCCCATCCTGGATCTAGACCATCTCTTCTGCCCATCTGATCTTCATGACACTCATGACTGGGCACTAGGATACTGCCATGATAAAGTGGGAAATCAGCATCTTTCTACTTCTCTAGTTACAGCACTCTGAAGCAAGAATGAAAATCTTTGTTAAAATATGAGCAGTTACAATTTTCCCATATTTATGAGTCATAGCATTGACCTTGAATAAAGCAGAATTTGGGGAAAGAGGTCCTAGAATGAGTAACCTTCCTGTTGTATGTCAGCTGGTAACAGGGTTGTGCCATGTTCTTACTGCTCTTCCCTGCTGCTGGCATGTCACTATATATCCCTGATATACAGATGTTGTAAAGGTGAGGGAGAAATTATGGAAGGCTTCTTGCTCAAGGGTTATTCATCAAAAAACTGAGTGCCTATGCCAGCAGACTGGTGCAGAAACTCCACACAACTTGCTGGCAGTACACTTCTGTATCTGAAATCAGATTAAAATAGTTTAACTTCTACTTGTCCTTTCCAGCACACAGACTCCCAACCTCCCTGAATCTGCCTGAAACTGAGGGTGGGCTTCTGATGTTCAGTCATAGTGGTATAAACCCAAAAGCAATACCTTAAGGGAGACCTGACAAGGGGATCACTGTGTTACATTTCCCTGTGTTCCTGTACAGTCTCCCAATGATCTGTGATATGTACTGTGTTAAAAAAGTACATACTTTTTTTTTTTTTTTTTTAATTCTGCAGGTATCAGGAATGTGAATGTCAGAGTGTAAGCATTTGCCAGTGGTTTCGTCTAAGTGTGATTTTCTGCAGGTCTTGTGACAGTGATTCATGCAGTGCTCATGCAAGTCCTCAAGTGCCAGCAATGTGGGAAAAGTGTCTTTAGCAATTACAATGTTTAGTCCAGATCACATCATCTCTAGCTGTCAAGAGGATGACAGTTCTTGGTCTTGATAAAGGCACCTGCAGCAGGTGGACGCCTAACTAGTTGTGTTTGCTTCCCTGGCAAAGACATTTTACATCTAGTAACATATTAAATTAAAAGGTGAAATGTTTTTTTTTTCCTCTGTTTAATTACATATTCCACAGATTTGAAGGCAATATTTCTGTTCATGCATGACTATTGTTGCTAGGATTTACAATGTAACATGACTAGCTTGTTAATGCCTTTTGAGATGATCTGAATCTAATCAGCATGTTCAAATGCCCTTGTTTCATGCTCTGGAAGTGCTAGGGAAAGTGAATCGTGCCTCACATTTGTTGTCAAAAAGGCTTTCTAATGGTAAGAAAGTGAGTCTCAGAATTTATTCTCTTAGGGAGGTACAAAATGGATTCTATTTACTCTGAAGTATCCAAAGCTCTAAGATTTTCAGAGATAAAAAGAAAGGACCTCCAAACTATGCTGTATGTTTGGTGGTACCTCCCTCAGTTCAGAGATGAGAGTTATCCTTTTGCACGTTTTTATTCTCTTCCAGCCTACCACTGCTGTTTGTGTTAGTGAGTATTCCTGCCACTAACACCAGTGAGTTTAACCCCACCAAATTAAAGCTTTTGAATTCCTGATCTTGGATATTGCTTGAGAGTGAATATGTAGCGATAAAACACATCATGAAAACGGAGTGTCTTCTTTATGACCCTGTAACATGCATTCTCAATAAACCAAGATTCCCAAGAAAAAGAGCCCTGATTCCAGAGTTTACTGCTAGAGCTGGAAGGAGCACTTAAAAGTACAAATTCTATTTGCTCATTTTCTGTTAGTACTTCAGGTAGACAGCTTTGCTTCTTTTTCAGAGAAAAAATGGCAGAAAGGAAGGAAGGCACTAATTAAACATTTATACACCAGCAGAGCAAAAGTGTAGAATTAAATATTGAAAGGCCTATTCGTATTACAATCTGCATTCAGGATTGGCGCTAATTGGCAATTCTGTTGGCAGTCTCAATGGGGAGGGCAGGAACTGAGTAAGCATGGAGACTTATTCTTCCAAAGAAGCGGTTTTTCCAGGTCAGGTTTAATGCACATTTACTATGCAGAAAGGGAAGCACAGTGCTGTTGTTGCCAGTAGTGTAACTGTCTTATTTGGAGAGCCTTGCATTTGCCAGATCAGTCAGTTTTGCCTAGGGATTTTCTCAGGTGCTAACCCCACTGTCAGTGTACTTTGAAAACTGATTCTTACCAGAGGTAGATTTTTGCCTAAGTATTCAGAATCTAAGAGGAAGAAGAATATTCTAAGCAGCATAAAAAAGAATTTGATAGAACATTGCCTAGTTCAAAAAGGCAATGATTTGAAGACAACTGATGTCATGGAACTGATGCAGTAGCTACTATAAAGCTCTACTTTTTATATTTGACTCAAAAAACTGTAATGTAGGATAGATGTTTGTGCTGCTGACACCATTGTCCCACCTTTTAACATTTTTTTATGAGCTTAACAGTCTTTCTCTCTGACTTTTTTGTTTTATTCAATAACTGCTGCAATGTTTACTTTTTTTACTTGTCATTTTTACAACATACCTGCTCCTTTGATCCCCACTATAATTTCTTGGTAAAGATTCTGATCTTTTGCTTGAAGGGCCAATTACAAAGCCAATCATTATCTTCTTATTTGTCTTTTCACGCTGTCTCATGTACAGCTATTATTTGCTGACAATTTTGTTTCTACACCTCTTCATGCCGTTTTCCAGTTTTTTCCGTATACCTTGATATCTTGCACCAAACTTGTCAATAAATCTGTTAGCCTGTCATTCTTTTAGTCCTTCAAGACTATATTGAGCATAAGAATTTCCCAAGCACTAACAAATGTGTATGTAATCAGGGAGTTTTGAGATACATTTTATTTATTTCCCTGTATTTTGTTTTCAGTGAGCTGACATGAGAGCAGTGCACATCTTGAACAGCTGTAACTGCACAGAGTGAGTGACTGCTGTCTGTACTGGGGGAGAACAGAAAGGGAATATTGAGCAGACCAGGGAATAGCTGCTTGAAAATGGGTGAATACGCAAAACTGAGCCAGCCACCTGTAATAGCTGACATCAGACCACTCTACACCCTCCACCTTCCACTGAATCCAATGCATGATGGAAAGTGCTCAAAGCTTATTAAATATGGACTTCTGCTCAACAAATGTTTTCGAAATGAGCTTCTCAAGTCATGCTGGATATTCAGTGTTTTACTAGAAAGTACCTCACTGATTTGTGATGGGGAAGTGCAAGCAACAGTACATTTCCCAGGTTGGAAAATGATGTACAGTAATTTCACGAATACAAGCCGCACCATTTTGACTAAAATTTTGGTCTGAACCCGAAGTGCGGCTTATAATCAGGTGCGGCTTA
>PYHW01009486.1:11079391-11098695 GCA_013186435.1 Turdus rufiventris | reverse complement strand
TTTTTTGCTTGTTCTTTGTGTTTGTTTTTGCCCATTCTTCCATTTTGGTATAGTCAGTGTTTGCAGCTGAATTTCTGCCTACCTGCAGAACCACCTGGCAAATCCACCTGTACAATAACTTTTTTTTTTGTGCAAGGACACCACAGTGCATTAGAGTGCAGAGGTTAATTTCAGACTGAGAGAGCATCTATTCACATGGAAGTCTCTAAGGACTGTGGAAAAAAGCAAGGCTGAGGTCCAAGATGCACGTACAGATGATTTCAGGCTTTCTTTATGTGCCACCTGCTGAAGTATCCTATTGAGAGAAGTGTTTGAAGTTACTGTTTTCACATTGACATCCTATTTAATTACTGTCAAATAATGAAAATGTTGATGTTCTCTGTGATTTTGTGTAACTGAGTTCTTTTAGTGATATGGATCCTCACTGTTTGATCCTATGCTTGCAGGTTTCATTTCTGCTCTTGTCCTGTCCTTGTTCCTGTTGCCAGCGTAGCAGAATTGAATCTGTTGTCACAGCTGTTCAGTATCCTTCAGACAGCAGTGGAACAGATTGTCCTGCTACCTCTATTTCTACTTTAGCTGTTGGTAAATTCTTCTAAGTCATGACTTATAAAATGTTTCCAAACTAAATAAATGGATAATTAGAAAACATTTTCCCATACACATTACCATTTCATGTGGTATTTCAGTAGAACTATTTCTTTTATGACCTTGTATAAGACATCCTTGACAACTTGAACCTTGTCTCCTCCTGTATTTCTTTGGACTGAACAGCCCCAGTGTCTTTCATCTTCCCCTGCAGAATGTGTTTCCAGACATCTGATCATTCTCACTGCTGTCCTGTGTACTCATTCCAGCTGGTCACATCTGTCTTGAAGCATGATGTCAAAAAACATGGTGTCATACTTAGATTTACACCTTGCCAGATCTGCAGAGATATTTCAGAGGTCTCTCAAGCAGTGTTGTTTTTGTTGTTGTAGCCCAGACAGCTAATTTGCAGTTTGTGGTCTATTATGAGTTTTATCTCTTTTCGTGAAGAATAATATGAATGTTTCTACTCTACCAAAAAGTAGATCATCTCCCTGCCTCAGTGAAGGAAGCTTAATGCTGCTATCGAGAGTAGGTCAGCCTCTATTGTGTTCAGAAATTAGACTGCAGAACTGAAAACATGGTAACTCTTCTTCTGAGTATTGTGTCTGAAAGAGTTAAGTCCTGGAGGAAAACAGGGAAGGAAGGAGTGGGAAGAGATGGTATATCACTTTTTTTTTTTCTCCGTGTTGTCATTACTTCATGCTACAGTTGCATAAACTTAGTCTTAAAAAAAACCCCCACAAAATACCTGAAGAAAAGCAATCTCTCATTTCATGTAAGCAAGAACAAATAATAGTTTACAAGATTACAGTCATCAGTTTCTGAAGTTTTTTTGATGTCTTACATTGAGATCTCACACACATGAGAATTAAATAAGGGTTTAACACCAACATCTGAGAAGTGCTTTGCTTTTGGAACATATGTGCATTGAAGTGCTGTGGATAGCAAGCACATAAACACAAATGAATTCAAGCAGATTATTTGCCTGTGCTCTTCTCAGGTGAGTGGCTAACTGCTGATGGCAGGTAGGATGGGATTGCATGGTGACGGGCACTCAAGGAGATGATGGGTCACTGCATTTCTAACGCCGTGTGGTTGTTTAATTTTTAAATTTTTTCCATATTCTCTTCAGAACTCTCTATTCTGGAAACAGTGTTTTCCAGACTATCAAGAGAAGACTTGAGGCTGGGCAACAGTATGTTTTCTGTTGTAATCTGTCTGCTTCTGCTCTGTGTGAGTAGTCGGTATTGGACTGGCATTATGAAAACAGGGATAAATGCAAAAAACCCCAGCATTTTCCCCGTTTTCCTTTCTGCTGTGTTTTTGTCTTCTGTACACTGGTTTTCCTTTTGGCAAAAACGTGACTGTGAACAGGAAACATGGTTTATGAAATTTATTGAGGCAAATGGTGCCAAATGTCATTGGCTGCAGTAGTTTCTGTCATTCAAAATGTTTTACAGTCTTTCAGTTCAACATAGGATATCCTTTTTTGATGGTGGCTTTCAAATCTTAGTCAGTGATTTATAGAGGGGGTGAAAGCTCACTTGGTTTGACCTTGTTTCTGAAGAGGAGAATGAAGGCAAGCTGTGGATTCCACGCTTACGCCGGTATTCTTAAGGATCTGAAGGTTAAATTGTGTGTCTTGAAGTTGTGTGTCTTTTCCAGCACCTTTCTATAACCTTTGTCACAGTAACTTGCCAAAACTTATCAATTGCTTGCCCAAGCAGAGTAACAAACCAGGAAGGATCAGAATTCTTTTGGAATCATACTTAGCCATGTAACACAGCTGTCTGAAATGGATCCAGAGGCCTCTGAGCGTGCCAGTGTCTTCTGAATTACTATAGTGAGTTCTCATCATTATTCTAGATGCTTAAAAAAAATCTCCCTTAAAACCACCCACAAAAACTAGGGAGGGAAGCGTGTTATTTTGTTCTCAAATAATTCCTGTTCTTGCTCTGTAAATTCAATATCTCGCAGTGAAGTGACTATTCAAGTTTATAAGAATTGAGATGATGAGCAACATGACAAGATAAGATTTCTCATGAAAAATGTCCAATGAACTTTGAAGTTGACTGACTAGTTAGTGTGTATTTTGTATTAAAAAAGATATCTCTCACTGCACAGAGTGAGTACAAATCCTTTTTTTGTTGTAGCTAACTCTTCTCCTGAATCTGTCTTCTTGCTCTTCATGTTGCAATCTGTTGCAGTCATGAGGACTGTATGGTGAGAATTAATTACTGGGAAGCTAAGATTTTGTCATTAAAGTATTCATAGCAAGGTGAGGAGTGTGGTAAGGAATGTATTGCTCTAGAAACTACTCCTTTGCACATTCATCCTTTAACATATGCCCCCTGGGAAGGTACATTCCCTTCAGCATTACATATTGTGTGCCAGATCTTTACCCCAACAAAATTGTGGTGCTGTTTGGGAGAGGGAGGGGTGGAAATCAGAATACTTTGGGCTAAAATAAGCAGTGTGTGAAGTGATGGCAATGTTTACGTGTGCGTCTATGTATAACAGAGGTAGTGGTAGTTCTGGTAAAATGTCACTGTGACCTAGCAAGAAGTACTGTTTTTGTTACCTCTTTCCCTTCCTGCTTATCCTGCTGCAGAAGTAACCATGAGACATTCACAGGCTGTGTAGGACATACCATAGATTTTTCCTCTAATTGTTTCAGGCTTTCTTGTCTCTCACAGTGATAGATTCTTCTCTGTTTTAGCACACCTGAATGATAAATGGCTAAAGATGAATAGCCTAATTGCTAGAGTGTGATCTTTAGTTCATACTAAAGAATAGTAATATAATCAAAAAATGTAATCTTCTCAGGGTTAAAATGATTGTAGTGAGATGAAAGAAAGCACTCATCTAGTCTAGAGCTGCTGCAAAACTGTTACTGTGGCACGTCAGCCAGACTAACAGCATTGCTTTAGGTTTTTAGATATGTTTGTGGTAAGTTACCTATGAAGTGAAATATTTGACAATTTAAGTGAGTAGGGCTGTCTCACAAGTCACGTAAAAGACTTCATTGGTTTGCTTTTAGTATGAAAAAAATATGTGCTTGTCTACTACTGTAAACCTTTCCTGTGTAGGATAGGCCTTTAAAGGTGTGTGTTGCTGTGTACCCTTAGTGTCTCAGAAATCCTCTGGCACATGGAGACACATGGTTGAGGGCTCAATCTGAAACAGCCATGTGCTGCTGCTTGGTATTTGAGAATATCTGTGCAGTAGTAATGTTTGCAGCTCCCTGGAACTTCTTTTCAAGAATATGGTGGATTTAAATAAATCTATAACCAGAATATGTATCAATCTTCTCACCTGGAGTAAGGGAGAAGTGAAGAAGCAGAACCATACATTGAATTGCATATCTGTTTCTTTGCACCAGAACTATTTAGATACTTAAAATTTTTCTGGAAAGAGGTGCAAGAGGAACTGATAATTAACAGTCTTCAAGATCTGGATGGTTTGCAAAAATGTTTGAGAGGCCCTTTTGCACACTTCAGATTTTTCAGACTGGTGGACATAGTCCTGAAGCTAATCTTCAGTATCCCTTAGTGTCTGTATGTCCTACTGTGAACCCAAATGTAAAGAAACATCTTTTTTGAAAAGCTGCAGCTCTGTAGAAGCAATCCAGCCTGAGTCCGGCATAGTCTGCTGCCTTTGACAATGTGTTGGCTAGATGTGAGCTGCTTTGAACTGAATGTTGGTAAACATAACAAGGAGTTACTCTCCTATTATGAGGAAGCTCTGTGTGATGGGACTGCTTTGCAGTAACAACTTGTGTAAAGTTGAGCTTGTAGAAGGGAATAAGAATCTGAAGTCTTGAGGCATAAAATAAAAGCATGGCCAAGCACAGTGTAAATGAGGAGATCCTTGAGCTAGGAGGCTGAGCTGCTAGATAGCCTTTTTCTGCAACAATTCATGCCATGGGGTAGCTTTCCTCTTGGTTTTGTCACAAGTTATGCACTCTGTCACCTACTCCCAAAGCAGAACTGTGCTTAAAGATTGCAGTACTGAAGCATTAATACATATTGAATACTTCGTTTCTGATCCTACTGTTTTTGTTACTACCTAGAGCTGGCAAACATTAACTAGCAATGCTTTTCTGTACAAGGCCTGACAAAAAGATTTACCCTTCCTTTAGTACAAAAATCTGAAATGCAGAATTGGAGAACTTAGGAATAAGGGGCACAAAGACTGCAAAGATTAGTAATGAGAACTGAGTCCCCGAAGTTTTCTATTGAATCTTCCTTCAGTAAAATTGCTCTGACACCAGGCTGGAGGTTTTCTCTTACATCCATTATGACAAAGCAAATGTGTGTTATTAAGAACTTCAGTAACGTGGGGTCTGCCTGTTCTCCTACTGGGCTGGAAACTGACCTGCTTAGGCTTTGTCTGAAGAGAAATACCAGTCTTAACAGCTTCTTTAACAGGGAAAGAGGAAGGGAGGAAGAAAATTTTTGTTTTGTTTCAAATTTTTTTTTTTTTTTTGGTTGTTGTTTTTTGATACGCACAGTAGCGTTCTAGCTTATACTGGGAACTTCTCAATGTTATGGTATCACCAAGCGATACCAGGCCATTGCTAAACTCCTTTAAAAACAGCAGTGTGACCTTGAAATACTCTGCAGGCTAAAACACACAAGGTCCTACTGCAAAGTTTTATGATTTGTTGCTTCAGCCTTCAGATTTGTCAGGTTTTTTTTCAGTTCTTCTCTTGCAGCTATGGTGTTTAGAATTATTTTTGAAACTTTATAATTGTTGAGTGGTGTTGGGTTTTGAGCTATATGACTTGTGGGAGACTAAGGCTTATAGTCATGAAATACTGATAACTCCTTTTTTGTGATACAGTGGAAGCAAAAAACTGAAGACATGGTAGCTGAAAAAAGTGAGAAACAGGGGGATGTGGTGGCAAATGATCTGTGCTTTGAAATCAAGCCAGGAACTTATCTTAGCTTTTGGTTTACTGAGCTAAGTAAGGTCTCTTTCTTACACTTTCTTGCCAGAAAGAGATACCCTCATCAAACTTGCTGTCTGAAAGACTATCTGGCTCCAGCCAAGGAACGTTGGGATGAATGCCTTGCCTTCCTGTACAAATGTGACTAAGCTGATGAAGTTGTAATGTTCAGAAGTGAGCTACAAGTACCTCAAGGGTTAAAGCTTAAGTGTTCAGCAATATAAACAGCCTGGCTGCCCTTGCCACAGGTTTCTTTACTGAGTAACTTAAATTTCAAGTGGGAACCAAGGATGAATGCGAGATTATTTTTAAAGGATAACATGCATAGTCTTGAACTAGAAAATGAGAATTTTTTTTTTTTTGCCTTTCTGATCAAACAGATCTTGAAGTGACCTTCAGGAGAAGCAAAAAAACCCAACCACAAAATAAGCTATGAAAACCTGTTCCAAAATTACTGTGTGTGAAAATAATTGCTTATAGGATGGGAACTTCTATAGCCAAGAGAGATTCACTGTTGCCTGACAGAGAAGCTTCTGTATTAGTTACATTTTTCAGAGTTTTATTTAAATATCTGTGTATATCTCAATATATAATTTTAATAATAATATAGTAATTTAATCCTATACAAAAATTTAATATTAATGTATTTTTAATTTTTAGGGATTATAGGTGCTTCTGTACCAAGTAACAAACTTCCATTGTGAGGCCATGCTGCCATGCTAGTGGGACCGTATAATTAATTGCACTTGGACTATTAATGATTCTGTTGTTTTTAATAGCCTTGCAATCCTGAGGAAGAGAGCTGTGGGTGAATGAAGCAGATGAACTACTGCACTAAACTGCTAATTTGATTTTCATTGTTACCTCAGGAAACTTTTACTAGAACATAATAATGCTGTAGCTATGGCTCAGTGGGTGCTTTCATTGTAAAGCTGTTATTCAGGCCGTATAACAAAAATGCCTCGGATGACTTCCATACTGTGTTTCTGGTTTTGTGCTTAGTACATGGCAGGGAAGGGCAGGGTGAATTTCACCTAGTGTATTTTGTTCTAGGCTAGCTAGCAGAACAGATTGTTTACAAAAGGTCACAGGGAAATCCTTAAGCTCAACCGAGTAGCTGGGCTAATGTAAGGTTTCTGTGTGAGTGTTAACTTGCTGTCAGTGCTTTCTTCCCCCTTCCCATTTGTTCTAATACTGCTGGTGTTAACACATTACCCCACTGGAGGACACACTTCACAGTTCAAGATGACATCGATTTCCTTGGAATATCTCTACATCAAGCAGAGTACTGAATATTGAACTGGCTGCACGTGCATTTGGAAATAGGGTTGTAAGTTACAGCTGAAGCAGCAAGGAGATGACTTTGGGCATATCACTTATTTGCCATCGCAGAGCAGTGACTGTCATTGACTTGCTTGAGTTTCATTGAGTTCCTGAGTTTACTAAACCACAAAATATGTGGAATTATGGTGTAGGTTCAGGGTTGCTTAGTTCTGCTGAGAGGACGTGTAAGTATACTCACACTGTGTGTGTGTTAATGTTTTGTGTGGAGCAACAAAAGATGTGTTTATTTAGTACTTGGAGACATAGTTTATTTAGTGGTGCATTTGACAGGCTGTTTTAGTGGCTGGGCTTGATGATCTTTTCCAACTTCAGTGTTAGTAAGGTTCTAGGTAGGAAAATGTGAATTAAAGAATATTTCTGCTGGTTTACAGTAGTATCACTGTGCTGAATATTACCTTCCCTCCTGGCAGCACTTTTTGTGGTCTCCCCTGATTTGCTTCCACCCAAACTCAGCATGCATATTTTTAGGCTCTTGTTGGAGGTAATAACTGGTGACTGAAAACTGAGGCAACTGAAACTTCAAGAGTTACATTCAGACAGCAGTGGTCCTACAGTTAAAGTAGGGTAAGGATTTTAGAGGAGTAGGGGAGATTCAGATAAGGTAGGGCTAGGGGAAAACATTCTCCATGGTGCTCAATAATTTTTATGCTTCTGCTAGTATTAGCATTGTGTTAAAAGGACCGTTGGACACAAATTGAAGGAAAAAATACGTTAAAATATGCAAAAACCCAAAGCCATGCTATCAGGCGCTTTAGGTGTAAGCTTATTTGAGGGTGAAGAAAAACACATCTGAACTTCGGTATGTTGAACCACCGAAATAGGAGAGACCTGCAAGCCCTGCTGTTACAGTCTGCATTACCATGCCTGCACGCTGCCCAAGAGAGCAGCTGTGCCAGAAACTGGCATTGCACCTTCTGTTCCACAAAGGAATAGCTTCTCACATATGCCCTTGTAACTTACAAGCAGGTAGAGACAGGTTTTATAGTAGTGGAAGCTAAAGCACTTTTATTCCAGATGTACTTTCCCAATAAGATACTCGTAAGTAGTATGTTGTTTTGACATTAAATTAGGAAAAAGTAAATTGCAGAAACTACAGATGACAAGTGTAGATATATTAAGTCATAGATCTGTCAGCGAAAAACAAAGACAGAATTGGAATTAGCAAACTAAACATGTGTGAGGACCTGGGCTTTACTCTAGGACAGGTTAGGTATGCTTTTTGAAGTACAGGTGTGCTAGTATCTCACCTATATCTAGTTGCAGTTATTGAAATGTTCCTACTGCTATATTAAAAAATCCCCCTATTTTAATGTTAGTGATCTTCTAATTAAATGAATGTCTTTCCTTTTGGGAACTTTAATAGGTTGTGTTGCAGAATAGTTATTTTCACAATAGAACTTTGTGTGTACAGCTTCTGGAAAAAGGATCCTACAGTTGTCTGATATGAAGATAGGCTTTGTGCAGAAATCGTGCTCCTGCAAAACAAACGAGGAAACAGAGCCATACTTATATAAGCAAATACCACAAAGCAAGGGTAGTGCATTTGTCCTGTGACATGTTGTTGAGGGCAGTACACATTGTATGTATTTTGAGGGAAATGACTTCAGATCAACACTAGTCTGCTCCCGAGATTTCATGACCTCATACACTGCCAGCCAGTTGCGCAGGAGCCTAGGTATGCTTCAGGGTCTGTTGAAGGACAGTGTGATCCTTGCTGACTTGGATATTGGTGGTGCTACCCCCAGATCAGCTAAAGTTTGTGGGTGGTGGCTGGCCAGATTTTTCTAGTGAGTGTTGAGCTTTAGGCAGCAGTAGATGCAGGAACTGTTTTTACTGGATAAGCTTAGGCTGAATGTGTGTGCAAGGGCGGCAGTTGCAGCTTCAGTGATACTGTAAACATAATAATTTCAGTTGAAATTTCTGACTGGGTGTGGTGGTTTTCATTAGTCATGAGTCCCTCTGTCTTCACTGGCTATTGTTGAGGTAATGTGCTTTCATGAGATAACTGAGAGGTGTTAATCCTCACTGTTTAGTTTTGAATTTGGTAATCCACCTCCAAGATGTCTTGACTGTCTGAGGCTGTGTTTGTTATGTGCCTTGGTTTTTTTGAACAGGAACTTTCTTCCTATGCGTGGTTAGTCTTTGGCAGTATCTTCCCTGTGTTTAGGTATAGTTGCTTTTAAATAGATTTGCTTGTTTCCTAGGAGACAAAGCAATACCACACTGCATGATTTTAATCCTTAAAGAGGTTATACATACATAAACAAACACGGAAAAATATGTAGCCTTCCCTATATCTTACCAGGTGTGGACAAGTAGAATTGCTCCATCTGTTTTCATTTCTGATGGTACTGCTAATGGATACCTCTTTTTTGGCTTTAGTAACTGGGCAATGTCTCCATTTGTTTGGATAGACCAAATAAGGCCAGTTAAGATGCTTCAATAAACCTGTGGGCAGAAGACATTTTCATAATGGAAGATTATGTTTACTCTAGGTATAAAGCTAGATTCTAAGATTTAAGGACTGCCCTAAAACCACACGGTTTTAATACATGTGTATGTGAGACAGTTGGTCTTCAGTGGATTAATGATACTTATGTACTTGATGTAGAAATCTTTATAAGATTATTGTTTTAATAGAGAGTGTATATTGACAAACACTGTATATGAAAATGTATGGTATGGCTGCATTGATTTCCTTTAGTGTTAGGACAATTATGACTGTTTTCTGGCTGCAAAATTTCTATAAACATGAGCATATTGTTTAAAGATCCAAATAATAGGAGTAAAAATATGTGTGGGGAAATTAACTTTGAAGGGTTTTTTTCCTACAGACATAGCAGTTAAAATAATTCTGGTGTCTGCATTTGCAGACATAGAAGGCAGCGTTCTGAAGTGCTTTGAGTGGTGTAGTATACATTGGTGATCGCTTCAGCACAGCTCCTAAGTGCTTGGAGCTGCAGCACATCGCTATACGTGACTAACCACTGAAGCATTTGAAGAGCTTTTATAATAAGACTTCATCACAACTGTCACTGTCTTGTTTACTTTATTGTACTCATCATGCATGCTCAGGTGTTCTTCCATATTGGCTCTTAAGTCAAGTGTTTTTTATGGTCGTGTGGGTGCAAAGTAAAAGGCCATGTAAAATATGAGGCAAACTCAGTGTTGGATAGCACTTCATTCCTTGGCTCTCATAGATGTAATGGTGCTAATTTTGAAGCTTTTTAATATCTGGCTGAAATTATTAAAAGGAATCAAGGACTGTTTTTCTGTCCCCTTTCCTGTCCTGTGACTGAAGGGTATCTTTGCAGAGTTTACTCTTGATGGCCACAGACCCAGTTTGTGGGAGTGTCTGTCAAGAAAAACAAAAATCTCTTTTGCCTGGCAAAATGTTGAGCTGTCTGCCTTCCTTATGTCTGTTAAGCTGGAATACAGGGATCATGAGCCCCTGTGGAAATCCGTTGCATTCAGTGAGTTTCAGTAAGTGTCTTTTCTCATGAAGTCTTCTTCAGGTGCTTTCCAAAAATGCAGTACTGGGCACATAGGTGGCCTGGTGCTGGGGAAGGCTGCAGAGGTGTCCTTTGTGAGGAGCAGGGCAAAGGTGTGAGGAGGGAGTGTGGAGAGGAGTTGTTCTGGAGTGACTCCAGCACTCATTCCCAATCCCTTTCCCAATCCCTGCTTGTGAGGTAAGAGGTAGAGGAATTGGAAATGAAGAAGTGAAGTTGAACTTTGAAAAAGCTTTTAATTAGTCTTTGTTTCTCATTACCCAGTTAATTTCCCCTCAGCTGAACCTGGAAAGAGTTGATAAGAGATCTCTGTTTATGTCTTGAGCTGAGAACCCCATCTTATTTGTCCTGTGTGTTGTTGAGAAGGGGAGTGAGAGTGGCTGGGCCAAGGCCTCCGCAGTCCGTAGTTGATGCATATATTGCATTTTAAAAACTTTCTGAAAAGGAAATTGTTTGAAAAGTGTTGCTACACGCATTTAGGTAGGTGTAGCTTCATATACTTTTAGCTGACACAAGTTGGCAGCTGAAATCTACTCAGTTTACAAACACCTTTTTTTTTCCTTTCCTGAGCTCATGCTGGCTTTACAGTTAAATGTATTTAATACTCCAAACATCACCTTTGGAAGTTGATGCTGGGCTCGTGGTTTCTCAGTCGGAAACATATTTTTGCTCTAAAAGTACCTGGTGATCTGGCTGTGTAGTAATGCCAATAAATTAATTCAAACTTTTAGTAATATCTGCATATCTTATGAATAGTTAAGTTGAAACAAAGTGGTGTCTTGTCTGAAGAGCTATTGGAAGTCGCCATTGGTGTTAGTTTCCAAATTAATCCAGTGCTGCTGTCAAAATAAGGTGTGTGTCCATAAATGTTTTATTATTTGCAATACATATGCAGTCATGTCACTGCTTCTTTAAGGAAGAATTGTGCAGTATTTCTTTATGCACCAGTATTTTTAGAAAATCACTTAGATTATGTGTAAAATGTTTTTCTAGCTTGCCTCCTCCACCTCCAAAGTCCCTGAAGGTGTATATGGGAGTAGGTACTGCTGTTGGCTGAGTGCTGTAGAGCTGAACATAGGTGGGCTCAGGTATGGAACTTGCATAGCTGTGCCTATAGCACTGCAAGGTATGTTGCTCTGTTGCCATCATGTAAGAAGAAAATTCTGTCATTTGAAAACTGGGAAGTGTAAGCATTAATTCTGATTTCATAATACAGTGTTGAATTTTTAATGTCTGATTGCTGTGTGAAAAGGTAAGACTCTTCGATTAGTTTTGTTTTTTTTTTATGGAGAAGATAAAGTAATACTATTGATAAGGTAGAATACTTAACCACATTTTTTCAAGATCTCATTTATTTTTCACAATCTCCTGTTGGTTCATTAGGTGAAAGTGTAAATTCCTTTTCTTTTACAAGGGGACAAGACTGCATAGTAAATGAGGTCAGATCAGAGATCTTTAAAAAAATCAGTATTTGCAGTGTACCTTTTTATTTCAACAAATATTTGTAACAACATGTTGAAGTTGTCAGAGGTGGTTATTGTAAGTATCTTAAAAGAGCAGGAGTATGTGGCAAGGGAATATGGTATTAATAAAAACATTTTTTTACAGTAATTTTAGCTTTATGAAGAAGAACCCTTTAATGTGGTAAAAGGAAGGTTTACCTGTTCTGAAGCTGAGTTCATTGGTTATCTTATTGTCTTACATCAATTAGCCTCTTTAATAAATATTTGTTTGTGAGCTTAAGATTTGAGTTGCATGGGGGCTAGAATAGTCCTGCAGTTTTATACAGGAGATTGAGAATGTTGTGACTGATTGGGTTAAGGTATTCTGTTCTCTCAACTGGCGTGCTCTAAGGAAAGGTACAAGAAAGCCATCTCCTTTTCCATGTTTTCTTGATTACAAATTGCCTTTCTGCAGGAGGGCAAGGGTAGATTTGAAAGACTGTTGCAGTGGTAAGTTAAGGAACCTGCAGTAGTAAGGAACCTGTGGTAGTGTGCAGCACAGTGGCCTGAGGTTGTCCAGTTTGATGGCTCAATTCCACATTTATTTGACATGATGAATCTATGTGCCCATGCACCTGGAGTTGTGATTTGCTACCTTCATTTTGTTACTCTGTGCCTGGCTTCAGCCTCGAGCACTTACTAGCATGACTGATTTATCAGCTGTATTATAGCCCTGGTATAAGTTTAAAAGTGTACAGAATTGGTTTTGTAGACATGGCTTTTTTTTCTTCCTTTTATTTTTAGTTTGTTTTCTCCACACTAGTTGCTGCTACTTTTCATTGGATCACCAATGTTTGTTTCTTTAGAAGAATTATAAGCTATTTTCTAAGAAGTAAAATTATTTTAATAAGGCTTCAATTGCAGAGGTGTGTTTGCTCAGTTGGATGTTGAAGTTGGTTGCCTTTCTTCCAAAGGTAATTGTACAGGTGAACAGTTTTCAGAAATAAAGCAAGGTGTAGCTTAACTACTTGAAAGCAAAGAGGAAAAAGAATAGTTGGCTTATTTGCACTGACCTAATTTAGTGATTTCTATGAACATAGCTAGTTTATCTGTTATGTCAGTAGCAAGTTCTTACATACGTATCCAGAAAGTAGACCTTTGAGTAGACCTTTGAGGGGAAGAAACGCTGATGCTAGCAGACATTTTGCTTTGAAACTCTTCAGAGCTGTGAGTCTCTGTATTTGTATGAGCAACCTAAAAAAAACCTGAAGCATGAGAATCTGGTAAGGGTTGTGGGTTTAGCTTTTTTGGGGGGCTATCTGTTTTTGAGGGTTTATTGATTAATTTTTGGAGCTATCTTTTGTACTCTGTAATTATTATACATGATGTGGATTGGAATATCACTTCTGTATTAGTCATTTAATCTGCTAAAGAGCTGCTGTCCCTCTTTTTGTAGAGGCATTATGATTCTAGTGAGACCTTATTCTTTCTTCTTTACTTTCACAGTCTGAAACAAAACACTTTCTCCATTCTGTCTAGCAGTGGTTTTGTGGTGTGTAGACCAAGGAGGAATATATTTATTTTCTATATTCACTGTAGTAGAAGAGGGTGATGAATTTTGAATGCGAGTCAGTTGAGTTTTAGTTCCTGGTAACAATACAGGTATTGGAATCCCTGCTTCTGTTTTTTCCTCTGACTACTAATGTCTAATGTTTTCCTAGGTACTAATGTCTGAATGGAACATCCAGATTTTTTATCATACCAGTAACTGTCTTGATTTGTAAGGACAAAATGTTATTGAGAGTAAGGATGATGTATAGTAAAAAGTTTGTTCACTAAAAGCCCACTGCATGAATGATACTATGCTGACTCTAAATAGTGACATTATTGGGCTATTCCTTCAAGAACCTGCTGAAGTAACCTTTGCTTCTTCTGAGTATCAGTGCTCTGGTACAGCTGCTATTTTGGATTTCAGTTACTGGAAGATTATTTACTATTGTTACTGTTTTTTGACTGCAATAAGTAAAGTCCGGTTGGTCAAAGTGGTGGTCGCAGACCCGATCAATTGGGTGGTGGGCGAATTTCTGAAGAAGTGTTGGGGAAAAATAATCCCCATGAAAATACCTGGAACTCAAAATTTGTTTGGTTTATGTTCACTCAGTTTCAGGGGGGAATGCTTAGGTACCTCCCCTAGGGCAGAAACTTCACACTGGATGATGCAGTGTTGTGGATCGTGGGGCATTTCAGGAGTCCTTGACCCCTTCTAAGACAACAGAGTGCCTGTCTTACAAGTGTGGTTGAGTCCCATTATGGCCCATTAACAGACATGAACACCCACAGGCCACAGGGAAATGTCCTGGTATTTCCCCGAGGGAAGTAGGGATAGCCCCACAGCCCAGTGGTCTTTGCAAAAGGAGGGCAGGTTAGGATGACAAGAAGTACTGCTATCCCACTCATAGCCTATTCACTCACTGTCTTACCAGCTCAGAGGTTTAGCCATTACACACCTAAAAGCTCACCACCTCCATTACAACAAGCTACCCTGGCATGTTCACAAATGGGGAATATTTTAAATTCTTATTTTGGTTCATTACCTGTTAAGTTCATTCTGGCACTGTATGTGGAATGCATGTTTCAGCTGTTCATGTCATGTCTAAGAAGTGGACTGATTTCATGTACACAAGTGACTAACAGAACAGTGATATTCCTGGAATAAAATCCTATTTTTTTTTCTTCTGGTTAAATATTCATGTTGTCCCTTGCTTGAATACACATAGGAATTCTTGGAACAGGTGAAAATTTGGAGCAGGTTCCTAACCTGCCATTATCTAAATGAGAACTGAGCCTAATTGCAGTGTTATGGATTTCTCTCAATAATCAAGCCACTTTATCTGAGACACGGTGGTTTGGATTGTCTGTCCCTTGGTAAAATGCTGATTGACAAGAAAATTGAAAATGTTTCCAGGATGGACAAGATAGCTAGATTCAGTAAAATGAAAGAATAAGGAACATCTTCAGTCTCTCTTATCTTCTAAGACTGTTGTAAATACTGCATAGAAATCCAAGTTCAGGTTTTGGAGGGCTCAGGAGTGCATGCAAAAATCCTGGAGCTTGGAATCGTGATTAATCTCTGCATAACATCCTATTTTCTCATTTTAAGATATGTCGGTGAATATCCTGGTGGAGAGCTCCACTAGTGGAGCTTCTCGTGAGTGGAGGAGTTTGAGCTACAGACGGTGTGTTGTTATTATGTCATTAACCTGTCCTCTGACAGTAACAGTCATGACCCAGCATGTCCAGGATGTCACCACTGGTTAATAGCTTTGGAGATCATAAAATCCCTACTGGATACTCAGTATCTCTGTATGTGTGTTGGAGTGGTGTTTGATAAATCTTTGGGAATCTGGGCCTGCTTTTTCCTGGCTTGCAGGATACCTTTCCAAATTAAGGCAGAAAATGTGTTATGTATATCCTCTTACTGATCTTGCCCATCACAGCCTCCTACCGACTCAAGCAGAGATTTCTATTCACCTTTCAGACTTCCCCCTTATTAGAGGAGCCCTGATCAGAAACTTCTTTCAGACTTTGTAACATCTTAAATTGAGATGCAGGGATATTAAGTATGGATAGGAGAATCTTGACCATTTCCTTTAGATCAGGTACTGACAGATTATTCAAGTAAAGGCATTAGATTGATAGTGGGTCAGTGAAGGAAAAGCTGATTTTTAAATGCTGTAAGGGTTTTAAACTAGATGACTGTAAACATACCTAGACATGGCTGCTGAAAAGGCTTGTACCATATGACACCATGAAGCAATTTATGCTTACAAGATTTCAAAGCCATAATTACTTTCTTGTTATGTTGGGGTAGAAGAAGGTCAAGAAACCATGGTTAGAAGCCTATGATCTGTTTTTTTTTTACAGACAAATGTCAGAAAATAACTTTTAAAATACTTGTCTAGAGTAATTGAAAGGCCAGAAAAAATTATGATTTACTATTCTTACTTTTCCTTCTCTGTTTTGATATTGCACTGCATTAGATTGCTATTAAATATTCCAAGCCATTGTATTTGTTGCCATATTGCATCTGCCTATAAGTAATTTGTTTGATCATTATGTCACTTGAGGTGGAAATATACTTCTGTGCTGTTTTAAATTTCTGACGTAATTAATTTCAAAGCTGAGGTGTTTCAAGGTATGCTGCTAGTGGCAGGCTTCTCAAATATAACAGTGACAATATTAAAATACCTTTTGAAGCCCTAAGAGCAGGCATCAGTTAGACTCCAGTCTTGCGCTCTAATTTACCTGTTTAGACCTTGAATTTCTGCAAGTACAAGAAAATAAACTTTTTTTTTTTTTTTGGCTTTTCCCCCTTTCCATTGTTAGGCTGTTTTATATTATGTTGTTAGGAAGTTAAAATTTGGTAAAAATATTTCTAGGTATTCACCAGTGGATGAGTCACTTGGAGAAGAAGATACATGGGTTTTGGGCACCAAAAGTGTTTAATCCAGAGTCTACCATATATGTGGTATAATGCTACAGGCAGTTTAACCAAATAGAAGTGAACTGGATTGCTTGCGTGATGGATTACCCTAGATGAACAAAGGCAGGAGGTCTGGGAGTTCGTGTTAACAGCAAGTATTTAAACTCTGTTTTTAAGATGTGCAGATTTTGAGCTGTAACACTTGAAAATTGGCTTCTCTTGATCTGACAAGTTGAAGTTCATGCTTTGTTAATCTCTCTGCAGCAGCACGTGGCACCAGAAATGTCACGACCACTTTGTTAACACATTTATCTTTTTCAGTTAGAAAAAAATATGGCTATTTTAAGTGTTGCTACCACACAAATATGTTCCCTTCTTGCTTGTTAATGTCAAAAGGTAGATTGGGTATCCTGTTTCTCTTTGCATTCTATGTGAACTCTTTAGTGAATTGTTAGCTATTATAGTATTAGAATTAATGATTTAATGTGTTGCACATGTGCCTGATATTTAATGTTAGGTATGTTTGATATAAAAGAAAGTTAGAGCTACATATAGAAAGCAGTCTGTATTCAGACTTAGATTAGGAGACTTCTTCACTGTTGTTGAAGTAGCATATGAATAAACGTGATGTTTTTTCTTCTTTTGATGATGATTTTTTAATAATCATTTTGTGTTTGTCATTCTAATGATGGGAAGCTTAATGATGGGTGGGGAGAGAAGACGATTAGAAAAACAGCTACTAAAATAGAAGCTTACTGTGAAATCTGTGTGGTGAGCCTTTATATCCTGGAGTGGGTAGAATAAACATCAAAGCTTGCAATTTTTGTAAAGTAATGCTGCTTAGTTGTCTCAGTGCCTTCTAATTTCTTTAACCCATGTTGTTCCTCAGACATCTTGCTTCACTGGCTGCTGCTCCAAAATAGTTAAATGTTATGTGCATATTTGTATAACCTGTTTATGAGTATGTTTATAGGTTAACCATTTGATCTTTGGGGAAACTACAACTCTAACAAGCATACAGCTGTTCTAATTTGAGATATTCTAATACCCTAAAAAAGTAATGCTTCTACATATACTGGACAACTCTCTGGTCTAGCAGAAGCTAGGAGCAGTAATTTTGATGTAAAATGTCTACTTAACCACTGGCTAGGAGAAAATCTGGTCACAAAAATAGAGAAAATCACTGTGAAATCTTAGGTATTATGCTTCAAGGCAACACTACCAAAAACCTTAGAGAAAGATATCAAGCATGCCATGCCTAGGTAATGTATGATATAGCTTTTCAGTTAATGTTATAAATATGGTAAAGATGAATGCTGGTCAAATATTTGCATCCAAAGCCTGTCTGTGGGCCATGTAAGAATTTTGTTTGTGGCTTGGTTCTTTTTCTTTTTTTTTTTTCAGTTTTTGAAGGCACACACATAAAAGTGGAAAGCAGAATTTTTGCAGGTTAGTATCTGCAATGTCTTTGCTGCTGATCTGGCAGTATAAATGAAAAAGAAGCTCTCTGATACCTCTCTGCTTTAAATTTATGTAGTCCAGCTTGATTCAACTTGATTCAATTCTCCACCAGCCCCCGAGTGAATTTACAGCAGCAGATGTTTAGCCCAGGTCTTCATAATTGAGATGTATTGTTGCCCATGCCTTATGAGTTGTTATTGTAGTAAAAATGTATTGGCACTTGATTACATCACTAATGAAAGTCTTTCTCAGCTTGCTTCAGTTTCACTTAAAAAAAAATTGAGTTCCTATATAGTGAAATACTTCAGTATAAATCAAGATTTTTACTATAATTTTGAGAGGGCTTGCAGTCTGATCTATATTGAGTTCTGCGTTTGAGACAAAAGCTTTTGAAATAGTGACAGTGTTGCTTTTGAGGTACTTTTAGAATATTCTATTAACACAACTGCACAAGTTGTTAAATTAGGAATAGCTGAATCGTCTAGCATAATACTCATGTGGTTCATTCCTGTTTACGTAAGTTATAATTTGTTGTACGTGTTCTGTACAGGCTGTCTCAGGCTGGAGGTGTTCCCTAAGTGTGTCTCACTCTTGGGTTGGTTTTGTTCTGTGGTGTTCCTTGGAGTGGGCTGTGCTCCGTGATCCGTGGTGCTGTCACACCATGCTCCCAGCCCCTGGGGTGTGTAGGCATCCCTCGTTCCCTTGTTTTGTTAAGGAGTTGAGAAAAGGTGACCGAGACCTAGTGGTGCTTGCAGCTTTTGTCTACTTGTGCTTGGGGTTAAGATGCTTGAATGGAGTGTTCCCGTTCTCTCATGGAAAGGTATTGCTCTTTGGAAGCAAGCCTGGTGCTTATTGATGTGTGTTATTTCTTGTCACAATGCGAAACTGTAAATGACTTTATAAGTGACTTCATGAATATGTCTTTCTCTCTGTTGGTATCTTTTTTCCAAAGGAATGCATACTAGTCCACTACAAGTTACTCTGTCTTGTTTACAGAATTGCACATTAGGAAAAAACCCTATTCCTGTGCCTGAAGGATAGTGTTGTAATTTGGGGAAAACAATTATTGCAGTCCAACATAAATTTAATCTGCTGCATTGTGCTAGGAGGTTGTCGTGAAATTCTGACTTACTCTCTGAGGTGATATGGCACATTTATTGATTAAGTAAACGGTTGGGCTTGTGCTTTTTGAGATGAAAGTAATTACAGTAGTTTCACGAATATAAGCCGCATGGAGTATAAGCCCCATTCCTGGTGTGTCGGCAACGTTGATGTTTTCGTTAATAAATAAGCCACACCCGAATATTAGCCGCAGTTTTGTTCGCGGCGAACTATCACAAAGTCGTCATTTAGTAACGCAATCGTGGATCGCCGGGGCTTACTTGCTTACTGCCCACCTTGGAAACATTGTTTCCAAGTGAAAAAAGACACGCATAATAGCTGCGGCAGTGTTCCCTGCAAGTTTTATTTACAAGCCGAAAAAGACATGAACAATAGCGTGGTCATTTTGTGAGCATTCCCAA
>PYHW01009486.1:11066896-11077393 GCA_013186435.1 Turdus rufiventris | reverse complement strand
GCCGCCCCGGAATATTAGCCGCACTTCCGGGTTTGGACGAAAATTTAAGTCAAAACAGTGCGGCTTATATTCGTGAAACTACTGTACTCTGTTTCGTTTGTCATCTTTAGAAATAATAAGAACTCAGTGCTTAAACCAGTAAACAGCCTTTGTAAAGTATAACACCTAGTTACTGAATTTTCATAAAACCTCTGTTTAAATCAACAGTCTTGCTGTTTCACATTCAGAAATACAAGTGTATTGCCATTGGGATAAATGAAATAATAAACACAAAAAGATTGATTTTTATGTTGGGGTAATGAGAGAATCTACTGGCATTTTAATCTCTTTTACCTCTAACATTTAACAGTGTTGCCATGTGATTTAAAGATCTCTGAAGTAAAAGATCTGCGTACACAAAAAAAACCCCACTCAACCTTAGAAATGTTGAACTAAGAAGTTTTTGGTTGGCTGATGTTGCTAGAAGACTCCCTATGGAAAGAGTTTGTACCGTAGCTTGCAGAGTTTTAGTTAGTAATATTGACGTTGAATCTTGAACATCCTTAATGAAAGGAAAGCTGCAGCAGTTGCTTCATGGACTGGAACAAACTAAGTGCAAAAGGAATGATGCTAATTCCTGGGTGTTATTTTGTACAGGTCCTGTTGCACCAATAAAGCCTCCATGTTTTGTTCTGGAGTAGTTTCCAGAATTGGTCTTCTGTTGATAAAGAAAACCTGGATGATGGCAGCAGCAGGCTTTCAGTAATAATACTGAGGTTTTTTTCAGCATCTGGGAGAATCTCTTCTTACAGAAGACACTCAGCTGAGTGTTCACTAGGTCAAACAAAGGGAGAGTTTCTGTATTCTGGTATTCTGAAGCATTTTGGGCAAGCCTTGAAGGCCTTTAAATGTGAAGTTCAGTCTTAGTGTAGCTTGTAACGTGTATACTGTCTGCTTAAATTATTCAGTGTCTGGAAGTTGTCAAAAAGATGGGACAGCGTGTCAGGGCTGAGGTCACAGTTTCCGAGATGGGTTTCTCTGCCACTGGAATGGGAGTAGTTTTTGATCAAGCTGCTAGGGGGAATTAGCACAAGAGCATTTTCTGATAACACAAAGGGTGAAGAAGTCTTTGGTGTGAAAACCCACTATAATTTGTGGATGGGCGGGTGTGGCATCATCTCAGAGCACAGCACAGCATGGACTTTGCAGCAGGATTGAGGGCTGTGCATTCCCACTTTGTAACCATGCTGCTGTGGCTTCATCATGTTACTTCAGGCAGTAAACACTGAGAAGCTAACACTCACATTTACAGGGACTCGAAGTGGAGGTCTATAAATGGGTAATTCTGTAGTTTACGTCAGCAAGTATGTGCACGGGAAGTACGCATTCCTCTTGTGCCTTTGGCCACGTGTGAAGGCCTAGGAATCCTTCTGCTACTCCTTTTTTCCATTTTGGAGTATGGTTGCTCAGTATGAAATAATTGGGATTGCTCAAAAGTTTTCATCTATATAACCTATATAACCTATATAACATTCCTTCTAGCAAGCTGAATTGATCTGTGAGCCTATCACAAACCCCTTGCACAACAGAAGGGCGCATGCAGCTTAGACATTTATATATAAAATTAACAGGCTGAATTGTTTCACCTTAGGGATAGTAATTTTTTCAGATTATAATTTTTGTGCAAGGCTAAGCATATTATCATGGCAATGCTTTAATCATCCACTGCAGGTCCTGGCTGGCCATCTGTAATTTCTACTATCACTGGAAACAGAAAGTAAGCTGTGAAAGGCCAAATGAACTAATTTTTGAATTTTTAGTGAAAAACCTAAATGAAATATAGGATCTTGTTGAGGTAAACTACTACTAATAAAAATAATTCTAGCTAGGTTGACTTTCAGGCATCTTTAATTCTGTCTTATATGATTCACTTCAGTTGTCTTCCTTTTTAATCAAATGTTCTGCTTTCAGGCTAAGGGGATAAGATCAAGGGATTGTACCAGAATAAAACTGTAATCTAGTGATAGAACCTCACTGGAATTGTGAATGAAACTGTACTTCTGAACTCACTTCATAAAGTACTTGATTTATTATGTTTAACTCCTAATAATTTAGATTAATCAACAATTTGTTCCTAGTAGAACAAGTTGTTGATTTATTATTATTATTGGGATTGTTTTTTAAAATTTATTTCCAAGAATGAAACTAAGACTGCAGAGGGAAGTAATGGGATATTTCTGTTACTGCCATTATGGCATTTCTGATGCTGTCCCTTCCTCGATGTAGATAAATTAATATTATGTCAGGAAACTGTTCAGTTTTGTCGGTCTCCTCCTTCTGTGGAAAATCCATGTAGAAACAGTTCTCACAGAACTGATCGGAAAATTGGTCTCTTGCCGTTCATTTGTGCATGCAGCCTTTTGCCGCAAACAACCTGTACACTCTCTTAACTAGCTAACAAAACCTACCATGATTTATTGTTATTCTTCACCACAGTGTACCAAAATTAAGTTGCCTTATAAAATGAGTATTAATTTCAGTTCTTTCTTGGTAGATGGTATTTACCTCATGTAAATAAAGAGATGGGGAATGGGAGAAAGAAAAGATACTTCGCTGAAATGTAATACTGTCCTGTCATGCTAAATGTGAAATAACACCAGTGACAGGGATTTGCATTATCAATGCAAATTATTTTCTAGCAGTAAAGAGAAAATAAGCCCTGAAAAAGATCTGGCTTTCTTTTTAAATTTCTTTTTAAGTGAATTCTGTCTTACTGCTAATGAAATGAAAAAGATTTTGATTCCATCTCTTGGAAAGACTTGTTAAAGAAAGCATGAAGAATTAAGTTTGTAGTAAATTCTTTAATCTATTTATTGCTTAATGATTGTGTAAAGAGATAATTAGGATTAAGCATTTCCCTGGAGAAAGTCCTACTTTGATTTTGAAGTTTCTAATGTGGATTTTATTGAAGCTGTTATTCAGATTAGCTCTTGTAAATTCAACTACACCCAAAAATTCCGATAAAATTGTTTTTTCATCTTATTTGTGGAGATAAAATGGTGGTTACTACAGTAATAAAGGTATTTTCTTAATACTGTGAACATGGCAAAAGGCAAACAGCAAAGCCTGGTTCATGTTTTGTGACACTGGAAGGAGAGGCTGTTTTAAATTATGAAATGGTGGACATGTAGATAGAAAGGTCCATGTTTTCAAAGGATATGGATATGTGAAGGAACTATTTAAGTGTTACTACTTGTTAGGCGATAGGGCTGGGCTGAGCTTTTGTGCCTGTAGCTTAAAGGAAATAAAATTTAAGAGTCAGTAACTTAGGTTTGATTTAAATACTGTAGGGGACATGAAAGCATAGAATCCTGGAATGATTTATGTTGTAAGGGATTGTGCAGATCATGTGGCTCCAGCTATATGTGGAAATTGCCTTGACTGTATCTTGTCAGCAGAATCTCTTTCTGTTTTAATTTGTGTGTTTGGAAAGTGTACACCCTTAAAGAGTTAATGTCCAATATCAAAATTCAGGAAACTGAAAATGTTCCTATAGGATGGCTTCTGTCATTTGGTAGTGTGTTTTGTGTGGATCTTTTTGTGCTCAGTTATTTCTGCGAGTTTGAATTACACTTGTGAAATTGTTTTATTTTGAAATAGCGGTCTTGAGCTGAAGATGGGATGTTGAACTTAATGCGTTACTTCCTCATTCAGTTTTGTGAGGTGTCCTAGCACTGTATTGGTACAGAACTTCATGTTAACTTTAGGTGCTGTTTGGTTGTGTGAAAGTTGAGTTACTGCTATGATTTGTTTCAGGTATAGCAGATACAGGATTTGACAAGTTCTTCAATTCAGACATGTAAAACCAAAGTCTGCTCATTTGCAAGCAATATTAGTAAATTAATTAACATGAGTCTCCTGCATATTTAGATAACCTGGCTCTGTCCTCACCCCTTGCCATTTTTCTAATTTGAAAGAACTCTAAGCAAAGATTACTTATATTTGGAATCAATCCTGTAAGCAGAAGGGGAAGCTGAATATGTTCTTTTCTGAAACAATTTACATAGGGGCACAGACAGAGGAGTGGAGTGATTTGGAGAGCTAATTATGTGTAAAAAGTCCTGTCAGGTTTGGGAATCTGATGTAAATGCATGCAGTACTTTGAATTGTAGTCTCACCTGTCACCTTCCTCTCTATGTTCTGAGATTGGAGTCTTTGTCACTGGGTCACTGAGGGGTCACTGAACAAGAAGAATGAGAAAGTGGCCTGTCTGTTTGCTACTTCTGATGTGGTGAAGGTGGGTAGCTGTGCAGGTGTTTCTTGGGTTGCTTCTCTTGAGTGGAGCTCAAAGAAGATGATAGAGAAGTGGACTTCTACTGTGCAGCTAGATGAGGAAGTGCTGAAAAGTGCAAACATCAAACTTGTGCTCTAAATATAAAAGGAGAGAAGGAAGATGAGAGGAGCCTCAAGGCTCTCAAAGTCAAAATGCTGAAGAAAATTGGGAGAAAGCAGACATGCAAATAGGGATTTTCTATCTGTTCTCTGTGCTCTCTAAACTAGAGAGAAGTGAGAACTTGTAAAAGAATTTTGAACATACATATCAGTGACTGTTCAGTTGAAGAAATAGATGGTAAATAAGATTGCTTCACCCTTCAAATTGTGGCTATACCAGCCCAATAGTACATCCCCCCGGTGATATTGTGCCATAGTACTGTGTTATACATTTGGTTTAGTTACTGTAGAAATTTCGGAAAGTTGGAAATCCTTTACAAAAGGCTTGATGATAAGACTTCATTTTGTGTAATTAAGACACTGCTATAGGCAATGGGCATATTTTAAAGCTAAGAGGTCTTGAAGTGATGCAGTAAAAAAGCAGTTTTTTTTCCTTCCCTGTTCCTCACAACTCTTGTATCTTGGGCCTCTTATCTAACAGCGTAATTTTGAAATATTTGTTTTTAGTCTGACCTTTAGACCTGTTCAGGTTCTTTAAGCAGTTTGAATTTTATGGGCTCATACAGCTGATTTAATTTATTTTGTTACAGCCTGTTATTCTAGCACTGGGCATGCTCTTTTTTTTTTTTTTTTTTTTTTTTTTTTTCTTCAGCGGTTGACCAAATAGGTTTCTAAATCCATCATGTTTAATACAGCTGGCAAAAATTCAGTTCAAGTTCCAACTTTATATTGAATTGTGCAAGACAGTATCTGTGATGCTTAGTTGGGCACAATAAGTTGTCACATGCCAAAATGCTGTTCAGTGATTACTGTGCAGCAGTTAAATGTAACCTTTTGTATTTTCAGCAGTGCTAAGTAACTTACAAGGAGTGCTTGGGGTAAATAATGCAGGATGCAGAGTTTGATCTAGGAAGATGAAATCACAGGATGGTTGTTGTGTTCAGTGAAAATACTCATCTGTTTTTTACCTTGGAGGCACAATGCTCATTAAATAACTGAAACTGAAAAAAACATGCAGGATGTTGTTAGGGTTTTTTCCATGTATCCCTTAAGGATTATAAAATTAAGATGAAAGGTACTTCAGTGACCAGTGTGTAATTCATACACGATGACAGAGTTTCAGGAAAGCATTTGCTTGCAATTTTGTAACACAGTGATTCAGGCTAGAAAATGGCACACTGATTCACACATATAGGTTATTTTTTTTCTTTAAAGTATATTTATGTACATTCTGTAAAGGATGGTTGCAAGGCTTCATGGGTTTGTCAGTTAAAGCGAAAATTGCCGCTTTAGAAATATTATCCTACATGAGCATTATGCAGAGGAAAAACGAATTCCCTTCTCATCCCTAGAAAAGACTAGAAATTAGTCTGTATAAATTTAATTATCTATAAAATATTAGTGCTGATTATAGCTGAAGTCATATCAAAAGCTTAGACATGCAAGTTTGAAGAATTTACCCTCAGAAGACGTCCTTTTTTCCCTGTTACTCAGAACTTCAGAAATCACATTGTAATTTTCTGAATGGAGTAAGTAGGAGCAGTCTCCTGTGGAGTGGGCCATGCTTTCATTATATTTCCCTTCTCTTCCAAATTCAAAAATCTCCAGCAAAGTGGCTTTTAACTGTCGAACATAAAGTGATTTTCTCCTATACTGGAGGATGCCTCTAGAGTAAGAGTCAAATGATACTTCAGTAATTGGATTGCCAAAGTTCTGTTCAAAGTAGAGCAGTTTCAGAGCATGTTGCTCTTCTTGAAGGCACTGCATTGACAATGCTGTCCTTCCCCTCCCAGGTTCATACACCATTGTGTTCTGTGTATGCACAGCAGACCTGTAACAGGGATCATTGTGACATTCAAACTTGCTGTCTTTTTTTGGAGAGATAAAGTCGGAACAGGCTGGTGGGTAAATCCTTTAGAGTACTGTGCTTGTGGGGCCATGTGTCACATGGTTATTTTATTAACTAATGACTAATCAAACGATTTCCTCTGTTCCATTGTTGACTAAAAAGGGCTGCTCCTGCACAGCTTCCCTAGGTTAGTGCTCTCTGGTCGTTCATCAGTAACTGCTGCATTCCTACATAATTATGTCCAATCTGAACTAGCAAAAATAGTTAGATAAGATGTATCTAAATTATCTAAATACTCAACAATTTCCTGTTGCTTTAAGTAGAAGTTGAGGAACATTTCTCAAAGGAAGTAGGAAAGGAAGAGGAGTCTCCTCACAGGATACTTGCTGCTTAAGATAGGAAGCCAATTTGATATCTTGAACTTAGACATTTCAACATTTTATCTAATTAAAAATGTTTTCACTTGATATGAAGGATGATCGTGCTTCTTCCTCCTTACTAGGAGAAGTATTTTTTAAAAATAGATGTGAACATGGTGGGTACTTTTTTCTGTGCCAGGGGTGGATATTAGTCAAGTGTGATTTCATGCTGTGCCTCTTGCCCAGACACTGCCTTGTTTGCTTCTGCTGCTCTGCAGCTGGTGCTTGTTTTGAATGCTGGCAACTATTTTGGCTGACTTTGGTGCCTGGCTGGACCAGTGCTGAATTTTGACTTCCTCCCTGTAGGCAGCTCCCTTAGCATGACATGTTCATAATTCTTCAGCTTAGCACGACAGCTCCCAAGTCTCTTTGGGAGACAGTTATGAGCTCTTCCCTGCAGGTGATTAACCTCTTCTGCTGCTTGTCTTTTTACTACAGTTTTCCTGTATTTTTAAATTCAGAGCTAGGAAGAAACATCTTTTTGTTCACACTGTTGTGTAGTACCAAGTGGCATACCTTCTTCTTTGGTGTGGTATGAAGTGTTAACCAACTGCTGAGGAACTGTAGCAGCAGCAGAAGGTACTGGTGGTACTGCTGCGTAGAGAATGTATTGATATTCTAAGGATGTCTATTTGAGATGAACAATAAGATTGTGCATATGTCTGGGGCTCAGCTTTTCTTAAGTTTTACTTGTACATTGCTTTGCCTGGTGAACTCTTCTAAAGAACAGAAGAAACACCTTTCTGGCATTGGGATAGAGTGTGTTGCATTGTCTGTGTGTTGAGTTGTGTTGTGTTAGGATAATTAAGGTATTGTTGGACCTATGGAACAGTACTTTTGCCACTAACGTCCTTTCTGCATGTTCTTCATAGGCTTTTGCAATTTGAGCTGAGGTGATCCACTGGCAGCAGAGCTGAAGTGCCAGCTCTTCTTGTCCAATGGACTTCAGTTTGAAAAAGAGAAAAAAAAATGCCCCACTAGTGTCAGAAGTTCATGGGTCACTTGGTGTTCTGGCTGTACAAAGAAGACTGGTGTATTTCCGAAGCGAGGGCTGGCAACTACCAAAGCAGGATTTCTATTCATCATAATGAGCAGTGTCAAATTTGGAATAGCATTGAATGCCTATAGTGCTGACTGCAGTAACATAATTTTGCTAGTGGTTGGGGTATTAGTTTTGTTTAAATGCAGAAAAGATGAATCTTTCCTGATAGGCGTCTTAAGAACGTAACATAAAAATGTAGCAGAATCGTTGTCACTTGCTATTCTAGAGTGTTGCATAGGCAGAGAGATTATGTGCTTTGCACAGCTGACGCTAGAACTGTTTTCCATGTGGCTTATTGGAATTATCTCTAGCTCATTCTTATCTTGTCTTTACGGGTTAATGGGGAAACAGCTCTTGGCTGCACAATAACATGTTAGAAGAGGTGCCTCTAAGAAGTTCTTGCATACTCTTCAGCTTCTTTAGAAGTCACAGTGCAGATTCTTGTGCCTATAGCCTTTCTAAAAATCTTTAACATTTCAGAGGAGGCAGGTCCCAGAATACCATCATCCTCAAGCTGATTTCTTGGGCTCCTTAGAGGAAACCTTCCAGCAGAACTTCAGGTAGGTAGATGGTAATAAAAAAAGCACAGCAGGAGAATTCTACAGAGTGTCTTGAAAAAAGCGAGTGTATCTTCCAGCTACATTGGAAGCCTTTTCTCTTTTTATTTTATATCCTGTTCTTGGGGATTGCTGGTTAATAATTCACATGTACTACATTTACCAATTAAAGAAAAATTGAATTTGAAACAGCAGTAGGTTCAAATAAATATATTTGGGAATCAGTTATTTCTTCTATTGCTCAGGAAGGGAGTTAAATTATTTAAAAAGTCTCTTCTTTATACATTTTTATTTTACATGAGCAAAAATTACCAATGGCTAATTACCATTCCTGAGAAATTTAATATTTTGAGGCTTTAAAACCTGAGACTTAAAACCAGAAAAAAAAGAAGCCAGCTCAGGATGAAAAAAATGTTATTTAGTTGGTTTGAGTGCATTCATGAAACTGATGACAGTCCTTACAAAGCATTGTCAAATCTTGTCAGAAATGAAATATTTTGCTTTGATGTGTGGTGTAAAATAGCATAGCATTGTGTGTACAGCAAAAAATGGGTAATTAAATATAGATGGAGAGAATTGGAATTCTTACTCAGTAACAAAGAATGGAAGGTGAATCTGTTCATTCTGGACTGCCTTGTGTCAACCCCTTCCACGCCCCTTGCAAGAAAACAAGTCCTTCGTTACATGGTACATGTACTACTCGAGTTCACTTGGTTTACTTTTCCCCGCTAGTCTGTGCTACATAATTGGCTGCATCAGTATCACATATGAGTCACATTATGGCTATTTGCCACACTCTATAGGGGAAAAATAATACTTATTTCTAAATGTCAGCTTGCAGAATTTCCTGTTTTGGTGAGAAGATACATCTTGTGGCCATGCATTGCTCTTTCTGACAGAATTCTCATATGACAATTGCTTCTTTTTCCAGGAAAGCTATACTGATCAGGGAGTGAACAGTATTCAGTATTAAGAAATACCTTTTCTGTTTGTTTTTCAGAAGGAAATTAACTTCTCACTTATGGGAATATAATGCAACAAAACTAAAGTTGTCTGAGTTGCAAGCAGCAAAAAGAGATCAGAGTTAAACCATGTTGATTCTTAGTAGGCTGTAACAAAGTTGAGATTATTATTGTTATTGATTGATATTGAGTTTATTATTGATATTTCTCAGAAGTCTGAGTTTTGTACCAGTTGGGACCTTTGACTTCTTTCATTTACACATCTTGATCTCAGCCTCAGTGCAGAGTCTCTTTCATTGCAGGAGTGATACTCTAAAGTGTTGCTGGTTGAACAGAGCAGAGGTGTCCAGCAGCAGAGATTTGCTTGTTAATCATGACCTTCTTTATATTTTAAATAATCTTGGGTGCTTCTGGTTAATGTTTCCTAAGGGAAACTGGTGCAGGTAGCTTGATGACTTCAGTAAATCTCTGCCTCTAGATTGTGTCTCCTTTGTTATGAGTGGACTTTTTTCTGGTTTGTAAAAGCCTTTTAAATGCCAATCTCTACGTACAGATATAGATGACCTGTTAAGTTTCACCTGGGATCCATCCAAGGATGCTGAGAGAGGTAACAGAAGAGCTTGCCAAGCCACTCTTCATCATTTAGTATCAGTCCTGGGTAACTGGGGAAGTTCCATGTGCCTGAAAGCTGAACACTGTAATACCTATCCATAAGAGGGGCTGGAAGGAGGATCTGGGGAACTAAAGGCCAGTCAGCCTGACCTCAATGTCCAGCAAAGTTACAGATCATCTGGAGTATAATCATACAGTGCCTACAGGACAACTGTGGGGTATCAGACCCAGCCAGCAAGGATTTAGGAGGGGCAGGTCCTGCCTGACTCCTGCTCTCGTTTTATGACCAAGTGACCTGCTTGGTGGATGCAGAAAAGGGTGTGGATGTTGTCTACCTGGACTTTGGCAAAGCCTTTGACACTTTCTCCCACAGCATTCTGCTGGAGAGGCTGGCAGCCCGTGGCCTGGAGAGGAGCACTCTGTGTTAAGAACTGGCTGGATGGCTGGGCCCAGAGAGAGGTGGTCAACAGTGCTGCATCCAGCTGGGGATCAGTCATCAGTGGTGTTCCTCAGGGGTCTGTGCTGGGCCCGGTCCTGTTTAATACCTTCATTGATGATCTGGATGAGGGGATTGAATCTATCACAGCAGTTTAGCAGATGACACCAAGCTGGGTGTGAGTGTTGA
>PYHW01009486.1:11020694-11058069 GCA_013186435.1 Turdus rufiventris | reverse complement strand
GATCTACAATGTTGCAAATTTTGCTGACTCCCGGGGGGTGCGCCTTATAGTCAGGTGCGCCTTATGGTCGTGAAATTACTGTATTCATGAAAAAGTTGAGTTATAATATTTAAAATTGATTTGTAAAACTTTTATGTTTGCAGTTCACAGCTATAAGATATAATACTGATCTTAAGTTTTTATCATATTTGTACCATGGCTTAGCAATTGTTATTTGTCCTGTGCTCTGTGCTAACAAGTTTATTTTTGGTCTCTGAATATGTAAACCATTGGCACTACTTAAGCCTCTGTGATAATGAAACAAACATGAGGTCATATCAAGGCACACTTGATCAATACGATTTTTCTTTTCTTGACTGTAATGTGAAGTTAGGAAAGCTCCCAAAGTGTACTGTACTTTTTGGTTAGAGGAGTCCCTAACAGTAAAGCTTGTTCTGTCCAGAGAGTTGATCTTTGTATGCTTGATGGCATACCTGAAAATGCTGGCTGAGCTGTTTCTTAATAAATGAAGCCCTAAATGTTGTGGCCTTTAAACTGTGGTGAACCTAGGAAGGAGACTGCCCATGGAATTTGCTGTCTAGATGCCAAGCTGTCTTTAGTTGTCGTGCAGTATAAAAGTGCAGCAGTTCTTCTTCCCTAGAGAAATTTCAGGGGAACCCTCCAAAAAGTGGGTAAGAATAAAGTTTAAGAAACAATTTTTTTTTCTAAAATCTTGAGAACTTCCTCTGACTTGGATTTAGGACTTCAACAATGAAAGTGAGAAGGGCATGCCTTCAAGATATGGGAAAGGAGCCTTGCTGAATTTTAGGGTTTTCTTTTCATGTACCAGACTCCCTCATTATGTTTCGTACTATCTTTAAGTACTATCTTTTCACTTACTGTGTCTGAGTTTTCCTTTACATAATCTTCTGAAGACTCTTGGTGAGATGTTGAGGTAGGATCTGATAGCAGTGCTGCTGTTTCCCTTCTGTTTGCACTACATGTCATTTCTTTGGGAGGGATGTGGACTGGTCCTGCAGAGGTCTGGTGGAACAGACTCTAGTGTAAACAGAATCTAGTATAATAGCCTGGGGATGACTATGTGCCTCCTTGAGTTGGCTTTTTGACACAACATACAATATAGCATTTCTCGCAGTGTTAAATACTGGCTTGAAATGTGGGGAGGAAGTGGGTGGATAAGTTGAGCAATTTTATCCTTTGTTTCTTTTATTCCTTCAAGTTTGTGTATCTTGAGGGGGGATGCAGCTATCCAGTCAGTGTACTGTCTGGGCTTGATTTTCGGCTCTGCTGGAAAGGCAGAGCCTTTCAAAAAAGAGAAAAGCAGAGCCAGGGAAAGGTCTGCCTTTGTCTAATAACCTCAGTTGGTGAGTTATTGAACATGTATATCTCAGCAACTGGTAAAGTGTCTAATAGGGTCATGTCCAGTTGACTATTTCTTTACTCTTTCATGTTGTCTGGAGAAGCTGGAATCCTTTCCTTCTCTGGAGTCAGATGGTTTCCCAAGATGGAAGCAGCTGGAAGAGCTTGCTGTTCTTTGGGCAGTTGTCTTTTAAATGGAGGCAGAGGAGAATTTTATTGACTGAGACAGTCTTAAGACTCTTAAGCTCTAAGTTTAAGGAAGGTTATAGTGCTGAATTTAATGCAGACATTCTGCTGATCAGGCACTTGGGGATTTTTCTGTCAACATCAATACATTTCATCTAGACATTTTTGTGACTGGACTGTTGACTGTCTTAGAGGACCATTTTCTTAGTAGTGATGTTAACTACACATGCTGCTGTTGTGAGGACACACATGCATCTGATGGCTGGCAGGGACTGCAGCCTCACATGTTGAACTTCTCAGGATATCTTTCAGCAGTCTGTTCCTGAATATTTGCAGAACCTTGACTAAATGAGGAGAATGGGACAGAAATCTGGGATCAGATTTCTATTTTATGCTTCATTATAAAAATAAGTGGTTTACAGGCAGTGCATAATGAGCTGCGTACCCCGAGGTCATTGTTCTGGAGATAAAACAGCCGGCAGTGCCAGTCATCTTATGAGAGCAGTAAAAGGAAGCATATCTGCAATACAAACTAGAGAATAATGAAGACTTAAATGGTAATATGACAGTATTAAAAAAGTATTAAACATTTGGAGATTTGCATTGCTTCATTCCTGATTCTTCTTTGCCTAAAGAAGAATGTGGCCTCAAGCTGCTTCCTTTCTGGTACTTAGACCTGTAAATTAATTTAATTTCTGTAGTTAGGGGAAGTAGTATCCACTGTGGAAGCATAGCGGCTACTTGTGACAGTGTGTCATGGATGCAGTAGTGAATCCTGACTGAAGCTAAGATGCCTATAAAGGGAGACAGATGAGCTTGAATCTGGCAGGCAGGTAAAGGATGGAATTGCCTTTTTCCTCTTCTTGCTGATTACTCTTTGCTTCCTCAAGGCACCTGAGAAGTTTCTCCCTTGCCTGCCTCTTTGGGTAAGGTATGAGTATGGAAACTTTGAAACAGCAGCCTGAGCTAAGGTTTTGGGAACTTCTGAAGTTTACTGGTTTTGTGAAATGCTGTTACAGAGAAAAAATATGTGTTAGTTTTGGTTTGCTGCTTGAGTCAGGATATCTACCAGTACTGTATTTCTTAATGAATCTATATAATATATATTTGAAACTACAGCATGATAGTAGCCTGGAAGAGATTTATAGTCTATCACATTCTTTAGTAGGTATTCATGGAGAGTCCATTGTTTCATGTTTATTCTTGTGTGACCTCCTGGTGTGTGGGCAGTGTAAGAGGTGAGACTGTAGGAAAGGCAGTTTGATTGACAGTCTTCGTATGTGGCATGGAAAAATGTGATGCAGCACCCTAAATCTTACTGCATGCATATAGTTCTGCATCTTTGCATCCACAAAAATAGATGAAGCAGTAGTATTACCAGGGAGAGAATGGCTTTGGAATCTAAGTTAACAGCCTAAATATAAAGGATAATTTAGAATGATTACATTTCCTATTAAACAGATAGGCTATTTGTGCTAGTTCCTACATGATTTTATAAAATAAGAGCAGATATATTTTTTATCCATTTTCTTTGTTGGAAGGTTGCTGATTTCATTGTCTTTGGACATCACAGTGTGTTCTTGTTAGAGGAAAGAATTCTGGATCCTGTGTTCCCTGGATGGGAAAGGACTGTGGAGGCTGTAGTTCTATAGAGTAGGTCCTTAACTGAGGTCTGAATACCTTGGTTTGTGGTGCATTTGGGATTCATAAAAAGGGCGTGGAAGTGTTTGATATTGACCTTCCTGGGGAGGAATGTGCTGCAGACATGCTGCATAGAGTTACTCCCTCCTGAGTGACTTTGATAAGGTATGCTGCTGATTGATTAGATGCTTGTAGTCTTCAGGAAACCAAATATCAAAGCTGTCTTCTGCCAAATCAGTTAGATACTTAAACAATATTATTATTTTTATCATCATCATGCAAAATATGGTCTGTCTTTTCCAAACAGGTAAGGTAACATCCCAAGTGCTAACCAGAGGAAGCTTAGTGTTTGCTGAAGTACAAATCACTGTGGCATATCTTTGAGATTCAAAGTTGTCTGACTTTAATAAGCTGCTTATTGTTAGCAATCATTTTTTGAAATTGCTATGCAAATAAAAATGAGGTCACTAAGAAACCAATTTTTGTATCTCGGTTGCTGTGCTTTACCTGTATTTTTATTCTTATAAATTCCAAGTGGGGGATGCATCAATCATGGTTTAATCCAAACTGGTCGCTAAGTACCACACAACTACTCACTCACTCCACACTTTCCCACTGGGATGAGGGGGAGAATGGGAGAAAAGTATAACACATGTGTTGAGGTAAGAACAGTTTAGTATTTGAAATAAAGTAAAATATAGTAACACTAATCTTCATTTGGCTTAACATGATTCAATGTTTTTCTTTTTTGTGAAATAGTTTTATTAAATAACTTTTAAATTTAGTATTAGAGATGTCCAGTTAACACAGCAGTTGAACATCACTGAAAAACTGGGTTAGCTCCCACAGTGATATGCAGTCACACAAGTCATAAATTTCAAAGCTTTTAGCACAGCATGTTTTTCCTGGTGGAATCTTGTTAGTATGGCTTAGCAAAATTGTTTTATTTGAATTTCAGGCTATGGTTTAGTGAATTACTGCTATCTATCAGAATCAAAGAAACCAACTAAAGTGAAGTTAAACTGTACTGTAGGTGATTAAGATATATTTAAAGGAGATTCTGTTTATGACATAGATTAAACTAAAGAAATGTTCCTGATGTCATGTTAGATTGTTCCAAATTGCTTCTCCTAATAATTGAGAGAGCCTGTGTGTTTTAAGAAAGAAGTTGTCTTGGACCTTCTTTGTATGTATGACATGTTTGGTGCCAACTTGTCAAATGTTTGAATGAAAAAATGTTTGGTTTCCAGACAATTTTCATTCTGTACCTCATCATTTTATTAGCCTTTTCATCCCTTGTGCTGGCTTTCCATACTTTTAGATAAAATGTTCATTTTTCAAATCTGTGCTGTTACGTGTTTTAGAAACTTTAGGTTTCTATAAACTGGCAAATTTCTAAATAGAAAAAGACATATTTTTGTCCTCTAATACCTTTAATTTATTTTCAGATTTTGAAATGGTAAAAATGCTTCTGTATTTTGAACCAGCTGGTGTGGAATTGCTTTAGTTGACAATCTCTGTAACTATATGCAGATGAAAGGACTATGTGTGATTTAAAATTTTTGACATAGACAACTTCTTTTGTTTTGTGAAAGATGTGGGGGTTCATTGTTTTGATTGAGAAGATGTAACCCTGAGAATATAGGATGAGGTATGGTGCTTACTTGAAATGATTGCACAAAGCTGATTTACAAGTCAGTTAAAAGTGCAGCTACCTTACAGGCATGAGATATCGAATAGTCCTTGATAACAGAAGGTGGTCCTTGTTCCTCTTTTGACAGTGCTCCTCTTTTACTAGTGGAAAGTGCAAGGAAAGTTGAAGCAAGACCTAACACAGTGTGAAACATCGTGGATAGGGTTTTACTTTTATTTTTTATTAACTCAGGTTACTTTAGGAAAATACTGTTGTAAAACCCTTCTCATTGAGGGGTTACTACCATTTTGCAGATACTGTAGTGCTTCTGTGCTAAGTCCTACAATGTAGACATTTAAACAAAACTGGCATTAGATTACTTATGAGATTCATGATAATACCAATCAACTGCTATAATTTAGTATACTACTAATCCTTGTAATTTAGAGAGTTTTAAGTCATACTGAACTTCTGAGGAACTGTGTGTAAATCTCTGAGGTGGTATGATCTATAAATAAATCTCTAAAAGCCATACTTGTTCTTTTGCTGTTAATTTTAGATTTTCTGTATGAGGGTGAAGAAACCATAGCAGCTCTAAACAGTTTGTAAAAAATGCAGTTGTTTAGATTTGGACGGTTTTTACGTGTCTGTTTTGTGGTTCCTTGCACATATATACTAATATCTGTTCTTTCAGATAAAATGTGTGATACATTATACTATCATTTCATTGCCTAATGGAACTTACAGGATTTTTTAAAATCTAGGTAGAGATCTTTCCTTTTCTCAGCCATAAATATAATTGTTTTAAATAGCTGCTTGTTTAATTGAAAAAGCCTGGATAAAAAAGGACAAGTAAGACTAAGTCTACTTACACTAGACTTAAGGTTTTACAGATTAAACAAAGAATTAAATAGAGGGGCAGAGTATTTAAAATGATGGAGTGTCACCCGTCTGGTTACATTCTCACATGGTCTTGATGGTTTTTCCTAATTGTATAGTACTACTTAAAGTCATCAGGTTAAAAAAGAATAAAAATCTTTCTTAGGTTGGATAGTGTTAATAATGCCTTCTGGTAATGACTAGACCTGGGTAAATTGTCTGAGACTGACAAATGGCAGTTTAGAAATTATTTAAAATGCAGTGGAGGCACTTAAAATTACAAACATGGTTCTTGAGTATTGTCCTTAACTACAAATCTCTGCTAAATGCAAACTGGATTGTGCAACCCAGATACTCTTACCCTTCTGATATTTTTTTCTGCTAATTTTGCTAGTGAGTCTAAAGGAGATACATCCCAGTCTCTGAATTCTGTGTTAGATGATGAAGGCAAAACTATAAAGCTATCAAATAATGCCTTACTCTAGTTCACTTTCAAACGAGTCCAGGAAAAGGGTTTTTCATGGTAGCTATTGTTCGGTAACTGCGCGTGCTGTCTTCCTCAGCACCGAACGGGAAAGAAAGAGATCAAAAAGCCCTTGTCTGCAAGGTCTCTTGTGGCGAGGCTGCATTATTTAAAAACTTAGGAGCATGTTAAAGGCAAACTCAGGAAAAACCTGCGTTTTCTGGATGTGCCTCTGCTGCTTATTCAGCTTAATTAAAAAATACGGGGAGATACGCCTACTGGTAATTATTACTAATTTGTGCTCAAGTTCACACATGCATATCACTGGTACATTGATCAAGTAAAGCGTTTTTTTTCTCAATCAGACTGTAAATTAACAATGCAATCCCTTCACATAAATAATCTTGCTTTCATCTTGCATTGATTTATGGATCAACTTCAGCTCCATTACATGCTGAGAACCTTTTACCCCCAGCTCATTTCATCATGAGTTTCTCTTTTTTGTTTTGTACCTGCATGGCATAAATGTGTTGTGGTTCCCTTTGATATGTTACTCCTAACGAAAGTGATGCTGAATTTGAAGCTTTATGTGGCAAAATGGATTATTTAATATTTTAATGGTCTAAATAAAGAATAATAAATCAAAAATAATTTTTTTACTTATTATATGTGAAGATTATACAGCCCATTTTTGTGAGATACTTGTGAATTACTGTGGCCGGAATGCCTGGTTATTCTTAACATTGCTTACTAGTTCTTAACAAAATTCTTACTAAAAGGCTGCATTTCAAATGTTTTCCATTAGTCAGAAGAGTAATTTAATGAGTAGGAATTTTGTAAGTTGCTGAGAAGGTCTGTCAAATGTTGCATTATGGTCAAGAAGCTCTTGCTGTGCTTGGAACGATGGTTTTTCAGAGTGTTTTGTTATGGGGAGCTGGTCAGTAGAACTGGGAATGGTTCAGCTTGCATTTTTATTTTTAATTTTGCTGTAACTGAGGGAAAAGTGAGACCTAATTGAGCATGGATGGTGCAGATAGACTTGAATAAACAAGTAGTTTTCTGAGGCTTCCAAGATGATAGAATAAATGAAACCTTTATAGGTAGTCTAGGAGCTCATTGGTGAATGTGAATGGAAATAGATTTTGTAAAGAACTAAACTGCTTTTGCATCATTATTATTCATGGTATAACAAAAAAAACCCCCACAACACACCACTCTTTCCAGAGTATATATATTTTCCTCTGGATTATTTTTTTCCATGAGACAAATGATGATGGTGTCAACAGCTGATGAAGATGAATAGGCTTCTTTCTTATGTATTTCAATTTTTTTTTCCAATTGAAAGTGACTTTGAAGGTTAGTTTTGCTAAATTTTCATCCTGCTAGTTAAAGAGCCAGATAAAATTCTTTCTTAAAAATCTATGCAAGAGCCGAAGCATTGGAGAGTTTTGAAAAAGGTGTGGGTATGGATGCCTTCAGATGCATAGAGTATGAATACTTATTTCCATGCATTTGTCATGGATTTCTTGACCCGTAAAAAGGATTATTAAAATAATTAAGGATGAAAATGCTGCCTGTAGTGTCTAAAATATCAAAGTTCTTTTCAGTTTGCTATGTAGCTAATTCCTGCTTTCATTGAGAAATCAAGGAAATACTCAGTGTGGCTAGTTTAATATCTTTATCTAGAGCAAAGCATAGTGCATAGCTAATGCTACTAATGGCTCTGCATATGATAATAAGAAAATGAATACAGCCATAGAAAACTGAAGAGCAAAACTGCCAGAGGGGTGGCTTTATACAAGGGAAGGTAAGAAAATAGTACTTTGTCACAGTATTAATAACTTTTGTTTAAACTTGGGTGTTCCTGCTGTTTAACTGAAAACTCTCTTATCTTTGTTCTCTCCCACTTCTTAAAGTCGATAAACCTGTGAAAACAAAACAACCCTTTGGAGCCTGTGCTTAGTGTTAAGAAGATGTGATTTTGGCAGCTGGCTGTTCCCTGCCTTGCCATGCAGTTCCTTTGTGGGGATGCAGTGGGGATCAGCCTCTGCTGCTGCTCAGTGTCCCTGGCCTCTGGAAGGATCAGGACTGCTGTGTTGGTGCCTGCTCCTTAAACCTGCAATGCCTTGTGTCTGAAATGGGTGTGTGTGAGTGTGTGTGTGGTTTTTCTTCTGCTGCAGATTTCCAGCTCTTGTCCCTTTGCCCCAGCAAAGGTGTTTTCCCAGGCTCCAGGAGCTACCCACCAGGTTTGTGTCCCTGATTTCCCTCCAGACTGAATCAGGAGTGCTTCTGCTGGCTTTCTTTTGATGCCTCCTGGCTACTCTCTGGGTCTTTTGCAACAGGCAGATGTGGCAGTAGTGACAGCACATTTCAACACCCCGAAATGCTTTTTCCTGACAAGATGGCCATCAGGACAGGGGCAGGAAGGGAGTATTCTTCCTGCTGCATAGCAGTGGCACGCTCTGCTGCACATCTGGGCAGCTAGGAGTAGATTTTCTTTTTTTTACCTTTGTCAGATCCCTTCTAAAAACCATGGAAGCAAAGGTCAAAAACACGAGCATGCTTCCCGATGCCTGGGCAGTGCTTAGAGGAGCTGTACCACTGCAGAAAGTGGGATTTTCTTTTTCCAGTGGTACCCTTGCAGCAGAGCTGAGTGGGTTTGGCAGACCTGTGGGACATTGCTCTCTGTTTTAATGCTTTTTTTTGGTTAACTTCTCAAACAGACTTCCTCACAGGATCCGCTGTGTTGGATCTGATCTGTGTCCTTCCTAGCAGGGCTGACCCGTTGAGCTGCTGCAGCTTTATCCTGGCTAGCAGCCTGTTTGCAGTGCTTTGGCATCACTTTTTTTAGAGTGCTGACACTGATTTCCTAGTTTGTAAATGTGTTTTTATGAGAAACAAAAGGCCTTAGCACATCATGTGCATTCCTGAGAATATACCTGTATGACTGTTAGAATAAAATAAAAAAGGGTTGACGTTACCTGTAAGTAAAGTGCCATATGTGATCTCTTTTAACCATGGGTTGAACTCTATTTATTTTGAACTGTGTTCTGGTTTCTGCTTTTGTTTTCAGGGCCTTATATGAGGTCTGCCAAACCTGCTATTTCTTAATCTTTATTTGTTTGCTAAAGCTGGGTGTGTAAATCCAAGGAGACTGGGGGCAGGCTGAGTTATTGGAGGCAGTGCCTTCAATACAAATACTGTTCCTTCCTTTGTTTCCTGGAAAGGGAGCAGTCTGTCTTTGAGTCTGTGTGTACAGATGCTGCACACAGGAGGCTTTCAAGAACTGAAGGACTCTGTCATATTGTAACAAAACTGTTCCATCTTACACGGGTAAAGTAATAATTGGCTGAGACAGCAGTGTGCATGCATATTTATAGGCCACTTTTTGGCCTTGTAGAATACTGTAAAAGCTGTGCTTCATTTTCTGTGCAATCATGTGTAAATATGTTTCTGAGAAAGGATTGGATGCAACCTGATTATTTTTTAACATAACCATAGCTGATACTACAAATTTGTCTGAATTGTATTTATTTACTTTTAATTGACTGGACATCATATTTTTTTTCCAAGAAAAATACTGTTGTTTTAAATGCAGATTTGCATTTCTGGAATGAGTGGGAAGTGGCTAGCAAGATAATGTGATTATATCTGTATTGATCCTTAGCAGAATTCTTAAAATGTTTCTTTACTACCTAACATATAATAGGTAGGATGCTGTAGGAAAGCATCATGACTTTGCTGATGGTCTTTATGCAACATCATATGTTCAGCATAATAAACTGGACAATTTTGAACAATGACTTTAGTTTTAACCACTGTGCTTCTACATATATGTGGGGTGCAAAATCAGTAACTACAATGGTTAAAAGTGATGTTTTGTGACTCACAAAGCTTTACTGTGGGTTTCTTTTTTACCTTGGTAAGGACACGTTTGCAGTGCTAGTTGCGGGTTGCATTCATGTGTAAATCAAATGTTGCTGTATGAATGATTAGCAATTTTTTCCCGTAAACAAGACCTTTTCTGTCTCTAATCCTTTCAGTCCTCAGTGAGCCTAGGATCTTACTGGCTCATGGGCTGGTGTCACTGTCCTAACAAGGAAACTGGAGGTCATGGGGGGAAGTGAGATAATCCAAGGCTTGAAGTGTAGACTAGAATGACTTCACCTGGCTGGAAAACTAGTGAGGCCTTTCAGCCCAAGCTGAGCAAAACCTTTCCCATGGTGAGACAATGGTGAATTTAAGACATGGGATATAAGTAGTCACCTTCCTTCTTGATCTATGGTGGTGGAAAAAATACCTTCTTGCTTTTGAGGAATTGTGGTAGGAAATGGGACAAGAAATGGGGTCTTTCCTTGTCCATTGAAGTCCTTGTGGCCTGCTGAGTCTTCCTTTGTATCCAATCTTCACCTTCATTATCCATGGCTTTTTGGAAGTGGTGCTGGTTTTTGGAGAAGTTTCCTTTTATCCTGTGTGGTAAGTTATTTGTGGTTCTTTGTTCTGCAGAGGCTGCTCTGAGAACTGTAAATATTCGGACAGTTGAGTAGTTCTCCAAACCTACTCAAAACTAAGGTGGATTAATACTCCTTGTGGGTAAAGGGAATGTAGAGTATTTCAACCATCAATTTAAGTTTAAATTGATTTGAATGGAACTGTTGACAGTACTGTTCAGCTGATGTGTTTGATGCAGGTTTGTGGAGACTCATAGGCAGCCCTAGATTGCTCAGATTGCACCCACAGGCAGAATTCTTCAAAAGCTGATGTTGTGACCAAAAGCAGTGGATTCCTGTGTGCTGCAGAGATGAGTTACTGCAGGACATTGGTGGAAATTTGGTTGCAGCTCTGCTTGTGATGGTACTGTAAAACAGACTTCTCTGGTACCTATACTACACCACTGAGGCATTTCCTCTTCAGTTCTAACTGGGTTCTACTGAGTTCTTGTCAAGCATTTGGAGTTACTAAACTGCACTATGCTCTTAATTGATTAAAGTGTATTTTAAAATGAATTCTAAGATGCTTTTGGAAGGTATGATCCTATCTGTTACTAAGATTATATTCAGTGTTGCTCTGTGTCAGTGCAGCTAATCAAAACCCATGTATCTGTGCCAAATGTAATTAGACTTAGAGAGAGCATTTAAATGATAAGAACATAACTCTCCCCTATACCCAGCTGAAGTGAGTTTGTATAGCTTGGATCAAAACAAAGTGCTTTACTGGGCTATAGTGTTCCAGCAACTGTGCTTAAAGTGCTTGCAAAGAAGCCAGAAAGGCAGCATGCTTAGGAGGAACTCAGTGTAAATAGTATGAAGAAACAATCTGATTTATATCAAAGCACACTACTAGGAGCATAAAGGGTTAATTACTATTGAACTAGTGGTGGGTCTGAGCACGATTGCTTCTGGCATAGCTTATGTTTGAAGATGCAAGAGACAGAAGGGATTTGTAAGTTTTGTGAAGCCATGCTCCTGTTAAGCATTTAACTCTACAATGAGAGTTTTTAGTGAATGACTGAATCTCTTCAATGTCAGGGAAGCTTGGGTACTTTTATCTGCATAGGACTGGAGCCTGATGCTTTCTCATTTCTTTAGACATCTGTGATTTGGCATGTTTCTTCATAACATACTGATTACAGTAATTTTCTATGAGGACTTTGGGTTGATAATGAAAAGAACTCCTTAACAGTAAAACTACACTGGGTATTTTCTGCTTTCTCTTACTGCATGTGAGAGTTTTCAGGTAATGCATCTCTTTTTTGGAGATGACTGGGGAAAGGTAAAATGGGTGACAGTGCACAGCCCTTCTGTGGAAACTTTAGGACTGAATATGCATATAGAGCATGACCTGAGGTAGGAGGAAGTTGTGCTGCATTCAGAAGGAAGAAATGGAATTGCTTAATGGAACATCTTCGTTCATATTTTTAAGACTGAATACTTTACCAGTATTTTCCAGTTTCTGTGGGAAGTAGAAATACTGCCTGTGGAGCAATGGAGGGAGGTTGGGAGTGAAGTGGTTTGGACAGTGAAACCACAGTGGGTGTTGGAAAAATGTGGAGCTGATCAGACGAGTTCAGTTCTTATTTCAATTTAATTTTTATTGGAAAAAGACACTCCATGTTGCAACACATCTCAGCAGCCCAGAACAGCTTATTTTCCTTATCCTGGCTTATCAGTGTGATTGTATTCTCTTAGCTTCATTCACCTTGTACCACAAATTTTCCCTCTGAAATGCATTTTCTTTCTGACTGCTTCACTCCTCATTATGCACTCTGCTCAAATTGTGCTCCTGAACACTGATGCAAGGTCTTATTTTGAATCATTTGTCATGTCCTTAATTTTCATAAGGACATGTGGGCTGATGTACTTGATGTGACTATTTGATGATATAATTATAAAGCAGAGAATTCATTTTAGCTTTAGAATAAATACATGATGGTAGATAGGTGGATTTAATGCTACTGAGGTTTTAAAAAATATTAGTATAATCCTTTCTGAGTAGGTGAGCTGATAAAAGCCCATAGTACAGTATGGGAATAATTTTCTTCGGAGGAATGTATCTGATTTTATTCACACAGAAAATTAATAGCTTGAAAATACAGAAAAATAATGTTTGAGAACAAATTGATTCCTGTATGACTGGAGGAGACTTTCACTCAAATTCCATTCCTGTTTCCACAGGATCTCTAAATCTACGTGTAGATATCTGTGGTTAAGGATATTGTGATATTCTGATCTATGTGTTTTTTAAACCATTCTCCTTTAATAATATTCTCTGTTGCTTTTTGGAACAGGTTCATTGGTGTGAGGGGAGTAAGTAGGGTTTTGTGAAAGCCATTCTCTCCTAAATTTTACAGTGCTTCTGTAGAAATTCATCATACCTATGATATAAGCAGGCAGTTTTTTTTACCAAATGTATGGAAAAATGTATTGGAAGAAGTAAATATTGTAGAACAGCATGTTCATCATAGGTTGGTGTTTGGTGTATGTTTTCTGCCTTTCAAAGTGCCTTTGTTAAGACGGTATAATTTAATGTTGGGGGAGGGAGGCTTTTAAATAAGTTAACTATCCATGCATTGTGAATATTAACAGCAGAGACTGGTGGCGAGATGTGCACTGATTAAAAATCCCTCTCTAAGCAGCCTGTATACGCTGTAAGGCTAACTTAACCCCCCTTGTACTTTAAATACAGGGCACTCAAATACACTTGTTTTCATTTTTCATTGTTTTTATTTTCTTAGTTTAAAAACCGTACCCTTTGTTGTCCCAGTGCTCTTGAGGTCACTAACATTTCTTTTCAAAGGGTGTTGAGAGAAGGGTATGGCTGCAGCCTTAGTGCAGAGCATGAGATGACTCAAAATGTAACACAAATGTGTGTCTGAAACTTCCTGCAGGGATACAACTATTGTATTCTCAGCAACTTGCTATAAAGCAAATTTGACTGATAAAAAAGGGGAACCAGGCAAACCCAAACCCTGGTTGTCCTGTTGTGTTTGCATGTCATCCAACATCAGCGTATGTCCATATAGCTAGTAAATATGAAGTAAGTACCAATAGAGTGGTAATTTTGGATGGGCAAAAGTGAGTGCTGAGCAGAAGTAGCTTAATTAAAATTGCAGTGATTTCATGATTATAAGCCACACCATTTTGACTAAAATTTTGGTCCTAACCCAGAAGTGTGGCTTACACTCAGGAGCAGCCAATATATTAACAAAGTTCGTAAATTTGCCAACCTGGAAGTGCGAGCCGCAGGCCAAGCCGAGCTTGCGAATTGAGCACCTGCCAGTAAACCCCGCGATCGTGTGATTGTTACAAATTGGTTACTTTGTTGCACGCGGGTCTTCGCTGTGAACGAAAGTGCGGCTTATAATCCAGTGTGGTTTATATATGGACAAAGAACGAAATGTTGCTGACACCCAGAAGTGCGGCTTATAATCAGGTGCGGCTTGTAATCGTGAAATATCTCTGGTAGAATTTCAAATGTGTTCTAGATAGTTGCTTTAATGTTGCCTATGGACAGCAGTGTCTAATTTTATAGTCTGGTAAGATGCACAACCTGAACTTTCACAGTGTTCAGATTCCCAGAATGTCTTCCAAATAAGTATTAAGTCTAAATAGGTCTTGCTAATAGTTACTTATTTGAATTTGATGCAATCTTCTTACTAGCATATTTTTGACTGTATTAACTACTTTGTAGGATTTGAATATGTAACATGTTATGCATCTTCAGAACCAGCTTTCTGTTCCAAAGAAGTAGGATCTAATGTTTTCCATTGGTTTTCTTGGACTGGAGTGCTCAACCTGTCAGGATGGGAAGCCAGTTCTGTTGAGGGCAGAAAGCCTCCTCATCTGCTGCAAATGCTTTTGCTTGGAATGAGGTCTGAATGGGGGCTATAAACTTCTCTAGCTGTGGGTACATGTTGCTGTCTAGAGGGTAGCACAGGAAGGGAGCTTGCAAGCCTGGATACTTCCCGCAGTCCATTTCTGTCATATTTCCCAGCTATCCAGACCTGTTAAGGCTGTTAAAGAGCATATCCTTCTCTACTATTCTTGGTTTACTGCAATATCAGTTAGAATGTTCAGACTCCTGTCAACTGCACATTTCATGTGCTCTTATGTTATTTTGGGCCTTTGGAAGCAAAAAATTAGTCTTTGGATAGCTTCCAGAAATTGATACATGTGTAATTGTTGACACATGTGTAATTGTTTCTGTAAAGCAAGAGTTGGCCATAAACATGAAAATACTAAATCTTGTACTTCAGTGTTCTTTCTTTGTAGTGTTAGACCTTAAAAATGTCTTCCAGTGTGAAAGAGTCACTTAGCAACAAGAGGGTACCTTTGTGAGAGAATGATGGCAGGGCATTGCTATTAATACTGTGAGCTGATGGAGGCTAGTATTTAAACGGTCTTAGCTCTCAAACATCATACTTTTCTGAAGCTGGAATAGAATCTTAACTATGAGTTGTAGACCTAGATGGTACTGTGCTGGTCTGTGCTGCGGCGCTGTCTTACAGTTTCTTCTGAAGCCCGGAAAGGTGTAGAAATGGAGCACAGCTTAACTGAAATGACTCTAAATCAGACTGCATGTTGTGGAATGCACAAGCCTTTTCATTGTGGGAGTGACTTGAACAATCATATAATTTGAATACCTGGTTAAAAGGGAAAAAAGATGAGAGAATGGCAGATGCAAAATTCTGCTATATTAGCTTAAGTGCTAATGTGTAGGAGGGAGCTTAGTGCATGTATTTTTAAATTTTTTTTTCCTTCTGTGGTTTAAAAGTTTGATGAACCTTAGTTCAGGAAAAAAGAGATTTAAATGTGGTTGGTTACTTTGAATGTTTCAAGAAAGAGCATGCATTTTTGCCAGTAACTCACCTAAAAGCCTTGGTGGCATCATATCATCTTCAGAAGCTTGGACTAATTTGGAGTCTAGAACTAAACAATCTCTGAGATCTATCAGTAAACAGTTTAAGTATTTGCTTATAGTCTTACATGAAAGACTCTTGAAATGATGGATTTTTAGAAATTAGCTATTGTCAGTTGCTTCCTTTTAAAAAAAGTAATTTGTATTTAGTTTTTAAATTCACCTTGTGATGTGTCTTAGAAGATGTAAATACAAATATTTGTGATATGCCTATGTTTGTAAAAGATGAATAGTAACAATTGTTAAGTAAATATTCTTTGTGACCTCAGAACCACTCAGTTTAGGAAATAGCTAAAGGCATAGGCTGTGAGTTACTCAAATGCTTCAGTATCTGTTGTGAGCATGAATGAGTCTTAATATACTGAATAAATCTGTTGCATTTCTTGATGCTTTAGGAGTGTATGTACACTTCCAATCAGCTGTAGATTTGGTTAAAGAAACCTTTAAAACAAAGTCCAAAACAATAACTGCCCTGAAATATTAAATAGATAGGGAACTAAACATGGGATTCAAAATCTTTGTACAGAGGATGGTACATTGCTGTGGGATTAACTGTAAGCAGAAACGGGCTTTGCAATCTCATCAGTGTTTCTGGTGACCTTGACTCATTCCTTTCAGTGGACAAAAAGGATGAAAGAGTCAGATACGCAGGTGATGCGTAGATTTTCTGGCTGAGCAGTCTCAGTACATGAACTGTAAAAATATAAGACTTAGACGTGCTTGGCTTCCTAAAAAATTGTAGTGAGAATCAGGGTTTAAATGTTACAGAAAAAAAATTGAATGATTTTTAAAATGATGACACCATGCCACTGCAGCAGTTACAGGAGAAAGATAGTTGTGAAACTTTTTCTACTTTGTATGCTTGCATACCCTGCCTTTTTGTACTTGGTATTTGCTTACAAGCGTTTTGTCTTGTTTTTGTATATTTAATCAAATGTTGAGACATTAGATGTGTTGTCAAGACAAGGCAGCTAAAATATTTAGTGGGTATTATGACAGGACTCAGTCTGAAGAACAAGGATCTGTATTTCCGCTTAACTTCAAAGTCAGTGTAAATGAGTGCACCTTTTATAAACAGGATAATTTAATGTTTTTTCTCTCTGGCGTTGATAAATCTGTTAGTTATTATTTCCCTGGACTGGGCAGTGGTTTACAGTTTGTTGATAGTGCAGTGCCATCTAGTGACTGCTGACGTGGATGTGGGGAAAGCTTGTCAGAGAAAAGCATTTGAAGAGCCCCTCGCTGTCTGGAATAGGCTTCCAGATCAGGTGGTTCATAACTGCGGAGATGCTGCTTACGGAAGGTTTGAGTAAGTGGAACTATGATCCCTTGTATCTTGAGAGAGGACGTTTGTGAAAAACGTTCTTTGTGTGATAGTGGTTGGAGATGCTGTGAACTGTTCAAGAGGGGGATGGCTTTCTTACACAGTCAGATACAAGACTGGCATTTGCAAAATTTTTCTTTTCAGTTAACAAATTAGTTACTGTAAGATCTTTGGGATCTTTTTTCCCCCAAATGCTGTCATAATCTTTAGTGGAAGGTAACTTAGATTTTTCTTTCAGTGAAGATAAACACTTAAACAGTATGGGTATGTATTTTTTCTCTTTCTTTGCAGCTTGATCACATATTATCGCCTCCACCTATGCCTTTCCGAAAATCCAGCAGTCCTGAAGTGTCTTCGGGCCTTGGAAAGTCTCCTAAATTTAAGAGGCAGTTGAGTGAAGATGGGAGACAGCTCAGAAGAGGAAGCCTTGGAGGAGCCCTGACTGGTGAGTTTGGAGCATGTGTAGTGTCACCTGGATTGGCACTTGTGGAGCTGATGGCACTTTGACCTTTGGTGTTTGCCTTGTGGCTAAACTCTTTGGGGAAGGCATGAGCTCCACCTGGAGTTTCCATAAGTGTGTTCCCTGACTGTTAGTGACATGGGTCATGTTTGAGGTGCTGCCTCTAGGGGCTGCTGAGAGGTGGCCAAGCACAGCCTGAAAATCACCCCTTTCTTGAGATTTGCATGACTTTGGCATTTATCTTGCTAACTCATGTGCATCCATCCATGGGATCCACCTGCATCTTGTTTCCTCAAGGAGTTGAAATGCTTGGATATTGCCTTTAGAGTTGATTTCATTAAAGAAAATGCAATTTGGCATAATTTATGTGGTGGAATACTCACAGGGGAGGAACAGCATTACGAACTAGCCACAAGCTGTGGACTGCAGCTTCTCCTCTGTGGAGCCATGCAGAGGTGGCAGGATGCCTGAGGAGGGCTCAGCCCGCCCCTGTCCTGGTAGCATATTCTAGATAGGTGCTTCTAGGTGCAGGTATTGTGACTGTATTGGTACCTCCGTGGCAGTGATGGTCACTGAAGGGTGATTTGTTTTGATTGTGGAGTAAATTGAATATAAATAAAATAGGAACTTTGTGTATTTCTAGAAAAATAATTTTTAAATTCACTAGAATTTTAATTAAATATATTCCTAAAGTGCATAATGTCTAATAGAAGAATGTGTTGTACTTGGTGAGAGGGATAAGAGATTGCAGTAAATTTACTGGAAGATAGAAATTTCACAGAGTAACATAACCTGCTGAGTTAGAAGGGACCCGCAAGGATCACAAAATACAGCTCCTGGCCCTGCACAGCACCATCCCCAGGAGTCACACCACGTGCCTGGGAGCATTGTGTCCAAACACATCTTGAACTCTGTCAGGATTGGTGCTGTGACCACTTCCCTGGGGAGCCTGTTCCAGTGCCCAGTCATCCTCTGGGTGAAGAATCTTTTCCTAATATCCAACCTAAACCTCCCCTGACAACTTCAGGCCATTTCCTTGGGTCCTGTCACTGCTCACCAGAGATAAGAGATCACTGCCTGCCCCTCCTCTTCCTCATGAGAAAGTTGTTTTATCTGTCTCAGTGGTGTCGATTGATACTAGAATCAAGTACCTGAAATTTAGGTTAGAGGAAGTTGAAATGGTGTTTATTTGAGATAGGACTGTCTTCTGTCTCTAAATTCTATTAATTGTTCAGAGTTGTTTTTTACTTGCAAATGAAAAATGGTTTCACAGTAGATAGAGGTGACTCTTCTCCAGTGAGTGTCTGAAAACTACTTTTAGAGTATTTGCTTTTCTCACTTTTCTCCTACCCCTTTGCCTAACCTTTCCCTTGAAGAAGCTCCAAGAAGTCTTTGTATTCACTGTCTTAAAATCACCTACATGGCTTTTGGTAAACAAATGATTTTGTTCTGAGGAATGTTGAGGAACCTAAAGAACATAAAAAAATAAACTGTCTCACACTTTATGTGAAGGAACAATATCTACTACTACAGAAATTGCTTATCACATAATTGTTGCTCTGATTTTTAGTGTCACCAGGGTAACATCTGTCATTTCCCTTGCAACTTCATTTTTATCATGAGTTGTTATGAAGCCTTCAAAAACAGTGTAAAAGTATTTGTGATCCATATGGGCTTTCATGAAAAGTAAGTGACATACAGCAGACAAGTATCAATTTTGGTAGCCATTTCAGCATAGCTCTGAAAGCTTGGAGTGTAAACTAAACTGCTCTTTTACTGAGACCAAAAACTGCCAGCTGGAGCTGGTGTGGTTTTAAATTTTGTTTTTGTCTAACTTTAAAGTGGAGTGGTGGTCTTTAAAAACTGATCTTTGCCATATAAGCCATGCAGAAAAAGAGGCAGAAGACAGCCTAATCAAAAACAAACATAGCAATTGTACTCTGCTCCCGTAGTTTCTAGTCTTTATCTCTATGCTTGAATTATTGCTTGAGGCCTTTAGAAAGGGAAATAGATAAGCTTTTTGTCTGCATGCAATATGTTGTGCAGGGTTTCATGTCAGAATTTGGGAATATAGTGTGCAATGGTGTTAAACTGCTTTATTACCAATGCACTTTAAATGAACCTGAATACCCTAGGGTGTTGATATCTTAAAATAATTTAAATATCTTAACAGCTTTCATGATACGGATTAAATTAATCAAACTCATTCGGATGACAGAAAGTCCTTTATATTCTTTAGGGATTTTTTAAAAACTGTTTTAAAGAAACCACTGCAGATGGAGAACTAATTCCTAGAGTTGTTTCAAATGTTCAGTAATCTGAAGTTAATAATTTCAGTGTTGCTTTGGTCATGTCTTTATGTACCTTTTTTAACGCACTGAAGTTTTTCTTTTTTTTAATGATTCTTTAATGCTTAAGAGTGGTATGCCATTCTAGTTTAAAACTACTAGAATCATGGTGTCATTAAAAAAAAGGGAAAAAGGGAGGCACAAGAAATCCTTATTTTAAAAAGGTGAGCTGACAAGTGCTTGGTAGGGTATAACTTCTATGCTCACACATTCCCTTCCAAATTTCTATTTAAGGCTTAATGTTTTTGAAAAACTATTCCTGATCCATAAAGGGAGAAAAAACATGGTAGTTGGTAATGATAATAATATGGTAATAATAATAATCTTTAATATCACTATTATTGATTACTGTCTTACTTTATACTTTCGTCTCATTTGTTACTTTTAATGAACCTTTAAGTGCTAGCTTAACAGTGGGTATCAGTTCATTGGAAAATATTTCAGAGAAGTATCTTTTAAATTATTTAGAGTTCAGTCTCTGCCTCTGTTGTTAAAAAATGTGCACTTCCTAAAATACAGTAGGTGGGGGTACGTGAAGAAAGAGACAAGACTCATAGCTTGCAAATTTGCAGCATATTCTTAGGCTGATGCGTGCTGCTTGCTCCAAATGTTAGAAAGGTGAATTGCACTTTGTACTTTGCTTTCCCTTTCCTTTTACTGTTACAAATAGTATTATTGAGCTATAGAGCATAAGCAGTATTAACAATGAAAACAAAACAAAATTTATTTGTGTATATAAAACAGAATAGTTCAATTACTGTAGGGCTGAATATTAATAGAGGTAAATAGATAGGGGTTTTATCTCCAGGAATAGATCCCAGATGAATGACTATTGAGCTTTACAGGGGGGAATAATATTGTGCAGGACATAGGAGAAGAAATAAAATCTGTATTGCTGCTGTATATTGAATGAGACTTGCAAAACCTGAAAGATTACAGTTACTGAGAAGCTACTGTACTGAATTGGCTCAAGTAAATTGCAAAACTCTTTATATATGAGTACAAGAAAAATTGAGAATGATGTACTGGGTCATCAGTACATCTTAATGTGCTGGACATGATGACTGGGGAGAAGAGGGCTGAAAACCTGCAGAGATGGGATATAATCTGGAATTATTTTTGACACAGCTTCAGGGAAACTAGAGCCAAATTTTTTCCCCTGAGTTGCACAGTTTTAAGCAATCCAGCAATGACATCTTTTCAGTGACAAGCAAAGGATGCTTTTCAAAGTAGGAGAAAAATGAAATCAATGTTTTTGAGAATAAATCTACTATTGCATTCTGTTGAAAATTGCTGTGCAGCCATTGATTAAAGTTTGTCCAATAAAAGAAATGAAGAGTGGATCCTGGAGACACCATGCTTCTACATTTTGGGAAACGCCTTTCAATATAATTGTTGCAACAGTATCGCTTTCCTTAATCTTCATTGTCCAGGAAGAAGACTTCTGGAAAAACAAAGACTATGTTTGGAATGAAAATAGCATGTGGCCTGCTATTAGTCTAGCAATTCTCCCTTAACAGTTCTTGTTGTGAAGTCCTAACAGTCCTGTTTAATAGAAAGGCGAGATTAAAGATAGTATTTCATAACTGTGATTGATAAACATATGCATTCATGGGCTAAAACAATCTCAGAGTTGAAGAACTTGAATGTAACTGATGAGTAATTAATCTTTTAATTTGAAAGGTCGTGTTTCCAACAGGTTATAAAGTTTGGGTAACCTGGTGACTTTACGCTATAATCTGTATTAGCCTTTTTCTCTTCTGCTGTGTCCTAACTTCTTTCTTGCTCCAGATTCCCCCTTTCCTGCATGAACACATTCTCATAACAGTGCTTGCCACACCCTTTGTCTGGGAAGTAAACTGGATCTTTTGAAGTTGTGCTTGTGCCACAGAGTGTAAAACACAATCCTTGCACAGGTGTTGAACTGCAGGATCAGCCCTGTCACAAAGCTGAGCTGTAGCTGCCTGTTTTGTAGCCCTAGATTAGATAGAGAGGGAAAAGAGGGTTGCTTCAGAGGGGGTACTGGTCCCCTCTGGGTGCAGGGGCATTGGAGATGTGCTAGAACTAAGAGGAAAGTATGGCTGGGTGAGATGAGCTCTGTTATTCTTGGGACTGTAGACATTTGTTTAATGTGCATGTATTTAAATGCCTCTTGTTGTAGCCTTGGATTGCCTTCTTAAGGATTTCTAATGGTACACAGTCTGGGACTTTAAAACTTGTTTCGAATCAGGAGAAAAGATGTTTAATTAAAAAGCTGCTTTTCTGTGGTGGCTGGTTTTCTTGATCTCCACAAACTTCAAAGGGCTGTCTACAGTCAGAGGGGTTTTGGCTTAAATTGTCTACAGATTTTAGTTTGCTGTGTTCTGAGATGCTTAAATAGAATCCATAGCAGAAGGTAATGTGAAAGGATGAGAAATTAAATGAGCTTTTACCGTGGAGAGGGTTAACCTACCAAATCACTTGGACAAGCAAAACAAATTGCCCTTACTTTCATGTCCCACTGCTGCTCCTTGCTTTGCCTTGAGATGGGGAGTGCAGCCCTGTTTTGTCTTGTCAGTTGCTGTGCAGCATTTGGAGATTGCTGTCTCCCTTTCTACTCCTGAAAGATGTGAGAACGTAATTCTGGGAACAGACCATAATTTGGAGAGTGCTGCAGCTAACTCAGTTGTTTCTATACTGTACTGACAAGTTCTGCCATTATATATATGAAGTAAAAATACACTTTAGCTACCCGTAGTTTGAACTTCTTATATTGCCTACTGATATCTCATCAATAACTAGTTGGAAAAGATGTCCTGGTGGGCTAATTGTGTCTAACTGTGATAGGGCTGTTATCTGCTAGGCATACATTGATTTTACAGAAGTACAGGTAACATAATACATAACAATTTCATTTTACAGAATCTTTAATCCAGGATTCTAAAGCACTCTACATTAGTAAAATTGGTTCATGTTCTTCTGTTCACATATTTGTTGTCTACAGATCATGAAGAGCTGAAACCAAGAAAAATTTGTGATTTTTATATTTTTCTTTAATGTTCTTGCTTTGATCAGCTTTCCACCTCTGAGTCATCAGTTATCTAAATATGCTCAGCAATTGTAGTTATTCCCCATATAATTAATTGGTGGTTGATTTGAAATGAATTTGGGAATTCTCAGTCTGTTTTTTGCTTCAGAGATTCATCACTCTGCTAACACTAATTACCAGAAAGATCAACAGCTTTATGGACCATGAAAAACAAGCTGTTCTCTTATCCGTGGGTTTGCATGTGCTGGCAGGACTTGGAAGAGGAGGCTTTCCCCATTCATACAGTGGAGCAATTGGCAGTAGCAGAATTTTCACAAACATTGGGCTGTATAAATTATCACTAAGATTGTTAAAAATGGAGATTAGCTCATTAAGTCTTACAGTGTCAGCTATTTGGTACAACTTGGTAAATAGGGAAAACTAAACTTGTACAATCATGTGACTTGTACCTTGAAACCTCTTTGGGGATGAGACCTTCCCATAATACACAGCTGCTTGTCATGGTGATGATGTGATTAGTTTAATGGCAGCATTTAAAAAATTACATTTATTAATTATGGCCTCTTGGTGTAGATAAGAGGAAGTGTTCTGTATTTCCTGTGGAAATAATCAAAATTTCTTCCTGTTATGGAAGAAATTATACATATTTACAGGAATATATGAATACAATACATGATAACACCACTCCATAAAAAGCCCAATGATTTCACAGCTGTCTCTGGGGATACAGCTTGGTGGACTCTCTTGCCCTGGCCCCAGCCCCACAAGCTGGGGCACTGTAAGATGCAGGGTAAGAATGATTGCCAATGCCAAAGCTCTATCAGATATGCCTTTTAATAAGAAATTTTAGTTCCTGCATTTTCTTCCCTTCTCATATCAGAGCAGAAGTATTTATGGCTTTAATTGTGATGCATGTCAGGACTGGATGTATCCGGTTGGGAAAGCCTTTTCAGCTGCAGCTGCCTGAGCACTCTCCCCAGCAGCAGCAGAGGGAGAGTAACAGCCCTGCATGGGTGCTAACACCTCCGGGCTCTGGGCTACCAAGGTGGGAAGGTTCAGCAGCCATGTGTGCATGGTTACAAACACAACATGCTTCATTCATTCACTGCCTACCCAGCGCATATTTGGCTCTCATTTGAGTTGCCTTCCTCAAAGGTTTCCTTAAAGCACCATGTCACGTGTTAAACTTATTCCAGAATTAGTAGAAAGAGATGGAAGCAATCTATTCTATAATTACATGGCTGAGGAAATGCAGTGTAGAGGAGTTTTTGTTTGGTTTTTTTTATGCATTCAGTACAAAGCTGTCTTCTCCAGATGAAATAAATATATTCTGCTATGAAATATGCATTTTTAGATGGTTCTTGATGCGCTGGTGTTTGAGATGGCATTAGGTTATATTTGTCATTGTCAGTTACCTTCATCATTTAAAGCTTCAATCAGCCTGCATAGTGGAGTTGATTTTTTACTTCCCTGTGCACCTAGCAAGATAATTTCCATATTCTTTGACATGTCTGGAGTCTGCACCATGTAATAGTCTGAGATGAGAACAGAAGATATTGTATTCCTGTCTCATTATTTTGCCTTTAACTCCTTGATTGCTGCTTAATCGTGCTTGTATCATCAGGACATGAGAAGTTGATTGTTGTTGAGATCAAAGCAAACTGTAGCAGTAGAGTGCCTAATTAGCAGATATGTTTGCAAGCTGCCAATTTTGAAGGAGGGAGAAACAGAGTTTAACCCTCTTTGGGACACTTAAAAAAACAGCTTGAAAATTGTTGAGAGTAATTGGTCATAGTGGAAAAACAAAAAGTGGAGAAAATTAATATTCATGTTAATTTCTGAAGTTTGAGTTGTAGCTCCTTAAGAAGTACCCTAAGAGACATTGAATTAGCTGGCTCAAGTATACTTAGCAGTGTAACTGTAGAAGCACAGATGAAAGAACTTGCCTGGACTTAGCTACATGCTGTATTTAATCAGCTGATTAACTAAATCGGAGGTCTTTGAGCTGCAGTCCTGTTACCTGAGTTCATTAGTGCAAAACTGACTGCTGCATATTTATAATTAAACTATAATTGCACATCAAGAACACAGGATTTATACTCCTGGAGGCTTAAGGCATCCTGTTTTTTCCCTGTGGTCTCTCTCCAGTGGATGTTCTAAAGCAAATGATTTCACCATGTACTTGCTTTCTCCTAGTCAATTGCTTTAGCATAAATTAAATGTACAGATAGAGAAATATTTGAGAACAGGGAAAAAACACTTCCTGTACTTAATCCTTAGAATGCAGGTTGACAACTTGAGTGGAAACTTGTTTTCCAGTGAAACAGGAGCAGGATTTTCTATTGGGAGACTTTACCATTTGAAAAATTACTATAAGCATATAGTGGTTTAATTATGGGGCATAATAGCATATATGTGAGACGAAAGAAGGGGTCACAGTGGGTGCTGTAGAGAAAATAGCGTGTTGACACATCATTTCATGTTTGTCTTAATGTCAGTTATGTGTTGCTGGGCATATTCTTCATAGTGCAGTGGGTGATTTTTGTTTCTTACTATAAATTCTGTCGGCATAACCCCAGATGTTGAGCTGCTGGAGAGCTGTGGGCCAAGAGTAGTCACCACTGATTAAAGCAGTTGTTGAACTGAGCAATAATGAATTTTTGAGGTCCTTTGTGTTCTAGGCAGTTTTGTTGTAAGTCTGGCAGTATCAGCTTTCTCTGACCTCTTGGTGTGCAGGATTCCTGTTTTTGCAAAGGGAACTCTTTGAAACTGTATGTTGAAAGGAGCTTTGTCTCATCACTTGCATGTAGTTTAGTGTGCTTTTTGTAGCATCATGTGGGCAGTGTGTATCTTGAATATCTGTTTTTCCTAATGTTATCAGAGTTACAGAACTGAACCTTAAGATTTCTAGAGCAGGTGTAAGCTGTAGAAAAGGATGAAAGGGATGTGGTAAAACCTGTATATTATGTTTGTGTTATAGAATGGACTGAGTATTGGAACTGCGTATTAGGATTATGAGAAAAGTACCTATTTGTTGTTAAGATAAAAAAAGGAAGCAGTGGAGTGTTCTATCTCTGAGCTCACTGATAAATATTGCCAGCTAATTATTTTGCTGAGTTGTATTTCAGTAGAGTTGTGAGATAAGGAAGTAGTATCACAAATTACAGCTGCAATTGGTAGGGTGGTTTTATCACGTAGTTGCTGGCTAACAGTGCTATTGAGTTAGGTATTTTTGCTATGGAAAACTTAAAAAACCCTACCAACCAAACTGAAACCCCCCAAACCTATCTTTATCCTGCAAATCTAATTAAAGGTTGGGGAGATTTGCTGGTGTTCTCAAATGGATTTCAAATATTATATTGCTGTCACAGTACTTCAAGAATACATTGCAAATAGTCAATATAACTTCAGCAAATATCTGTTAGCAAAGGAACTCTGAAGAATTTCCTAATCAGCAAAATTTTGTACTGTCTTTGAAATGAATTTCAGTGAGAGAGTATTGTTCCAAGAATGAAACATTATTTCTGGAATGTGGTGATTTATTCCTTTATTACTGGTAATTGATTGATAAACAGGCTTGATTATGCATGCCTTTGTATTTAATAGAGGCTTCATTTTCTTTTCATATATATGTATTTTTGGATCTAAACCTTCATTCTACTAGTTTGTGGTCCAGAACTGGATGTGTCCTTTTCCAGTTCCAATTCTGCCAATGTTGGTGAAATTTTAAGGCAGGTCTACTGCCGTTTTTTGTGGTTTTTTTAAAGTTCATAATCTAACCTCAAATTTTTGCCTTTGGTGGACCACATTTATTTCATGCATTGCCATCCAATCATAGAACCATAGAATATCCAGAGTTGGAAGGGACCCACGAGGATCAAATGAGTCCAACTCCTGGCCCTGCTCAGGATGACCCAAAGAATCAGACAATGTGCCTGAGAGTGCTACTGCTTCATCTAATTTTAGAAAGTGAAGCAAATGTAGAGCATTTAGGACATTTTTAGTACATCAAAAAGTGAAAGAACTATAGTGAGTGGAATAGGATATTTTGCACAGGCTTCTTCTACAGTAACAGAAGAAATTGTAATTGAGCGAATTGTAATTTTAGGCTTACCTGAATAATGTTATGTTTAGGGGATAAATTGGCTGAAAGGAAAATATCACCTCCTGCATTGGACTGGGAAAGTGGCATTGTTCATTGACTTCAACCATGTGTAGCTGAATAGTATGCAAAATATGCTCTTTTAACTTCTGGGTGATAGCTAAGACACTTTTTTTTTTTTTAATGTTGGTGGTCATTTGAATTTTAAGTAAAACTTGTTGATGCAGCTACAATAGAGTAAGGCAAAATATTGAAAAGCTTCCTAGTGATGACTTCAAATCCATCCGTTTGTTTACTTTCTGGTTAACAGCTACTGGGAGTGAAGGGCTTTAATTCCATCACTCCTCCCTGCCCCAACATGTGAAAATAGACCCTAGAATTTGCAGTGTCCCCATCATTTCCTAGAGCTGGAATGTCTGCAGGAGTTCAGTTTGAGGCAGTAAAGATAAGTGCCCTAACTTGAACCTAGTGAATACTGAAGTGGGAAGCTCTGCCTTGCACCTGGCAGATGTCTGAACCTGGAGTGAGGCTTCACTTATTTGTGGTGGCAAATGTGGTGGTACTTTGCTTGCAGCTTTGGTCCTCACTTTCTGCTGCTCAGGCAGTCTGGGAGTGGCAGTGATGTTACCAAAAATTTGGTAAAATAAAAAAGTTCTTAACACCAGTGTAGCATTAAGAAGCAAGCATTCTTTATTTTGCCAGATACACAGGGGGAATAGCTTTTCCCAAAGCCGCCATGCATTCTGAGTACAAGGAAGTTCTGATAGTGCCAGAATATGATAATAATTTCCCTGAAATCATTGATGTATTTTCCCTCCCCTTTGTGCATGTGTTCTTCTGTCCTGGGGGTCTTTCTGGTGGTCGCTGGTGGTTGTAGATCCTGATGTTCCAGTCACGCTGAATTGGCAGGGCACAGGGGCTGGTGAACTTGTAGTTCTCCTTCTTACACAGTGGACATTGTGCAGTTCCATAGGCCAGTAATTTTTGGAGAAGAAGCATTGTGTTAGCTCACCAGGTGAAGACAATTTTTCATCTGGTAACAGTGGGTGCTTGGGATATACTGGGACTGCCATTGCTGCTCTTGGGACATGATGGCAGGTGGTGGTTTCAGTCTTTCCTCTGTTCACATCAAGAGCTGTCAATGAACCTGGCTCTTCTAGGGGCTTTTTGTGTGTTTGGGATTCTGCCAAAATTTCTTTTCAGAACATTTTTATGACCCAGAGCACTCTGCAGCAGTGTCCAGTGTTCTCTTCTACTGTGGCGGGTTGCTGTTGTTCTGAGGTAGCTCATGCTCCTAAGGCTGCTCCAAAGATGTGTGGAGTGAGCAACCCACTTGAAACTGTGCTTGACAAGTCTGACTTCTCCAGAGCATAGGTTCCTGAGATAAGATCAGTTACATTTTTAAGTAAACCAGTGAGGGAGAAGCATCTAGCTTTCTGTATTTTTAAAAAATATTCTGTGCTTATATCATAAATACCTATAGCTGATTTAACAAGATAATTAATTGAAAAAAGTATTTCTTGGCCCTTGCCTTAAAGATGTCTCGATGGCAAGAGGCTATTTTGAAGGCTATTACTTCACAGCAGCTAACACAAACACATTGATGCTAGTTTCTGGTAAGTCTGTGGTACATTGTAATCATATGCACAGCTTCATTTTTGACTAATTGTGTCTGTAGTTGCTGTTAGTCCAAATTCAGGTTCTTCCATTTTAGGCAAGTACATGCCTGTCTTCTATTTGCAGTAGTGTAATGGAAAACTACTCCTAAAATTTTAACAAAAAATATTTCTATCAAAAACTTTCAAGATGCTTCCTCTGTATTTCTGCATTTTGACTGGTTACAAATCAGACTTCCCAGCAGTGCAACCTACACTGTCTTAAGTATTTTTGTAAAGGTAAAGTCTTACTTGGATGCCAAAACATTTTCTTAATCACATGCAATTGCTAATTATCAGAGACAAAGTTATTTCTCAACTGTAACTGAGAATGGAAGAGTTGTAGGTATTAGATTTGAGCTCATTTAGTAATTCTCAGCTGTCCTATTATGATACGCATTTGAGAGGGACAGAGAAAGGAGAGTAGTGCTTCAGCAGTAGGAAACTCTTTTCTATTTAGAATAAAGCAAAGCCTGCCTTGTGACTGATTTTTATGGAAGCATTATGTGGTTTTAGTCTCTTTGTCCTTATACATTAAGTCGTTTTGTCCTTATAAGTAAGTCATACAACAAATATGTTCATGCTGAATGCAATGGAAGTAAGAATTAACATTGATTTTATTTGGGCCTTCAACAAATACTCATTACAAATTAATGTAGATGTACAAGAGGCATGTTCAAGGGGAAGATGCCACTGAACTGCAGTGATGTATTATTTATGCTCACCAACAATGATGTAATACTATTAAATAATGCTGAATTATTGCCATTACATCGTCAGTTTAAGGCACCCTTCATCGAAATGCGTTTTGATGAATGTGCTGGACTAACAAGGATTGCATTCAGATATGGGAAGTGATGCTGTTAGTTTCAGTGTAGCTACTTCAGGCTGTCCTGGTATTTTCAGGCACAGGAAGGGAAGTAAATATACAGCAAAGCTTCTGCAGAGCAAGTGGAGGAGGAAGTCAACAATGACCATTTTGGAACTGAAGAGGACAGAGTTAGTGGGCTTCTATCACGGGATGACCAATAGCTTATGAAAGTAATAGGAACACTGCTACCAGTGTGTCAGTAGTCTGGATGCTGGCAGTGTTATATGCTGTTCGTGGACTAGAATACTGAATTAAGAGGGAAGAGTTAAGGTGGAGTTGAAGTCTTCCTCTCAGTGAAACTCTCATTAATTAGTTCACTTAAAAAGGGAAGCAGCTGCTTGGAGCATTAAACTTGAAGGCCGACATGAATGCAGTGTGAAAATAATAATGTATTTCAGGTAGAATTTTTTGTATAATACTGGTATTGAAATCGCTTAGTAAGGAGAAGTGTGGATATGTGTAAATTCAGGGATTATCAAAGAAAATGTAAAAGCAGTAAAATGCATATAGTTATGAATGAAACTAGCAAGAAAAGTGCAGGAGTGCTATAATGTCAAGGGAAGGGGGAAGTGAACAGTGGGAGGGGATTTTCTATTTTTTATTTTTTTTAAATTATTGGCGGAATTGAGGGAGGGTTGATGGTTAACTCGCTTTGGGCAGGGACTGTTTTACTGTGTAATGGCTTAATGCAGTAGGTTAGTGCTGTTCTCTTGATAAGAGATTTATCTGTTACCATCTTTTTGTCTAAGGCCTGGCTCATTTTGCTGCTTTAGAAAGTGTATTTCTTGTATGCCGTTTCTTTGTTTAAAAGCCTGTGTACTATGAAAAGAAAATTGGAGTACTAGACACTCTGCTTGCCTTAATTCCAGTATTTTGTGAAAACTGTGGTACCTTCAAAGCTCCTGTTGAGGGCCAAGATGGGAGGAGGGATCATTCCAGCGATCACACATGCTCACGATTTCACTGGCAGTTTTGATAGTATTTACTGCCTAATTTAGCTTTTCAACAGACAACTCCAACGTTATTTTAAATATTTCTTGGTGTTAATTGTGCAGGAAAAATAATAAAATCGTAAGTGAATTCTTAGAGTGGAGATTCTGACTATAGTGCTGAGTAAATCCACTCTGCTTTTTTGTCAGTCAGGCAAAATATTACATTTCAAGGAAGGGCTTAGTACAAGATTCTGTTGTTGTGTAGGATTGCATCTCCTCTAGCCTCTAGTATCAAGATATCTTAGACTTTCTTTCAGATGTCTGAGGGAGATAAAAACAGAGTAGAATATAGATTACTGTAACGGACAAATAGTAAAGGTGGCTGTTAGAATGCCCTGCACATAAAGGATGGACAATATTAGCTCTTGGTATTTTGGATCTAACACACATTTACAACAAAAAGTAAGTACAAGCATTAATAATACCACTTATTTCTCATATATCTTTGGACCTAAATGTCATTCATTCCTATTTATCTCATTGCTGGGGAGGTGAGGGGAAGGGTTTCCCTCTCTTGCCACCAAGAATAATTCTTTCTGATCCTGGAGAAGCCTGGTGGGTAGAGGGTCTGTCCACTACTGTTTTTTGTTGTCCTGACTTGCTGAGCATTTTTGCATGTAAATAACCTTCTCTTTGTGTACATGCTTGTGTTCAGTGTTGTTGCTGTTCCTGTTTTCTTATCTCACTGCTGAAATGTCCTTACCTCAATCCTTGCTCTCTGCCTTTTGTGTGTCCCGCTAGAGTGGGAGGGAAGCAACTTAGGATTTTCTTTTTTATTTGGAACACTAAGATGGGGAATACCATTCCTAAGCCACAGCAACCTGTGAGAAGGTGCACTTCCTAACCTAAGAGTGATGATGTTCCCCAGTTTTAGAACAAACTTTGATAGAATGAACCTTTTCTTTCTTGAAGGGATTGGGGAAGACCTATTGCTTTTTAAATATTGATTTCTATGAGGATAAAATGCCCTAATATTATTCTATGGTGATAAAGTTGAAAATTACTTGACATAATTTTCCTGATGGCTAGTTCTAGAGTGGATTGATACAGGGTTTCTGAAGGAGTTACAGTAATTTCACGACCATAAGGCGCACCGGACTATAAGGCGCACCCCCAGGGAGTCAGCAAACTTTGCAACTTTGTAGATCATATAAGGTGCACCGGACTATAGGGCGCACTATTTTTTTTTTTGCAGCGAAGCTCTGTGTCGCGCGCAACAAAGTAACTTATTAGTAATGAAATGCCACGATCGTGGAGTTTACTGGCATGTGCTCAAATTTGAAACATTTTTCACAGATTGGTGTGGCCTTTAAACGCAGCCTCAAGCGTCCTTCCTGTGCGTGGGGCCCAGCACTCCCACCTTCCCCCAGCTGGTGAGGTGGGGCTCGGGGCAGCCGCAGTTCCGGGCAGCCACGGCTCACGCCTCAGGGTTGCTGTGGTTCAGGGTGGCTCGGGACCGTCCACGGCTCGGGGCGGCGCGGCGCTGCCCGCTCCCTCTCTCCCTGTGCGGCTGCTGCTGGTCGGGAGCTGGCTGGTGCTGCCCAGCCCGTGCAGCGGGGGCTGGCCAGGGACGCCCAGCCCGAGCGGCGGGGGCTGGCCGCTCCTGCCCCCCCTTGCGACTTGGCGCTCCTGTGGCACCGCCCTCCCATTGCAGCTCACACTTCCGGGGTGGCAAATGTCACAACTTTGTACATCAGATAAGGCTTACCGGACTATAAGGTGCACTTCTGGGTTCAGGGGAAAATTTTAGTCAAAAGGATGCACCTTATAGTCGTGAAATTACTGTACATGTATTGTATGTCTACTTGACAAAATAGGTATTGTTGAAGCATTTTGATGATTGCTTGTTTGGAGCTATCTGGTTGTTGCTGGAAGTCTGGAAACTTCTGGATCCCAGCAGTAGGAAATGTTGGATTTAACCTTCTCTGAGAATTTTGTCTTAGCAGTGTCTGAGAAGAAGAGTCAAAAAGGGAGGAAAGGCATAGACCTCTTTTTATGTAGGAATCATTAAAGAAGTAAAATATATCTATTTAAATGGAAAGTTTGTATAACTTAGGGTTTTTTTCAGTCACTTTTTAATTCTCTTTTTCCTGTCCAGATAAGAAGGAATTAACCTTTTGAGGTGATAGATATAAAGCTCTCTCTGACTGCATATGTCACTGGTGTATTTCTAGATTGACATCAATGGAATATCAAAGAAGTGTGTATTGCAACCAAAGCCTTAAGCTTTTTATGGCACCCTTTTAGTTGAGCATGATGGGAGCCTATGCAAAAAGGGAACCAAAATATGATAGAAAGAGGCAGAGAGAGCAGATGGGTAATTAATTCAGGTTTTCCAGTTCTGGGAAATGTTATCCTAGATAATTAGGCAAGAAACCATTGATTTGTTGTACATTTTTCTTCAAGTCTTGGGCAGGCTGTTAGCAAATTGGGTGAAAAAATGTTTATGGGTTCTGCTTTACCAATGTAACAAAGAACAATAGCACATTTGGAAGACTATTTGGAAAGCGTTACAAGACTATGCTGTGCTGCTGCTTGGGAACTTCTAGCTTCCAAGACAGTCATTTCCCAGAGACCTCTGCACCTCTCTGTGGATCTACTGTTAAAATAAAGTTGTGAAGCTGAGGCATTTGATTTCTTGGCAAACCTGTGCCGATTTACCAGTGTGCACATTCTGTGTCAGTGGTCATGCACATGGCTGTTGTACAGCTGTCTGAGATGACAAGATCAATGAGGTGAAATAAATGTTTAGGCCATGTGGTTTGGAGATGCTTTTCATTTGCTCTGTTCAGTCAAGATCTTGCATTGTGTTTTAGTACTGAGATTCGATTAAAAATAAAAAGTCTTCTGAATTGTTGCTTTGCATCAGCTTGTTGGTCTTCCAAGAGAAGTCAGTTGCTTTAGTAATGTTATTGTGTCACTTTTGCATAGTTTGCAGAGAAAGGTAAAAACTTAAGGTGGACATACTGCCAAGACCAGTATATAGCTTGTTGTCCTGTTTCCTGAAATAGGATGAAAGTCAGCAGAAATTAACAGTATTGATACATGCATGTCATCCTGATACATATGTTTCCCTAAATGTTCTCCTTGATGCTAGTTTGTAGCTCAGGCTGCATGAGCTGGAAGTGTGGTCTGCCTCATTAGAACCTGCAGGGAGACAGTCCTGCCTGTGGCATCACACTGTGATGGGGAGTGTGACCCAGTGTGGCCCTGGGCGCACTGTGTCCTGCCACAGCAAGGAGACACCACTGAGCAGAGAGCACAGGCACTGAGAGTCCCACGTGAGCACTTGGTCATCTCCCCTTACTTGAGACACTGGATAATCATTCTTGGGAATTGAGGGGTATTTATTAGGAAGATTATGAGGAGTTCTGGAATAGAAGCAGAATAGTCCTTATCCACAAAATGGCGTAATTGTCCACATTGTGTCTTGTTCCAGTAAATCTCTCTTTGTCCCTCAGACTCAGAACCTTGTTCTTTCAAGGGGTGAATAGAGGAATATTTCTTAATACATTTTTCTTGTCTTCGTTTTTGACTAGTTTTCAGAGTTTCTTTTGGTTCAGAACTAATATTCCAGATGTTTGTATCTGTTGTTGCTGTAAATGTGTTTCTATGTAGGAAAAAGGTGTAGTTTTGAGAACAGAGAACTGTATCTAATGGAATGGTGATGTGAAGGACTAGCAACTGAATGGCAGGAATTCTGTTGGAGTCAGCTGTGGCCAGAACTGCAGTGAAAGATCTGGCAAGAGTGTCACAGTAAAGTGTCCATTGCATTGCCTCAACTGCAGCATTTCATATTCTAACTCATTCTTTCTGACCTTGACAGGCAAATATTTGCTTCCCAGTGCAACTGGACAGCAGCTGTGGCAGCCTGTAGAAACCACTAACCTTGTTCGGATGCGCTACCAAACACTTGGACAGTCAGCGCCTTCACTCACTGCTAGCTTGGTGAGTAATGTTTTTTCAATGCTGGAAATGTACCAAACAAATTCTGTCTCTGTGTCTGTTGGTGGGAGGATGGGAATCAAACCAGTCTACTCCAGACAAATCTCTCCTCCTTAAGCTGCATTTTTAAAGTACCTAATGCATGCCTACACACAACATTACTTAATATGTTGAGTGCAGCAGAATAACATTCATGGTAGCAGTAAGTCTGAATTGGGTTACTGGATTTTGCATAAAGCCTGAGCTGAATATTGCATCAAAATAGCTGTTTGAATTTAAATGGTTTCTTTTCTTAAAAAAAAGGCATGCAATAGAAGGCAACTGTCCTTTCTCCTGAGCATTCTTTTCTGTCAATGTCTGCTTCCACTTCCTGAAGTACTTTGTCCTCATGAGGAATAGATGTGTGAAGCATGAGTATAATGAAGTCTTTTGGATAAATTGATAAGGGAAAAGAGTGGCAGAGATTCCTCATACACTTGAACTTTCAACTTTTTGGTTTCAAGCATCTATTTTACTGCTTTGTGTTTCTGTATATTAGTATCTTAGGAAGTATTGAAATTTAATGCAGTGCCCTGTGTACTAGCCTATACTTCGTAGAATTATGATAAGATATTTCTTGTATAAAGAAAGAAAAAATTATTAATGCTTTGCCTCTCCCCTTCTTGTTTTTCCTTTTGCTGGTCATTAAAACTTTGTCAATCCATATCTACATTTTAGGAGAAGCTTATTTTGTGATTTGTTTTGGATTTTTAAAGCATGCTATTCAGGTTGAAGGCAGCTATGGTCAGCCAATGTTGAACAGATATCACCATGATACTTTTTCGTATCATACTGATAGATAGATGGCTGGTTTCTCCATGATCTCTCTGATAATATTTCACATGCAACAAATCTTCACCTGTAAATCTAATCCTGGCTTCTGCTTGGTAGTAGTGCTGTTTGTGGCTCTTTAGGGCAGATATGAACTTGGTTTTTTTTTTTTTAGTATTCCACACTTACTGCAAACATTTAATTCTATTGGAAGTTCTGTGCTTTGAGCCCCAATATTTTCCATGGAATTAAGTGTCAACCTGTGTATTTTGTTAATTGTGAAGGAAGTATTTGGATTATGTGAATTTGTAATGAAAGAAAGTAGATGAATGGTGAGAAATTAATTTAAATTGCATCAAACCCACATTTTTTCTTCATTTCTGTATTTGGGAATAAAAATTTTTTTTTTCCAAATTAACTAAATTTAAAAAGGGCTCTGTTGCTGTTTGATGGTCTGTTTCTGTCTGCACAACTATTGGGGGCATGCTGCTAGCAATATTGTGCTTTTATTTTGCTGTGCTGCTTAAATTATAGGAAGAGGAAGATGTGGCACCATTTGGACAGTAAGTACTTTAAATGGTCATAAAACAATAGACTGATGAAAAATTCAGTGAGCCTTGCTTCCTTAAGGGCCTTTAACTCATCACCTATATAGTTTTATGGCATATCTGTCTGCCACAGACTTCTTCCTTCCTGTCTCTCCACATCTTTTATCTGTGCCTGACTGCAGTTTCTTTCATGCTGGTGCAAAAGCAGGCAAGAGCCATCGAATCAGATCTGAGCAGATTGTGCACAGGGTGGAGGTGTAGGTTCCTCAGAAGTATTTATTTCTTATCTGGAACTGCTGATCAGACTTGCCTCCTCAGAAGGTTAATGCTAGTGTCACATAGGCAGAGCTCTTCTTAAGCCTCCTTTGGCAAATACTTTGCTGTCAGGCTTTTGAAGGGCTCTGGTCTTCCCTTAAAAGGGGCCGTAAGTTAGGGATCACTCTCTCTCCTTGCGTATTTTTCTCTTCCCCTTGCAACTGTGGTTTGCCAGAGTTGAATTTGGGAGGCCTGTTGTTAGATTCTAGTAATTGGGAGTTTTTAGTCATAATTAGAAGATAGTTCATCCTTATGTTGAAGAGATGAAGAGTTTTCATGTACCTCTTCACAGTCTGAGTTGAAATTACTTCACATGTATTGTCTTGCTCATCTGAGAAAGGATTAGTCTGTTATTAATTCTTTTACTAGGACTGATCATTCTCACTTGGGTTGATACGCAGCTGAAATGGATCTGTCTGAGTAGTGATTATGAGCTAATATGCACAAGAATGACAAGTGAAGAGGTCAAAGATACATGCTAGTATTTAGTGCACTTGAAAACAGGGTACAAAAGACATAATTTTTCTTCTTGTTCTGTCCATAATTTATTTAAAAAATCACAAAATCTCACACTGATTCACAGGTGTAAAACCTTTCTGTGGGAAACGATTGATTTTTTTTTTTTTACAGAATATTGATTAAAAATGGTCTGCAGGTATTGCTTTAGGGCGGAATTCAATAGCTGGGCATGATTCACTCCTGTAGTATAGGCAGCTGGACTATAAATTAAAAATTCAGTTTCCATGTAAACTCACAGAACTGGGTTAAAAATGTATAGGAGAAGACTGATTTTGTGATGACTGGGTAGTGTATTGGATTTGGTATTAATAATTAATTCACAGAATCACTGAATAATCTAAATTGGAAGGGACCCAAAAGGATCATAAAGCCCAGCTCTTGGCCCTGCAGAGGACAACCCCATAAATCACACTATGTGCCTGAGAGCGTTTTCAGCAAATGCTTCTTGAGCTCTGTCAGGCTGGTGCTGTGACCACTGTCTTGGGAGCCTGTTCAGTGCCCTGCCACCCTGTGGGTGAGGAACCTTTTCCTGATGCTGATAAACCTACCCTGTTTTAATTTGGGGCCGTTTCCTTGGATCTAGAGATAAGAAATCACTGCCTGCCCCTCCTCTTGCCCTCAAAAGGAAGTTGTGACTGCAGAGATCTCCCCACAGTTCAGAGGCAGCTAAGTCATAGTTGTGTTACTCTTCAATTTCTGTCATGAGCATTTTGAACTGTCCATGACAGACAGATTCTATCATGGTGAAACAGACAATGGGAGTCTGTACAGAGAATTACAGTAATTTCACGACTTTTGACGAAAATTTTCCCTCGAACCCGGAAGTGCGCCTTATAGAACAGTGCGCCTTATCTGAGGGACCTAGTGGCAAAAGTTACCA
>PYHW01009486.1:11003766-11019011 GCA_013186435.1 Turdus rufiventris | reverse complement strand
ATCTGATCTACATGTTGCGAATTTTGCTGGCTGTCAGCGGGTGCGCCTTATAGTCCGGTGTGCCTTATGGTCGTGAAATTACTGTACTGTGGACTTAAAAATACTAAGAAAATGATGCAGAATGTCTTCAACACTGAATTGAAAAGGAAAGCTGAGTTGAAGAGTGGTTCTGCTTTTGGATGTTTTTATGGGTCAAGTTGATCTGGTCAGTCTCTTCATCTCCATGGTCAGTAATATGTGCTCCTGGAAGGCAATTCAGTGCTGAGTGCTGAGTTTTGCAGGAGTGTAGAGAAGCTGTGGTAGATCTAGTTGATCTGACTCCTTGCCCTGCAGACTGTCAGTCATCTCACTCGACTTCAGGCATCACTCAGGGTAGGATATATTGGGAGTTAATGTGATATTCCTACCTCATTCAGTGTCCAAAGTTTAGGGGTCATTCTCCTCTTCTCTACCAGTCCCCTGCCACTCCATAAGTATTTTCAAATACCATTTGTAAACTTACTGTTTTGACTTTTCCATTTATTACTGTGAGAAGAATTTTTGGAAAACGCTTCAAAATAAATTGAAATAAAGCCAATTTTGTTAAGTTCTCATTATAATAAGCTGATATGCTTTAAATTATGATAACAAATCTGAAACTGAGCAGTTAATTACTGTTCTGTAGGCAAAACGGTATTTTGTGTGACACAGATTGAATAAAATTCTAAAATGGAATTAATGTTGTCTTGTTAGCTTCATATATAAAAGCAATGGAAACCTAAACATGAAGTGTCTTTATGATACATAATGATAAATGTGTAGATGAAAGGAAAATAATTTGCCCAAATTAACTGGGCAAAATTTCTTCCAATTTGGTTTTGTTACGGTTTAGAGTCAAGCTCCTGATAGGGGTTTTATTGGTTTATTGCTTGTTTGGCTGTATGGTATTCTTTTTTCCTAATTTAAGAAAAAAGTAATCTCTTGCTTTAAGGAGCAGGAAGTCTTTAGTTTTGTTTATCTTTGTGCCACAGGAAAGGTTTCTCACAGTCCAGAGAGCTTTCTGAAACAGCATATTTCATGACTACTTCATGGTAGTCATGCCCGGTGAAGTATTCACATAATAAAAATACGCTATAACAAAGATCCTCAAATGAAACATGTAGATTATAATACTTGGCTTTTAAATTCAGTCAGGACTGGATGTGTGATTTCAGCTTTATGGCTGAGTTTAGATTGGCTATGCCTTCTGTTGTGTGCGATGAGTATACAGCGTGAAATAATTCAGGCTCTGAAAGGCATGTAATTTCTTGGCAATGTGAAAATCATCAGTGAAATGAGTATTAGTTTAATAATGGATCATCTTTTAGTACTTGGAAATAGTTTCTAGTAACATTAACACTAGAAAAGCATTAAAACTTGGCTTTGTGAATGGCTTATGTGCTTTCCTACTAAGCAGTGAAGGGATGTTTTATCTATCTAGGTATGACTGGAAACATTTGCTACTTTTTAGCATACTACTTAATTTTTTACAGGATTTACCTCTTGATTTCTTCCCCGTCCAAACCAGGCATCACCCTACAAACTGCCTCCCCCGAAACAAGAGAAGACTGAATTTGCAAACGTCTGAACTTTGGTTGCTTTTTATTGCCATTTTATCAGTGTTAATTTGCAAGAATGGCCTTATGGAAACTGGAGGGGGCTAATTATATAAAGTACTGGTTTATAAGTTGGATTGCTGAAAAGAAAAAACCTAAGAAATGTTCAATGTCTAGGAAAAACAGTTCTACTTCTTCAGAAAGAGCTTTGCCGCTTCCTTTCTTTTAAATAGTGTAATACTGAAAATGAGTGTGTCTTTGTTAAATATGCCATTAACTTCAGCTAAATTGACATAATGTTGACAGTTATTATGAGAACTGTTTCAAAACTAATTATGCTAATTAGAACTTAACTAGCAGTAATTGCATGTATTCAAACAGCACACCAACACCCTTTTGTGTGTTTTATTCCCCAGATGTAAGACAGCCATTTGTTTTCTGAGAAGCTGCAAAATTACAGCATAGATAATAAATTATTGTGAACAAATAAAATACATTCTTTAGAAGCACTAATTGGTTAGATAAGTGAATGACAGTATCAATTGTGGTTAGCCAACCCACATAATTTAAAAAAGGCTTTTATTGAAATGTTTTATTTTGGAATTGTAGGCAATTTTTCAGATCGCTAATTGTGTTTGATTTTATCTAATGAATATCAGGTGTAGCTGAACTTTTTTTTAAAGTAAACTTCCTTGAAAACTAAAGGAAACTATATCTGAAACTGGTCACTTCAAGTTTTAGTTTTTTCAGGGATTTTGCTTCTTTTCCAGGGATTCAGGTTTTCAATGTTTGAGTGTGAGCAGCTAATTAATACGCTGAAAGTTAATGCACCGCAAGTGCAATGATGGCACTTGTGAGAAGCACAAAAACTATGTAATAGAAATTTGCCAGAGTAGCTAATCTTGGCTTATCTCGAATCTCTCCAAAATAGTTAGCTAGACTTCAGAAACACTGTTTGAACTGAGGAAATTGCTTGAATGCTAAACCACTGTATAAAGTTAAAAACCATATTCTTGTTTAACTTAAAATAGGCTTAACATCTAAGAGTAATTACTGAAAATCTTTTTAAAATGTGACGTTTTTATTCCTATGAAATGCTAAAATTGTTGAGTAGTGATAGCAGGTTTTCTGTGCTTCGATTACTTCTAACTTTCAAGACTAGTGAGTTCTTCTCCCTTGTGTATTTTATTCCATTAATTCCTTACCCTTGAATATGTATTTGCATTCATATTTCTTTGTCTGTATTTGCCTTTTAACAAGTACTTAATTGCAGTTCTAATCCAGGAGATAGATCTAATTTAGTAGTAGCAAGAGGGAGGTAGGTGAACATGCATCTTCCTAGGCATGCCTACATGCTTCATATTTGTACAAGAGGCTGGCATGGACCTGGTCCAGAGCTATGAAACTATAATACTTGGAAAAGCTGATGCAAGAAGTTGGTGACTGGGTATTCTTTTTCATAAATATAAATATATCTCTACATATATATATCACTGTTTTTTAAAATAGTCATGGTATACTTCAGTTTAAAACAAAACTGTAGATTCAGTTGCTTGACAGAATTCTAGATACTGAATCCTTTCCTAAGTCATCTGACTAAAGCTAGTAGTTTTATTAATTCTTATACTTTCTTGCTTGTTCTTGGATGTGGATAAAATACAGACATGGAAATGGCTGGGGTTAGCATTTCTCCAGAGAGAGCACAGCTTGTGCTGCAAATTGTCATTAGTTAAAGAATAATGGGAAAAGTAAGTATAATAACCATCTCTCAGAGTAGACTAACATAGGTTAAAAAGTCCTTTGAGCATATGCAATGTGTTTTTCAAAAATATCTCCTTTGTGGTGAAGTAAGTCACTTCTCATTGGCCTCAGTTAGCTTCCAGCTGACGTGATGTACTGGGCACGAGAGAGAACTGAAAGGGGACAGATACTGCATAGTTTATTAGAGTTGAACGTAGGTATAACCCTCTTCTGTGTCCTGTTAATGAGCCAAGATCAAATACATGTAGGAGCTAAGCAATACATCCCTGTTTTGCATGAATACCATGTTTTTTGTTTTCCAGGTGTCCCATCTAATAATCTTCTTCCTTCATGGGAGACTTACCCTGAACGCTGAAAAGGCTCACTAGGACGGGTTTCTAGTTCTAGATAATCAAGAATCTAGGGCTGTTAAAATTTTAGTCGGCTGAAGATGCCTTTGTTCTTCTAGGTTTTTGTTTGGTTTGTAGGACCCACACAGCTGAGATTGGTAAGATAGGTTAAATATAGTGCCTCACCTCTGGAATTGAAGCTTCTGACTGTGTGTTAGTAGTGGCTCTGAATAAGGGCTTATTCTTATCTGCTGTAAAATTTGAATTGTCTGTGTGTGGTGATGGTAATCTTAAAGTGTCATCTAGAATTGTGTTACCAGTGTCACTTAGAAAGGGGGAAAAGTGGGAAGTGTTACAAAAGTGAGGCTGTGAACTTTTCACCCAGGTAGAATTGGCCGCATGAGAAACAAAGGAGTAGTGGTGTTTGGCAGTAAAACTGCATGACCAGGAGAAATCGATGTGTAATCATTTATAGTGAGTGTTTGAAGTTTAGATGCCTTTCTGGGAATGAAACTTCTTTGGCTTATTGTTGGACTTTACTTAGAGGATAACTGCATAAAATTATAATCTGTGATTAACAAGGGATAAAACTCCGGAATATAGTGATGAACTTCTTTGGCCTTAGATCAAAAGTTTCTGCAACTCCTTAAAAGATTTATAGATGTGGAAATGGAAGGGAGATAAAGAGGTTAGAAAGGACATGAAGAGCAGGAAAAAAATGGAAAAATGACTGACATTTGCAAGGATTGAGGAGAATTTAACCATAATGCTGTCTCTTGTTCCATCTGGTCACAAAAAGCAGACTGTTGCAAACTCATTGTCTCTCAGTTAATATATTAATTGATGCATTTAAATTTTTAACATTTAATAAGAAAATAGTAAACAGCAAGTAGCAAGGACATCTTCCTTTGCTCGAAGAGTGTGTTTGGTTCGATTTCCAGTCTCAGAAGTATGTAATGAAAGTTTAATTTCAATCACAGTTCTGTCTTTAAAATAAACTGAGATAAAGTCGGCATGGATAATAACATGATGAATGTATTGTCTGCATTCAGGATCTGAAGTGAGAGGTGGTTGGTAACCTCAAAGTGAGAACTCCCTGTGAGGTGTGGGTGAGCAAGAGTAGGTTAGGGTGTTGCTTGGTGTTCTTACACGGCAGTTAGAATTTCTTTGGCTGTTCTTAGTAGTCTTAGAAATTTGGTACTCATGCATAATTAGGACAGCTTGATTACTTAAAAAAACATGGTAGAGGACAGGATACTGTTTTGCAGACCTGAATTTTAATAGTGATATTCTATATTGTTAAGAAAGTTAATTTTTAGGGTTGTAAAATGTTCTTCCTAGTGCTGCTATTGCTATAGAAAACCCAATCCCTGCTTTGGCAGTTGCAGTTGACAAAAATGAAAATGTTGAAATTCTTTGAACTTCCTAGTAAAGCTTCCTGTAAAATGATGGGGTTGTTTGGAAGCTGATGACGCATATTCCTTTCTGCTATTTACAGTAATTTAATTTCACGATTATAAGCCACACCCTTTTGACTAAAATTTTGGTCCCAACCCGGAAGTGCGGCTTGTGCTCCAGAGCAGCCAATGTATGAACAAAGTTCTGAAATTTCAAAACCTGGAAGTGCGAACCACAGGCCGAGCTGAGCACCTGCCAGTAAAACCTGCGATTGCGCGATTGTTACAAATTGGTCGCTCTGTTGTGCGGTGGGTGGAGGCAGGCTCCTGCTGGCGGCAAGCCGGTGGTAAGCTGGGGATCCCGCCGGCACTGCAGCTCGGCGGCAACCTGTGGATCTTGCTGGCAATGCGGCTCGGCGGCAAGCCGGGGATCCCACCTGCACCATGGGGGGGGACCGGAGCTCGCGAATTGAGCACCTGCCAGTAAAACCTGTGATCGCGTGATTGTTACAAGTTGGTTACTTTGTTTCATGGGCATCCTTGCTGCAAACAAAAGTGTGGCTTATATATGGACGAAGACCTAAACGTTGCCGACACCTGGAGGTGCAACTTTTAATCAGGTGCGGCTTGTAATTGTGAAATTACTGTATTTTTTGCTGTGGGGCAGCATCCTTATGTTAAAGGATACTAAACAGGGCACAGTTTTACATTGATGAAATAACATTTTATTTTCATTCCTGTAAGACGACATGTTCTCATGCCCGTGATACTTGCAGAGTGACTGTAATGTAGCAGAGGATGGAAGCAGACAGTGTGGAAACAATAGCTCTCATTCCTCAACCTGAAGTACTCCCTTGGTTCTGATGATAGCTGTAACTCTGAAAACAAAGAGACTCAGATTGAGTTGAATGACACTGCTGACTTACAGGCACTGGAACAAATGTAGTTTTTGTGGATCTCTGGTGGGAATGAACATTCTTCCTAATTTATTTATTTATTTAAATTTCCACAAAGCAAAAGTATGTAGCAAGAATTTTTCCGAACACATAACAGAGTGCTTTTGTGTTGGATGATACAATGCTATTGCTAGTCTTTACAGTTTTAGGTTTAAAAGCAGCTGCCTGGAGCTTTAGGTGGGTTGACTGCCACAGTTGGCTTTGACCCATGCTACCGGGTATTTGTAACTCTGGTTTTTAGTCAGACTTTCTTGTACATTCATGTGAAACCAGGTGAATTTCTGTAAAATACACTTTTGTCTTGTGGAGGCAGGTGGGAATGTGGACTTTGATATTTTTTTACCATACCTTACGTGTTTGTATTCTTGCAGTGGCTCCCTTGTTCTGATACATGGTGATTAAAATTGTTCTGGCTTCACAGGTGCGATGCAGTAATCATGTTTGCTTCCCTCTTCTGTACCCTGCCACAATGGACTGAGGATTTTTAGCATCGACTCTGTTGTTGTCTCAGTAAAGCTAGGAAGTATTGTGGTGGTTTTTTTTTCTTTTTTTTTTTTTCCTATTATTACAGTGTGCCCAATTGTGCATATGTCTCTATCCAATTCTATCAGATTTTCATAAGGCAATAGTACAGTAAGATCATTTAATCTATTAAGGATTTTCTTCCATTGTGTTGTGGAGATTAAGAAACTAGGTAAGTGCTCAAGTTGACCTAATGTCACTTGAGTAAAAGATATGATAATCAGCAGGAGATTGGTTAACTGCTACTCTCTCATGAATACGTTTAACCTCTTGATCATGCGGAATAGCTGCAATTATGTGGTGCAATGGAAGATACTCAGTATTTGGTCAGTTAAACTCAGAAATTATGGTTGGCTTTGTAAAGCATGGAATAATTTTGTAGTAATAATATAGACTTGGCTGATCACAGATTCCTTTTTCTATCTGTTAGGTTTTCTGTTTGAGAGAGGATGAAGGTGGTAAGAAACAAAGTTGAATTATGAGATTGCCTGCTGTAAACAAGGGAGAAAAAAAAATCAAGTTAAGTAAGAGAACTAGCCTACAGCAGAAGTGGAGTTGGATCTCAGTGTATTTCATTATTCTCATAACATTTTTTTCTTTCCAGTAAAAGCATATCCTGAACAAACATTCCTAGCATGATATTACTTTTCCAAAAACCTGTAACTGTGAATAAATGTTTTTGGCATGCTTGTTATATGTCCTCTACCTATTAAATATGGGATTGCAGGTAGTGATCGTTAGGAGAATGTACCCTTTTATTCCAGACTTCCTTACTTTGCTGAGTTGTAGTGGAACTTCTGTCCAAAGGGATCAACACTTTGGCAAGCTAAACTATCTCCTGAATTAATTTCAATGTTGAAAGCTTAACTATTGCTCTATAATGAAGGAGAGTGTTTTTGCAAAGCAGCTGGACCCTGTATAGTGGAAAGTATTGAATCCTATAGTGGAAGAAGCAGCCAAGATACATTAAGAATTATGTGCCCTTAAGAGAAAGTACATTAATATATTATCTCATTGAGAAAATACTGCATTATTGCAAGTGTTGACATTAAATGCTTCTAAAAAGGAAAATGAGGCATCAAAATAAAGGAGATTAGATGCAGCATTGCTCAGAGTGATCTCAAAATAAGAACTTAAACCTTACCAAAGTTTAATAATATTGATTGAAATGGAGCTTGTCTTCTACTGATTTCACCTGAGAATCAAACTTCTAAATGTTTAACAGGGATTATTCCAAAAGTAATTGCTATTGCTGTTTTGCCATGAGATTTTTTAAAAGAATTTGATTCCTTTTCTGTATACAGAATCTGAAATACTCCACTGAGCTGATTGTTACAAAAGCCTCGACTCAGAGAGGTTTTTATTTGTTCTCTGAAAACATAGCTGTATGTGTGGCACTTCAGATTTTAAGATTCAAGATGGCATAGCTCCTGTATGTTTGATGTTCTTTGGAGAGATAAAGTGACAAATAGTTGAGCAACTTTTGGAAAAAGGGAGAACATAATATGATTGTATGTGTATCTCAGTTCTTGTTGAAAGGAGATGAATGAGAAATACAGACTACACTCATGATGTGCCTGTCTTTTCAGAGAGAAATTTCTTTTATGCTGTTGTGTAGTTACGGAAACTTGCAAAATTGGAGGGCTCACTACCTTTTTTGAATCTGATCTGGCTATGCCTTTTGATGGAGTAAGAAACACAGTATTTGATGGCAAAGGCAAAGTGGATGAAGCTTGCATGTCCATTGTGTTCTTGTATATGTTCTATCACAGAAAGAGAAGTTGATAACCTTATTTAAATAACTTATTTGAAAAATAGGTTTGCTTCTGCAAGTTATTTTTCTTCTAATATTTTCGGGATGGATTGGTTACCTAAGGTCACAAATTAGCCCTCCCAATGAGTGGTGAGCCCAGCAAGTTGGTGCAAGTAGGATTTTGTCCTGCAGGTGGTAAAAAAACCCATTGTGTACCCACACTCTCCATGGAATGTGGCCATTCCTGTGTATGTAATGGTGACTGTTGGCAAGGTACACATGCTTTCATGGGCTGAAGTACTTTATTTTCAAGAACCTTAATTATAAGTAACAGAATCAGTAATATTTTTTTTAAATCAAGAAACAGCAGCAATCAACCCTACTTCCTTAAGTGTAATAAATTGTTGCACCCGTCTACTAACCTGTTTTGTGATTTGTGTAGGTTTGTCAGCTCTAGAAGAAGAGAATTAGAGTTCTCCTAACAGAGGAATCTCAAAATTTCCCTGCATGTGATTTGTATTTTTAGTAATATACAGTGGGAATAATGAACTGTCTCTTAATGCATCACTGAACCTGGTAGTTGGAGTGCATCTTGGACATGTCACCAGCCAGCCTGGATTACCTGAACGTAATGTGGTAAATTGGAACACAAATTCAGTGGCACTCTGTCAATCCATGCAGTAATTATTGCCCAGAATCACAGAAGAAGAGATGTAAATGAGGAATGTACTTCGTGTGTGGGGGTAGGTTGTAATACTGAAGGAGGATATAGGAAAAAAACCTGGTGAGAACTCACAGTTTTATTGTCAGGCTAGCAATGCCTTCTCAGTGGTATGGCTGGGGACTCAGAGGTCCCTTGAAAACATTTGGATGGTGGAGCATGTCTGTTTTCTTCTGTGAAGTGGTGGTTATCATGTTGCACCAGGAAAGGGAGTTATTGGTTTCATATGGAGCATTTATTCTTTACTTTTTCTAGGCCCTTAGAAAGCACGTTAGGCAAATGTATACAGGACCATAAATGGCTATATAGATGAAATACTGTAACTTTTCCACTTGGAGCAATACATATTTTATTATTCATAGTGTCTAAAATTGTATATAAATTACTTTGCCTTGTTAGTAGTTAATTATGATGTTGGGGATGTTAACTTGATTGTGTTAGATTAATTGGTTTCTCAGAATTTCAATGTATGTTGATAATCATTAATAAATTGGCTTTATCAATCTCAAATTTAGACAAGGCAGCTCTAGCTCCTAACACTCTGAAGTGTGACAATTACTTTCTCAATTACTTAAAAGTAGTGTGCACCTTCATATGATATCATTGCATAGCTTCTATGGGTAAATAAAGTCTTGGAAAATAGATATTGAAAACTGAGTGATGGATTTTCATTACCCCATCTAAGGAGTGATAAAGGTGGCCTATGTTCCCACACTGACTGAATATCTTAAATACACTTTGCTGTTAATACCGAAACAACAACCTTTCCTGTGGTTGTATGAGAAACTTCTTGAAAAATATGTTGCAGAGGTACAGTTCTGTTTTCTAGCCTAGATGTACAGACTTAAGGGATATCTGTGGTTTTGGGTGGATTTCAGCATCCCTTATTTCAGTGATGGTGTTAAGTGTTGGTCTGTCAGTTTTTGCTGCTAATTTTCATGGGGCATCTCGCTTCCATTGCTGTAGCCGATTTCAGTGATAGTTGACAGATAACAGAGCTTCCAGAACTTGAAGGAACAAGAGGCAGATTGATAGAGCTGTTACCATAACCCTTTTCTCCTTAGATAAGATTCAAAACATTACATTGAATAAAACTCTTGGGTTGTGTAAAAGTACACAGTGATACTATAAGGTTTGGACTTACTTAAGATGGCTAGAAGTTGATCTGTATAAAATTATTTAAAGATAACCTGAATTTTGTTTCACTTGCATTTTATTTCACATCTATCAAATTGATATAAGAATTATATGCTCATCTTCCATCTCCCAGCACCATACATGGCTTTTGCTTTCATGCTTGTGTGACATCCTGTGATGATGATCTGGTATCCGTTAAGATTCTTATGAAATCCCTTTTTCCCAAGGCATTGTGGAGTGACAGTATGGATGGTTTGATGTTGATATATAGATGCATGGGACAATTAAAAATTTCTGGGTGATATTTTTAGAGGTTTTTTGTGTGTGTGTTTGTAATAGAAAAAAAAGTACCGTGTCTGCATAGGGTGTTTGAAATTCAGTGTAAAATATTGGAGGTAAATTCCTTTAGGAACTGAAACTGTTTTCAGAATACTACAGAAGAGGAATTTTGCCTAGATAATTTCTTAATCGTATGCGGAGTATGATTGTTTTGGCGTGGAACATAAAGGTGGCTTAATTTCTTTTATGCCCATTCAGAAAAATAATCTTGAGCTTCCTAGTGGAATTGTAATGTGGTCTTCCCTTGACTGTTTATTCTTTAAACTACTACAGAAGCACAGAATAACGTGGCTGGGAAGGGACACACAAGGACCTGTGAGTCCAACTCCTGGTCCTGTGCAGGACACCCCAAGAATATGCATGAAAGCATTGCCCAAATACTTGTGGAACTCTGTCAGGCTGTGACCACTTCCTGGGGAGCCTGTTCCAATGCCTAGCCACCCTCTGGGTGAAGAGCCTTCTTTTCTAAATCTAACCTAAAATTCCCCAACAGCTTCATGCCTTTTCCTCAAGTCCTGTCACTGGTCATGAGACTGAAGAGATTGGTACTTGTCCCTGTGCTTCCTCTTGTGAGGATGTTGTAGACACTCTCTCCTTGGTCTCCTCCAGGCTGAACAGACCAAGTGGCCTCAGCTGCTCTGGCTTCTCCTACAGACCCTTCACCATCTTTGTTGCCTTCCTTTGGAAGCTCTCTAATGGCTTTTTTGTCTTTTTTGTACTGTGGCACCCAGAGCTGCCCCCAGCACTCGAGGTGATGCTGCTGCAGAGCAGAGCAGGACAATCCTCTCGCTTGCCTGGCTGGTGATGCTGTCCCTGACGCCCCCAGGACAGAGGTGGCCCTCCTGGCTACCAGGGCACTGCTGGCTCATGTCCAACTTGCCATGGTCCTCCTTTACTGTGGGGCTGTTCTCCACTGAAAACCACAAAAGCAGTGTTTGCAGGAGTTTGTTTCAAAACCATCATAACTACAACATCCACATGCTGTGGTATACTCTAGTTGTTCTCTCTTCTCTAATGTGCTTAGAGAAAGGCTGCATAAAAATTAATGTTAAACAACTTCCAGGTATTTGTAGTTGTAGTTTATCCAGTTACCTTGACTTCTAAAATTATGGTAGTTGAAATATTTTCATTTTCCTAGCAAGTTAGTTGAATAGTTTATCAGTGGATGAAAATATGATGAAAAGCTCTCTTTTCACTTGTGCTGGAAAAAAGTTCCTGTTGTTTTGGATTGCAAGTTATCAGAATATAAGGCAATTATTTCATTGCTTGTTATGTATTCTAAGCATATGAATTTTCACATTTAGGAAGAAAATAATTATTTTTAAAACTCAGTGATGGTGACTGGATGCTGGGTATTTAAAATATTGGAAATAGCCCAGACAGAGATAGATTTAGGGGCAAGAGTACAAATGGGTTTTATCATGGTGCATAATTAATATGATTTATCATATGCTACCACCATGTGTAATATGGGAGTGGCAGCCACACATGGGATATGTGTATGCATAAAATTAAATTTAAATTAAATCTGCATTGTAAAACTCTAGTTACATATTCATATATAGTTTTGCACACTTAGGTTTTATCTGGTTGATTGGCTGATTTTAGTAATGACAGTGATTTCTACATTTTCTTGGTTTTGTCAATCAATATTATTTTCTAAGTGAAGCTGTATGATTAATACAAAAAAATGGCAGTTGAATCAGGATAAAAATTTATGTAATTGTCCTGAAAAACTATCTTCTACCATCTTTCCTTGCAGCTTTAAATAAACATGGACTTAGGAGTATGTATCTAAATTAATTCTGAAACATCCTTCACATTTAATCAGGTCAAATGCTTCATTTATAGGGGAGAACAATTTTTGGTGAAATTTGAGGTTGATTACTGTTGTCCTAAAATAATTTTGCCTTCCATGATGGGGTGAAGAAAAAAAAAGTTCATTTTTCATACACTGTACACTGTGTTTTGTGGTGCATGTAGAATTGAACTACGCCTTTCTGTGACAAGTGATGGGAATAAATATGTGAGGTATTTTGCTGTATTTAGTATATATAAATATAAGGATAATTTTATTAAAGTGTTTCAAAGAGCATGGATTTTTCTTCTAAAACACAAATTCTTCCATACCACAATCTCATGTGCCATAGTTTTGATGGTGAATATAACTGAAATAATAATTTGAAAATAACGAAAGCCTCTAGAAAAAAAACTATCAGGCTACATGCAATTTTAAACATGAAGAGGCACTTTTGGCAATAACTAAAGAGATTCCTAAATTGTGAGAAAATTCAGTGGATGCTTTCCTTCTTATGTGCAAACCCCCCTGCCTTTCAGTTTCCTCTAATGCACTTTCATAAAATGCAGCACAAACCTAGGAAAATGACATCTCTGGAATTGACAGTGAACTCACTTCTCACTGAAAGATAGTTTTATACTCTTCTATTTGGGATTTATCTCATCTTCCACTGGAAGGCAGTCTTCTCTTTGTTTCGTGCTTCTGCCTTCTCGTATTACTTAGGTAGCTGTACCGATGACCTTCAGCATATTGCAAAACTTGTTACACTTGAACTCTGCAGTTGGATAGTTTCTTCATGCATGTGCATCTGTGCTTTGTCTGCCTATAATCCTTTCTGCCAATTGTCCTCCTGTGAAATGATAGCTTCTTTGATACTCGAGGTGTTTTGTTAGGTTGTGGACTTTTTGCATCAGTGCCTGTCAATGACACATTAATTCACAGTATGACTTCCTTGTGCTGTTGTTCAGTAATGACCTCTGAGCTAGATGGCATTTTAATTCATACATAATACAGGTAGATAGGCTGAAGTGATGGACTAAATGTTGGACTAAAGCTAACTACACTTCAGTATTTCATACTTTTAAAGGAACTAATAAGTTGAGCATTGGGAAATTTTATATTTCAGTGATTAAAATGAAACTTGTGCAATATGTTTAAAAATTGGGTGAAAAATACAAACAACCTTGCAGCTGAAACTTGCAGTGTGTCATGAGAGACAAATGGTAAGATTTTGTCTCTCACCCTTGAAAGTTGACAGTCTTTGGTCAATTAATTTTTGCCACCCTTACTGGAAGCATGTAACAGCATTTAGATTGTCATTCTGTTTTTAGAAACAGAAACACAGAAGAGATATGATTTGAGGACACATGGATGTGAATGATTTGGATAAAGTTTAAAGTGTTACAAGAAGAAAGAAGATGACATTTTGAAATGGAAAAGGGAAAGCAGGAATATTGGGAACCCATGGGAGATAATGTAACATCTTTTTCCTGTGTTTCAAACAGATGAGGGGATCTAGTAACTTTTTAGTTTCATTCTGTAAAGCAAAAAAGTTTTCACGAGGGTCAGCATGCTGCTTGAAGAGATACTACTCTTGAAAAATGAATTCAGGAGGGATGAGTAGTGTTTGTTACAGAGGAAGGCTGGATGGTCACTTACCCCCTTTTGGCCTACAAATTTGTACATCTCTCAGTGCGTTTGATTTTCCTTGTCTCCCTCTTGTGGAACTGGAGTTTTGGTCAGTATGAGCATCTCCTTTCTTAACTGAAATACTGCTCTAATCCTGTAACTGAAGTCTGTGAAGTTTTAAGCCATTCACAGTGTTATGATACATTTGGAGCTGGAGACATGGAGGGACAGGGAAGAGGAAACATGTTCAGGTAATGTCACTGTGTAACTTAGAAAAACACTGACTGTTTTTTTAGAATAATACAGTTGGAATTATCAGAGAAATGTAGCTTAATAGCTGAAATTATATTTTAAAAAATTGTAACAAGTGTAAAACAATAACATCAATACATTTCAGTTATATGAAGAAGAGTTGAGGGTTGGGGGCAGGGAATAACAGCCAGCAGCCTTTTCTTTCTCTGTTCTTTAGATAAGCTGTTACTGCTCAGCGTTATCCTTTCAGCAATCTTTCATTTTTTTTTTGTTCTAAATGCCTTTGCTCCTGGCAGGTTTTACTACTATGGAATGTACATGGACTACTTCTCAAAATGATGCAATCTGACAGGAAATCAATATTTCTTTTTCATACTAGATTTAAGGGTGTGATTGTCATAGTCCTCTTCTTAGACTGTTAATGGGTGAATAGCTAATAGTATGGTGACAGCTTTTGGGGTGGGAGGGAAGAAAATCAGTGATTTGATTAACAGATTGGCAGATAAGAAGACTCCCCACCGTTTTGCTCTTTAAAATATGTGCTTTCAGACATAACCTTTAAGGATCTGGCTAGCTTTTGACGGAGAGGAGTTTTCCTTACACCCGTCGGGTCAGCTGAGCTGATCTCGGCCCTCGGGCCGCGAGCCCAAGGTCACAGCCGGACCTGCTGGCCGCGGTGCCTGCACCCCTGAGACGATGCGTCCTCTCTCCGCGGGTTCTCCGCACCCTGAGTGGGGAGTGCAGTGGGGCGCGGCTTCTTGCGCGGTGCCTGTGCGGCAGCACTGCGCTCCGCTCGCAGAGCAGAGCCGAGCAGAGCAGAGCTCGTCGCCGAGCCCTCGCGGCCCGTGTGGCGGAGCGCCCGCGGCCGGAGCGCCGCCGGACTGCGCCCCGAAGTTGCCGGGCGCGCACCTCGCGCGGTCACGTGCGGCGGCGGCGCCAATCGGCGCGGGCGTGATGTCAGCGCTCGGCAGCTGCGGGGATGCGGAGCGGGGTCCGGGCGGTCCGGCATGGCCAGGCGGCGCCGCGCGGCGTGAGGGCGGCGGAGCGCCGGCATGGACGAGCCGGGCATCCTGCGGA
>PYHW01009486.1:10978174-11003716 GCA_013186435.1 Turdus rufiventris | reverse complement strand
CGGGCGCTTCCCGGCCAGCCGGCAGCGGCGGCGGCCGTGTGGCTCTCGCCGCCAGCCGCGCTCCGGGCCGGGCAGCGGGCGGGCATTGCCGCGGGGGTGAAAGTTTGGCCGCGCTCGGCGTTCCGGCTGCGGCGCACTTGGTCGAACGGCGGGGTGGGCGCGTCTTCCTTGCCCGGGCGGCTTCGGGCTGACTTTCCCGCTGGCTTCCCTAAACTCTAGAAATGCTCGTATCCCAGATGGGGTGAGGGCTATGACACAGTGTTGGTACCGAGTGTTTTTTGGACCCAAGACTCGCACCGTATAGCCGCTCAGGTTAATGCATAAGCCCCTCAAAAAATTAAAATGTGCCTACTTAAACACATATATCTGTTGGCGGAAAGTGTATTAATAAAGAATATGTGACTGCAGCCGAATAGAGGGAGTTACTTTTTTAATGTTTCACCAAAATGGAGCACCACCTCAAACTACATCATTACGGTCCATTGTTCAGAAAGCCCCTTTGCTCAAGTAGCTCTCAGCGATGAATGTACTTCCTTTCTTTTGTTTTCCTCCACATCTGCAATTTCAATGGGAGGAGGGTGAAGAGGAAAGTCTCCATACATTTGGGATCGTTATTCTTAAGTAATGTAAACCCCCATGAAGCGTTTAACATGTGGTGAACTTGCGCAGTTCTGAACTTTTTGGTCAGACACCCTTTTTGATCAGTGCTTTCAATTTGCTGCTGATCCAGTTTCTATTAGATAGATGTGTGCAAGTACAATATGTAGCACATGTTGTCATGTAGCATACAGAAGTCCTCAGATTCTCTTGGGCCTTTTAAAGAATCCATTAGTTTTTCTTTTATTTTTTGTATGATAGCACTTGCTTGTGGAAAGTGAGGTAACTTTCATAAAAAGATTTTAATACTTTAGTCAGTCCTTGCATCCTAAATATTTTCTATCAATTGACTGCTGAGTAGGAGGGAGAATCTCTGCTGCAGGTTGTCACTGTGGATGACAGCCTTAAAAGGATATAAAAGTTGCAAGAGATAGATATTCGTAGTGAAACCGGATTTCCTTCTCTTAAACCTGTTCTAATCCATTTAGTAGTGTAAACCGGATTTCTGCCTTTTGACAAGAATTGAACAGCCATCTGATTAAATTATAACTTAAACCTCTATGTGAAAGAAATGTGTTGAGTTCTGCAGATATTATTTTTATTTTATTTTCTGTGACTTTAACAAAACAATTTTGAATGAATACCAAAAATATTTTACAGAACAGCTTACAGCCACCCAAGAGTACAGAAAGTTATCCAGTGAATAATGCAAGTACCAGAGGGGCCTATTCATGCTTGCAGTGCCTGCAGTTTTTGAAGATGTGTACTTTATGACTTGGGATCTGGTCCCAGAATGAAGAAAATCAGCCAGTGGTCAGAAGTGTTAAAATTGACACACTATCATTTAGAAAAAGATGGGAGGCGGTAGAAATGCTATTTACACTCAAGTTGTATTCATTAGACCTTAAAGTGAATCTGTCTTTATATTGTCTTCTCGCTCTCCTTACGTTTTTCTGTTGCTTTGTTTCTGTCTTCATCTGCTATCTATGTAACTAGCCTAGAGATTGGTATGGTGATCTTGTGAGCTGTTATATGACAAAGGGTGTTTAAGTTCTGTTAATAAATATTAAGTGTCTGAGTTGTTTACTTTGCTGCCTTTTTGAATTTATAGTAAATTCCAAAATAGTGACTTGGTTGTTATAGTAATTATAGTAATAGTATATGTTTTTACCATAAAAAACCCCCAACCCTTAATAACTCTTCTGTCTTTGTTTTCTGTTGGAGTAATCCATGTATTTTTGCCCCTTCTTCTTTTTTCGTATTTATTTATCCTTTCTTGTAAAGACGATTGAGTGTATTCTGAAAGGGATAAACGGAAAAACCTAAAAAAACCCCAAAACAAACAAACAAAAAAACAAAACTGCAAAAACCCCCACAAACCACAAAAAACCACCAAACCCAAAACACCCCAAAAAACCCCAAACCCAAACAAACAAACGCCCCTGCAGCAAAACACTTCCCTCCCCCTCCAAATAGCAAAACAAACAACCCCCAAAAATACAACAGGGGAAAAGAAAAGGAAATTTTCTGAGTTAAGACTGTTCTGAAATACCTGTAATCTTCAATATAAGGTCACATCACTTCATATAACTTTGTCAGTTCTCTTGGTTAGAAGTAGAAATGTTAAAAGCAGCTAAATCTGCTTAAAAATATGCTTTCTTAGGTGAAGGTATGATCTGAAGATATAACGGTAAATAGCATATGAGCAAATTAAAAGTAAAGTTAGTTTAGCTGCTGTTTTTCTTTTTTCTTTGTACACAGTTTGCTTCAAAGCTTGATTTACAGGACACACAAACCATTTCCTTTTAGACGGGAACCTCATGTAGTTGTGTTTAATGCCTTGTACCATCGTGCTGTGTTTAAAAAAAGCCAGGAAGCAGCTTGAATTGAATCTCAAAGTATGAGCCTTAAATAAATATGTAGACTTGGATAAATCTGGTTTCAGCTTGATGTGTAGAAGATTTTTCTGTTGCTCAGCCTTCTGAGAGAAACTGAGCCTTTAATTTGTTGCAAACTGAATACACATATCTACTTAATCTTACTACAACCTCTCTCGTGTCTATAGTTACTTACATTGTTTGTATTCATAGGAGAATAAAAACATCTGAATCGGTAGTATATGCTCCTTTTCAATGAGCAGATTCTGAAGGTTTAAATTGCAAAGAGGACATTTTTGGTAGAAATCATTATGATAAAATTAGGGTTTCTTTCAACTTTTAAGTTTTTAAAGTGCAATTCAGTATGGATTGAAATAAAAATTTCTTGCAAATAAATTTGAAAAAGGTGAAAACAGCTAATTACTTCTTGGACATTATTAATTACATTCTTAATTACCATCTGCTAACAGCCTGTGTTTGTAGTAGTTTGACTAAGCAGTGTGCTTCGTATTTCCTTAAACCATTGACTCTGAACCTATGTGATGGTGGGTAAAGGTAGCATTTATTTCCCTGAATCTGCAAGGATATGGGAATGTGGGAGAAACCTGATGGCCAGAAGCAGGCAGCTTCGGTCGTGCTTCCTGTGCCAATTAAGCTTTCACTTTGTCAGACAGATGCTTTGGGCCTTCACTTTTCTTTTTGCTAATTTCAGTTCGCCTTTAAGTGACTTGTAAACAGTGTCTTGTAAATCTGCGAGTAATTACATGAGCTTTTGTAATTAGACTTGCGGAGAAATTGACCAAGAGCAGAAAAAGCAGCTGTACGTGAAAGCTCTCAAAGAAAATGCCCTTATTTCTTTTCTTGTCTTTAGGTATACACTGTTTTTTCAATGCTGGAAAATTTTCATAGGGAATCTGATCCTTCTTTAAATCCAGGGTAACTGCACTGCATTGTTTGCAGTGATAGATTATAGCCAACATGGAAAACTCCACTTGGAAATCTAATACATACTTTGATTTGAGGGGGAATGGGTATGAGGTAAAAATTGTATAATCACAAAATTCAGACTTACTCCTGTAGAAGTGGAAGTTAAGGAAATACGGTGTAAATGCAAAGTTGCTATTTTTGTGGATGGGGTAATCAGTTTATGCTAATTCCATATGTTTCTAGAAATAATGGCAAGGGGCGCAATCATTATGTAGCCTTGACTACTCCTTTCTTCTGTCTTCAATACAGGAAAACAGTTATTTTTGTAGACAGATGTTTTGAAATTTGCTACATAAATTGTCCAGACCTTTGCGAAAAGTCATACCTTATAGATTCTTCTAAGTTCTTGCTTATTGGTTCAACTGAAAATGCATATCTGAGGAATCAGAGAGAAAGGAAAGAACTTAATGGAAAAAAGGCCTTATTTGCAGCTCCTAAGCAGGTGAGATTTCTTTGGAGTAGAAGGTTTAATGAAAAGGATTCTCTCTGAAATACTGAAAATTGATGTGTGAAATAGAAGGGTAATCTTGGAAGTCACAGGGGAGGAAAGGAAAGATGTAGACTGTAACCATCTGTTTTCTAAATGCAGTTTGTGTTTGGGAATTTGTTGGGTCGTCTGCTGAGGCAAAAAATGATAAAAGTTGGAGAGCATTAGTTGGAATGTGGCCTGGTGTCTCTTGCAAAATGAAGAAGAAAAGGGTATAAAAGTCAGTCTTACAGATGAGGCTCTCCAAAAGTTCTTAGTTTTCATTTGTTTGAATACTATGTATGTCAGTGTTCTTCTCCATTGTTTTCTGCTGGTGTTTCTGTATTAGTGGAAATAGTTTTACAGTATCAAAGAGGAGTTGTGTAACTGTGAATCAGGTCTGATGTATCTCTCTGCCTCTCCATGAGTGTGTGGAAGAAAAAGTTTGTGGAGGGCGTAGAACTAGAGAAGGATTGGAAAAAAAAATTTTAAAAATGCAGTTTTCAGTGGGTTCAGATTAATCAATTAAGAAGCAGGCAGATATAACCCTTCTGGTGTTGTATGGGAATAGCTGTGTGTCTGCCCATTGCATTCACACCCTGCTTAATACAGTAATTTCACGACCGTAAGGTGCACCTCGTATAAGGCACACCGGACTATATGTATAAGGCACACCGGACTATAGGGCGCACCCTTTTTTTACAGCGAGGATCTTCCCCCAGCTTCCCCTGCATGGTTGCTGGCCGAGGCCCCTCCTCAACCCAGCAGCCATGGGCCCCCGGGCCCGCCTGTACCCGGTGAGGCCAGGGCATGCCCATCGCTCAGCACTGCCACCTCGGGGCTGGGCTATGCCTGCTGCCGCTCTGCCCCACCTCCACGGGGCCGAGGTATGCCTGCTGGGGTGCCGCAGGCCCCTGGGCCCGCCTATACCCGGCAGCCACAGGGCCCTGGGCCCCCCTGAACCTGGCAGCCATGGCCCCGTGGCCCCGCCTCCACCTGGCAGCCATGGTCCTGCTGGCTCCCCTCGCGGCTCAGACTGCCGCATTGGCAAATTTCCGAACTTTGTCCATTATATAAGGCGCACTGGACTATAAGGTGCACTTCTGGGTTTGGGCCAAAATTTTAGTCACAAAGGTGCGTCTTATTGTTGTGAAATTACTGTAGTTGTGCCCACACCTACCTGAAAGGGGCACACTTGCAAACTGAACTTCTCTACATTTACTAAAACCTCAAAAAATGTGAGGTAATTGAGCTACTCGGAACGACTTATATTGTGACACTCGCTCTTTGATTTTAAGAGTTTATTGCAGGAGCAGCATACATAGATGTAAAATGTAAAAAAATCCTAAATTTTGCATAACCGGGGTAAATTACTTTTTTTTTCCCCCTGGATAGAGCCATATTTATTTTTGAGTTGTTCTATAGACTGTTATAGAAAACAGGGGGGATCTTAGGTACTAAGAGGTATGCAAGTTAGAAGAGATGCTTTTTTGGCTTAAATAGTGATAGGTTGTGATAGCTGCCTTTAGAAAGCAAAGGACCAGCCTTCTGAGGGAAGAGATATTGAGATAAAGAACATTTTTCCTCTCCTTCTTAGCTGTCACTTGTGCAGGCCTAATAGAGTGTACCATCTCTTGATCAGTTTATTCACCTCTATTTTCCAGACATTCACGCATTGTTACATGTTTGTCAGGTCCCCTGAAACACTTTGTGTCAGACATATTTTGCTATTGTTTGAGCTCTGAAAGCTTTTCTGAAAGGGTTAGTCTTCCCCCCCCTCAATCTTTGGTTTCCTAGATGTTGTAGACACTTTATTTCAGAGTCAAATATCAAAAAAAAGGAAAAAAAAAAGAAAAAAAAAAAAAGAGAACCCATACTGCATTCAGAGCTAAAATATTTGGTATGGGGCCAAACTTGGCGCCTGTAGCCCATATCATACTTCTTACAAATGCCTTCTGATAATTGCAGCAACATTTCTTGATAAAGTCTACAATATGTCACAAAGCTGACTGACTGTTTTGTATTAGGTTTGGAAGGCGAAACATAAACTTAGCATTTCTTTGTGTCAAATCCTTTGGTGAGCTCAGTGGTAGAATCTGTAATGATTTGAACTGATCTCAGTTGTTTCCTGAGGGTCATAAAATAAAGCGGCTTTGACATCCTCTGTGTACTCGTTAGCTCCTGTTTCTGAGTCACTCGGCTTATCTCCAAAATCTACTTGCATGAGGTTTTTTCTTTAATTTTTTCTTTCCTTGTTTTATTGGTAACAGTAGGAATAATAGCTTCATGAAGGACAGTAGCTTATTGAAGCAGGGTTTGTTTTTTTTTAATTCAAGAAATGCCCTTGGATTAACAAATGGTTTTACTTACTTTGTCACAACTAATGAAACTGGTAATTGTCTGTATTTTCTTTTCAATTTTTTTTGTAAGATGCTTCCTTTGAATTTGATGCAGTTTTGATTGTGATGCTGCTTCATGTGTCATATTTCAGATTATGGTTTTAGATTTGCTTTCACCAACTGATTCACTACATTTCCTTTAAAAGTCAAAAGTTTGAGATTTGTTAAGTTAGTGGTTTTCTCAAAATTGCCCTCAGGCTTTGAAATGCTATTAATTCCTTCTATTAGATTGAAGCAATACTTGTTTCAAATTGCTTGTAATAGTACCAATTACTAATCTGAACATTAAAACTACGTAAAAATCCATAAGTTACTATGATTTCAAAGCAGAACACTCAATACCACAATTTCATAATTGTTTTTTATCTTGTTTTCTTGGCTCTACTTTTCTCCCTTTACATGTAGCACTAACTTCTGCAACCCTAAACTTAATTCTCTGTAGGATCTTTGCTTCACCCAATGTAAATCAGAACAACATTGTTTTCTGTCAGCAACTCAATGCTTTCTGTAATCTTATTCAATTACTTTGTCTCAGTTTCTAACCTGTGTTCGTCTTGGTTTCCCTGTGCCTCTTCATTCAAGTCCCTCTTGATTTCAGTTTAAAAGTTTAGTGCTTCTCAGTGGCATACAACAGCTAGGATTAGAGACAAAAAGGATACTTACACTCAGTGTCTGTGCCCTTGAGAAAAAACAAGTTCTTTAGAAACTTTAGCAATTAAACTTCAGTTTTTTACAGTGCGTGTTTTGTTTAGAGTACTTTGTGCTTTTTGAAATTCCTTTGTTTTGTGTATATATGCTTGGCTCAGTTTCATAAGGTTGTTAAGTAACACTTCTATGACATCTGGTTGTCCTCCCTAACCAAGACACTATTTCAAAGCAGTGGAACATGTGCATTGAAAAGTATTATAAAATTGATGATTTTTTAAAGCTTTGATGTAAGAAATAGGAGATCCAGTTTAGCAGCACTATATCAGAAATTCTGTCTTTATCTGGCTGTAAAAGAAAATGTTGCAAGTGATCAAATAAGAAAATGTTTTAGCAATCAAATTTACAGTCTAATTACGCTAATAGATACTCCGTGGTTAGAAGGTGGGCTTGTGGTAACTGTTCCTGTTATGAAGCATCACATATTTTTCTGAATTTCACTTTCGGTTTTCTGGAACTTAGAAATAGTTCAGAATATCTACCCCGTAGAATTTACTGAAGTGCATTGATGTGTTTTGTGGAGATAATGTCATGTCTTCTGATAGTATTTTAGCCCTAGAAAGCTACAACTTGAAGTCTGCATGTTTCCGCATGTGTTTTGTGTATTTGAATATCCTTGAGAATTTGAATATTCTCTACAGATAAATCATGTTATATCAAGTACAGAAACGTATCTGAAGATGTTTTTCAGCAAATGTAGATTCCTCTCGTGTCCCACAGTGTAACTTTCTATATGAAAAGGAAGATGTGCTAAGAAGTGTATGAAGGATGTGCTTGCTTTAATTTCTGTTTTGAGTCCTTTTGATGTGAAAAGGATTTTCTAATGTATTTTACCATTTGCTTTAAATTATGCCACTAGAAGAATATGATTTCAGTAGCTTTATAAAAGCCTGGTGGTACCCAAGTTGTGCAGATACATTTGGGGAATTTAGCAGTTAGAATTTGTGTCCAGAAGTACCTGGAAGTATTCCCCAAAGTGTTATGTTTTCTGAATACAACACTCATGAGCACAGCTGGAAAATTTAGGTTTATGAGTGGAAAATTGATTTTAGGACTTCAGTGCCCCTTGGAAACACAGCTTTTTAGTTTTGAATTGCAGTAATTTCACAACTATAAGGCGCACCTTAAAGCCTAAAATTTTGATTGAAACCCAGAAGTGCGCCTTATAATCCGGTCTGCCTTATATATGGACAAAGTTCGGAAATTTACCAACCCAGAAGTGTGAGCCGCGAGCCAAGCAGCGAACCCAGCTGTGCAGGGCGTCGTGGCTCGGCACTGCTCGCACGATTCCGTTACTTATTGGTTACTTTGTTGCACGTGGATCCTCGCTGCAAAAAAAAAGTGTGCCTTGTAGTCCTTATATATGCGCCTTATATATGGAAAAAGTTTGGAAATTTGCTGACACCCAGAAGTGCACCTTAGAATCTGGTGCACCTTATAGTCTTGAAATTACTGTACTTCACTTTTTTTGAGATTTTAGTAAAAGTGGAGAAGTGCAATAAAGGAAGGAATAATATAAATGGAAAATTTGAGCAAATGCTTATGGCAAGGGTAAGAGCTACATTTCATATTACTCTGATTGTATATTCATGTACTGTTCTCTTTCAGTTCTTCATGACTGAGTGTGTTTGTGTTTTAACAGTATAAAGAGTATCACCATTTATTTGGTGTAAGCAAAGTAGTGGTCAAGTATGGTATTAGAGTGACAATGATAAATAGAAGGCTTTAACATTCAGACATTAATAGCATTCTCATATTTGTCACTTTTGTTATGAGTATTTGCACCTTTCTGGAAGCAAAAGTTCAAAATTGGTTTCAGGACAGGGTGGCCAAAATCTACAAATTTTTTGGGTTGGTTGGCAGCAGAGAAGTTCTGAGGTAGAGAATATCACATTTATAACTTGAGTAAGGGCTATTACGGCATTTACATGCTTTGTTTTCTGGTTGTGATAAGAAATTTAATCCTTAACAAATGCATTTGTATGAGGTAGCTGCAATGATCTCATTGTATTTAACTCTGATCTTCTGAAGAGAATAGTGCCTGTTAAACTAGAGCAGCATCTTGACTGTCAGTTAAATTGCTTAAATTTAATTTCTCAAATATTAGTTGTCTTTCTTGTCCATACTCTTAGGACTGCACATTGCTTTACTCCTTATATTTCAGCATAGATCTTTTTTCACGAGTCTTTGCAATTTGTTTTATGTTGCATGCAATTTGCCTCAGCAGTAATGCCAACTTTGTTCTTCTCCTTTCTGGCATTCTTTCTTACGTTCTTCTTATGATCCCAGCAAAGTGCTAGTCTTATCTGATTGAGATTACAGCTCACAACTTGAATATTTTTGAGCACTTGTGACAAGACTTGGGAACTGATTTTGTTATCTTGCTTTTTATGGTGTTCAGGGATTTTAAAATAGAATAATGAGAGAACAACTGCCTTTTTTATGCATGCATTTTGTTTTCTCCATTTCTATTCCTCTGTATTTATTCGTGTATGCTGAGGGCTGATGTCTTTTAATGGTTTCTGTAGCACCTTTTGACCCTTCTTTTATTTTAATAGTAAGAATGGAACCTTCCACTTAGTATTTTAGCACTGCTGTGAAAAAGCGTATGCTTTTTGATTGCCTATTTCACCTTAAAGACACCTTCAATTATTTCAATATAATGTCTTTCTGATGTGCAGTCTATCTGACAAATCAATACTAACCTCTTCTGATGCTGAATCCAGTAATACTGATCTGGCTTATAGGTTCATGAAGTGTCTTTTCCTGTCTTCAGGCTCTCAGGAGATACATGGAGAAGATTCAGTTACTTTTAAATGGATGAGTTTCCACAAAGGAGCTATTCTAGAAAATATCTTATTTAAAGCACCCGTTTTTCATGTATGTTCTCTCAAGTACCACTGAGGAAATGCAGTAGTCAATGAACATCCTGTAAAAAAATTACAGTAATTTCACGACTATAAGGTGCACCCTTTTGACTAAAATTTTCCCCTGAACCTGGAAGTGCGCCTTATAGTCCGATGTGTCGTATATAATGGACAAAGTTTTTAAATTTGGCAACCCAGAAGTGCAAGCCTGCAACAGTCCTGAGCCGAGCAGAGCCTGCTCAGCAGCGGCATCGTGGCAGCGCCGGGCTGGGGTGAGCCCGATGGCATCAGGGCAGCGCCAGGCTGGGGCAAGCCTGGCGGCATTGGGGCAGTGGCGGCATGGGGGGAAAGCTGGCAGCGACGGAGCAGCCCGGGTGTGGGGGGGAAAACCTGGCGGCACAGCCTGGGCAGGGGGGGAAAGCCACCGGCGTTTGGGCAGCGCTGGTGCAGCGCGAGCCCACCAGCATCAGCGCTGTGCCAGCACGGGGGAAAAGCCCGGGGGGGCATGGGGCTTCTGGCGCGGCATGGGGCACCCAGAGCTGGAGTGCTGGGGCGGTGCAGGGAGGGAGGGAGCAGGCTGCAGCAGAAGCTGCAAGCTGTGGCAGCCCTGAGCTGCCGCGAGCCGCCCCTAAGCGCTGCTGCCCTGAGCCCCGCCTTGCCAGCCGGCGCCGGGGGCTGGCGGGAGTGCTGGGGCCTGCACACGTGGAGGGCGCTTGTGGCTGCATTTAAAGGCTACACCAATCTGTAAAAAATGTTTGCAAATTGAGCACCTGCCAGTAAACTCCACGATCGCAGGATTCCATTACTAATTCATTACTTCGTTGCTCACGGCACAGATCTTCGCTGTAAAAAAAAAGTGCACCTTATAGTCCGGTGCGCCTTATGGTTGTGAAATTACTGTAGTCCTTGCCCTTTTCTCCTTCAAAATGCCCCAGTATTCTTTGTTGAAATACTTTAATGATTGTCTATGTAACAGCAACCAGATGTGGTTAGGGAGAAGAGGATGGTGTCATAACTAGGAGTGCTAATAGGAAAGAGTGTCTGTCCCACTGGTGTGTTAGACTGCCAAGCAATTTCAGCAAACATGTTAGTTACACATTTTTGTTACTCAGAATTTAACATGTGTGGCCGGCCTGCAAGAATGGGATACAGGAAGTTACCTGAGATGCTTTTTTTGTCTACTTTCTGTTGTTAACAGCTTAATTGATGGAAGATACAGTCCTGGCCTTTGATTTGTGTTCTGTTTGGTAGATAGATTTCAAGGATTTGTTTTCTTACTATTCAAAATCGAAGCTTCACATACACATTGCGTTTTATTGACATATCTTACCTTGGCTGTAAGAATTGTCAGATGTGCTATAATGTGACATTGTTACACTGTTTGTCAAATAAATAACAATTTAGGACTTTTTTTTTTTCTTTTAATTCCATAACGTGTAGAAACCTTTCTTACTTAACTGCTTTTGCTTTGCTGTGAGATGCCTCTGAAGCAGAAACGCTTTCCTGATCAGCCTGTAAAGCTTGACTCAAAGCCTAGTTAAGTATTACACTGAAGTTTAAAGTTTGGGGTAGTGGACAGCAGCAAGAAATTAACATCTTGCAAGTTAAAGACCAAGACAAACCAATGCACCCCTCCCCTCCAGTACATCCCAAAACGTTTCCAACTTGATTGAATCTGAAGTTGACAAGGAAGGACTGTGTGTTACAATTTATAGCTTGGTCCTACCCCCACACTTGGCACACTGAATTGCCTGCTGTCTGCTGCTCTGTTTTACAAAAATGAATAATTTGCATTCAGTGTACTTTGAAGTCATGGAGACTATGATGCAGGGTTATACTGTGTTGTTTGTTACCTCTTGTACCAGGCACAAGGGCTTGGAGACATTTTTGGATTATACTGTATTGTCAGAAGGGTAAGTTCCAAGCTTCTGAACATCTGCTGTTCTGTCTCTGCCTAAATGGATTCTCATGGTTTCGTCATGAATCTGTTGCATTATCTGCATATTAACAATTCATTGAGTAATTTGCTTTTCCACACTGTGTATACTTTAAGTGTTGTTGAATTCTCAGTATCATGGCATGTAGGCAGAGTATGTTTTGCTGTTTAGTTTTGTGAATTTTTGTGGGACCAGAATGTGTACAGCCTCCTTCCCTGTCTGCACATCCCTGTTATCTCTATCTATTATGAACTATCAAATTGTTTTAATCAGTCGTATTAATCTTCATGAGAAGAAGGCCCCCGGTGCTTGTAAAGACTATTCTTTTTCCCTTCTTCTTTATTATGAGAAGCTGATTGACCAATCTGCACCCATAACACTGAAAATTTGAAACTAATTTACCTTTTGAATCTCCCTAGATATTTTGTTTTTTCCTCTTTCCAAGTGTCATATTATTGCTGGAACAGGAATAGAATTTCATTATGTCTTTGGTAAGTTGAAACACAGAGAAATTTATTTCTACAAGACTGCAGGGCTACTGGTGACCTTATAACAGATAAGACATAACCTTATAACACATAGAATATAGTAGAATAAAACAGAGATGTCAAAATTTTGTCTACTAATACAGTTCAAAGATTAAGTACTAAATGACTGTAATATCTGGATGGACCCTGTTTAATCATCAGTAGCTTTTACCAAGCAGATATCTGATAGAGATGGCATTGGTGTGTTGTTCACGGGTTTGTTCAGCAGGTAACCAGGAAGTTGTGCCTAGGAATAAATGCTGATGTAGCATGCTAACTTTCTGAATGGTGTAATATAATTAATAAAAACATAACTGGGTAATATGGGGAATTAGTGTTGCCGTGATGCTGTTGAAGGTTTTAGTAATTTATAATGACTTGATTGTGGAGCCATCCCACAGTATGTACTGCTTCCTTTGCTATATCCTAAAATTTTGAGCTATCAGAAGTTGAATGGCATTCTTTGTTGGTGATATCTTGGCCCCTTTGAGGCAAGAATGAAAGAAAGAAAAATCAGACTAAACGCATCACATTGTAACACATCATTTTTGTTTCCTATTTTCTTATTTGCTTTGTCCTTTCTTGTATTTTTGCTCACAGCTGTATTTATGTAGCCCTCCTAAATAGATGAATGATAACAGAGTAACATGTTAACTTTGTTTTACATTGCAGTAGAAAGAAAGAAAAAAGCAACCTCCAGAGCATTTTAAAATACACAGTGTAGTGGTTTGATAATTGAATAGAACAGCTGCATCTAGTGTGAGACGCTATACAACAGGAGGCAGTTTTCCATGTAAAGGAAAGTAACAAAAAGTTTAGATAGTCTTAGCTATGAGAGCAGGCCTTGGCCATGAGCTTTGCTGTAGCTTTTGCTAAACTCAAATGCCAGGTTGAACTATATGACATTTAAGGATATGACAGGGTCTTGAGTCTTGGGCACAGGTGTATCTTGAGGTAGCCTAGGCCTAGTCTTGGGGGAGGAAGCATGTTTAGAATGATCATGGTTTGAGGGTGTGTGAGGAGGTATTCTTCAGTATGACACGTATTAGTAAAAATATTGAAAGAGCCTTGTCAGCATAAGGATTTGCCTAGCTTGATGTGGATGGAGTTGTGTCTGTGAATTATTTTTGTTAAATACTTCCAGATCTGTCAGGGACCAGCTCTGGTGTTAGCTGATGAATGCAACTCCTCTGTGGAATTTTTTGCCACTGGTTTCAGATCTTGGCCTGGCAGCTTGAAAAAAAAAAAAAAAAAAGAAGACACAGAAAAAAAGAGGTCTGTGGCCACATCAGTCTGGAGGTAGAAATCTCTTCAGATAAGACCTCGTGCTTGTGTAACTTGCTATTCTTGCTTGTCTCTTGATACTGCCATTTTCATGACAACCGCCACACAGTGAATGGTAGCTGCTCTTAATGAAACTGCTTTTGGTATCAGTATTAAAGCCTATACATACCAGCCAAAACCATATTTTCTATTCACAGCTGTTTTCAAACTTCTGTGACTTCGGAAAGACTTGTTGCCCCAGTCCCGTTTTTTTGATTTTNTTTTTTGGTGGGTTGTGTCTTTTTGGTTTTATGTAGGTTGTTTAAATTTGTTTTTTCTTTCCTCAATATGTGTGCTTCCCACAAGATTATTTCTTGGATTACTCACCTGTTAAATGAAATAAGTCTCTGTTTCTTTCAACTTCCACACCAATTTTCTGCATGCCACCTAACTACAATACCTTACCACAGAGTTATTTAGGATCCTTCAGTTTTTCCTTTAGCTGTCCTTGTTGACATGAATCATGTTGGCCTTTGCAAGGACCTAGTTTTCTGACTGTAGTTTTACTGACATTGGCAGAAGGTTTCTGTTTTTATCAGCTGAAATGCAATACTAAGGAATATGACATTATGATGGAAAACCTGTATGCCTACAGTCTCATGTCTCTAATGGCTTCAAATGCTCTATGTTGAACTTCTCCATAGTGAAAAAATTAGCTTCTTTGCAGCTTTTTAAAATCTCTTGTTGATCTTTGTTGAACCTTCACATGTCCTGATGATAAACTATCATCCCTACGTGGGACGGTGTTGCATGAAGTCTACTCTGATTGTTTTGAGCTAAAAAGTTATCTGTTAATATATTCTGATTCAGAATGTTGTACTGACTGGTGTCATTGAAGGCACAGCCCACATAAACATTTAACAGTCTGAACTCCGACTTTCCTTTTTTATGGGAGTAATCACATCAATTTAGGTATACATTTTTGCTTCTGAAATAGCATTGGTGCTGTATTGGGTTTTTTCCATGTATTAACCGTGTTTCTGCCAGCTCTCAACTGCTTCTGAAAAGCATTTTGAAGGAGAGACAGGAAAGAAAGAAAAATGCCAATAAGAGGAGAAGAATTCTGTGTTTCTCAGTTAGGTAAAGGATCCCATGTTAGATGAGTTAATAACCTTAATATGGGACGTAGGGCCTCTGAATCAGCACTTTTGCTAACTAATGTCCTGATTACACTGACCCTACCATTGTTTCCAAACTGTGACAGAAAGTGGTCCTTTTCAAGCATCAGTTGCTAATTGTATAAAATCTGATGTTAGATTATAATGGCAAGGGCATTGAGAAATTTTAAGAGAAATTGTTAAGGAACAAGTGTTAAGGTAATCTAGCCCTAGTTCTTACTGCTAATTTTAGCCCTTTACACCAGTAATTTAATAGAATGTTACCAAAATACATTACCATCAGCAGAACAGTCTTCTGTAACTGTAACCAAGTGTTTAGGCAAGTGTTGGATAACTGCTTTTTCTGTAATACTGGTTCTATTAATTTGAGCTGGTTTACGCTACTACTGTATTGGATTTGGTGAATTATGATGTAATCCTCCCATGGTGGCTGTAATGTTTGATTATTACCACCAGATCTTTTTGAGTTACAGGGCTGATTCTCTCTGCATGGTGTCATGCCAGAAGTAGAAGCCTTTTTGTTAAGGAGGTGTAAAAACTACTTTTATAAAAATGCTTTTTGAAAAACAAGTCTTGAGATCTTGAAAAATACTTGAATAACGCTGTATTTTCATTTAAAGAACCCTGTGACTATCTTTTCAAAATAGGAGCTTACATTTTTAAAATACTGTGACTTTTTTTTTTTCCCAAAGAAGACTCAGGAGAATTGTGTATTGGCTCTGAAAGAAAAAAGAGGAAAAAAAAAAAGAAAGTAAGAAAGAAAAAATGAGTCTTACAAATTTTCATCCTCTGATTCCTGTGATTAGAACAGGCTCTTTATCCATATCTTCTCCCCTTCAGACACATAGCTGAAATAGCAGACTGTAGAGTTCATACTTAGAGCAATGAGGGGCTTTCCAAATTGGAAAGTTTGTGGAGAGATTGAGACAGAGTATTTAAAATATCTTGGAGAAGAAACGAAATGTCGCTTTTCTGTCTCTTGCATATTAAGCAGGTAGAGGATTTGGAACCTGTGTCTCATATCTCTTGTATTGCACATGTAATGAAGATTATTAGGTTTCAGATTTTTTCAGCTGAATGCTCTTTCAGGTTTTGATTTCTAAGAGAACATACTTACCTTTTACCTGTGTGAGCCTGGTCTTTCTCAGTTTTCTCAGGCAAGGACATTAATCTCTGTTAGGTGAAAGTCTCTAGAATTTAAGGTGATTATTGCAGGTCTGGGAGGAGAATATGAGTCTGAAAGAATCTTATTTTGCTAGAGGACATGCTGGTGTTTATGTTGAAGTGCAAGTTGGGTGGATGGCTAGTGGATTGGGGTTTTTGTGTTTAACTCCATAATTGATACAGAAAATGTAAGATAACATTTATACCTTGGAATAGTGAAATGAATGTTTGACTTTAATGTGTGTGTCTAGAAGTGAAGTAGGCACATAGTGTATGTGTGTATATGTAGATTTATAGGAGACAGCATCATTAAATGTGTGCAAATAATATGTATATAAAAGCCTCAAGAGGTTGCTTTTTAAAGCAAATGATTAGTATTCTTTTTGATATTTGTACAGTGGTATTACTTAAATTGATTTAATAAAGCTTTTTCAAAGTTAGTGAAAATGCAGTACAGTTAAATACTCTCCCTTTCCCTTCTCCAACATCCTCCATTCCATCCCCTCCATGATCCATTTCTGCCCTTTGTCTGTTCTTCTTCCCCTTTCTTCATTCACTGTCAGGAAGGGACGCCTCAGAAGAGTCATTTCAGCTCAGCACGCCACCGTCAGAGACTAGTGGAATCATCAGCTACAAAAGTGAGTGCCTTTATTGAAGGACCATTTCTAAAATGGAATGTTGTGTCAGCAGAGGATTTGTTGCTAAAAAGAAGCTCTGTGTGCTTTGGTGGGGAATTCAGTTATTTTTACTCATCTGCAGGTGATATAATCACTATATCTAAAGGTGAGCTTCAGCATTGAATTGATTCCTACTCAAGTGCAGTAATTGTTTTTTTAACTTTAAAAAGTTGTGGGAAGATTTTGGTTGTATCTGCAAAGTGTAATAGAAACTGTATGAAAAGTTACACTTTGCTTTTATCAGTTTGTGTGATGTCTTTTTGTAAATCCATGTGCAGTTCATTTGTCTCATTCTTAAAAGGCTTTCATTGAATGAAAAATTGGCAAGGATATGGAAAATAATCAAACACTGTTATCAATCATTACAAAGCAATAGAAAGTTTTGGAATAAAAAAAATAAACTGGCATCAGAAGATGATATGAGCAGATATTAGCAGTACTTGCTAGCTCGTAAGGCTGTTTCAACTTTTTAGAGATGTACTCAGAAAATGTGATAGGTTCAGTGAGGGTGGTGTTACTATGGAACTTCTAATAAAATACACTGTAGTGCATATTTTAGAGCATCAATGTTTGCTTGTATTTATTTTGTGCTACTTTTTTGAGAGATTCCAGTGAATATGAAACTGTGTGTCCATTGCTACCACTGCCTGGAAATCCCATTTTTTGCTTTATTTGAGATATTACAGAATTGATTACAGTATTTACATACAGCTTTTGATACAGTATCTGTAGTAGTAGCTCTGAGATAGCAATCCTGATTATGAAATATAATCCCTGGTTTTATATTTTGTCTTACATTCTGATTAGGATTTCAAGTACTGTTAGACTATTTTTTTCTGTTTCTGTATGTGTTAATTCGTTAGATATTACTAATGTTGACTTTTATAATTACTTTCAGCATGTAGCAACATTATCAATACTAAAATATCTTTTTGGGGTTCTGGGGGAAGGGCATTTTGGGGTTTAAAGAAGCAAAATAAGTCAAACACACACACACACACACACACACACACAGAGAAGGTATATGTTTATATACACGCACATATATTAGCCTGTTCTCTTGACAAGCCACTTTCTGGGTGCATTACTGCTTACTAGAATCACTCCAAGTAATTTCTGCAATAGCTAGAGCCTCAATGTGTAAAGGAAAAATGTCTACTGAAGTGCAGTTCTGTGGACATAAGTGTGCTAGGTTTTGCTCCCTCCTCTTACCTAGTTTTCCTGCATTTTTTCATCATGCCCCAGTGCCCTACTGTGCATCTGGATATACCTTGTCAAAGGTAGGTGTGCTGTCAAAACCTCAATGTGGTAGCTACACAGTAAGCTTGATATTTGCTCTTCTGTTTTGTTTGCGACAGAAGGACCAGAAAGGGTCTTGATGGGTGTTTCTAGAGTCCTAAGCTACTGTGCTTTAGTTTCTTTGTTGCTGGGAGAACATCCTGATGCACTGGGAGCAAGCCAGCAGCTCAGCTCTGCTGGTTGCCAGCCCAGCATCCAGAGGGGGCTGTTACCACAGACCACATCAGCTCCACCTCTCCTCCTGCAATGATTGCCAGCAGTTTCAGCGTAACCATCTGCTTAGAAAAGACTTCTCAGCATATAGGAAGAACATTGCTCTGGTTTAGTGTTTTGTTTTGATTAAAATGTGTCTAGAGAGAGAAAGAAGGATAAGAGAAAAGAGGGAGGGAGGGAGGGGAGGAGAAGAGAAAAGGCAGTTAAGAAGCACTTCTTCAGTGCCAGTGGGAAAGCAGAAAAAAACCTGCAAGTTCATAGTTCTCTGTCATCTGCAGGTCACACATCTAATCTCCTCCCACGCTGCCCAGGCAAGAGACTGGTGAAAGGTACTGCAGCTGACTGTGTGTTGGTTGAAGGAGAAACCCTGAGCAAGTTTGCACTGTTTAACGAAAGGCTCATCTGTGTTCCAAGGACATGCTTCAGGCAGTGTGAAATCCTCAATATTTACTGTTCATATCTCTATGAAAGTAAAGTAGGGAAGTGCTGTTAGTTTATCTCTCAGAAGCTCAGTACTGTGTCTTTCCTTTTATACTTGAAGAACTGCTGGTTTTTGTCAGTCATGTGCAGACTGCTGCAAGTCAGTAGAAGTGCCATCAGAATCCATCTTTCCTCTTGTGTGGCTTGATCACCCATACCAGTAATTACTGTGACAACCTGACCAGCAAGCACTCTGCTTGAAGGAATCCATTTGTAAAGCAGCTGGTGAAGAAAGCCCACAACTTTCTCTCATGAAGTTATAACTTGGCTGGGAAAGTTGAACTCCAGTCATTTCAAAAGACAGCAGCAGTGCAGCCTGTCTCCCAGACCTACCAATGACTTAAGCTGTCTCTCTGCAGACAAGCCTGCTGCAATGCCTCGGCACCACTTGGGCCTATGGATCATTGATCATTCATTCTTGGGCTATGGGGGTGTGAGGATGCTCTCCTGATCAAGACTAGGAATATGGTTGAAGTCAGTTAGGCACGTAATTCCAAAGCAGGAAGCTGTAGAAAGACAAGTCTGTCAGAACTTTTCCAGCTGCTTGTTTTGTCACACTCATTTATTGCCTCGGGAAGAGCTGACAGTGTTCCTGATGGTACAGGTGCACAGAAGCCTCATGGTCTTCTTATGCTGAAACAAGGACTATTTTGCCTGCTTTTAGACCAAAGATGGCAAATTGCCATCAACAAATCTCCCATGCTTTTCTTCAAGCTTGTTAGTTCAGCTCTTCCTAGTTTGAAAGAAACATATGCGCACACACATTATATACACTACACACACACACATACACACAACCCCCCACAAAAACCAAACAAAAATCCAAACCAAACACACTTGTTACTTTGAAAATGTTGTTTCGTATCTTGGCACTGTAAAGACTGGTGAGATCCCTTTTATTCCTTTTGCCTTCCTGTGCAGCAGCTGTTTGCCCAGGTGGCAGGATGTAATGGAAACTCTGTCTGCACAGCTTGCAGGGACTGTTGCCTGTATTAGGGTTGCTATCTGAGCTTGGGGCAACACCATCGCAAACATATAAAGGAATACTGGTTTTGTGCCTGCATTCTGCTGGGCTTTGTTCTGGTGTTTAATTCTGCATGTCCTGAGTTTCCTGCATCTGTCTCCTAACCTCATGGTTATGGGAGAATAATTGTATTTGGGAGACTTGGAAGCAAGGCAGTGTGTCTCATCAAGCAGCAGCAGTGCTGAGTGAGTCAGAGGACACTGAGGTACAAATTGCCCAGGAGATCTTTCATCTGTAGTCAACTGACTGCAATGATTCACTTGTGTCTCCTTGTCCTGGACCCTGATTTCTGGGTCAGTGATTTGGGTGACCCAAAGAAGCAAGGGACGCTGTATTGACTTAGTGAGACTAATGTTTCCTGAGTGGAGAGGATCGTGGCCTGTCCTGTCAAAAGAGAATAGAATTGTTAGGATACAGTGCTGTGACCTTGGCCAGCTATGAGCTCATGTTTGATCTGATGCAAATCAGGGAAAGCTAAACTTCAAGCTAAACTTCAGACAGTTATACAATCATAGAGTGGTTTGGATTGGAAAGGACCTTAAGATCACAATCATCGTGCAATAGGAAAGCACCAGAGCTCCAGACCAGAGCTCCATTCAGCTTGACCTTGAACGTGTCCAGGGATGGGGCATCTACAAGATGGGGCATTCTCAAGCTGTTCCAGTGCCTCACCAACCTCACAGGAAAAACTTTTTTCCCAATATGCAGTCTAAACCTGCCCTCTTTCAGTTTGAAGCCAATACCCTTTGTCCTCTCACTACATGCCCTTGGTAAAAAGCTTTCTTCATCTTTCTTAGACTCCCTTCAGGTACTGGGTGACTGCAGTTAGGTCACCCTGAAGTCTTCTGTTCTCAAGGCTGAGCAATTCAAACTCTCTCAACCTTGTTTTCATAGGAGATGTACTCATCCTTCTCATAATTTTGATGGCTTCCTCTGGTCTTACTTCAACAGGTCAATATATTTACTGTGCTGAGGACCTCAGAACACAGCATAGTATTCCAGGTGGGGTCTCAGCAGAGCAGAGCAGAGGGGCAGAATCCCCTCCCTGCCCTACTGCCCACACTGCTCTGGGTGCAGCCCAGCACACGTTTGGCTCTCTGGGCTGAGAGTACCATGGCTGGGTCATGTCCAGCCTCTCACCCACAGCACCCCCAAGTCCTTCTGGGCAGGGCTGCTCTCAATGTCTTCATCCTTAAGCTTTGTACTGAGAGTTGCCCCAACTCAGGTGCAGGACGTTGAATTTGGTGCTGTTAAAACTCCTGAGATTCCCACGGTCCCACTTCTCCAGCCTGTCCAGGTCCTTCTTGATGGCTTCCTGTTCTTTAGGTGTGTCAACTGCACCATCCAGCTTGGGATCATCTGCAAATCTCCTGAAGGTTCACTTGATTCCTTTATCTGTTGTCATTAAGGATGATACTAAATAATGCTTAAGGACCCCACTGGGATTCTGAGCCATTGATCACTGCCCTCTGCATGTGACTGTCCCAACCAATTCTTTATCCACATAACATCCACCTACTGCACCCATTAGATCCATCTGTCTCCATTTTAGGAGATGGTGTTGAAGGCGTTAGAGAAGTACAGATAAATGATACCTGTAACCCTGTGCTTGTCCACTGATGTAATCACACCATTAAGAAAATGTGGAATATAAAAGATGCTGAGACACTGGCAATTCTGACTTGTCTGCTTGACCTGCAAACGAAGGTTGGTTCTCAGATGTACATGGAAGCAATATAGATGTAATCTGTAAATAGCTTTTGCTGTGTTGCATTGACTTAATTTATTTACATTAGCTGGTAGTGCCTTGATATAGAACCTTAATATAAAGGGTTGCTGGTTAATTTGTTTACTGCAGCTTCTTAGTGGGTAACACATGTGGACAGACAAGTTGACAAAGTTAAAGAAAGTGCTCTAGTAGTAATAATTGGAAAGATGAAATAAAATATGCATTTATAAAGCTGTGAAACTTAACATCTGAATGAAAACCAATTTGATATGGGATCATGGAATTGAGAAGGAGTTACAAGGGAAAGCATTCAGACAATTTTCAAACTTTTGTTTCAATGCATAAATAAAGCTGTATTCAGATTAGGCTGCAGGTGTAAATGAGGAACATCTGTCTAGCAATTATGAAGGTTATTCAGAATTTTGTTGGCTTGGAAAAAAATCTCGGTAGAAGAATGAATTAAATGAACTCCAAACTTACACTGAAGAGAGAAGACGTTTCAGCACAGATCATTTGTTTGCTTTTACGCACATTCTGGTGTGAGTACCCTATATCAATTAATTGCAGCGTGAAGTAGTCTTCCCTCAGCTCATACTGAACAATTTCTGCTGAAGTTTTTTTTTTTTTTTTTAAATCTGATACTTACTTGCTTATAAAGTAATTTCTGGATTTAAACCAGTCATTTATGTTACTTTTTGAGCTGATTAAATTTTTCTACAACTGTTTACTCTGTCTGTCTTAGTGGCTCATGATTAGTAACTGTAAAGAAATAGTTTGCTGTTGAGAACCATGTCTCTAACCTGTTAAACCTAGACTGAAAGTCTTAAATAGCTGAGAAGTCTCATTAAAAACAATTATTCATATATGGCTATTTAATAAATGGATAGATGGATTAGCTGCTTTTTTAATATTTTTCTGGGCTCTACCTTAAGTATGTTTTAAATCTACACTCCAAAAATTCTACTGCTTTTTACCATAAAATCAACACAAATCAGAGAGTCTAATTGTAAGAATAGGATATTAGTGTAATATGTTCTGCTCAGATAAAAAAGAAGTCATCTAGTAGGCATGGGAGTGAAGAGAATGAAGCACTCTCTAGCACTGCTCTGTGGCAACAGCTGACAGGAGGTTGATTTGATGGCCAATTGATTGCTAGAAAGTTATGTTTACCAAAGGTTAGAGAATCTGGCAGATGTATAAATAGAAACAGAAGATATGTTACAGTCAAATATTATGGATGGATCCTCCCTGGCAAGTTAAGATTGTCTTCCTTACAAAATTATTCTGACCGAGTCAGTGTGTCAGTATGTAATATTCATTGCTCTCGATAGGTTTTGTAACGTTCTACACCAAACTGGGGAGAAAAAATCCACAGTACTCAATTTTCTCCTTACTAAAACTTTAGTTCTATACAAGGCAATACCAAGTTATAATTAGATATTTTCAGCTGTTACTTCAGATGTGTGATCTCCTTCTCAGTGTTGCTTGTGCTTCCCAATTGGTTAAAAATAGAAGTAACTGTGACAGAAATAGTGTTATGAATAGCTTGGTTAGAATAAATGCTAGTGTGTATGCAAAAAAAATTACAGAAATGTAAAGTCAGTCTTAAGCTTAAATTAGTCAGCATACAACCTTGTTTAGGTGTGGAATGCACAGTATAGACACAAAGGTTGTTGAGCGGAACCTAATTGTGAGCCAGATTTTGAAATGTCTGCCTAGAACTAGGGTGGGGGAAGTGTTGGGTTACACCAGTGTTGGGAAGTATTTCAACAATACTGAAATAGTATTTGTGTTTTCAAAAATATTTTTTCCCCACAGGAAACTATTTTATTAATGGAATCAGTAGTTTAGAAAAGGTCTTTGAGGTTGTTAGTGCAAATCTTTGGCTCATCACCACCTGCTGACCAACTAGTGCTATGTCTAGTAATTTTTTTAACACCTCTGGGGGAAGTGGTTCCACCATCTACCTCCCTGGGTAGCCTATTCCAATGCTTAACAATCTGTTTCTTTCTGATGTCCAACTTGAGCCTCCTCTGGTGCAGCTTGAGGCCATTTCCTTTCACCCTGTCTCTTGTTGCCTGGGAGAAGAGGCTGATCCCCACTAGGCTACACCCACCTGTCAGGCAGTTGTGGAGAGTGATAAAGTCACCCCTGAACCTCTTCTCCGGGATGAACAATCTCAGCTCACTCAGCTTCTCCTCATAGGACCCACTCTCTAGACCCTTCACCAGCTTTGTTGCTCTTCCCTGGATATACTCCAGTACCTCAATGTCTTTCTTTAATTGAGGAGCTCAGAACAGCACAGGATTCAAGATTCAGCCTCAGCAGTGCCCAGTTCAGGGGGACAATCCCTGCCCTGCTCCTGCTGGCCACACTATTGCTGATCCAGGCCAGGATGCCATTGGCCTTCTTGGCCACCTGGGCACACCCTCGCTCATGTTCAGCTGCTGTCACCAGCACCCCCAGGTGCTTTCCAACCACTGTGTCCCAGCCTGTGGCACTGCCTGGGGTTGCTGTGTTGCTAGCACCCAGCCCTAGGCCTTGTTAAACCTCGCACCATTGGCCTTGACCATGATCCAGCCTGTCCAGATCCCTCTGCAGAGCCTTCCTGCCCTCCAGCTGATTAACACTCCTATGTAACTTAGTCTTATTCATCAACTGACTGAGGGTACACTTGTCCCGTCATCCAAATCATTGGTAAAGATTTAAACAGCTTTGGGGCCAGTACTGAGCCTTCAGGAACCTCACTAGTGACTGATTGCCAATTGGTTGTGGCACCATAATTCCTAAAATTGTTGTCAATTGGTGTGCAGTAGGCCAATCTCACACACAGAGCCGAGGTATTTGTTTCTTTCATATTTGTGCATAGATGAGTGCTGTATGGTACATCTGCAAAGCTAACTCTCATTCTTGAAACTTTACAGTATATATCCTCTTTGGCAAACAGAAGCATGTTGGCTACAAGTTACCTAGTTCTCATATTAATTAGTATTCTGTGTTCTATTGGTTGAACAATTCTCTTGCTTGGTCTGCATACTCAGTCTTGCTCTTCTTTTCAGTCAGTAGGTTTCTTGATTCATAAGTCAAAGGTCAGAGTCCCCCCCACTAAATTGCCTTTTACCCTGTTGTCCTGGTATGCAGTTGCAGATTGAGCTCCAGTTCACGGGAGCCTGAGGCCAAGAGGAGCCTGAGGCCAAGAGGCTGTGAACTGGCACTGATCCCTTGCACTACAAAGTGCATGAAGCTCTGTGGCGCCAGCCAGGTAACAACAGGGAGCAGCAGGACCTGATAACTCAGCAGAAAGTCCCCAGACTTGCACAGGGTATAAAAGCCCAGGTAGTCCTTTGTTCAGGGTCCTTTCTTTGAGGCTTGTGAAGCCTGTTTCATGCATAAGCCAAGACCTGTTTCACAACTCTTTCCTCACTTCCTGTAACTCTTCGAGTGAAGCATTATTTTTGACCCCTGAGATATCAGTACCATTCATTACCACTCTCTGGGCCCAGCCACCCAGCTGGTTTTTAACATAGTGACAAGTGCACTTGTCCTGACAGCTTCTCCAGCAGGATGCTTCGCGAGACAGTAGGCTCCAAAGGGTTTGTTGAAGGGAGACTGCATCCACAGATTTTTTGTTATCCCCTGGAGCGAGTCACCTTCTCATAAGAGGAGATCAGGTTGGTCGTGCAGGAGCTGCCTTTCCTAAATATATCCTGGCTGACCCTGATCCCTTGGATGTTCTGTCTGTGCTATATGATCACATTCAAGGTCATCTGATAAGCTTTCTGGGCACTGAGGTACTATGCATGTACTTATTTTACCTACTTCTTGTAGGTAGGCATAGGAAACATGGTTTAAATAAACTGAAATAGCTGAATGTCCAAATGAAGGACTGGCTGAATGGCAGAGCTTAGAGGGTCAGGAGCAGGGCAGTAGAATCCAGTACTCAGTTCTATTCCCCAGGGATCAAGAGTGGGTCCAGTCTCACTCAACTTATTTATCACTGGCCTGGATGAAGGGATCTAACCTCAGCAGGTTCACTGATGACACAAACTGGGGGAGTGGCTGATTCACCTGAAAGCTCTGCTGCCTTTCAGCTGGACCTTGGTAGGCTGGAGAGCTGGACAGAAAGAACCTAATGAGGTTCAACAAGGGCAAG
>PYHW01009486.1:10887084-10977959 GCA_013186435.1 Turdus rufiventris | reverse complement strand
TGAAGGGTCACAAAGATGATGAGGGGTCTGGAGCATCTCTCTTACGAGGAGAGACTGAGGGAGATGGGCCTGTTTAGTCTAGAGAAGAGAAGACTGAGAGGGGATCTCATCAATGCACATAAATATCTCAGAGGTGGGTGCCAAGACAATGGAGCTAGGCTGTTGTCAGTGGTGCTCAGTAACATGACACAGGCAGTTTCACCTCAACATAAGGCAGGACTTTTTTTGTGTTAAGAATAGCAGAACAGTGGAACAGGCTGCCCAGGAAGGTCCTGGAATCTCCCTCTATGAAGACATTAAAAACTCAGCCAGACATGTTCCTTTGTGTAACCTGCTCTAGATGACCCTGCCTTGACAGGGAGATTGGACCAGATGATCTCCAGATGCCATCCAACCCTAACCTGTGATTCTGTCATCTTCACTAATGAAATTAGCATGGAAGATACACTGGTGCTTTCCCTGACTCAAGTATCTTGGTGGCGTGACTGCAGAAAAGGTGAAAGCTGATACATTAGCCTGCCAGTTTAATCATGTAAATCAGTATATGGTCTGGAAGGAATTGTTTTTTTTATTCCTTCTTGCCGACTTACTTTAGGACTGGCTTGTCTCCTTCTGGTTTAAAACCATCTAGGAAGAAAAACTAATGTTCACTTTCTTTTATATTTGTTTCATGTTGAATAAATAAAAATCTGAAGGTGCATCTTCTATTCTTCTTGTATCTTTTTTTTTAGTGAGGGTCTTTTGGACTAGTTGCACAAGAAATCTGTGCCTTTAGAAAGTTCTTCCCATTAGTTAGCAGGTATTTCATGACAGAAACTTGCAGACAAACATATTAGACAGAGATACAAATTCGAGTAGCCTTCACTGGTCCTTTTAGACCTTATTAAGCTGGTGTAAATAGGATTATCAGTCAAGGGTAAAAGGAAATTTAAGAAATTCGATGTTTGCAAAACTTAATACAGTTGCTGATGTGATTTACTTTTTTCACGTGAAAAAATAATTTTGCCATATTGGAGGGGAATGAAACTGTCTATGAAATGGCAATAAACCAAAAAGACTATCTGGGTCCTAATCTCATTTGATCTAGAGTGTTAGTCCAAATAAAAACTATAAAATATACCTGACTTTATTGCTAACATATACAGAGGGACCAGGTAATGATATAAATTATGGAAAAGGATTTATCACAGTTACATGTTCGGTTTTTTATGTAAGAAGGATTGTCTGTCCACTGTGTATTTTAGCTGAAAACTGTGTCTACTGTGAAACAGTGGTTTATGTCAAGAGTTCAGAAGCTCTTACACACAGTGATGCAGCACTAATCTAGTAATTTGTATTGTTTTATCAAAAATTATTCCAGTGAAATTGTCAGTATTAGGAAGCTAGGATTAGTATTAGGAAGCTCAAGGCAGTTGCTGCTAGACAGAATCTTCCTCTCTGCATCAGAGATTTTAGACCTAAGATTGATATAGTAGATGTGTATGTTGTTGCACACATTTTGATACTTTCAGATAAAAATATAAACAGCAGACTGATAAGGGAAAGGAATATTTAAAAAAAGCATTGAAATTCCTAAATTAAGTTTTTTCCTGTCTTCCTGTGGTGGATACTCAAAATTGAGATTGCAGCTAATCAGATAACCTGGATAACATCAGCAGGGAGAGCAGTGTAATATCAATATGGATAATGGGATTTTTATTGTATTATCTTTGGAGAGGTTGAAATAAATTTTTCTCTCTTAGGAGTGTGTGTTGATTAGTAATTGAATATTTGTGAAACAGTTTATGCTGGTGGTGTACTCTTGCCTACCATATGGGAAGAGGAACAGTGACACTAGCCTTCTGCAGTTCAGCAGCAAATAAGTATGGCAAACAGGCAGGACATGTAGAAAAGGCCCATCAACAACTATGTTTAGATTAATCTAGTTTAGGGGATTTTCGGATTTTTCAGGGTATTTAAAGCCCTGTAGGAAACCAAGCTTCAGCTGAAATTGAACAAGCTGGAAAATCAAGTGTTAGGAGAAATGTGTGACTGGAGTTTTGAAGTTAAAAAATGAAGTGTGCATCAAGCTGTTTTCAGAAATGGGATTAATATTTACCTAGTTGGTCTCCAGACAGTCTCACTTTTTCCGGTGTAACCTTTGCTTGAGAACTTCCTTTCATATCGATGGAGTATATTTCTCCAATAAGTTGTGTGATAAGCTGAACTGATCTAATGTGTATTTATAAAAACTGATTAAAATGTCAGCATTAAGCAAAATCTGTAATTTTGAGACTTCTAATTGCTTTAGGGACAGAAGATCTGGTATCATAAATAGAGCAGATATAAAGTATCATTTTTCTTCAAAAGAGATACCCTTTGAAAGTGAAACTGTAATATTTTGTCATTGCTGTTCATGTGATTTTTCTGGGTGAAAAAGTGAGTTGTGCCTTTTGTTTCTGGTTTTCCCCAGATATTTCCCTTATGTGTGAAGAGCAGCTGCAGAGCTCAGCCTTGAGAGTGGGCCTTGTGGGCACAGTAGAGCTTTGACCAAACTCCATGACTCAATTCTGCTGAGTTTAAAACTCAGTTCCAATGAACATTTCCCTTCTGGCTTGGTCTTCTCCAGCTGATGCCTGTGTGCGTGTTAAGGTAGAGCAAGGCATGTGTTTTGCTAGTGCTGATCTTGGAAAAAAGAACAAATGTATTGACTTTTTTAACCCTTTCTAACCTGTACAAAATGACTAATAAAAACTGTTGCAATCAAAGCCTGAGTGTAGGCAAGTCTCATGCTGAAGGCAAGCTTAATAATTTTATCTTCTAGTTACTGATTTCAACAAAAGTCAGCAGCAGCTTCTGAATTAATACAAAATATGATTTGCATCTGGGGAAAGCAAGGCATCTAGATTCTCGTGGGCATAATGGTCTTTAGCAATTATGTTGTTAAGAAGTGTTGATGCTGGCCATTGTGTGCAGTGGCCACTGTGGTAGTATTTTATTCTTTTGCTTTTTAATAGGCAAAATCCTTTGTAGGTACGTCCATATAAAAGCTCTGTTTTCTGTTTGATGAAAGAACCTTTAGATTCAAACAGAGCTAAGAGAAATCACTGGCTTTAGTTAAACCATGGATTTAGGGTTTTCTGGTTCTGGTTAACTGTATAATTGTTTATATTTGTTTAGGTGAACACTTCTACCAGTAGCTGGCATTTATGTCTTTTGTGACTTCTTTTTTCTTTTTCATCTCCTTTTCCCTCAATATATAATAACACTTTAAAACTCTAATGATGGGAGTATTCATGGGAACTTGGCAGTTGGAATCTGTTAAGTGTTGGTGTTTCAACACTTTGCAGTCTGTGCATTTTCTCCATTAGTCATGTGGTGATGTACTTTGCCAAGGGATGAAATAAACTGTATGACAGCAGTTCAGAGTGAAGCTTAGATTTTCTGACACTGCGTTAGATTACGCAATTTTGTATACTTGGAGGTAGAGAGTTTGTTCATTCAGAGTTTTCGTACTTTTTTCTTAAAGAAACATGTTTTTGTGTGGGTTTTTGTGGTTTTTTTTTTTTTTTTAATTGACCGAAGAATGGAACATACTGGACAACAATCTCTTGAGTAATATTTTTCTACTGTTTTAGTGTGAATTTTTTGAAATAAGGAAAGTTCATACCACTAGAAGATGAATGCAGAGATTTACAGAGTTAATGTTGGCAACAGTCAAGTTGCTCTCTTTTCAGAAAGGCTTGTGCTTCTCATGGAAAGGTTTTCACCTTTTACTAATTACAGTAGCTACTTTTAAATAAGATGTGCTGCATTATTGTCTTATGGCAGTAGCATTGATGTGTTCTGCTGCTGCTTCTTTTTGTGGAGAACATGACATCCAGCAGAGATAATGTTGTTAGGCATAGTTTGAATAATTCTTAAATGCATTCCTGCTTCCCATTTGGACAGTAGGTTACTGATAGTTTGGGAGGGTTTTTTTTGTGATGGTTTGGTTTTGTGAAGCATTGAGTATTACGGAATCCATTGGGGTAAACTAGGCATGGCTCATTTTCTGTGTTGATGAATTTTATTCCCCTAACTGGTATTATTGTAGCACTTTTGATTTACTTATTTGTTTACTAATTTTACTCATAACAACTTTGCGTGGCTGACTCTATTTTCAGGTTTCTTCTGCTTTCTCTGAAGAAGCTCTTGTAGTTTTTGGTCTTCTGTAAAAAGAGTGCACGCACACACAAAGGTGTAACTGCCTTTTTTTTTTTTTTGTTTTCTGTTAATTTATTTCAAATTTTAGTTGGGAAAGTTACTGTATTGCATCCTTAAACAATGTATAACAAGGTGAAAAAGTTCTTTTGCTTACTGAATGTTATTAACAATCCCACAATTGAAGAGTCTTCAGACTATAGTGGTATCTCATAGGAAAAGCCTTACTGTTAACTCATGGAGTCCTCCTGAAATGTTTCTTCCATAGGGAACAGTGTTTTTAATGAGATATGAGAATTTTTAGAATACTACGCAAAGCAAACTTTAACTGCTGTTAGTTGAGTCTAGTCTTATAAATCTTAATGTTGTATCTTGTTCATCTGTAGGAAAATAGATTATTTAAATTACTCTTGTATGTGATAAAATGATTGCTTTCTTTTTATTATATGGTTTTTATACATAGCCAGTTTGGCATTGTTTTTGGTCCAGTTAATTTGCATTTAAATTGATAATGCCTAGCACCTGAATATTCCTTTTACAACAAATCTCAGAACACAGAACTAACACAAAGATATGTTTCTCCTTTGAGGGATACAGTCAGCAGTGCCTGTGACAAAAGCAGGGAAAGTTAACTAAGGAGATAAAAATGAATTGCATGGAACACCCAATATTTAATTAGATAAAATGTGTCTTTTCTGGCCAAGTTGTAGTTCAGGTTCCTCTTTACTTCTACAGTGTATTCCCATTGCAACCTGTGGTGGTGTTGCTAATTTGCTACTTGTAGTTTGGGATGTGAAGGGAATAAGTTATCATGCCGAATAGGATCTTTAAATTTTGAAATGCACAATTAAGAATGTGCAGAATTAAGAATTTAGAAGCGTTGTGTTTTGCCTCAAGGAGTGTTCTGCTGTCACAGGACAACTGTGAATGAAATCTTCCTTGAGTAGTGGTAAGAGCCTTCCAGAGCTTGCCAGTGCAGAGGTGGCAATTTTTGTTCATGGAAATGCTTGTGAGGAGATAATCTGTGATTCAGTTGGAGAGACTGCACAATAAGCAAGCAAAAGCCCTGGTAAACTGGTGGCTGTGTCTGAATAAGTGGAAAGCATCTGTTAGTCTTCAGCTGAAAGGCAGAACATCAGACTTTACTGTAAGGCATTGATAATGCGTGGTTCCTTGGCAGCAAGTGTGGAAAAGGAGAGATAGTGACCTTGACTTACATTACCAATGAAGAAGGTATTGTTAAAGTTTTCTTGTGAAAAGTGGATATAGAATTGCATCTTGGACAAGACTAGAAACTCAACTGCTGCGGAGATGTTGCAAACACAAACTCACTTGGGTCATCTGAAAGGAAGACCAGTTTTCTAGTTACACCTGTTTCGAGAGAAATCAGATCCAAGTGAAAACGCCTTGACTGACAAAGACCTGAATGTATTTTCAGCAACTTTTTGAATATTGGTTAATTTTGTGTTCGACTGCAATTTTTAGGATCAATAGATGCTGCTAAAATTCCACCCTGATGTTAATGGAATACCATTTCTGAGGCAAAGGCTTACTATTCCTAGAACCAGGAAACACTGTAAGTTGTCATAGAAACAAAAAACAGCTTTGCCAGAGAAACAAACTTAGAGCAGAAGATGCACATTTGGTGTGAGACACTAGCACTTGTCATTTGTTGTGGTTGATCTGTCTCCACACAGACTCTGTGATTCAAAAGAATCACAGCTGCTCTGATTCAAAATAACCAAATGCTGGCAAAATTGGAAGCAATAAAATAAAAAGCATAACCTGTCACTGCCTTGCTTAGAAGGTATTTAGAATGGATTAGTGATATCTTAATCTTATAAAGAGGTCAAGATTAGCTTGTAAAAAGCTCTTGCACTATGTAATACCTTTGTCTGATAGATGGAAACAATCCTTTACTTTGTTATTTGCACTGCTTTCTTTCCTTATTGTCACATCCTAATGGAGGATCTGCTGTCATCCCTCAGCTTATCTTCGGCAAAAACACAGTAATTACTTAAGAAATACAGCAATTTCAGGACCATAAGGCGCACCAGACTATAAGGCGCACCCCCTGGGAGCCGGCACATTTCGCAACTTTGTAGATCAGACAAGGTGCACCAGACTATATGGCGCACCTTTTTTTTTTTTTGCCACGAAGATCCACGCCGCGCGCAACAAAGTAATGAATTAGTAGTGGAATCCCACTCGTGGAGTTTACTGGCATGTGCTCAAATTGGAAACATTTTAACAGATAGGTGTGGCCGTGAAACGCAGCCCCAAGCACCGTCCCCCTGTGCGGGGCCTGGCACTCCCGCCCGCCCCCGACTGGTGAGGCGGGGCTTGGGGTGGCTGTGACTTGCAGCTGCTGCGGTTTGGGGTGGCCACGGCTCACACCTCGGGGTTGCTGCGGTTCAGGATGGCTTGGGGCCACCTGCTGCTCAGGGCACAGCGCTGGCCGCTCCCGCTCTCCCTGTGTGGCTGCTGCTGGCCGGGGACTGCCTGCTCCCGCCCTCGCCTCACGGCTCGGCACTCCCGTGGCACCGCCCCACCTCACGGCTTGGCTCAAGGCTCACACTTTTTTTTTTGCAGCGAGGAGCTGTGCCGCGTGCAACAAAGCAATGAATTACTGGCAGGTCATCAGTCTGCAAACATTTTTCACAGATTGGTGTAGCCTTTAAACGCAGCCCCAGGTGCCCTCCCTGTGCCACGGGCCGTGGCACTCCTGCCCGTCCCCAGCACCAGCTGGTGCGGCTCGCGGCTCCCACCGCGCAGCCGCGGGTCCCGGCTTCCCCTGCCCAGGCAGCTGCAGGTGCTGCAGGCCCAGGAACTCCTGGCTGGCACAGCTCGGCTTGCAGCTCGGCCACCACAGCCGCAGGCAGCTACAACCCCCCTGCCCGGGCTACCGGTGCTGGTGGCTCCTTGTTCTCTCTGTACCTGGGGCCGCTGTACGGCTGCTTGTTCTCCCCACGCCCGTGGCCACTGGGCAGCTCCTCGTTGTCCCCAGGCTTGAGGCCGCCAGGCGGCTCCTCATTCACTCTGTGTCCGGGGCCGCTGTACGGTTCCTTGTTCTCTCCACGCCTGGGGCCGCCGGGTGGCTCCTCGTTCTCCCTGGGGCCAGTGCTGCCCGGCTTCTTCTTCCCTGGGGCCGGGGCCGACGGCAGCTCCCTCCATCCCCGCGCAGTTCCTGCCAGCCATGGCCGCCCGCTCCCGCCCCCACCTCGCGACTCGGCACTCCTGCGGCACCTCCCCCCATTGCAGCTCGCACTTCTGTCTGGCAAATGTCACAACTTCGTCCATCAGATAAGACGCACCGGACTCTAAGGCGCACGTCCGGGTTTGGGGAAAAATTTTAGTCAAAAGGGTGCGCCTTATAGTCGTGAAATTACTGTACTTCAAATTCATTCCTCAAAGCAGTAAGTCTTGCTGTCATTGATGATGATAAGAAAGTGATTGCGTGCCATGGCTGACTTTTTCCTTCCTATTATTATTAATGCAGTGATAATGTTACTATTTTAAGCTGTTGAGATTTAACATAGGCTACCATAAAACTGTCAGATGTTTACAGTTTATGGTGGATGGGTAGAGCAACAGTGTTTAAAAAAACAAAACAACTTCTTGTATTAATCTTACTATACTTAACACCTCACCAGCTGAAGAATGCATAACCAAAATTTGTTTTGAAAAGAGGCACTTTTCCAGAGTACTTTTATGAGTAACTTGAAACTCTGAAAGACTTCTTGAATATTTGAAGATTGCAGAAGATGAAGCAGATTTACTGTGATTGTAAGATGAACCTTGTATTAACAATATTAGCTGTGTCTTTGTTAGTTCATGAATGATGCAACTTTTTATTGGTTGTTTAAAACTGAACCAGTAACAACGATAAGTTAATGACATTTTTCTTCCTTGCTTTTAGGGGACAAAATTCAATATTTTAAATTTTCTGTAAATGGCTGGTAATGTTTACAAGGGCTGTAAAGAAGTTAGTGTTTTCTAAGTCACCTCAATTGTTCAAATCTATTTACATAGTTTTCTAAACCATATTTCTAGATAGTAGGGTGAAGGCTTTGACCCAGAGTAAAGTTAACTGTGTTTTATTTGTTCAGTGTGATCTGTTTGTAAGGCTGAATATCTGCACTATTGTGAAGATACTGAACTTGTGCATGCTGAAGTGTCTTAGAGGTATGTTGGACCAGAGGAAGAATCATAATTACTGAAATAATAATAAAAAAATTGTTCTTATCAAAGCATGTTATTGATAGTAAAACGCACAGAGTAGAACGTTTGAACCAATTCATGGCAGCTGCAATTATATTCAATAGACCTGGTTCTTAATGCTACATCACAGCACTTTGGCATGGATCTCTTAAACTTGAGGTAAGCTTTATTGTATTTCATGGCAGTAGTTTTTGAGATACACAGGGCCTCAAGGGCAAGAGTCTCTGGTCCATTAAATTTGCGTTGTGTTATTGCAGTGGAATGAAATTGCCCTAAAACCAGTGCAACTTCACCTGGCAGAGAGTGATTCCCTGTGGGACAAGGGCAAAAGAGCACAGTGGGATCCTCCAGGGCAGAGCTGGGGGTTGAGAGCTTGCAGAGTTGTAGCTAAGGCAGTTTTTTCTCTATTTAATGCCTCAGGTGCTTGCCTGCTAAGTATGTGATCCGAAGGTCCTGACCCTGCTAAGTTTTACCTTCAGCAGTCTGCATGCATTGGATGCTGAGCAGTGGAACTAGGGCAGACAGGTCTTTTGGGTCTTTGGCTGAGGCTTTCAGAAAGAAAACACTGAACTGCCAGAAAACTGAAGTTGATGCAGGTCATCTGGAGTTCTGAGCTGGACCGTTGCAAGCCTGAAGAGCTGAGTGATTTTTGGTTTGGTGTCATTCGTCCCTGTTTTAAATGGCTGTGACAAAAACAGCTGGAATAGGCAGGGAAAATGGTTGTCTTTAGTTTTTTAGTACAAACAGTATTTTGTATACCAAGGAAATAAATGATTTCTCTAATCTAAGCTTTAAGCTAGATCTAAGCTATGTGTAGCATGTTTATGCTTTCCCACCTGTTTTGTGTAGAGCCATTTGTGGAGTTCTGCTGTACTATTGCAAAGCTAGCATCTTGTTGGTGAGCCTTTTCAGGAGGGAGAAAGTCTGTGGTGACACAGCCAGTAATCTGTTAATTCCTTCAGCCTGTGGGAAAAATCTTTGGGGTGGGTGAGTCCTAAGTAACACCAAAAAAATCATGTAGGAGCTGTAATAATTTAGTCTGATCTAAGAGAGAAAAACATGCTTCTGTTTACTACATTTTAGGTTGCTTTTTTTTTCTTGGAGGTACTCCAGCTGGAGAAGCATGAGAGGAATGACCTTTTATTTTAACACCATGGTTGTAATAGATAGGAAAAACGAGGATAGAAATATTTTCCAGGAAGGATATTTGCTTTATTTCAGTACTTATTTTTTTTAAATATATATATCTTGTTTTAAATCCAGCCTTAGAAATGCAGTATTTTTTAAAATTGTCTTGTGTGAATTACATACTTAAGGTTTTGCTTATTTTCTCTCTGTTATACAGGGTGGTCTTGGCAGCTTTTAACATCTTTATCAGTGAGCCATTATTCTTTTGGAACTTCATTCAGTAGTCAAAAGTAGCGCTTCAGTGTGGCATGCATGAGAATGTGCCAAGATACTATGATTTCAGGTGTCTACAGAAGCCAGTGTCTCTCATTTGCACTCCTGTTATAATGATAAACTACAATCAAAATACTCTGATTGAATAAAACAAAAAAAGCAGATTCATAGGAAACAAATTTAAAGTACATGTTGTGACTCATGTATGATTCTTGCTCATACTGTTTGGCAGCTTTCCCACAAGCATTGTCTATTACAGTATGACAGTGCCTACCATTACAAGTAAAGTTACATGTTAGAAATAGAACACAATGACATTGTAAATATTAAAGAAAAAAAACAAAAGGGAAGTACGTGGGTTCTAACTTGCAGTAACATTTTGTTCATGATGAATGTGACATTTTAAATTGAGGGGAATTACTCGGCTTCATAATGCAATATTGTATGCAGGTGTAACTGTTCTTTTGTACTTAAGCACATGTTAGGCTAAAAGATGTTGTTTTAAAATGCAAATTCTCTACAGTTGCTGGAACTTCCTAGGAAGTACCAGAATTTGTTACCATGGCCCCTAACTGCTCTCCTATGCCTTTGCATTACGATGTCTAATTGTATTGTTTCACACTATTTTTTCCTTCCTCATTCAGTGAACAGGATGGGCGGTGCTCAGGAATTGAGCTGCTACTTGATATTTTAGTCCTTATCATTCAGTTAGCAGCCCGGGCTTTATTTACTGCACACCATTTGAAACTCTGTAAAGAATACATAATTATTCATTCCCTTATGGCCTTTTATCTAAGGTGCCTGGCTGAACTATTTTTGTCCATTTGATTGTATTCTCATATGACTTTTCTGGTCCATACCTATAACTTCTTTTGCTGTGTGAGATAAACGCACGTGCACATACATAGAATGCATATATATTGTTTATTTACTTTTGAAAGAGAATTTTTCAGTTACTCCCTTTGATAACTTCTAGAATGGAGTTTTTGTTACGTATTTTAAAACCACTTTTTGTGAGGTCATTGTAAGTAAGCATAAAAGAATGCAATTAAATTACTAAATGTATCCAACCACATAAGTTGAACCATTTGCATATGCAACCTTACCTTCCAACTGGGATGATGCCCTTCAACTCCAAATCTGTCTTGACTGTGTATCCTGACAAATTGTTCTTTCATTTGAATGCAGTTGATTCTCCCTGCTGGGCATGATGGCAAAGATAGTACTTAACTAATGTAGAATTCAGGTTCATGTGAGAAATAAAAAGAAATAAGGGTAACTGAACATTGGAAGTGATTACCTGGAGCGGTTGTGGGTGTTCATCTTTGCAAATATTCAAAATCAGGTCCAAACCCAACTGGATGTAGCTTTGAGTAATCTGTTGCAACTACCTTCGCTGTGCCTAGGTTGGATCAGAGGATCTCCAGAGATACCTTCCAATCTCAGCTGTTCTGTGATTTATAAATTTATGATAATATATACTTGTGGTGTATGTATTTTGCTTGTTGGGCAAACAAGTTGTTCTGATGGGCAAAACTTTATGGATGTTGTGGCTTTCTTCTCCACTAAACTAACAGTAAAATGTTTGTTTTGCAGTTTCCATTTGCCTAGCAGGCTATTTTGTCAATCCCATACAAAATTGTTAAACTGTTAAAATGTAGTTTGGCTATATAACTGTTCTCAGCAAAAACTCAGAAAAAGTTCAGAAAAGTTTAACAGTGTTGTTTCTGTTATGCTAGTACTTAGCAGAAGATTGTAATAAATTTTAATTATTTATTGTGGACCAAACTATCATGTACTTAATCTTTTTTGGATTTAAGAATATAGAAAGCTTGGTGGCAATACCTGCCTTTTCAGCTTGTGATCCTGTTATAACTTTTGCAAATTATGAGTATTGGAAAGAACATAGTTTGTCTTTGTCGGTGTCTCTTGCAGATTTTGGTAATGTTGCCAGTGCATTATAGCTGACTGTAAGGCTTTTCTGTAAGATCTGTTTACTGTTTGAAATATTTTAATATTGCTACTACAAAAAGGTACGGACTTTTCCAAATTCTAATGTTAATATTTCAAACGAGAAAGGAAAGTAGTACATGTAACATCTTATGCTGTCCAAATATACCACTTTTGTCTCTCTGCTACTGGTGGGAGGAGAGGGTTGCAATATTTGTCTCAAAAAGACCATGTCCAATAAAATATTTTACTGCTAATACACTGTAACTTTTTTCTGTTGCAGAAGGAGTTGAGCCTTCCAAGAAGAGGAAGTTTGTAAGTATATGAAGTTTTTCTCTGTTAGGCTTAGGTCATGATACATATTTTTAGGAGTTTTAAAGTAGGCTAGGTTTCTTTTCGGGGCAGTTAGAATGGAACTTAAATGTGGCAGTTGATCTGCCTTAGAATATATACAAAGAAATGAAAACTGTAAATGAAAATGTATGGGTTGTGCAGTCACCATTTTTATGTCCATCTTTTAGAGAAGCTATTGTGAGGGATTTCCAAAGGAATAAAAAGTTCTTAAGTTTAGGTTTTTGTTTTGTATTAAAGATTTTTCTTGATAAAAATCAAGGAAGAAACATGCTTTCTTTGTGAGTGATATAAAAGAAACTTGTCATGCTTATGGAACTCTGTGAACAGTTCTGTGGATGAGAAGGTAGGAAAAAAGAACACATATGTTCTACTAAATGTATAGGATTGTTAAGATGCTATTTTGATTGTGGAAATAAAGACTATATATTTTTGTATAAATTGTTACTTTTAATAATATGTATTCAGATACTGATTTCAATTGTGCTTTGTGTAAATTTCTATAACTTGGCTTTGACTTTCCAGTGGTTTTGAGCTGTTTGGTTTTAAACCTTGTATTTTTTATTTGCATCTGTCAAATTTCTTATTCTGTATTAGTAAACTTGTTGAGAGGTTATTGGGATAAAAACATAACAAAATGTCTTAAGAAGCAAACTCTGTTCACTTACTGCTTTCTTTCAAAAATAATACTATACGATGATCTTACAAGATTATTGGTGACCACACGTTTTGAGTAAAACCACCGTGCCCTCGCACAACGGGCCAGATACTTGGTTTCAATTTGATAATGCTGTGTAGGTTTAAGTGATAGTAGGTGAGGTATGTGAATAACTGAAACTGTAACTGCTGGGAAAGTGCAGTGAAGTGCTCTGTTGTTCTGACTCAAATAGCATACCAGAAGTCTGTACTTAATGGGATATCTGCTGTGTTGGAAAAGACTCTTGTTTTAGGTTTGGACGCATGACAAGTCTTATTCTAAAATCCATGATGTAAGAAAAGTCAAGAAAATAAAAAACTATTTTCCTGTCAAGTATTTAATTATTTAAGAATTTCAATGACAGAAAGAAAAATAGTTAAAGAAAATGATTTTTGGTGCATTCTTTTGGTGTCCTTGGTGCTTTATATTAACCTGAAATTGTTGCATGGGTTGAAGACTGCCTCTGTTAAAGTTAATGGCCAAACTGCTGTTCACTTTAGCCAGAGTAGAAAGTGGCTCTTGGAACCTGACCTTACTTGCTCTTCCTAGAATGTCTGACATGGAATGTTATTAGTTAGTTTACTGCAGATCTGAAAAATGACCGCAGCGCAATCACCCCAGCTGCATTCACATGCATATTGTTTTAGCTGATCACTGAGAAGTTAGTGTGCTTTCTGTGATGTTGGTGAGGCTTTATAAAGTATAGTAGCGAACAGCAGCTTGTTGCATAATCATATCCAGTTGTTAAAATGCTTAGGTTTCTGCAGATGGTTGTAGTGACTTGACCCTGGCTGGGTGCCAGGAACCCACCAAAGTTTCTGCGTCACTCCCCTCTGCAACTGGAGAGAAGGGAGAAAATGCTGTGGAGGGTTCCTGTGCTGAGATGAGGATGGGGAGAGATCACTCACCAAATACTGTCACAGGCCAAACAGACTTGAATTTATTACTAAAAGAACCGGGATAATGACAAGTAAAATAAATATTAAGAACACCTGCCCTCACCACTCCGTTCTTCTCAGGCTCTACCTTTCCCCTCTCAGTGGCACAGGAGAGACAGAGAAGGGAGGTTATGGCCAGTTCATCATATTCTTTCTGCTGCTGCTGCTCACGGAGAGGAGTCCTTCTCCTGCTCCAGTGTGGATCTCCTTCCACAAGGTGCTGTCCTTCAGGCACAGCCTGCTCCAGTGTGGGTCCCCCACAGGGTCACAAGTCCTACCCAGGACCCTGCTCCAGCCCAGGCCTCCCATGAATTCACAGCCTCCTCTCAGGCATCCCCCTGCTCCAGCAGGGTCTCCTCCAGGGGCTGCAGGTGGATCTCTGCATCCCCATGGCCCTCCCTGGGCTGCAGGAGCACAGCTGCCTCACCATGGGCTGCACCAGGGGCTGCAGGGGAACCCCAGCTCTGGCCCCTGGAGCACCTCCTGTCCCTCACTCTGCACTGACCTGGTGTCTGCAGGGCTGATCCTCTCACACAGCTCTTCTTGGGCTGCAATTACACTTGTGCAATAACTTTTTCTTCCCTTCTTCAATCTGTCATGACAGAGGTATTAACATCATGCAATTGGCTCGGCCTTGGTGAATGGCAGGTCTGTCTTGGAGTTGCCTAGCATTGGATCTGCCAGACATGGAGAAAGCTTCTAGCAGCATATCACAGAAGCAACTTTGTATGTCCCCTGCTACTAAAACCTAGCCATGCAATCCCAATGCAATGATATGTTAAAATTACTTTAATAGTACTCAATTAAAAGGACTCGTACTGCTGAGGTTGGCAATAGCTGTAGCGTCAGGAGTTGCGTGCATGGGCTGTGTTGGCTGCTGTATTTGCATATTATATAAATACTGGCATGAAGATTAAATTTCAAAATGTGAAAAGTCCTATCTTTTCATTAGCACAGTCATCCAGAGGTCCTGAACAGTTGAGGAGCATCTCACACTGTCTTTCGGAGCTTCAGGCCCAATGTCCTGCCAAGGACGCAGCTTTAAACAGGACAGGGAGAGCTATTTCAGGGGTGAGCAATCTTAGCATAGTTGGCATAAACTGTGATAAAGAGTTGCGTTTGACTGAGGAGTGAGCTTTTCCATGCTCAGAGCACCCCCTGGCTGTGTTGGCACAACTCTTTCTCTGGACATAGGCAGAATTGATCCAGGGTGCAACTGCTTCATGCAGTTTCTTCAGCATGTTAAACTGCCCAACTACACAAATTCTTTTCTTTCTGGCTGCAGGGTGCAGTGGCTTGGAGGCAGGATGAATAGATGGGAGCTTTCTCTCAGGCTGACTCCAGCAGTGAAACTGACTTTATATAAGCTTAGCATGACTGTAGACCTGCATGGCTGTTAGTATCCCACTTTGCAAGTCCATTGGAAAGCTAAATAGGAGTGTATTTTTTCACACTGCTACAATGGCTGTGGGTTAATTATATCTTGGTAGAATATTTTCATTGATTTGTTTATTTTCACCAAACACTTTCAACCCTAGCCCTAGGTCACTTGGTTAGATCATGGTGCTAATAACACCAAGGTTGTAGGTTTGATCCCTGTATGGGGCCATTCATTAAAGAGTTGACTTGATAATGCTTGTGGGTTGCTTCCAGCTGAGACTATTCTGTGATTCTGTATTATCAAGGAGAATACTTGTGCTTAATGTTAAGGCAGAGACTCAGAAATACGTATTTAATTTGATCAGAATTAAGTGTTGCTGTTTGTGAAGCGCACAGATCCTTTTATGAACCAGGGAATGCCTGATAGCGTCTATGCATCCCTATCCATTACACATTCATAGTGTATCTAGCTGAAGTAGGTAGCCACAAATGGTCTCTCAGTGTATGTTAAGCAGATGAGTTTCTGTCACTGAATTGAAGATGGAGTGTCCTTATCCTGGTTTGTTTCCTTACATACTAGCAGAGGTCAGAAAAATTAGAACTTTTTATAGACAGAGGGAGTGAACTCAAAGGTTGTGGGGAAAAAAAATTGCACTCTGCTTTGAGTAGGTACATTCTGCTTTAAAATGCACTTCTCCTAAAAGAAAATGTACAACTAGCTTCTCTGAGGTGGAGAGGAGCCTAGAGGAACAGCAATACATGAGAAGACGTGAGTTAGTAGAGGCAGTTTCTGCTTTTGTTAGAACCTCTGTGTTTAAAATATGTGCCCTAGTAGCAAAATTCCTTACTTTTCCAGACTAAATCTGTTCTCTTCCTGTCTTCTTTTTTTTTAATTTTTCTGTTTTTAATTTTTTTTGATTTGCATGTATTGCTTTGATGTATTTATTTTTGCTGCATCTGTCCTTCTCCTTACAGCTCTTAAACAAATTTCCGTAATTATAAAATATGGACTCAAGTTCAGTACCAGCAATTATATAATTTGCTAGCACTAATGTCAAAGTTGGTCACAGAATTTTCATTAAATTAATTTATATATTTCAGTGAAACTGTTTATATCCTTGGATAGTATCAAGAAAAGATTGCGGCCAGCTAAGAATTCAACAGAAACAGTAGTTAAAACCACTGCTTGCTTAGATGTTTGATTAAGTAAGTTTCAAGAAAGACAAAAACAATTTTGTAAGGAAGTTTTTTTATCAGTGAAAAAGATAAAGGTCAGTAACCCTGAGGGGAAGAGTGAGAATGATTCATAGTGTGGAAAAAAAAAAGAAAAAAAAATCTGAGGGCTGTGTCATGTAGGTGACAAAACTGGAACTGTATTGACGGTTTCTGTGTGGACATAGAAATCTGCACCATAAAAAATTGGCTATGTTCATAGGTGGCCTGTTACCTTATATTTGGAGAGTGCAGTAGATTAGTTATTGTTGTCAGGTGATGAATTTCTCCATTCTAGTATGGATGGATTGTGCTCCAGGCTATTCTCCATGGCCTGTGTTTGATTCTCAAGTTTCATGTTCTTTAGTGTCATTACTAGTGTTGTTTCTGTCCTCAACTTTTAAGGGTTTTCTACTGCTGTCACTGAATTTTTTTTCCTCTGCATCTCTTGGATTCCTTGTGATTGACAATGAAAAATTTGGTTATATGTTTTGTATAATTTAGGAGCCAACAGTTACCATAACACAACCCTTTTCCCTCACGATCTTGTTTACTTCAGCCTCCATAAATTTTGTGCAAGTATGCTGCCCATTGTCTGTGTTTCCTTCTTTTAAAGTAATGCTGGTCTAACAAGGAGGATTGTGGCTCTTGCAGTGTGCTGGTTAGCCTTGTTGCCACCTTCCTGTTGTCAGTGCATGGTCTTCTGCAAATAAGTCGTTTGTGCTGTGAAGAGCACAGGCCTGATTTAGATGTAAACAACATGTCCCTTGGTATTTTTTTTGTTTTTAGCTGTGTCCGTGGCTAACAGTACAGGCCATTCTGTTGTTCTGTTGGGATTTTTGGTGCTTGTGTACACAAATTTGCATCCCTGCTTCTTTAAGCCAGTATTATTGTTATTATGAAGTATATCTGCAGTTGTCTTTGGACTCAGATTTTACTAGTATGTCTGTGTATACCCAGTTATGTCCTCTTTTTATGATTTATCACATCACTTGTTAGAAAAAGGGATGACCTATTTTAATGTAAATCATCATGTCCCTTTTCAGTGAAAAATTATGTATACTGTGTTGAGGGTATTTTAAAACTTTGTAATACCTTTTTACTGGTAAATTCATGCTTACCTATTTGTGTGTGTGTATGTGTACACACCTTTATCTACACATGCAAAAAAAGTTAGATAGTTGTGGTGGTGACTTATTTTGTGTATTTGAAAACTATTCAGATACATAAAAAAATTCTTAAAAATAACCTGCCGCCCTGGAGAAAGGATGCTCAGAAAATGAGGTGATCATGCTTTAAAGCTTAATTGTGTAACAGTACAGTTGTTCTGTGCCTGCTGTGGTATCTAAGTAATGTAAAGTGACCAGGTACCTTGTTTCTCCTCAGTGTGTTGGGTGTGCTGTGGCCTATTGGAATTTTGTTTCAGCTACCTAGGCAAGGAAAGGGTTAAAAATAAAAATTAATCTTAAGTAGTTCTTTATCCAAATAGTGATCAAACTTAAGCCACAGCAAAAAAGCAAAATTAAAAAAGCCTCTAGGGTCAAGCTACAGTTCTGTAGGCATGCTGCAGAATTTCAGGATGGGAGAGTCACATGATTCTTGGTGGAAGCAAAGAAAATAAAATATCTGGGTGCCTCCAGGCTTTGCCTAAAGTAAAAAAATGTTTGTGCAGTGCAGTAGTTTAAAATATTTTTATACATGCAAAAAATTATTCTATAATGCATGATTAAAATGTGGTTTGAGGGCCAGATCTCATAGCTAATGGGTTGCTGGTGATGTGAAAGTAGGTGCCAAGGTGCTAAAAGAATTGAATCTCTACAAAGAAATAGCAGTAAAGGGCTCATCAGGCCTTCACTGCCAAAACTTTAATAGTCAACCTGACAAAATGAAGCACAAAAGAGTAATGGGATGGAGGCCTGACGAATTGGCTGTCCTGATGTTCTTGATTATTCCATGTGACAGTCTCTGCCCCTCTTCTGCTTATGGTCTTTTCCACTGAACTGCTTGCCCTGTGTCTTGGTCCTGCCCTTATATCCTGTTTTACCTGTGGAACCTGCAGCTGGTGGTGCTTGCAGTGTTTCTGTGTACACTAAAAAGCAAAGCTTAGAGCAGGAGTGTACACAAAATGCTTAGGGGAATTTAATGACTGGAAATGTGAGATGCTGAGGCAAGGGAATGTTGATGTCTCAGCGTCAGGGTGGGGTGTAGGGGTAACTTAGTGTGTGAGTGCAATGGTTGTGTGATTAAATTCCGTCTGGCAGTGGCAAATGTGGTCAATGTATATAAGCGTTTTTAAATCAGCATTGGCTGTGTTGTCTTATTTGTTGTGTGAACAGAAGTTGGATTCTCAGTGAGTAGAATTATTTGTCTTTGATTTTGTTTCAGTAAAGGTTCAAAATTGTATCACATACATAAAAAGTGCAAATGCCCATATAACTACCTGTTTTATTCTGCTGCCTGAGAAAGTACTTATGCATTGAGAAAACTTGCAGAAGGACATCATGTGGGTAATTGCTGCTAGTCAGCACAGCTTGAATTTCTAATAGTACACCTTGAAAATCTGGCATTCTGAGGCAGCTTTTCATTCATTGTTTTTTTCCCCACTGTCATGAATTCAGGAAGTTCAGTTTTCTTCAGTTAAGGAACGTATGAAATTTGTTTAAAAGAATTGTTAGTCACAATGCAATGGAATTGCAATGTCCTGATGAATTTCAGGATCTAGGCTGCTGTATGCTGTAATGATGAATTGATTTTTTTTGTCACTGCCACAAAGTTTTGAATAATTTGTTAACCTACAGAGGGAGCTTCCTGAGGCTGTGCAATTCCTAGTGTACACACTTACTTAGCTTCTGTAGGATTGGGGTCTTGGTGAGGCTCTGGGAGGAGTACATGATAGCTTGATGCACCTCTGCTGTGCTTGAGGAATTGTAATGAGAGGTTGGGTTTTGTTTGTTTTTTTGTTTTCCCTTTGCTTTGTTTATTTGTTTGTTTTTTTGATGGGGGTTAAAGGTGAAGTATTGACAACAAATAAATGTTTGCATTTTCCTTAAGAAAAGAAGCATTCAGGTTTTTCTGGACAGTATGTTTTTAATTCTGGTGCCAGTAGTATCACTCGTATTCTAAATATCAGATCTCATAAGAAAAGAGGCATTGCTGAACATCAGGAATCTGCCTGCCTTACATATTCAGTTAGTCATTCTCCCATTATAGATCTTCCCCTTGAAATTTTCAATATTATTGTAAAGTATAGGCTGACTTTCTACAATTGTCATGAATAACAATCATGAATTCCCAGTGAACCACTTATATTTTGTCTCAGAGGAGGGGGGAAGTATTTTTCCCCCCTCACTCTTTCCTATGAAATACAAACTTGAACATCTGTTATTACTGTCAGTATTCTTAACTTGAACTGTTGCTTATCATAAAGGCCCTTAATGTATATGTTACCTGCAGTTATGTGTCCATGGACAGACTTAAAAGTTTTAAAGCAGACAGATGATAGTGTGGCAGCAGGGCGTCTGTTGTCCATAGCTGTGAGTGTACCTGCTCTGTAGTTAGGTTGTACTGGCTGTGTCTTTTATATTTTGTGAACATATGGCATAATATTTGTGGCTCTGGCTGTTCTTGTCCCTACCACCATTTCTGTCCCTGTCTAAAACTTCTGGATCCTGTTAATTTCCTTCCATCCTGCTATCTGTTGCCTCCCTTACCCCTGAGATTTAGGGGTCATCTGTCTTACAAATTCTGTTGACTGAATGCAGTCCTTTGTATGCTCTGTTTTGCTGGAGGTTTTCCACTTGTCTTTTCAGCCTTTGTGTAAAGCCAAGTGCCTTCCTTGCAGGCATGTTCTCTGGGATAGTGCAGTGGAGAGCTGGGGCAGAGGTCCTGACGCAGGTTTAGGCTTGCAGAACTCGCTCTGTGATTGTAGTTTTCATATGTGGCTAGGTGTGCCAAGAACCCGGTTGCCAAATGCCTTGTGTCTGGGAGGATGGATGATGGCTCCTGGGAGTGAGTCGAGGGGCAGGCAGCATGTGCAATTCCTGCAGAGGGGTTGATGGCTACCCAAAGACTGGAGCTTGCAGAAACTGCATAGGTTACTTTACCAAAAGCATGAGCAGCAGGAAAGGTGGGTGGCTTCTGTGGCAGCCCAAAAAGGAAAGGGCAGGTTGGATGGCAGCAGGACAGAGCTCTTCTTTGGTAGGTGTGAGAAGGAAAATATTGCATTGGCATGATACTATTCTGTTCCATAAGGACTGATAAACAAGCTCTGCCTCTGTGTTGTCTTTAGCAAGTCTCTGCTCACTGAATCAAGACAGCCAACCTGGCATTAGCACACATTCCTTCCATCTATGTGCTCTTCTCTGTCATCTTGTCTTTTCTCCCAAATATTGTAGGGTTTCCACTTCTCTGTCACATTTTTTCCTAGCTATCCAGTCAAGCATAGACCTGTGAGGTTTATTGAAGTGTATTGCAACAGATCTCATAGGCATGTGTAAAGGTCAGGAAGGGTGCTGCGGATAAGTGGATCTGCATTGTTGCCATGCTTGCCTGAAAAGGGTAGCAGATAACTGCCACAGGGAGCTAGTGAGTCTAAAAGGCTGACACAGGGAATTTCTTATTTATATATTCATTGTGTGTTGACTGCCACAGTGCAAAAGACAGTGTAATTGCATATAATCACATTTCCTCGAATCCCAGTGGCTTCACTCATGAATGTTTAGTGTGGTCATGCCCCTAAGCAGTGTGCACAAGCATGGTATTTAAGACAAACATGCTATCACAGGTGCTCCTGACACTGGGCTGAGCCTGCTGCTGTAAACAAGTTCCTGCTGTTCTAGCCTCAATGGAAAATCTCTCTTGTGCCTTTGAAAATGTTGTGCAAGGAACATGGGCATTGGGCATGCTTTTTTCCCCTCTGCTACATGGTACTGCTTCACCATCAGGTGACTGGACACATGCCACACTTCAGCACAGCATGTGGTGGAAACAGGATTAAATCAGCCATGTTTACGTTCATGCGTAGATATGGCCCCGAGACCCAGCCTTGGCTGATTCTTCTTAGTATCATTGAGATGCTTCTGAAAATGAGCTTTTACAGATCACTGTCATATTTTGTGAATGCTTGTCTCCTAGATTCTGCTAGGAAAAATGTAAAATGTTTTCATTTGCATTTAAAAATATGTCTGTTTTTATGGTTGACTAGTCTGTCAGAAGTACCAAGAATACACCCACATACATCTAAATCCAGAAGGCTTTTAGGATCTTGCTCTATAAATCAGAACTTTGGTGGCTTTTTTTTAAAGTCAGATTTTACCAGTAAGCCATACCAGCAAATGTGTCTTGGTGGGGTGAATGTGTGGGGTGGGTATATTGTCCCTTTAAAGAGCCTTTTGTTTTGTTGCTTATAGGCTAGAAACACTAAGCAGGAGATTACACTGGGCTGCAGGTGTAATAGACATGGTTGACTGGCTGTAGTCATTATTTTTCATTAGTGACCTAGGTGATAGAATAGATTGTGTTTATGAAGCTTCCAGCAGGAAACAAGCTGGGAAGAATGCAAGTATGTTGAAGAACAATATGGGGTTTCAAAATAATTTCAACAACCCAGAGAAAATGTACCAACTAAAACAGAACTTCTTACTTCTGCAGGAAATACTGCAGATGTGCAAGACTGTTGAGTAGGTGTTAGTTTTCAGAAGTGATCTGTGAAATTTAAGCTACCACAGTTGCTCTTGGATGGCAGTGAGTATCTTGTGCTGGGAAACTGCTATTTTGAGCTGCTGAGCACGCAGCATTGTTCTATCCCATACAGAACTTACAAGGCCTTATACTGGAGTGCTGTGTATTGAGGTGGAACAACTGGGAAGAGATGACAACTCCTGGCTGCTTTGAAAATTTGACATGGTGTATGGAAAAATACTTCCTTGCGCTGGGGTTATTTGTTTTAGAGAAGGGAAGGCTGAGGGATGTTCAGGAAAGTTGTCCAGTGTGTGGAACATCTGTCACGAGTAGGAAATAAAACTGTTTTCTGTGTCATTGGGGCGTACAGCAAGATGTGGTATGTTTAAATTGGATCAAGGGGGATTCATCTCAGACATGGTTGAAGCAATGTCTAAACAATGTAGCAGAGGAGTGCGAACATGGGAGTGTTGTGAAATCGGTATCAGTTTTTAAGAACAGAAGAGACAAACATCTGACTGGACGACTAGGACTATTATAGGTATCATGGATCTCTCTTGGGGAAGGAAGATACGACTGCTTGACTTTTCTGGCTCTCTTTATAGATGGTCATTATGTCTGTGGGATTATTTGCTCAAACTTTTTGCTGAAACTTGATTCTATATATTAAGTATCTGCTTTGATGGAAGAAAATACCATCTCATAATGGACAACATTATTCATTTGTACTTGTCTGTAATGACAGAATTCCCTGTGGAAATGTGTATAGGACTTTATGTAAGCAAAAGACAGATTAAAAAAAAAAAAGACAAGCTTCAAATTTCTTGAGGTTTTTTTTTTGTTTGTTTGTTTTGGTTTGCTTTTTACATACAGGAAAGTTAAATGGCATCAATTAGCACTGAAATATAGCTTAAATGAAGACCAGTTAAACAAATGCTCATGAAGAGCCTGGGATGGAGTTATCCCTGTGTAACAAGGGTCTTATCTTTAAAAAGAACAACCGTTTAAATCTTGTGTAGTATAGAACTCTTCACAAAGTAGATCTATTTTTGCCTTTAATTTTTTAATGTTTGTTTTTTCGTGAAAGGCAGTGCAGATTGAGATCATAATTATTATTAACATGTAATTTCTCAAGCTTTTTACAGTTTTAGTATTAACTTGAAGTCTGTTGACAAGAGTCTTCATTGGTTGAGCTATTTTTATTGCTCTCTAATTTTTGTTTTAAGTTTTTTTCTTTTTTCTTACCGTATAAGAGTAAAATGTGTTAGGAGGTTGTCCAAATTTGAAGTAGGTGCTCTGGGAGTTTTCCATTAAAAAAAATTGGCAATTGTGTTGATTTAGTATGGGATATTATTTTTGAGCTTGCACAAACGGGTGATGCTGCTTAGTCAAGGGAGTTGGGACTCTGGTAGTGAAATACAAGGAAGGCTGCCTTAACAGATTGCTAACACCTCTAACACTTCTTGCTGGTGTCATCTATAGTAACAGTTCAGATGATATTTAGACAAAGAATAGAGAACTTTTTCTCTCATTATTTGGCCATGTACCTTCATTATTTTTATGTTTTCTGAGGTGTCAAAGTTGCAGGACCAGGCAGTATGAGTCCTGCTTTATCTGAAATGTGTCTGTTCTACACACAAGGAGGATCTCCTGGCTATAGGGAAAATTTAAGAGCTACTGTTGAAACTCACTGTGGAAGAATGGGAGTGAATGAGGTTGCAGAGAGATTTTGCCAGATCTTGGTTTGTGGATGTTTATTGATTCCTTTTGTCTGCAGTGTTTTAGGATCAGTGTTTTTAGTTAAGATGTTCAATGTGGCAACCAGTTGCTGAGTTAACTTACAGCAGTTCAGTTATTTCTAATGTTTAATTAAAATTGCTAAACACATTCTTTTGTTCATTCAGTTCTTTAGCAATACAGACAGTACCATAGAGCTATCAGCAGAATACACAACTAATTTATAAAAAGTTATTAAAATATATTAGAATTTAACAAAGTGCTTTCTAGAACTATAATTTTAAAACAAGTCCCCTGCAGAATCATAAGAATTAGAGCTCTAAATAGACTCTGGCATGTTTTGCAAAACCACGTAGTCTTTTACTGTGTACTCCAGTGGCACATTAATAAAATGTTATTGTAAATTGCCTACTAGTGTCAGATTTATGGATATGCCTGTAAATGTCAATAGATCCATGATATTAACAGGACTTGGGGCTGGAAGGGGTTGTCTAGTGTGTCTTTCTGTCGTGGCATACCAGTCATGACCATACCCTGGGAGTTCTTAGTGCTCTGTGCTGGCATTTATTGAACACAGATAATCCAGGGCCATGTAGATTCTATCAGAATCTGCCCTGCAGATTTTTTTTGACAAGGAATTTATTTCTGCATGTCGTTCTGAGCCCATTGTGGGAACTGAGCTTTTGGGTGCAGGTGAATGCAGGCACTTTGTGTCATTCACATGTACTTTGTCCCTTCCCCAGGGAAACCAACAGGACAGCCCACCTCCTCCTCCTTATGTAATCTGAACAAGATGAAATACTTCTTGCAGTTGCAAATTGGGCAGTTATTGTGAGTTTGAGCGTATGAGCATACATACAGGACAGGGATCTAAGGAAAAGGATTGCTTTCACTGGTTTTGCTTCCTTGGCTGTGACCTGTCTCAAATACTGATAGGAAGAGTGGGAACAGTCCTGAATAAACTGGCCAGTTAGATCATTAGGAAGAATACATTTTGGTGCTTTCTGGCAAATAGCTGAAGCATGAGGTTTGCTTTATACACATTGTGTTGGTCAGTGTTGACTTCAGGCAACAAAAGGGAAGATTCAGATTTCAGACTTTTTTTGTGTGTAGTTAAAATATGCCCAGGCATGCTGTGTTGAAAGACTGTAAAAAGAGATTTGTATGTGTGTTTTTCAACCCATTTTTCTTGTGCTGTGTCTTGCATCTCTCTGATGCCAAGAAGCACTGTTGCACACAACTGTTTCTGCATGATTCCTTCTAGAACTTCTTTATAAACTATGGTGCTAGCAGTGAAGCAGCTGTGCTTGCTGAAAATGCATGAATGTGTGAATTGGTGTGCTAAACACACTAGATGACAGAAATTCAGATTAAATAATCTGTTAAAGTACTATGACAGAAAGGTGTCATTATTCTTCGAGAGTTGATTACTAACCCTAGAATACCTTTGGAAGGCATTAGCCAAGAGCCATGCAGAACCAAAGGATGCACTGACTTGTTAATTATATTAGTGTAACTGTTGTTAGATGTTACAGAATAATGAGAGCCAGTAGCACCTGCATTGTTAATGGTACTATTGTTTTGCCATTATTTCAGGGGAAAAAGCAATAATAGTCAATATGTGCAGAAGAGAGGGGTTTTGAAAGCATACAGCATTAATAACTGCTATGGAAGTAACACCTTTCTGGTTTGTGTTTCAAGGAAATAAACATTTCTCTGTGGTGTTCTGGTTTTGCTTGGTTTTTACCAGGTGTCTGAGATTACTAAACTGGAGAGACCTCAGTAAATAAGTAAATGAATAATTTGAGCCATGTTTTCCTACATCTTACTTCTTAAATTTGCTCTTGAGCTAGCTAAGAGAAGGTCAGGGTTTGCATTTACAAAGGAATGCAATGATTACAGCCCTTCAGTGCTGTGAGTGACTTTTTTTGGCATTCTTTCTAGATGAGACATTTTCTTTACAGAAGTTGTGTCAATATAGGCAACATCTGCCAGTATTTTCAGGTTAATCTACATTTAGCTTTTGTAGTAATAATAAGCCTTCTTGCTAACTTTTGCTTCCTTCCTCAACTCCGTGTTGGTGAGATGAAATCTAAGCAGTGCAAAATTAAGAGCAAAGAGATGTTTTGATTAAACTTGATCAAGTCAGCTTTCACTTGCAAGGCTTCATCTAATTAAATTGCTGAAGTTTTTTGCCTTTTTTGCCCCCAGATGCATGAAGCAGATCCTGTTTAATCTGCAAAAATTCCTGTAAGACTGCAACAGTGAGAAAAGTTTGATCTCATATTCTGGATTCATCTCTCTTTTTCAATAAACCACGATTTTCATACCTTCTGTCTGGATCAGGAAAAATGTATCTAAGAAGAATTTTCAAAGTCATGCTATAGCTCAATCTCAATTTAGAATAATTTACCATTGATGTAATGCGAGGTGCTGCCATGAGTCAGCTCAGGAAAGATTTATCATGGCCAGGAAATAGCCCTTAGATGCAATTGTTTATGTTTAAGCGCCTGTACCCAACTACCAGTCCCACTCAGCTTCCTTTTAGACAAGACAAACTACTGTTATTGTCCTCCTGCAGGTAAAATGCACTAAATGCTCAATTGTTGTGTTTCACAAAGTAGTTTTGTGGTGACAGACTATTCCTTTGCATGAAGAAGAAAAAACAAACAAAACAAGTGCCTTTGTTGTGGACTTCTGTTCACCTCAGCAGTAAAACTGGCCTTATGGAAGTAGTGAGTAAAATTTGTATTTGCAGTTTTGATAGAAGCATGTCTTCACCTCTGGAGCTAGTCCTTTTGCTAGTTTGTTGCCCTCCTGATTCACTGTATTAATGCTGTCTTACTCTTTGTGCCTTCGACGAAAAGTTAAGAGTTTTATAGAACAACAGATAGTACTTTGGTGCTACGTGTGCATATGCTTACATAGCTAACAGAATGAAGCACCAAACTAAAGGTTAGTATTCACAAAATTAAGCCCTTCGAACATCCTTTAAGGCTTAACTAAAACTGTATGCGTCTGGTGTGCATACAGTCACAGGTTTACCAGTCAAAATTTTCTTTCTCAATCAGAAACGGAACTTTTCATCAGCTGAAGAAGTATTATTTACAAAAGATACTTTTATCAAAGGATTTTTACCAGAACAGATCTTAGTTTGAGAGTGCTGTGCAATGGGAATAGGGAGCTGTTCTTGGCAGCTAGGAGAGATCCAGGAACCTGTAGTACCCCATACTCTGCTGCTCTCTTGTTGAATTTTTGTTCTTAAATGATTGTCTTCAAACTCAATAATAAAAAAACCTGTAGACATGGCAGCTTCACCATAGTTTCAGTGTCAGAGTTGACTGTTAGACAGCTGATTTGTGCTATATTTTAATTTTTTTTTTCAAATATCCTCAAAAATTAATGTTTTGCTTGTATTCTGAGTAAAATTTGAAAAACTTGTCTGAAAGTTCCGTTCAGAGTTGGGCACCTAACTGATTTTTGTTCCCTTACAAATCCGTGCACTCACCCATTGTGGTTAGTGAGCTGGAATTTAATTACTTTGATTTCATTCTTTCTCTTTCTTTTGGGACGTAGGAGAAATCAGAATTTCCTTACAAAGATTGCTTACAGGATGCTTGCTGGGACCTCAAATTAACATTCAGAATCCTGATGTCTGTTATGCTTCAAAATTCAGATGCACGGTTCTGTATAACCGTTAGGTTTGTTTTCATTGTCTTTAAATGAAGACTTTAGATAATATATAACATAAATTTAAAATACTTTCCAGTAGAAATATGTAGGAGATATAAGAGATATAACTGAGAATTTCATTATTCTTTTTTACTGTGTGGTTAAAAAACCAATCAAGTTCACCAAATCTAGTCCAGCAGTTTCCATTACTAGATTTCCCTCTGTCTCTGAAATCTAATTCCTGTGAACTCTTCCAAAATTAAGCCAAGGACCCAAAAAGCAGCAGTTTCATCTAGTCCTCTCTTTTGACTAGTCTGTAGAAGTTGTCCATCCACAGGACAGGTCCACAGCTCTAGTAGAAATAAAGACATGTGGTTGACTTACTCTATTGTGTAGAGGAAAAGTAGGTGGGTGAGAAAAAATAGTCTAGTTCTAAAATTACTGAAAATAAGTACTTGCACTTTGCTTTTCTGGTCTTTTGTAGAGCATTGAAAAAAATGCTACTCCTCGTGGAATAATTCACAGTGTATATTTATTAAAATTGTAATCTCCGAATAAGAGAGAGTGTCCAAAAAGGGAATATAATGTAATTATAACCAAAATCCCACATAGCAGCACTGATCTTAAACTGTCTATATAAAGTGTTGTGTAGTGTTTTACTTTTAAGTGATGCTACTTTTAATACTGAAATTAGCAGACTTTTCTGTGACTTCTAAGTTTTTCTCTCACTCTCAATATAAATTATAGATTATTTCCCTTTAAAATTCAGGTGCAGATGTGACAGAACCAACCGATACTTCTCCTTTTGTATTACCCTTTTTGTTGCAAGAATATATTTGTTTTGAATAGCCTTGGCAATTAATTTTCTCCATTAAAAGAGAAGAGCCTGCTTTTCATTCAGCAGTTTGCTTTTCTATTACTGCAGAATCTGTTTGTTTACCACGGAAAGGGACAATGTGACCTAAAGAAGATGGCTCAATCCTATTCGACAGGATCGGAGGGGGTGGTGAACATTGGACATTTGCTGAGAGAAACTGTTGGGAGTACGGCGTCTGTTTTGCGCGGTGGGCTGGCGTAGCAAGGGGGACGCGGCATCCTCCGGGGGGACCGCGGCATCCTCCGAGGTGCACCGTGTGTGTGTGTGTGTGTGTGTGTGTGCGCGTGTGCGTGCGTGCCGGCGCAGTGTCTGCAGCTGCGGAATTCGGGGATGAACTGGGTGATGTGCTCGGCTGAAGGTGCCGCTCGCTCCGCCAAGGTGGCGCGGCGTGCACTACCGCTGACCTGAGGCGGGCAGCCTGCGGCTCGGGGTGCCGGCAGAGGAGCCAGGATCCCAGCCAGCATCCCAGCCAGCATCCCAGCCAGCATCCCGGCCAGCATCCCGGCCAGCATCCTAGGCAGGATCCCAGCCTGCGCTGCTCCCCGCCCAGGAGAGCCTCGGTCCGCTCCTTTATAGCGGCTCGCTCGGCTCTCTGTCATCGCCAGAATGCCGCCTGTGAATGTGTGTCATGATTACAATAGCGTGTGGTAACACGTAACAGCAATGAAAGCCCAGCGGGAAAGGCTACAAATTCCAGGGCTGACCTTGGAGTAAGTATTGTCTGTCTTTAATATTTTAATGGTTTCTGCATGATGCTGGCTTTTGTGCAGGCAGGAGCTTTTAGCATACGTTTGTGCTGACAGCCGGGGAGCACTGCAGCTCCAGGTTGAAGGAACACATTTTCAGTGCATTGCAGTTGGTTTCAGCAAATGTGTGAGCCTGGAGCCAGGATATTGCAGTGTGTTTGGAAAGAAAGCATTTTTGCATATTTAAAGTTACTGAATCTCAGTGCATGAAGCACCCTGTCAGCTTGCAGGGGAAGAATCTGTCAGTAGGCCATGGTGTCTGTCTTTCTCTTCAGCTTTCTGTTGCTGTTTGTTTATCCCGGTGCTGCCTTTTAGAAAGGCCTCTTTCTGTGCTGAATAATAGAAAGCACTGTGAGAGATTAAAGCATTATAAAAATGCTGTCTGTGAAAATTCATCAGGAGCAAGACATATTTTACATACGTAACTGCACTAATGACCTGTATTGATATTCTGGAGGATTCCTGATAGTTTCTGCAGTAAGTATGTTTACCTAATTTAGCAGTGTGTTTACTTATGCTCGCTTAAAACTGATTAACTAATTTGTGTGCTTTCAGCTATTTAGAGAGTAGATAAATGAAAATGTGTAATTTTAATGTATGGTGATAGTAAGTGTAGTCTTTTATTCATAAATGCCAACATATGTTTACCCCAGATATGTTAGTCAAAGCCAAAAATTTATTTCTATGCATGCATACATACATGCCTGTAGTCTGCACTTGCATGTCAGGCATGTATGTATGCATGTTACAGCCACCATGAGAACTTGCTGATTTTATCTAGGTAAATAGAGATGATTCCATCAGATCCTTTAGTATTCCCTGGGACTACCCCATTCTTACTGGGTTAAAAAACCCAACAAAACCTTGAATGTTGCAGATGCCTGCGGTAAAGTTATTTAGCCATGAAAGTATTATATCTGGCATCTGCCATGTGTTAAAGAGAGGGCCATTGGTAAGTGTGCAGTGTAGCAAATAATTTATTCTAATAATCACATGAAGGTGACAGAGCACTTTATTCCAAGGAACAAATGTAGGTGTCATACTGGTTCCCCAGAACTACATTTGTGAAATGTCTCAGAAATTCTGGATTTCAGTCAGGCATCTTTTGGTAAGAGTAGTGTGTTAGCTGTGGGCAGGCTAAGCTCTAGATATTCTTCTGACAAAAACAGCATTACTAATTTCTCATGAGTTTTGGAGGAGGGGTCTTATGAAGATCTCATTAAAATGGTTTCCATGAATAATTGATAATTATACTTCTTTTGAGATGTGGCAATTTAAATATTTTTAAATCAGTCCTCACTGAATTATGTAATCATCTTATGAGAATATCATCACTAGCTGCAAAGGACAAAAAACGATTCATGTTTTTCAACGTATGTGTGTGTTTTTTATAATATGAAGTAATTGTTTACTGCTTCCTCCTTTTTCATAGTAACCTAACATAATTACACTTGCTTTGCCATATTTTCGAAATATTTAATGCTGATAACATTAATAGTTATATTTTAAAATCAGTATTGGTCATTGTTTTTACTAAAAATATGTTTATTTTTTCCATATATTTGAATTACTTTTTTCATCACACTTGCTACTTTTTGAGCTTGATTTACCCGTAGAGAAAAGAAAATACCATATTTTGGTTGCTGGCACATAATTATTTTCATAGAGTCATTCTCTCATGATTTGCCAGAGTTTAGTCATTGCAGACTTAAATCACGTCTCCCAGACTGTTAGTTGCAATCATTTAAAGGAGATTGTATCTAGAGGGGGAAAAAAAATCCAATTTATTCCTCACACTCAGAACCTCATGAATTTTCTTTCAGTAAAGTTTAAATGTTGGGACTAGAATTACATTGTCTCTCTGAGAAACAAGTGCAGTCTGTCTACTTTATATTCATTACTTGCAAAAAGCTCCTTGAAAGAATATTAAATCCAAAATAAACCATTCCATATTTAGAAAGTTTAAGAAGTAGGGCTGTCATGCGCTGTGATAATTTGTTTTAACAGGTTTTTGTAGGTCTTAAAAAAGCAAAGCTGAAGAGCAAGTTCTATACAAGAACTGGATTGACACACCAGTATCATCACTCGGGTAATTTTTAGACCCATAGTACTAGCACATCTGATATTGGATCCCCTCAGAGTCCGTGCCATTACTGAGACTTTGATGGGTTACAGTAGTGAAAATGAGGAAGAACATGAGTAGCTACTAGCCAGTGTAGGACTTGCATTTGCTGTGCATGAGCCATCCAGTAGAGGAAGGATGATACCCTTTGCGATAGAGTGTTTCTAGATTTGTTCGCAGCAAGGTGCATTAGGGATCTCAGTCGGGGTTTGAAGTTATTCTTCTTATTCAGTGCCAGAGCTGGTTTTTTCCTCTCCTTTTAACCATTCTGGCTTCAGTAGATTCCTTATTCCCAGTTGTTACTCCATAGCAGTCCCCTGCTCTCCTTTTGCTGCAGCCCTGTGCTTTGACCAGTTGGTACCAGTTCTCTTTTCCCTCCACCTGGACTATCTTTGGATCAGTTCCAGCTTCCCCTCACTATTTCTGTCCTGATGGAGGCTGGTGGTGCTGTGGTCTGCGTGGCCTTTGTCCACATCTTCCTGTGCAGTGCCCCCGGGACTGCAGTGCAGGCACGCACTGTACATCACAGGATCATGTCCCAGCCTGCAGTCAGGGCCCGAACTGACTGTGGGCAGAAGGGGAACAACCAGGCACGAGCTACCAGCTCTGCTGCAGTGGAGATGAAGAGATGGAGCAGATAAAGTGTAGAAGTACAAAAGCAGTTTTTAAAGCCTGCACTGTACTGATCATACAGAAACAAGGATCCTCCCAGTGTGTGTTGTTTCAGGTCAGTGCAGAGCAATGCAACAGAGACTGCCCCCGTGGAACAGCCAAAATCTGTCTGTTGTCCACCCCTTTCTCTGCAGGCCTGCATGCGCTGACTGGTAGGAGCCTGGGTTCAGTTTAGACATTTTAAGAGTGATGCATTGAGCCATTGGCTCTTGAAGGATCTTGTCAGCTCAAAGGTACTGTTAGGTTAGTATAGGTAGTCTGCAGTCGAAACCAAACTATCTTGTACTCAGCTGCTGGTGCTCTTCTGCGCCTCTTTCAGAGATTACGAGGGTGCAACCAGCAGCCAGAGGAATTTGCCCACACACTGTAGCCTTGTCAGAAATTACCTGCAGGTCCATCCTTGTCTCAGTGTGCAGGTCCCTGCCAAACTTTGTGCCTTCTCCAGGGCATCTTGAAAAGGAAAAATTACAGAAATGTACAGCGTCAAAATTGTTCTAGAGGCAGTAGTACTCTTCCTGCTGAAATGTTCAGAAAAAGCCTGGATCAGGTATCCACCCCGAAAGGTTTTGAAGGCAGTGTATTTGTATCTGTCGAAGTGTTACACAGTTGAAAATATGAACTGGGTCTTAGCTGTGCTTAGCTTCTTGGCCATCTGCATCTCCACTGGGGACAGGACAGGCGTGCTAGCATCGGCTGCTGCAATGGTCTGGTACAAAGCAGAACAAATATTTTTGAAGATGAGCTGAAAAAACTTCCTGGTAAGCTTTTGCATTTGCTCAGTCTGCACAGTGCTTTTATTTTTTTTACAGACAGCTAAAGCAAAATGCAGTGAGAGGCATGCTATAAGCATGTTTTTTAAAAGAATCTTTCTTGTGAGTTTTATGGGGAAATGTGCATCTGATAGCATAAGTGTATTTTAAAAGAGCATCTCTGAAATCTGACAGTGGCCAGAGGTTTTTTTGAGAAACCTTTGGAATGGAGATGTTCTTGAGGCAACTTCTTGAAGACACCTTTGAGGTCAAATGCTCAAATAAGGATTTTATGGATGAATTTTTTATATCCATATTTGATTCCCCAGAAGAAGAACTTGGTGTTTGTGAGGAAACATTTCATAATGAAACTAATGCTAACTGGAGCACTTCTAATTTTCAGTCAGTGTGCAAATTTTCAGTAAGTGTGCAGGCTCTCAAACTGGAAATATTAATTAAAGTTTTCATATTGCCAGTTGAAGTTTAAAATCAGTTTTAGTTTTCCTTTTGTTTTTAATGAATCTGATTTGCATATGAAAAACCCTCTGCTCCCCAAGATTCTTTGAAGAGGAAAAAAACACCCCAGTTGCATATTCTGTTTGGTTAGATGTCTAAAAAATGTTACCATGTTTCACCACTCTTGGGACTTTGTACACAAATACTGTTCCCAGAGGAAGTCTAGCATAGTCAAGCATGTGCATCAACCAGTTCTCATATTTATGTTTATTTAAATTCAGTTCATCTTAAGTCAAAACCTGTGTGGCTACTGTCGATCACTTCATTCAGGAGGATGGTCATGTTTTGGTTCTAACCGAAACTCGTTTTATAACTCCTACACTAAAACATGCGACTCTTGCTAAACCTTCTGTTCACTGGAGATGACATTATTTTAACTTGCAGTCTCACCCCAAGGAGCCTGAGCCCAACCCCAACAAGCCCCTGCAGTCCATGCAGTCCTCTGTTCGCTTTTCATTTTTGGAGGTAAGCAAGTAACCTTCCATTGTTGATGTTTTCTTCTGCATCCAAAACCTAATGATCAAAACATATTGCAAAAGGAAAATTGAAAAAAAAATTATGTCTCTGCAGTCCAAAATACGTTTTACTTGAGCAGCTTCTGTTCTGAAGGTAAGTATTTTATGGGAAAAAACCCAGGATAATCTGCATTTTGAGACCTAATACAGAGACTTGAGATATTGATGTATAATTCTGTGTTGCTTTTACTGCTTAGGAGTGTATCTGAAATTTCATAGTTTGCTTCCTGTGATTATCATACCTCAGATGGTATTCTGTTGTGTGAGAAGTTTAAGGTACATTCAGAAATGAGGGTGATTCATGAAACACATGGTTATTTTTTTGCTTAAGTGAGGACTAGTGCTTAGTGAGTAGAGTGATTCAGAAGAGCACAAAGTCGTATTCAGTAAATTGGCAGGACTGTTTTGTCCTCAGGACTAGCAGGATTTTAAGTTTCACTTCTATTTCAGTAGTGTTCTAGATAGCCACATAAAATACCCTTGTCACCCTCTTCTTTCTTCTACTCCCATGTTTGTTCATAAAAATAATTTCTTTTGGCACTTGTTGGAAAGGTAATTATCTTCATGCGATCAGAAAATCATTACATGATAAAAAATACTTTGTCGGCCTTCCTATTATGTAAAATTATAATAAATAATAGTCAGGGATCTCACTGGTATCAGTCATTGAGATTCTGCTCCATAGGGAAAGTAGTTTTTAAAATGAGTTACTAATAAGTTATCAGTGTCTCATGGATTTAAAAAAAACAAAAACAAACCACTTTTAATTTTGGTCAGAGGTCTCATTTGTTACCATGAAAGTAAGAACTACCACCTTGTTAAATTACATAATGCAGTATATATGTGAGTTTTCGGTATCACCTTGAACATAGCGTGGCAGACGTGAGGGTTGCTTGGATGTGTTAATCTACTTCAGTATACTTTAAATATAAAACTGAATGAGTAAGTGAGAGCCCTTCTATCAAGGCTTCGTGTGACACTGAAAAATAGAATAGTAACAAAGACTTGATATGTGTTTCTGAAGAAATATTGTAGTTTTTTATATATTCTGTTTTGTTAGGGAAGAGATGGTATGAGAATCCCTTGTTTGTGCAGTTTTCAGTAGGATTTAAATAAAAAGACTTTTTTTCCTCAGTGAAAACACTTCTATGATATTTGTTCGATAAATTACCAGCAAAATCATTAGCTGGTATAGAATGCATGATGAAATTAGCATTTTCTAATTGGATCTTTATTTTATACAGCCAGAAAAATCACTTCCCTTTATAGTGAAGGATGCGCTCTTCAAAATTTCAGTTTTGTGGAATCAAAAAGCTGTATACAAATTTAATATTTTGCATGACCTGGTTGACCTCTGATGGCCTCTGCTGCTGTGTGGACTGTGCTATAGATACTACCCTAAGGGTTTCTAAAGCTTAGACCTTGTTTACCCCTCTGGGTGGCAGACACTTCCAACAGGGCCAAGTTTGTGCTCTTTATCCTGTGATGGAGGGTGTTGGGAGCAGGCTTTTCAGATGCTTTTTGAAGAAATAGAGTGGAAATTACTGATACTGCTTAATGTGATGCCTCATCTCTTGATATGGCTGGAAAATGACGAAGTTCATAGGGATTTTTCTTAGGTTCTTTTGTCGTGAAATTTATGTAAGGCTCTGCTGGAATGGTTATTTTTTCCCTAGAGTGGAAATGTTTAAAGTCTGAAAATCTGAAACAGAGTGCTGCGTTTATCTCCAGCTGTAGAGGACTGCTGGTGTATTGAACATCAAATATTTTAGTTATTAGTTACTCTTAAGCTTGACCTTGCGTAGTGGAAAGATGAAATGAGTTGTTTTTTAGGGTATATAAATAATTAGCATTTCCTGTTGCATTAGCTCAGAGTACTCCCGTATGTGGGAGGAGAGGAATTACATCAGTTACACTACTTTAGCTTATATTCAGAAACGTTAACATGGGAGCCTTAACAGAATGAGTGGATAGGGTTTTCCTGTGGTATTTCTCCCTCTCTGACTTGCTGGCTCATCTCCCTCATGGCCTTTGACTTGCACAGCTGCTCTCTGGGCGGTTGTTTTTGTTGAAGTTCTGCTTATAGAAGTTGTCACATACAGTAGTAGTCTAAAGGGAACTTTTGCCAGCTAGATGACGAAGATCTCCTCAAAATGAACAGTAACATCCTGTGAATGGATATACCTGCCTGCTGGTACAGTGTGAAGCTGTGTCCATTCTTTACTTCTGAGACAGGGTGGGGGATGAAGCAGTAGTTCAGATCTCAGGAACACAAACATACATTTACCATTGTATTTTTAACTTTGGTTTGAGTCACCTGAAAACTTCCAACTACTGTTTAGGGGAAAAGTACTTGCAGTTTTAGTACTAATAATTATAAGCAGCACATTTGCAAGCAAAAAGAGAAGATGATGTAAATAACTGAGTATAGCTATTTAGATATTTAAGATTCTCATGCTTCTAACATAATTGTAATGTTTTTCTTCCCTATGGATAATTTGGAGTCCTTTGTCACAGTAATGGAGAGTGGAGTGGGAAAGGAACAGTAATTTCACGACTATAAGGTGCACTCTTTTGACTAAAATCTTGGTCTTGAGCCCGGAAGTGCTCCTTATAATCTGGTGCACCTTATATAATGTACAAAGTTGCCAAATTTGCCAACCCAGAAGTGCGAGCCGTGAGCCGAGCCGTGAGCAGGGGTGGGAGTGGGCGACCGTGGGCAGCCCCCGGCCAGCAGGAGCCACACGGGGAGGGAGGGAGCAGGGGCCCCGAGCTGCGGGCGGCCCCGAGCTGCCCTGAACTGCCGCAAGCCATGATGGCCCTGTGCCACCCTGAACCGCAGCAACCCCGAGGTGTGAGCTGTGGCCACCCCGAGCCCCGCCTTGCCAGTCGGGGGCGGGCAGGAGTGCCAGGCCCTGCGCACGTGGAGGATGCTTGGGGCTGTGTTTAAAGGCTACACCAATCTGTGAAAAACGTTTACAAATTGAGCATATACCAGTAAACGCCATGATGGTGGGATTCCATTACTACTTAGTTACTTTGTTGTGTGTGGCACGGATCTTCGCTGCAAAAAAAAAGTGTGCCCTATAGTCTGGAGCGCCTTATATGATCTACAAAGTTGTGAAATTTGCTGACTCCCAGAGGTGCGCTTATAATCCCATGCACCTTATAGTCGTGAAATTACTATATTTGAAAAGAATTAGGAGGAAACACTTAAGTGCTAAAGTTGCAGTTGCTTCTAGTAAAAATGATGAAGAAAATGAAAATAATGAATTTAAGAAGATTTAACAACGTGTTTGAACTTGTAAAGAATGGTGACTGTCAATAAAAAAATATTTTTATCGACCTTTTGCTTTACTGAGGTCACTGATACTGGGCTGGGAAAAAAAAGTCTCTAAGGCAGCTGATAGAAAGCTCTTATATTCTACAAAAAAAAAAAAATTGTAGTTAATTTTCCAGAAAGTCTTTACCCAGGAGCATGAGTGTCAGGCACTGTACAGACTGTGCAGACACAAATATTATTACCTGGCTAAGACTGGTGAAGAGGTAGACAGGAATTTTTTTTTTTTTAAATGGTTTAATTTTTATAAACTATTTAATGAGGAAAATCTAGGTCACCTGACTGTAACTGAGGATTATTATCTATGACTTTCTGTAATGTAATCTGCTCTTTTGGGATGCTTATGAGGATGTCACTGTAAACACTGCATTTTACATGGGGTCATGTTGTCAAGTGTGTTACTGAGGGAAGCAGTTAGAACTGGCATGGATTAAACCTCATCCTGTGTCACTGAATTGGAAGAAAAACAAATGTCTGTGTTACAGATAGCTTGGCCACTTTTTGTTATTTAGTATTAAGTTTTTGTATCTGGAAATTGCCAAAAAATGCTGACATTTGCATTTTCTTTAAATGTAACCTAAATCTATAATATGAATGAGTAACCATTACAAAGGGAGAATTAGTATGAGACTTTAAAATGTAATTTTATACAAATTAAAATTTAGATTATTAAATTTTATATGAAACTTTATTTAAACTGTCTAAATTCATATACCGAATTGTTGAATACAGAAATAAAAAGTCAGTGTGCTCCTATTCTTCCACTTTCTCTGTCTGCATCTCCTTTTTTCCCCCATGTCATTCTGCATCCCAGAATCAGATAAAGACAGAAAGCTGGAAAAAACTACTTTCTAACAACTGTATTGGTCTGTATTATGAAATCATCAATGCCATGTATGGCTTCTGTTGAAAAATGAACAGTAAAGTTTCTAGTGATTTTTTTTTTATTGTTGTTCTGAAAGTAAGCATGTTTGAAGAGCTTTTAAGTGTTTTCTGGCTGTATGATGCTGTGAAAGCAGATGGTGCGTGTACACCCATGTGAAGAATGTAATGGACAGTAGGAATTTCATTTGCTGTTTGGATTTTACCTTTCTGAAGGCAATAGTTTGTTTCTAAACTTAGCAATATTCCTGTGTTTCAGGAGGAAAGTGTTGGTGCGTTCTGCTGCTGTGCAGGCTGGCTGGGCTGGGGCAGTTGGGTGCTGGAGCAGAGCTGCCTCAGGGACTTGCACAGCCAGACAGATGACCAGAGCCCTGCCCATCCTGTCCTTAACCCTGTGCCATGACCATGTTCCTGCCCTCTTTTCCATTAGCTCATGGTGGTGTGGCTGCACCAAGCTGACCCTCCACCGTGACTGAGAGCAGTGTGGGGAGCACTTTTCAGCATGGGGGGACGCAGCGGCAGTGTGTCCGTGAGCTGGCACTCTACTGCCTTTGGCAGCACTGGCTGCCCACTCAGGCCTGAGCAACAGCCAAGGTGACAGCTGTTATACACGCTGGTTAATTATTAAATCTGATGTAAGCATACAGTCTAGGTAAACAGGGAATTCTGCAGAAAAGGAAGGACTAGTACTCACTCCCTGATGAGGAGGAACTTGTGCAGAGATGTGATATGGTTCTCTCAAGGTAGAGCAAAATTGTTGTAGAGAAATTAGCTATTAAATTTGGATTCTTCTGTCTCAGAGTAGTTCTACTTCTGTATAATTTTACTATGGAACTGCTGCTTCTTGGATCCATATAGTTTTATAAAAACACATGAGGAGTGCATGTCAGAGGATGCCTCCCTTCCTTCTTTTCCTCAGTGACATACCTGCCATACCCAGGGATTCACAAGCAGACATTTTTCTTTAAAATTTATTTCCACCTTTGTTTTCTTATACAAGTACAAAGTACATTGACTTAAGGTTATGCTGCAAGATGAACCTGTTGATTTGTTACCCTGAAAGGGGAAGTTCTTTGGAATGACTGATGTGGACGAGGTAGAGAATCACTAGACGCACCTTCTTAAATTTTTCTTTAAAAGGAGGAAAACCTACTGTTTCCTCTCACAAGGTAATCTGGTTAGTATTCGTGAATATCAGCCATGAAGCATGAGTTCCTCAAGGTGAAATAAATTAATCTTTGACTTTCTCTTCCAAAAGCAGTCTGTCTGCTCTGAAGTTATTTTTATGTCCTTGCTGTTATCTTAATTCTTTTTGAGACTACTTATTTAATCTTATTAAACACTTTCCTTAGCTCTTATTCAAACTCTTCATATTAAGACTTGTCAGAGGTCAGAGGGAGAGCTGTCTCCACTGGATGTTGAAAATTGAAAGTGAAAAACAATTTAATTGCACGTATAAACTTTTTGTGGTGTAGAAGTGAGTTTTGAGGATTGGTTAAGTAAAAGCAGTCCCTTACTCAGCAGATGTGTTCTGTTGTGTGCTCAAGTGCACTATTCTACCTTTTGCTTTTGAAATACAGTAATTTCACGACTATAAGCTGCACCATTTTGACTAAAATTTTGCTCCCAAACCGGAAGTGTGGCTTACATTCAGGAGTGGCAAATATATGAACAAATTTTGGAAATTTCCCAACCCGGAAGTCCAAACCCACAGCAGTGCTGAGCCGGAGCTAGCCCGGCCCTGGGCGGCGGGGCAGCAGCGGCATAGCGGCAGTGCTGCCTGGCCCCGGGAAGGGCGGTAGCGGCCTGGCATGCCGTACCCCAGCTTCCCAGCGTCAGCGGCCAGGGACGCCCCTCTCCCTCTTCCTGGCGGCAGCGGCTGGGCACACCTTTCCCCCGCTTCCTGGTGGCTGGGGCAAGCGGGGCCGGGGCCGCTCCCTGGCAGCCTCCCTGAGCAGGGCCGAGCCAGTAAACCCTGTGATCACATGATTCTGTTACTAATTGGCAACTTTGTGAAAGTTGCACGCGGATCCTCACTGTGAATGAATGTGTGGCTAATAATCCGGTGCGGTTTATATATGGACAAAGACCTAAACGTTGCCGCCACCTGGAGCTGCGGCTTATAATCAGGTGCGGCTTGTAATCGTGAAATTACTGTACTTAAAAAAGTTTTCAGTTTACTGAGCACTCTGGTTTCACAGCAGAGGAGAAGATTGTAGCTTTTGAGTCATCAGTATTTTGTGAGTGTTAGTCTGCTACATGTGCGTAAGCATACTAGTATTGTAGTGGCATTGCACCACTGTAAATGAGGGTTCAATTGAGAGCTGCAAGAGCTGCAAAACTGTCATCAGCAAGCATGGGATCCCCTGGAGGGTCTTTACCATTGGTTTTCATCCAAGAGGGATATAGGGATGTGGATTTCTGATTCCATGTGGGTTTTTTTGAGCTGGTGCTAAAGAAGTTGTGGTTTTACTTGCCCCACACTGATGCAAAATGTTAATGTCAGGATAATGTTTTGTAAAACTTCTGGAGTATAAAATTTGATTTTCTTATATCATAAAGATTAGGCTTTAAGTAAATTTTTGAAAGCTCTCAGGACAAATGGAATTCTTCAGTATGACTTTGTATTATCCACGTAACTTTTTAATTGAATTTGTGGCTTGTACTACTTGATATTATTCTGCAGAAAAATTTAGGTATTTATATTTTAGATCAAGTAAAGCAAGAGACAGAAGCTTCCCTCTAACTTACAGGGACAGAATTCTAGAAAGCTTAGCAGAAATAGAAATCTTAGGTTTAATCCTGTTTTATTGAGTGGGTTGGTTGGGGTTTTTTTGGGGAGAGGGGGAGGGGGGGTTGTTTGTTTTGATTTTGGTTTTTTTTTAGTTTATGTGTAAGGTGCATCTTAAGAAATCAAGTAAGTTCTTGTGACAGCTATTTTTCTGGTAGACTGAAAGCTACAGACACAGAGCTCATCTGAATCATTTTAAATGCCAGTTTGTTGATCTCCTCTCCCTCAACTCTCCTAAAAATCCTCCCAAAGTACTCGTGTGCTAGTTTTATTAAATCTTTTGGCCTTTTGGGTTGTATTTTGTGTTTACCATTGAATGTTAAATTTTGAATTTAGTATGCTAGGCATTCTAAGCATTTTGACAAGGTAACATGAATTTGAATTTGAAAATTATTTTGGAGTGGTGCTGTAACAGGGGAATGCTGAATCTGAAGAGTGTTTTTATTTTTTATTCAAAATACTGCATGGAAAAAAGTCCTTCTTACATGTTTGAAGGCTATGCAGTGATAGGAATAACCTGAACAGAGATTTCTTGAACTGCTTTACTACTTTCTAAAACAGAGAATAAAAACACTCTAGAAGTATTTTCCACTGAGATATTTCCTCATAATAATGCTTACTTTTACCATAATTTGATGTGCTGGTCAGCTTACATAGTAAAGTGTTCATTGGCTAATCTATGAATGTTTTTGCCATACAGGTCTTGAATACAAATGACCTGGTATAGTCCCATTTTGAAATCAGAACCTGACATTACTCTGTAAATTTTTTCCCAGCATTTTTAGTTAAAAAAACCTCACAGCATAAGTTGTTTATACTTAAATAAAAATATACTACACCTAAATCAGAAATTGTAGGAAAGGAGGGAGGATGACAGGGACCACACAGAGACTAGGTGAGTTGAGTACTGCACGCTGTGGTGTTAAGAAATCACTGCAGTTCACGGAGGTGGTTAAAATTCGAACAGTTGATCTGCATTCTACATACAAAAATAACTCTTATGGTGGGTCTTGAAATGTACTGGAAGATGGACAGTCTGCTCTCTTCGTATGCTGTAATACTACAGAGTTTCATGTACATGCAGGTTACCTGCTAGCAGCCATCGTAAGTCGCTGTGTGACTGTTCCTGTTGACCTCTTTGCTTTGCCTGTCAGGTGACATATCTGTTAGTAATGACTGAAACATGCTGATCCTCAGCTCCCTCAGCCTGTGTGTGTGCAATTCAGACCTTTGCAGTATGGCTTCAAAATTTGCTTAATCTGTTTTGATAAGAATGCGTTTAATACATCTTGATTTCAAGGTCTACTTACTGTCCAAAATGTGACTGGACTGTAATCTGTTGCCCATCAGTTCTTGCAGATATGGAGAAACTTCTAGGTTAACCTGCCAATTGTCCTATATATATATCTCTTTTTTTATATCTGATAGGGATGTTTGATATTTGACATCTGATAGAGATGTCAGTGGTTCACTTTCAGCAGAAGTATTTCCTGAGGTAATTCCACCAAAAATTCTGCAGTCTTTTTTGCAGCACAATGACAAATTTCAGCTGATCATTTGTGTGAGATGCCAGAGAAAAAATACTGCAGCAATATTCTTGAGATGGAAATTCTCAACCTTGCTCACTGCCAGCGCTGCAGCATTTTGTTGCATCTGCATCATTTTATTGCACCTTGATAAAAATAGATGCAGAACAGAAACCAGCACTGTGTGCATCAGCCTTCCCTACAACACACAGCTTCAGCAAAGGAAATGCTTAGAGGCTCTCAAAGATTTTAAGTGAAGAAGGCAGAAGAAGGAGGTGTCTGTTGGAAACACATTGCTGCCCCTGCAGTGGCCTTTTGTGGGGGCTTCGTTATTTCTGTTGTATACAACACCACTTGTTTCCACTGCTGTGCTGGCTGAATTGCTTCGCGCTGAAAGTTGGTGATCCCGTAGGGTGTCTTGCTTTGGTAATTGCTTATTCTTGAGTACTACAGAAGCAACAGCTTCACAGCTCCAGAGTTCTGAAAACCTTTTAAAAATGAATGTTGTAGAAACAGAGTGGTAAATAGAAATGAAAAAGCATGAGACTGTGCCCCTCAGAAGTAGAAATCTTCTAATTCCTTTTGTTTCTCAGAGATCTTGTTTCTAGTCTTGGTTGCCACTAACCATTTCAGAAAGTAGATCTGTGGGTTCCTAGGGGCAAAGCCTTGGAGCTGTAAAGAACTGGTGAACATCACTAAACTGCTGTATTTGAGACTTTACAGTTTTTTCCCTGATGCCAGTTGTGGCTAGTTTGTTGTCTTGATCCATGAGATGAATCAGTGGTTAGCACAGGGAAGGCCAGTGCTCCTGATCTGGAGAGCTATTCAGCAAATAATCTCATGGCTTGTAACAGGAGAGCAATTTCCCTGGATGTTGGGATAGGGAGAGAGATACCTCATGGCGTGATTTGGGGACACAGACTGATCAGCTGCTCCAGTTGTCTCCATTCTCTGGCATGAGATAAGACGCAGCTGGACTCTTGTAAGTGCACAGAGTGAATGTGATGAATGTAGTCCTGAGCATCTCTGAGGAAGCTTTTCCACCTACTGCTGGGACACCACTGGGCTAGAACATAGTGATGGGAAGCAGAAAGCGTTGAGGAACCTGATGTTGGAATGATCCCTACTTGAAGGTGTCTTTGTCTCCATCTCCTGGTAACCCACCTTTCCCACACTAGTGTGCTTGTCAGTTTGTGGTATCCATTCTCTATGTGGTGTGACAACAATGTCACTCTTATCTGACTCTGTACATCTTGGGTGTATATTGTCATATCTGGCTTTGATAAGCACGTGCTGAGCTTGTCCGAGAGCAGTCTGATGCTCAAATCCACAGGACACTGTGGCAAACTGCTTGTTAACGTTACAGACTGTGAGGGGGAATGACCCAGACCTGCAAAATTTTTTGTAGCAATAAGAAAGCTGCTGTCATAGAGCAGAATCAGGGCACATCATCTGTTCATACCAGGAGTCATGTAGGCTGCTTTTTCTGCTCTTAAGAAAGAGACCAGCAAGACTCTTGTTGGGCTGGAAAAGAGAAGGTGGTTTGTAGCTGGCAGCTTGAGCACAGTAACACTTCAGCAGAGCAAAACTGGTGGGAGGTTAGAGCTTTAGGGTTACCTTGCAAAACATTAGTGTGTCTGACTGCCAAAATGTGTACCTTGGAAGAGGAGAGAGAGGTTTGCTCCAAGAGGGTTTCTTGGATGGGAGACGGCATGATACTGCGTGGCTAGGAGGTCAGTTTTTCAAATTGACAGAGAAGTAAACAGATGATGACAGAAACAGACCTAAACTTTCACACAACAAAAACACTGTAAAAGACATGTCTGTGGGACTGCAAAGTGCAGCCACTACACTGGAAGGAGTTCTTGTCATGTTTTAGAAGTCGTAGACTGGTTGCTGTAATTTTGTTGGCAAGTACATAGGAGCACATGCTGTCGTGTTTGGGAAGACTGTAAATATTGTGTAATGTCCCTAGCTGATAAAACCTAGAAATATTTCTGAAAGTGTGTGTAGTACCTGAGAGAAGGGGAGGATGGCAAGTGCTGATGTATGTATTTATCTACTGAAGCCAGTCTTTCATTATGAGCAGCCTGGTATGTTACTCCTTCACCGTCATACCGCTGTTTCTTTGGCAAGAAGACATTTAGGCTCTCCACACTCAGTCTGCCATTGGAGTGATGAAATCTACTCCTCTTATGAGTATGTAGAAATGTGCAAGTTTGGATGCTGAGGAATATAGAATAGGCTGAGATAATCCTTTGTCAACATTAAGCATGGTTATTACTAAATTTTGCAGTATTGAACTGTTGCATAGTTTTTAAAAGATCCAAGCCCTCTACCAGTAAAAAGCAAAACACTGAGATAAATGAGTATAATGATTTAAAAGAAACAAACTATTTACATAGTTCAGCTCATTAAAATTCATAGTAAGCCATGTCTAGATGTGTCTGGAGGTGGTCAGAGGAGTTTTGGTTAGGGATAGGTTTTGGTTTTTGTTTTTTGCTGGTGTAGGAAGGGTGTATATTTGCACTGGTGAGTAGGTACTTAAAAATCTCTTTTTTATCAGGATATTGGTATTTCCATAAACTTATATACTCTGCAGTTACATGAATGGAATAATAAGGTTGTGTTGTGTCACAGAAATTAGGACACTTAGGGGTTTGAACTGCTATTTCAAAGCTGAACAGTTAATCACCTAATTTCTGCTATGATAAGAGTTTTTCAGAATGCTGGAGGCCTAAAACAGCTAACGTGGTTTGTACTGATCCTCTGCTTCTTGGTTTACATAGTTATGACAGTCTTGGTGACAACTCAGGTTCTGACTGTAGCTTCCTTGTTAGAGAGAGCTAACGAGAACTCTTAGTCCCACAGAAATAAACCAAAATGTGTTTGCCTGTCTTAGGAAGTGGAGGGTGAAATTCTGTGGCTTACCATGGTCCCTGACTCTTGTCATTCTCCCTGATGTGCATATCAGAGAGATTTAAGACTGTTTCTTGTCTCATCTGAATCCCTTTCGACTTACGCATATATGGTCTTTTCTTATAGGGAGGCAGGAATTGTAGAAATCATTAAGTACCTCTGAATCTGTAGAATGGTCAGCCCAAAGAAGATCTCCCTATTACTGTCTACTTTTGTGTTTCCTCTTTTTTTAGTACCTGAATATTTGCAGGTGTTTCTGGAATTACCTTCACTGCATTCGCAAGAAGTAGAAATATCTTTACTTTACAGGTAGAGAACTGAAGCGCAGATTAAATAACTAGATGACACCAGGTCTTAGACCCTAAGGCACCTTAGCCATGAGGTAATTTTTAGTACTTTGTCCTTAATTTTGAGAGTTTTCTGTCATGTTTTTAGAAACATAACTAACGAAAATAATCTTTGCTAGTCTTGCGATTCCAGATGCTTGCTTTTAATTTTGTTTCTGTAAAGATCCCTTCTTTCTATATAGTTAATTCTACTATTCCAGTGGTCTGTTTGGCAGCCATATCTTCTGCATGTCTGATAGTTAATTGTTTAGTAAACCCCACAGACTTAAGAAGAATGTGCTGAGTGTCATTATGGTTGTTCAAAAAGTCAGATTTAAACAGGAGGTGTGTGCTGAAGCACACCTATGATTGTTTATTATTTAACCTTTTGAGGAGGAGAGCATTAAGGATGACCTGTAAAGTGATTTAAGGATATTATAAACTTGCAGTGCTGTGTGCTCAGATCATTGAAATACCAAGGGTATCATTAATGGGCAGTGCACATAATATTCTTCTAAAGATAATGTTTTCCCTTTCAACCTCCTGTGTACCTGAGTTCCAATTTGCCAGCTTGCACTGCATGAGATGCTCCATCTCATGCCGTTCTGCTGACAACAGATCCATCACATGGATTAACTGAAGCATGAAGCCAGATGAGTGCAGGGAAAGCTCAGGAAATGCAACTGCTTGGGTCTATATGTGTTGCAAAGCTCTGAATGCTTGGCCCCTGGTTTTTATTCGCTGTCATTTAAATAATATTTTTAAACAAAATTGTATGTTTAAAATATGGGAAATAAACAGGGTACTTACCAATTCTGGGGAAGAGCCTGTAATGTCATTGCTCTGACAGAGACCTATAATGGATTTGTAACTATCAGTCTTGTGCTGATTGGGTGCTTAATTTAGGAAATTCAGTGTGTAAATATTGCAGCTGATGAAGTTTTCCGTCTCACTGAAGGCGGCATTTGTACTGGATAAATGCTTTTCAATTGAGTATCACAGGAATTAATCTGTTTAGACTTTGAGTGACAGACTTGAGAGCTTCTCTGTGCTGACCTCCATTAAACCTCCTTTGTACCCCAAAAGGTGTTTTTAAGAAAAAGGAAAATTACAACTCATGAGGACATCTTTCACAAACCTATCAGAATTAAAAGCTATCAAAAAAAACTTGAGCTTGATTTCTTTCCCTAGTTCATTTGACTAAAAATAGAGAATCCATGAAGTCTGTTACTCAGATCCATGAGGATGGCGCTGGGATGTCCCAGCGTACAGTTGAATATGAGGAAATGGCTCTGTATAAGAAGTAGTATTTCTCTCACAGGCGTATGTTGGTTGGGATTCTTCAAACCAGAAAGCAGTATGAAATGCTCCACTTAACTGTCATTTGAAGATTGTGAGTTTTGGACACTGTTTTCCACAATTAGAAATTTATGAAAATGAAACAAACCAGATAAACTTACAAATGCTGAACAGTTTTTTTTTTAACATATGTGTTTCAAACTCTATTTTATGTAGTCTATTTTCTGTAATAAGTTTATGAATATTTTCATATTTAAAAGGTAGAGAAAGATTGTGTGCTGTAAGTCTGATTTATGCAGATTTATGTAACTTCAAAATGTCAGAAACAAAATTTTAACTTTCCAGTGTAAAAACCGAAAAAAGCTTATCTATTAAAAAAAAAGAGGATTTTCTACAGTTGAATCAATAATTTTTTTTCTTAAAAAATACGGCTCAGTTGACTGTGGCTATGATCTGGAATAGATGGCAATATCTAAGTACATAACTGTTTTAGTAAAATGATTGTGTCCACGTTTTCTTAAGAATTATTTAGGAATTGCATAATAATAATAATAATAATAATAATAATAATAATAATAATAATAATACAACTTGCCACATAGGCTGTTGTGTGAAAAAGATGCTTGATAAAACATGGCTGTATGTCTGTGACATCAAGAGAACATCCAAGTGTGTAGAGTGGTCTAAACTAGTGCAATGAAGTAAGTATTAAGCGGTGATTGTTTCACATGAATGTCCAGAACCATGGAAAACATCATTGTGTCTCTTTACACATCTGTTGGATAACATGGTGTCTTCACATTTAAATCAGTGGTACTGCAGCCACAAAAATGGTTAATTAACAGCTTTCAAAAATGATGTGGTCCTCTTGGGATGCTGCTGAGTGCTGTCAAAAAGGTGCTTGAAGAACAAAGTAGGATAGAATAATACTAATATTTTTTAATACAGTGTTTCTCTCCCCACGCCTGGCATTTGTGGTAATGAAGTCAAGGTCCAAGCATCATGGTGTCTGGAAAATTATGACATTTTTATGTCAGAAAATATCTGACCCTCTCTGGACTTGCTTACTACATAAAGCAGCACTTCTGAAATGTAGTAATGCTGCTCTACTTGCCAAGATGAATGAAGAACTTCAGTGATAAAGATGGGAAATGGTTCTTTTGCACTTTCTCATTAGCTGGTTTGCTAAATTAGCTCAGAAGGAGAAGCTAATCTCTAGGCCAGAGTAAATAGAGAGCATAGCTGTTAGCATGGTTGGATCATCCCACTACAGACAGCAAAATGCTGGATTAAAAATAGTGTTGCTTGATGTAAATTCTGATGCCTGATGCAGATGGATAGACAATATATTTAACTTCCAAATATATTGTACATAATTTTAGAACCTTTTTAGGAATGGAGGGAGATGCTGGGGTCATTGCTTTTCCTAAATATGTTTATGTTAGATGAGCTATAATAAACTAGAGCAGTGGGAGTTTTTTTTAATATATATTTCGTACGTTACATCAAAACTGATTAGAGTAATAGTGTTTATGTGTATTTATAAACATAGCTAAGAAAACTTAGAAGTTTGCAGACATCCACAAAATGTTCTTTTGTACTGTGATTTCTTCAATTTATTTTTACACTGAACATTGCAGTGGAAATCCCATGCAGTCACTAGAAGGCAATAAACATCAACATAAACCACTAGGGGGAGCAAGACATCAATTATTGTAATTAAGTACAGTGACAATAATTAATTAGTACATCTTATGCACTGAATATGCCAGGGAGATCTTTTAGTTTGACAACCTTTGTAAAGTAGACTGTAGACTTTATCTACCACTTAGGACTTTCTAATCCATCTTCTAGTGCTTGTTTTTGAATTATTTTCGTAGTTAGAAAGGCATATAACATACAGGATTTACAGTGATTGAAAATCCCTGTGTTACAGTGGATAAGAGAGAAGAATTTAAAACTGCTTTTTTGTCTGACTCCTGCAGATTGAACCCCTAACTCTGTATGTGAGGGGAGGACATGAAAGAGTTTGCCGTTCTTGCACTGTTTGTGATGGGGAAGTGCATGCTGAATGATGGAGGTTCTCCAATAGACTTGACCAAGTAAAATAAATGAATTTTTTCAAGCTGCACACTGTAGTTCCAATTATAATTTTTTTCTTGAACTCCTCATGTCCTTTTTGCTGCTTTTGAGAAATGCCACAACTAGCTGCATTTTAGCCCCTCTGTGCTTAGTTATATCATTTCCTTGCTCAAAAGAGATTTTCCTGCTTGCAGAACTGAGGGATATTCATTCTTTTATCTATACATCACATAAAAAACTCTTTCTTAGCTATTTATCTATTATAGTACCTAAATTGTTTGCCTGATATCTGCCTTGCAGATTGTGCAATATATATGTATATTACCTGGGGGGTGTTTTTGTCCTTTGGTAGGACTTGATGGCTAGCAAGGCTAAAATGCATGTTGTTCAACTAAGGCAGCTTTATCCAATGATAAATTATCCTGTTCCTGTGGTTACTTACCTCTTATGTCTTGTTTGCTAGAAAGGGTACAATATTTTTTCCAGTTCATTTAATAGCGGTTTTACTTGTGTTAAATGAAAAACATAACCCTGTATGATCTACTAGAAATGTTTAATATGCAGTTACTTTTTCAAATCTATAGGTAAGTTTTAATCTTTCCCTTATGCATAATTTTTTCTGTTGTGGTAGTGAACTTATTACAACATTGTTAGGAGATAGATGGAATATTTTATATATGTCTCAATATATTGTCAGCTGAGATGGTTATTGAGCAGACTTGAAATCTCAATTGAAACACTTTTTGAGCAGACTGTCTCATGTGATACTAAGTGAGCTACTGTACCTGAACTCAGTACTGGTAGCAGCTAATATCCTGTTTGTCCTTTTCAAGGAGTGCTACAGCATGACATCTTTGTTCAACCATTGTAATAACTTCCAGCCATTTCAAGACACTTTGAAAATATCAGTAACTGAATGAGCAGCTTTGCCAGTTCCTTCATTAGTCATTGGATAATAATTATCTGACTAAAAAGACTCAACTAAACCAAAACAAACTCCTCTCCAGGGATGTGTTAGCTCACTGCTAATCCATTGTTCTCCTAAGATGTTGATCAAGTGAGCAGTCTTTCTTTGTTGCTAAAAGATACGATTTCATGGTCTTACTAGCCCATGAAAATAGAGAAGGTGCCTTGAGGCAACCTGCTTTTTTTTCCTGGTTCACAAATTTACTCATCTTTTTCAGTATGAGGCCTATGCTTTTAAGATTTCACTAGTCTTAGTATCACTAAGGAACTCTTTATTGTCTGTACTGTTGCTGTGAACTGCATTCAGTGTACTTTGTCATATAGAATTGATGAGACTTGAGCATTCTGTAATGCCTTTGGGAAGTGACTTCTCAAAATTTTCATGTTTGGAAAAATTTCAATTTATTAGTGTAATTATCAGTGTGCAGATGATAGATAACTTGTAATATTATGTGCAAAATATTGACTTAGTTTTGCTATGGCATTGTGGTTTTAAAGATGCACTTTCAACTTCCTAAGTAGTATTTTATGGTGGTACTTCAAATCAGTAACCAGTGTTACACAATTAAAAAGTTATTGGGGAAGAATCTTTATTGTTGTTAATTACTGAAATAAATGTTGACATTTTGAATTTTTGTTCTCTTATATATTGAATGAGACTTTTCTAAGGATGCTTTTTATAAGTTTTCTTTTGGAAATGTGATTTTTAAAGCAGGAGTGATTAAACACCTTTTCTGACTTGAGTGATAGGTTTTTTATCTTCAAGTGAATATAAAAGGGAAAACTTAATGATCCTTATCACTTGTTTTGTTACATGCTAGCTTATGTAACTCTTTGTGATAAATAAAAGTCATCACCCAAGTTCTGTTGTAAAGCATCTCATAAGAGAGGAAGTTGCTTGAGCCGCTCGTTGTTTTGCAAGTGGCTGTATAGCAGTTAACTTAAGCAATAAATGTTGTTAAGAACATGTTTGCAGGTTCTTAACTTAGTTATTTTTATTTACTTTTGACAACTGCAGAATTCTGTTTTAGTTGGATACTGAGGAAAGTTGCTGAACATCCCAATAACATTTTGTTGCAGGAAAATTTTAGCTAATTGTCAACTATGCATTTAACAGTATGACCGAGATCTGTTCCTGCTAATTAGGGGTTTTCATATTTTTAAAACATTATCATATTTTTTGGTCAGGCTTTTTGTCCAGTTCTACCCAGCAGAGGTAAGTAAATTGCGGTGGCTTATGGAACATTACAAAATACATGTGTTGATCCTGTGTTTGTAAAGGATAAGCAGCATTATCAGTATTGATCATGAAAGAGGCTTCAGTTTTAGGGACAGCCACTGAAAAAGAAGTGGTCCTGCTGCCCCTGCCTCTCTGTCTTGACCCTTCATTCCATCCACATCCCATGTATTGGGTCTGGTCCTGGGATGCTGTTCATTGAGCTGATTCAGCTCACTAAATTGGGAGAGAAGATGTCCTCTTAGCAGTATTAATATGCTTGCAAAACCTCACTCTCCCTTGAGGCGTTTGCTTTGAAATCAGGCATTTCTGTGTCATAGAAAGTCACCGGGCAGGCACCACTTGGGAAGCTATGCCATTTATTGACAGGCATTGCAAAAGTCTTCACCACCATTTACATGCTGTGCTCTTAAAGGATAAGGCCTCTGTTTTGCTTTATGAAGCATATAATTTGTCTATGGCTGTTGTGCGACGATGCTGGACTTCTTACCTCTCCTCCCTTCATTTTCATATTTGTCAAAGTCTCTGTAGTGCCTTAATATGTGTATGTCCAGCAAGCACTTCAGAAAAATAATTACTTAAGTCTCTTTGTGTTCAAGCCCATGCTACAAACAACATGACTGAATAGCAGGACTGTGTGTGCATGTAATTGTGCACAGACTGCCATGGTGGAGTTAAGTTTGGATCTACATGTCATGGGATTTGGGAGGCTGTTGTACAGGATATAGAGACAGAATTGCAAGGGATTTGACCATCACTGTTGGAAGGGAACGGTGTTTGCCATGGATTGATATGATCTTGTATCCTGGTTCTGGCCAGTGTTAAATTTTGCAGTAGCCAGAAGGGGGCATGGCTAGGACATGGAGATTATTCTGTACCACCTCATGTGACTTTCTGGGTCTGGGGGGGAAAAGGGTCTTTTTTGGGTTGGTGAAGGGAGTAGTCATCTATTCTCAGGGGTGTGAGAACTCACATTGTTCATTTTTTTGTATGCTCTTTTATTATTAGTGCTGTTACTGTTCATTTTTATATCTTCTTACCTAAAAATCTGTGGTCTTTATGCTTTGTATCTCCAGTTCTTGTCTCCAACCTGGTGCAGGGGCATGGGGGGGGAGAGGGAAGAGAGTGTTGTATGGTTTGTAGAGTCTCAGTGAGAGCACTAGCAACAGCATTCTTAAAACCATGACATTATGATACCTTCTGTTGCTATATATGTGGACAGAAACACGTGTCTAGAATTTATCCTTTCTTCTACCCTATTTTTTCTCCTTTCTGCTTTTGCAAAAATCCAGCTTTTCAGATAGTGAAATCTGTGCGATGGCTTTGGTATAATCATATCTGGTTGTACACGGAGAGGTTAAACTTTTTCCCCACCAGAATTTGTCTACTTGCAAGCAGCAATGTTTTTTCTTCTGGTGGGTCTTTGCCAACATTCTAACAGGCTTGTCTTGCTTAATTTTAAAAGCTTTTAGGGTATGTTTCAGAATTGGGGATTTCACATAATTTTGATAAAGTGGTAGAGATTTTCACAAAGAAATCATGAGTTGAGTTTCAGTCCTGGGCTTAGAACAGAAAAGATTGGTAATTTTTGGCCTTAATGTGAAATAAAGGTTGAACTCTATGTTCCGTGATCACCCCACAAGTGATGTGCTTGACCGAATCATGGAACCTGAACTGCTTCTGTTACTTTTAACTGCCTCTTGGGAGGAGTAAGGAGGTGAGGGAAGAACTTGCAGGGCAGTGAGAATACTGAAACTTCTCTTGTGTTGTAGATTGAAGACTTTGTTTTTAATCTTTAGCCAGTGCTGTTGACAACATCCGTTATGTGTAATTCTCTGGTTTTGTGATTGTGTACAGTTCTTTCTCTCGCTGATTATAGGCAAAAAAACTTGTGAAGAAAAAGTTGTGGATTTGTGGAGAAGGAGGTGTTTTTGGTACTTGTGTAGAGGTTGGAGAATTTCCTTCTTACCCAGTTTTAAGGAAGGAGTGTTGCCAGCCACGTTTGCTCTCATGTGAACCTTTAAAACTTAACGCTCAGTATGCTCAGGCATGTCTCAAAGTGAAAATAAATGGACGAGAGTTTTTCTTTCACTGACTGCAGTAGATGTGAATGCTCAGTGTTAATGGAGAGGTATAAAAAGAGCAGTCATGCTGGGAAGAGCCCTCCTGTGGGGCACAAATGGATATCAGCCCAAGTACCAGCTTCTGCAGCTATTTCAACCTTTCTTGTACAAGAAAATCTGACCTAAGAACTAGAAGAGGCTGTTGTCCTTTCTTACATGGAAATGGTGTCTTCTAAAATTAATATGTCCTTAAAGAAGAGATTGATTATATTGTGTTTGTTTGATTACACTGACGTTTTCTATGGCATGACAGTAAATTGTGTTTGCTGGGGATTTTTGCTAAAGCTTTTGGTACTAAGTAGAGTGAGAGCTCTCTAATGAGAGCTGTCTCATCCCAAGTGTCATGGGAGCCCTTCCAGCTCTGCTCTGTGATCCTCAGATAAACAGAAAGGCAAGTGGAAATTTTTAAGTACATTAAAAGAAACCTCTTAGTTTTTGAATCCACAGTATCTTTTTCCATACCTGACCATCATTGCTTTCAACATCTGGAGTTAAGGCATTATGGAATGACAAGGTAGCAGAATAGTAATTTAAGAAATGCTTTTATTTGTGTACTGCAGAGATGTGAGGAAAAATGCTAATCAAGACAGAGCTGCAGAGGGAGAGAGGAGAGGGCTGCAGGATGATGCTGGGATTAGGTGTGAAAAGACTGAGAACAGCAGTCAGCAGAGGCTAAAATGAGGAGTAAAGGTAGAACTTTGGGTGTCGAGAGTCAAGAAAGCAAACCAGCCGGGAGGCAACTGGAGAATGGCAAAGAGGGAAGCAAAGGAAGAAAGCAAGAAGGAAGAAGGGGAAGAAATGAGTCAAAGTACCTGAGTGATTAGGTCATTGTTATGAGTGGGAAAGGTACTTTGAGCCTTTCTGCCCCCTTCTCTTGCCAGCCTGTGCTTCCTGGTAGCTTTCTCAAAAGAGGGAGCTGGCAATGGAGGGAGGCGGGTGTCCCCTCTTTCGGTGGCAAACGCCTGGTGTCTGGAGGGACAGGTAGCCTGCGTGACCGACGGTAGTTAAGAGGTGCCTGTACCGTCAGTTCTCCCGGGAGAGGCAGAAGCCCCGGCAGAGGCACACGTACACTATTGCACTGCACCGAGTCACTGGTTAAGAGTTCTCAGCACTTCCGAGAGCGGCCGGCGGGCGGCTCCGACCCGCGGGGGCTCTGTGGGGAACGGGCGGGGGCTGTACCGGGCACACGGGGCCCTGGGTGGGCTCTGACCCCGGGGGCTGTGCCGGGCACACGGGGCCCTGGGTGGGCTCTGACCCCCGAGGGCTGTGCCGGGCACAGGGGGCCCTTGGTGGACTCTGACCCCCGGGGGCTGTGCCGGGCACACTGGGCTCTGGGGGAGCTCTGACCCCGGGGGCTGTGCCGGGCACACGGGCAGGGGGCTCTGACCCCCGGGGCTGTGTCGGGCACACCGGGCCCTGGGGGGCCTCTGACCCCGGGGGCTGTGCCGGGCACACGGGCGGGGGGCTCTGACCCGCGGTGGGCGGGCGGAGCGCCGCGGCCGCCAATGGCCGGGGCGGGGCGGCACCCGCGGAGCCGCCGCACGGAAAAGTTTCTGTCGGTTTGGGTTGCTGCTATCTCTGCTCTCCTTCCGCCCCCTCGGAGGCTGGCTGCCTTCCCGCTCTCTTTCCCAGGGCTGCTGTCCCTTCCTCCTTTTCCTCGTCGTACTATGGCATCGAGTTATTAAGCTTTCAAAGGTAGAGAAATGGACGTGTCGGATCCCGGTTTCTGGACGCTCCTTTCCAACTTCACGCTCCGGCGAGGCAGCCGGCTCCGGCGGACTCAGAGGTGAGGCAGGCCGGGCGCTCCAGGTGCGCGGGAGCGGGCGCTGCTTTCCTGCGTTTCCTGGGTTTTCCGGTGCCCGGGAGAAGGGCCTGGGAAGGCGGCGGGACCCGCGGCCTCCTTCCTGCCTTGTGCTGGTCTGGAGCAGCGAGAGCTCAGAGCCTCTCCTTGCGAGGCCCTTGGTGGTGGTTTTTCTAACCAAACTCTGCATCCTACTCTGCCTCTATTTGTAAGATCTCTTTTGTACAGCCCTTCTACCCTCCTCCTTTTTTCCCTCTTAAAGACATTTCCAGCTTACTCTCAAGTCTTGGACATTTTATTGGAAACAGATACTCTTTATATGGACAGCTCAAGATAGCCTGTTTTCTTCGGTGTTCTTAAAGGGACAGGTTTGCATAAGTACCTTTTTTAAATGAAGCTACCTTGATATTTGTTAGTACAGGAATGGCCTTTTTTGGTTTTGTGGCATTTTCATTCTCGTGAGGAGGGGGGGAAAAGCTTGGAAATAGTAAATGCTTAGTAAAAGTTAAAGGGTTGTGCCATCAGTTGGCAAAAGACTGACAAGCTTTTACATCATTTCCACCATGTGCCGTGGTGGCCCTTTCAGCTAAATGTCTCTATCACAAAGGGAAAAAAAAGTATGGAAGTTTGTAACTTTGTACGCTAGTACCCCCTGTGGGATTTTGAGACATACCAGGTGTGGTGTTAAATTGCTGTGAAACTACCTTGAGTATTGGCTTATGTATTATCTTTGGAGAACGTACATGAAATGTTTCTTCTGCTGGCTAGAAAGGTGGCACAAAGCAAGCAGGATAGAGGCTTAGCAGAGTTGGCTTTTACTAAGCTCTAAATATTTATGGTCTGGTTTCTTTTTCAAAAGAAAGAAAATCACTGTCTTTTTAATGGCAGAAAGTTTAAAATAGAAAACTTAAGTTGCCTGCTTAACATAAATGAAAAAGCTATTCCTGCAGTAAATTCTATTATTTGTGTCTTCTACTTGGGGCAGCTGAAAATGCTGAGTTATTTTATCATTATTATCCCCCTCTTGTAAACAATTTTTCACTTTTACACAGCATTAGCTGAGGATCCAAATAGGCCTTATCTATTTTTCTGCTGAGACATATAGAGGGTTTTTTTTCAAATTGTCTTCCTCTTCTTACTCAAATTGTAACTGTGTGAAGACCTACAAATACCTTTTCTAAATCTGCAACTGTGTGGCAGGTTGAGGAGGAGAGAAATGTTATATATCTCACAAGAAGCATGAAATAAATATATACTATTGGTTTGTTTGTTTTATGTATTTGAATGTCTTCCTGGTTTTCAAACATACTCAATGCTGTACTGGGTTTGTTGAAATATTTGAAAGCCTCTTTAAAGCAGCGTATCACATGTGTGGTATGTCAGTGAATAGTACATACCATATATGCAGTTGTGTTTCATGTTTTATAGAGGCACTAAACTTTTAATACCCTCTCTGTAGCCAAATCAGTGTGTCACAGCACTGTGAAGTGAAAAAGGCAGCAGTAGAATTTTGAGGCTGCTTACTCTTAATGGGCCCAGATAACCCTCCTTTGTTGGGTTGGTTCTGAGCGGTTGGAAGTCAGAATCTGCCCTTTTGATGTCTTCTGGGGAAGGCTGTCCACACACTTCTTCAAGCTGTCTTTGTAAAGGTGGACCTGCCCTCTGCCCCCCTATATACTCATAATTCATTTACTGATGTTAGGTATAGAACTTAAGGAGCAATAAAACTGTCAGAAGCATAAATGGTGCAGATGGATGGTGCAGATTCTCCTAGCTCTATTGTAGAAATAGGTTTTGAATTAATTGAGGTATGTCCCAGGTTTACATGTTCTGTGCTGTGTCTCACCTGCATTATCTCCAGAGGCTCAGTCAGCAGCTCCATATAAAAACTGGACAGATAGCTGCTTACTTAGCTTAACTTGCCACAGGATGCCTTCCCTTTCTTTCTTAGGGTGCTGCTGGTAGCCACTCATGTTGTGTAGCTTCCCAGGTATTTTAGAGCCTCAAGAGTGAGAGATTGGAAGGGAGTTTAGTTCCTGTCATCTGAATCTCCTGCTGGGTTTAAGTGAAAGTTTTGGGTCACTGATTCAAGAGAGATTTATTCTTAACAGTTAAGCTGCCTATGAAACTTGTCTAGCCTGGTGCATGCCTAGGTGCTTCAAGAAAACTTCCGAAGAGGCATTTCTTTCTGGTTGTGCCTGCAGTTGGCTTTGGGACTCCTTGCCAATTTAAGAGAAAAAAATGTATGGCTTGGTTCAGCATTTTTGCCTCTCAGTTATGTTCCTTTTGCCTGTTCGGTTATTTTTACTTCTGCTACCAGATTTTTGTGGCCTGCTAAAACCCTGTTGTTTCTGTGAGCACTACCCTACTTTCTTAACACCTGGGATAATGAGAATTGTCTGCTAGTACTGTGAATTTGTGCCTCTGTACAGATTTACTTGCTGTAATCATATCTCTTTCCTCAAGGTTCTAAAAACTAAAGAATGAAGAGATAGCCTCCTTCAGGAGGAGTTTTGTAACAGTTGACTTAGCTGAATTTCAGTTGCAGCAGCTGCTTGGGAAGTGATACCTGAATAAGAAATACCACAACCTGACTTTCAAGTGGAGTGGGTTTTCAGGACTGGTGGGTAGAAAAATTATCTTCAGTTATAAATTGGAGGCATTTCTTATTCAAATCCCTGAGACTGTAAGTGCCATGGATTCTACCATGTGCTATTATAGTGAAGGAATATGTATGTGAGCATGTAGAGAACTATAGTGAGAGAGAGAGGGTCTCTGTCTATTTGTAGACATCTGCTTATGGAAAGTGGTGTCTAGATTTACAGATGAATAAATGTGTTACAGATATACTTCTTTTCACATGGAAAAATCACCATTTTCTGCTTGGTTTTATGATACATAATTGCTTCTCTCTGACACTGGCATTCTTTTTGTCTGATTTTTCTCTGTGTATCTTTTACAAAACTGACAAGCCGGTGATCCTTTTTGCGTGTGTCCTTTTCTCTTGCTTTTTTTAAGGTAGTCGCACTGGAACAATGTAAGTGCAATTGCTCTTCCTTTGAGTCAGAGTGGGATTTTTTCCCCCAAAGGCATGAAATTCGTGAATGCTTGCCCAGTTGCCTCTGAACCAAAGTCGATTCATAGATAATTTGTGTTGAAACTTCATTTTATTTGTTTACAGTCACTGAAGTGGTAGTGAGTCTTTCAAAATAAGAGATTAAAATATTCATCAGACATCAGTTATGTGTTATGACAGCCCATAACCTTTCTGGAGCCTTAAAAACAGTGGAAAATTATAAATTTTATTGGAAACAGAGAGAACAGAAGAGTTAAACTTCCTTGTAGTTCTGTTAGTTTTGGGACAGCATGCTGCCTGGAAAAGCAGTTTTTTTGAATGTCTCTAGTTTAGTAGTTTGAAAGGTGCAGTGATGTTAAAATTATGATGTAAACTCTTACTGTTGGTTTTTATGTAGGCTTTGATTTTTAACTTTGTCAACATAAAACTAGAACTATATTATTACTATACTAAAACTATACTATAAATTATTTTATTTAACAACAGGCGTTCAAAATGGTCCTGTTGATAAGAAAACCAATGTTTAATTACATTGGTGTCAGCTGAAACTTTGTTCCAATTGAGTTACTTTACTTCTGTATATGAGTAAACATAATTTTAAACTTTGTTTAAAAAGTATTTCTTTTTGATGTCTTTGTATTGTTTTTAATGTCTGTTTGAGGGGGTGGTAATTTGAAGAGCTTCATTTCTTGACTTTCAAATCTGTTCATTCACCTTAGTTCCTACATGCAAGAGATAAGAGCTCTTATTCTAATAGATGTTGAGTAAGTTTAGAAAATATTGTTATCCCAGAACTGGGGAGATTAAGAAGTACAGTAATTTCACGACCATAAGACGCACCGGACTATAAGGCGCACCCCCGAGAGTCGGCAACTTTCACAACTTTGTAGCTCAGATAAGGCGCATCGGACTATAAGGCGCACTATTTTTTTTGCAGTGAGGAGCCGTGCGGCACGCAACAAGGTAGCGAATTACTGGCAGGTTCTCAATTTGCAAACATTTCGCGGCCACTTTTCACGGCCACTTTTCGCGGCCACTTTTCGCGGCTTTTCAGCCACTTTTCGCAGCGATTTTCGCTTTTTCGGCGTTTTTTTCGTGGCCATTTTTCGACACGTTTTTCACGGCCATTTTTCACCGCTATTTTTTGCCACCTTTTTGGCGCTTTTTCACCGCGATTTTTCAACGCTTTTTGGTTGCTTTTCACCGCGATTTTTCACTGATTTTTCACGGTGATTTTTTGCCACTTTTTGGCCGCTTTGTGTGGCGATTTTCCTGCGATTTTTCGACACTTTTTCGCAGCCATTTTGCGCTGCTTTTTGCTGCGATTTTTCAGCCCTTTTTCGGCGCTTTTTCGTGGTGATTTTTTTGCCTTTTTTTGCCGCTTTTCCATGGCACTTTCTCGCCGCTTCTTGGCGCTTTCCCGTGGCCACGCCGCTTCCCCCCGCTTCTCCCTGCCCGGCAGCCGCGCTGGTTCCTGGTTTCCCCTGCCCGGCAGCTGCGGCTCCCACGGTTCCCGACTCCCCCCGCACGGCCGCGGCTCCCGTGGGTCCTGGCTCAGTTTGCAGATCGCACTTCTGGGTTCACAATTTTCCGAACTTTGTCCATTGTATAAGGTGCACCGGACTGTAAGGCGCACTTCTGGGTTTTGGGGAAAATTCTAGTCAAAAGGGTGTGCCTTATAGTCGTGAAATTACTGTACATCTGGGGACTGTTTGTGCTTCCACACACACTGTCATTGAATATGTTTTGTTAGAAGTTAATCTGCTGGACCAACGATCCGGTTGTTTTGTCTACTACCTAGTGAAGTATTAAGGTATCTTGCTAATTGTATTTCATTCACAGTAAAGGCTGTCTTTTAGGGGGATAGTTTTACAGTCTCACCATCAAATTGAATATGTTGTTTTTATTTTGGTTGATTTAATTGACCAATCTTTTTCTTCAGGCAATTAATGTATTTCAAGTTCTGCTTATAGTCTGAATGAGATAACATTATTTCTTAGCTTCAGCCAGACTGGTAAGGATTCATCTGGTCATACTGCTATTTTTTGATTCATTTTCACTCTGATAAAATGCAATTTTATTAGAAGAGTGTTAAGATCATTAAGAAGTGACCAAAGGATCTTATTTTAGAAGGCCTGAGGAAAGTTAATACATGAACAAAATAAAAAAAACTTAGGAAAATGCTGGAATATGGTGAAAGAAGCTGTAATTATTATTTTTATCCTGCTGTCATGGTTAATATCTGCTGTGACATGGTAGGAGACAGTCTTTGTTTTTCTTACTCAGAGAATTTAAAGGGCAGCAGTCCAGACATCCCTTCATGAGCTGTGGTTGTTCGGACATGCCATATGGTCTAGGCACAGCACACAGAGATTCACTCTGTATCTAGCTTACATCTGCTACTGGTGTTGTGCACTCATTACAGTTCTTGCTGTATTAGACTGTGGCTCATCCTTCTCAAATGTTTTTTTCAGGCGTACAGGAGCTCACCTATGCAGTTGTTAATAGTTGCCTCTTCTGCTGCGCTTCTTTGTCAGTGAACTTCACACTTTTGTTAGTGATATGAATATCAACTTGTGGGGCTGCACATACCGATTGATGGGCTTGCCTCTAGTAGCTCTTTGTCAAAGCTGGAAATGGTGGTCAGAGAAGTGGATTTCAAGGGAGGTTTACAATGAATTTGGGCAAAGAACCCTGTGACATTCAGCAAAGACAAGGGCAGGGTCCTGCACCTGGGGAGGAACAACCCTAGGCACCAGCACAGCCTGGGGCTCTGCAGAAAAGGACCTGGGGGTCCTGGTGGACAACAAGCTGTCCATGGGCCAGCAGTGTGTCCTGGTGGCCGAGAAATCCAGTGGGATCCGGCGGGGCATTAGGAAGAGCGTTGCCAGCAGGTGAAGGAAGGTGGTCCTATTCAGCCCTGGTGAGGCCTCACCTGGAGGGCTGTGTCCAGTTCTGGGCTCCTCAGGACAAGAGAGACATGGAGCTGCTGGAGTGGGTCCAGTGGAGGGCAACAAATTTTATGAAGGGTCTGGAGCACCTCATTTATGAGGAAAGACGGGGGAGCTGGGCCTGTTGAGCCTTGAGAAGAGACAACTGAGAGGGGACCTCATTAATGTGTATAAGTATCTAAAGGATAGGTTCCAAGAGAATGGACCAGGCTCTTAGAGGTGCTGAGCTGTAGGACAGAAGATAAAGGGCAGAAACTGATGCCCAGAAAGTTCCACCTGAACATGAGGAAGAACTGTGCAGGTGACCATGCGCTGGAACAGATTGCCCAGAGAGGCTGTGGAGTCTCCCTCACTGCAGATATTCAAGAACTGCCTGGACACAATCCTGTAATTCTGCTCCAGAATTACCCTGCTTGAGCAGGCAGGCTGGACCAGATGAGCCACTGTGGTCCTCAGGTTCCATCTTTACCCATTCTATGATTCTGTGAATTTGCTACATGTCATTGTGCAGAAATGATAATTTTTTTAGTTACGTAGGTGGAATCACTTGGTATTTTGAGTCACTGTGTTTAGAATGTGATACTGATAACTGTTTAGGTTAAACATTTAAAATGAAGTGTGTTACATAGATCACACGGAAAATTATGTAAAACTTACTGTTGCATGCAGTAGTTCTGTGTATATTGTCACATTGTCTTGTAGACTGGAGACCTAGATCGGGGCTGTGAAGTTACATGTCATTAAAAGACATTTAGTAGGTCATGTTTGTTTGGAGGAGCACTGGGATGGCATCAGGAGAGATGCATATCTGAGGAGAATCAGAAAGTTCACATATCTTTGATTCAGCCTTATTCAACAGACTGTATTGCATTCCATGATGACTCCTGGATTTTCTGTTGAGAACCTTTCAGAGGATTTTTTTCCTTTGAACCTTAGCAAATTCACTAGTTGTGGTCATTGTGAAAATTTAAAGCTTTTGATCTCTATAATTTGACTTCAACCTATGTTTAAAATAATATATGAAAGAAAAATTTTGAAGAGGCTACCCGCTGTGAATTTTGTTTTTCTCCCTCAAAAAGAAGTTGAAAATTACATCAAGTGATGCACAGCTTACAGCTAAGGAAATGACTTTTTATTTGTATATAGATATATAGATATAATCAAAGAGTCTTTCTTCTAACTAGACTGGTTTAAAACATAATTACAAATAAGTATGGAAAAATCAAAAACATGTAATTTATTTTATTAAATGATGGGTATACTAAGGTAGTCTTGTGTAAAGTCAAGGGTGTTGAAGGAATGCCATTAATTTACTGAAACAAACAATGTGAGGTGTTAATAATTGAAATAATTTAGTTGAATAAAAATTTATATACCCTCAGTTGTCTTAGTATTTGATTACAATATTCCAGAATTTAAAGAAAACATAATTTCTCTCAAGGCAGTAAGGTGTTTGGTTGTAGAACAAATACAGTTTCTTTTTTTGTCAGTAAGAAACTAGATTACTCTGAATATTTTTTATGTCTATGACAAAATTGTTATCTTTTGGTTTTTGCAGATGTACATGAATATAAACTTACCTTCTTTGAGGTCAGAGAGAAAATATCAATATTTTTGTTTATTTTTGATCTCTATGTGTATCAGTACATATGGTGTCCCTGCCTGTGGCAGGGGGGTTGGAACTAGAAAAATTCTTTTAACTAGGCTAATTCAAACTAGTACAGTGTTTACATTTTGAAATGCCATTAAATCTGAGTCTTTTTACCTTTAAGTAGCAGGGGAAGGATTCACTTTTTTGAAATAGTTCTCTGGGTATTGGTTTGGTCTGGAAGCTCACCTTGAGAGAACTAATAAATTAAAACTTACTTTGGTCATTGCTGGTACTTAACAGCTGTGGTTGTTTTAAGATGTGCTTAGGACATGTGTAACTAACTGAAGCTGTACTAAGAAGATTTCTTTATTTTTCCCTGGTTGTTTTCTTGCATGCATTTGGGAACAGTGCCTTGTCAGTCTGTCCTCTTTGGGCTGCTGGGCCCAATTCCTCTATAGCTTTTGTAGTGGGCCTATGAATAGCGTCCTGCTTCTCACAGGAGATAGATTTAATATGTGAAACAAATTGCAGTGCTTTTATTGTTGGATTTGTTGGCATTTTCTTTTCATACATGCTTGAAGAGAGGAGTTTATATGATAATTACAGTAATTTCACAAACATAAGGTGCACTGGACGATAAGGTGCACCCCCTGGAAGTCGGCAAATTTCACAACTTTGTAGATCATATAAGGGACACCAGACTATAAGGCGCACTTTTTTGCAGTGAGGAGCTGCGCGGTGTGCAACAAAGTAACAAATTACTGGCATGTGCTCAATTTGCAAACGTTTTTCAAAGATTGGTGTAGCCTTTAAAAGCAGCCCCAAGTGTCCTCCCCATGCGCGGGGCCTCAGCAGTCCTACCCACCCCCAGCTGGCGAGGCGGGGCTCGGGGCAGCCACGGCTCACACCTCGGGGTTGCTGTGGTTCAGGACGGTTCGGGGCCGCCCGCAGCTCAGGGAAGCACGGGGTGGGGCCACCTTCAGCTCGGGGGTGGTGCAAGGTGAGGCCGCCCTGGGCTTGGGCTGCCCTCAGCCTGGGGGTGGTGCGGGGCAGGGCCGCCCACTCCCTCCCACCCCACGCGGCCTCTGCTGGCCAGGGGCTGCCCGGTCCCTTCTCGCCACCTTGTGGCTCGGCTCACGGCTCGCACTTCTGGGTAGGCAAATTTCCGAACTTTGTACATTATATAAGGCGCACCGGACTATAAGGCGCACTTCCTGGTTCAGGGGCCAATTTTAGTCAAAAGGGTGCGCCTTATAGTAGTGAAATTAATTCTAACTCATAAGGTTGATATAGGGAAGATGGATATAGTAGTTTTAACTTCCTGTAATAAATCTGAGTATAATGAATTGACTTCTAATTTAAATTCTTCCTACTCTTAAAATCCTTTTAGAGCTACTGCTATTATTGTTTCTTGGATGAGATACGAGAATATTTTGGAAAGGTATTCCTACATAAAAGTATACAGAAACTTCAACCACAGAAGACAAAAGAAAAAGTCCTATGAGTACAGTAATTTCACGACTATAAGTTGCAACAGCTTATAAGGTGCACTTCTGGGTGTTGGCAAATTTCTGAACTTTTGCCCATATATAAGGTGCACCGGACTATAAGACACACTTTTTTTTTGCAGTGAAGATATGCTGCGTGGCTGCTGGCCGCGGCTCCACCTGCACACGGTGGCTGCAGCCCTGCCAGCTCCCCACTGCGACTCTCGCGGCTCGCACTTCCTGGTTGGCGAATTTCCAAACTTTGTCCATATATAAGGCGCACTGGATTATAAGGAGCACTTCCGGGTTGCCATCAAAATTTTAGTCAAAAGGGTGTACCTTATAGTCGTGAAATTACTGTACTTTGGTTTTTTTAAGTATGTGCTTTAACCCTGAAACCTTCCCTCTTCAAACCCAAAATGAACTCTAATGGAACATGAGAACTTACTGGTGTGCCTGATGGACATAGATAGAAGCCAAAAACCAGTTGTGGCATTCTTCCTAGAAGTGCCATCGATGTCTCCCAGAAATGGCTTGTCAGTGGCTCCATGAAGCATCTCTTGCACTAGGATAGCTAAACTACAGTGAGAGAAGCTGACCCCAAAGGCAGTTGAGAGTGCAAGTGGAATATGAGAGATGAGAATTTTACCAGGAGCATTGTAGAAGATGTGTTGTGATTCAGAGGACATGGATCCATCTAAGGCATAGGTTCCCTGGTTATTCTCTAGACAGAATTATTTGTAACGCATATATGTCATTTAATTGAACAGTGTATTGGTTAATATCAGTAAGCCTAGCCATCTAGAGTGAAGTTCTGTTGAAGTTCTGAAATGGGGTGTTGATTACTGTCGCTACTGACTGAGAAAAAGCAAAAATCTTTATTAGAATTTTCAGTTGATAAATATATCTTTACAGATTTTGCATAGTTTAAACATAAACCTAAAAATCCAGTCCTTGATGAAACAGAAGTTATATACTGATGATAAGAATAAATCAGACAGCTGTCTTGGTGTTTACCAGAATTTGTCTTCAGCATGGTTTTCATAATGTAAATCAATACATGGCTTTTTTTATTTCCCTTTTTGGGAAACTGGAAGGAGAATGCCTGATTAATATCTCCTTCGTCAGACAATACTGTTCATTGAGAAGTGGTAATTAACAAATGTCCTTTGTATTAATACTGGTAACCCTCTTGGAGTTACAGAAAGTAGGTTGTGTATGTTTGTTTTACAGATTTGCCTTTTCAGTGGCTCTAGGCCTGTCTAGCTCGTTCTTGTGCATGGGTATGTCAAGGGAATTTCCATAAGTGCTGTAACAGTAGAAGTAAAAGCAGTCGGACAAGTCCACTATGCTCTATTCACCTTGTCTACGAACATGCCACACAAAAGGATGATTATGTCAGTGCACTGCACCATCAGGTCTTACCAGAGCATCTTTTGCATTACCCACTTAATGAACACAGAAGATATAACACTTTTTTAAAGTAAGCTTGCATTATATATATCATTATATATTTTTTTTTTCTTATGTGAGGCTTGGTGATTTAGCTTCATCCCTGGCCTTTTTGCCATGTTTTAATGATTGAACTATTTAGTTTGGAGGCATTTGCTCCCCATCTCTGACCTATTAGTAACTGCAGAACAGTTCTGTTGGAAAATACACTTCTGTCAGGTTCTTCTTGGTGCTTGGTTATGTCTTAGATGTGTTACTCTGTCTTATCAAATGTCAAAATATTATCATCTTTTGCAAGAAAAATTGGGAAAAATTTCAAAACAGAAAAATGAAACTTCTTCCTGTTTGGTGGTTTTGTTTGTTATGTTTTTTTAAGTTTGAAAATTACATCTTCACATTATTTCTTCTGTGCCTTCTTCAGATCTTAGAAGAGCAAGATGCTTTTTTTTTACCTTTTTCTGTAAAGGAAATGCTAAACATACTACTGTATATGAATATACTAGGTTACTTTTATAATATGCAGATTGTTTGTGTGGGTCAGACCTAAGCATTCAGCATTATCTACAAATTAATACCTTCTAGCGATCATGTGTTTCCTTCTTCTGATTCATAAATTATAAGGCAAGAAGAAACCAGTAGGATCACCTACTCTTGACAGTCTACAGGAAATAAGAGACAGGGTAATAGTGTTAGAGATTTAGTAATTTGGCCCTCCCAGATAAGGTAACATGTTTGTTTAATCATTGATGAGTTTTTAAAATCTGAAAGATTTAACACTGCTCAGGACAACTTTCTTTTGTTTCTTGTTGTTCCTTAAGTGAGCTGTGTTTTACCAGTACTAATTTACTGCTGATGATACTGTCTTTCACACTAACCTTAGTAATAACCTCAGAGATATTGGGCCAGTCTCTTCATAAGTGCCAACAGTGTTCAGTATTTTCTTTGTGATTGTGACTGCCTAAATCCAGTACAAGGGTCACCAGATGGGTATTAATAGAAGGAAACAATCTAAAGAGAGATCCAAAGGACTGTTGACATTTTCTGCCTCAGTTGGTATGGAAAAATTAATTTTTCCTTCAAGTCATACTGAGGGAACAATAGCATTGTGTTTTCTAAAAGACACCTGCCCCAGGAAGCTGACTGAGGAGCTGACAGCATGGTCTGGTTTCTTTGTGTGGTGGGAGCACTTGGCTCCTGTCCTTGTGGGAACGTGGGATGTGTATAAGGACTTGGGGAAGTTGTGTGCTGCTTTTCTCTCTTAGGTGTGACAGTCTGTCTGAAAAGGTGGAAGGGTGTGGGAGTTGCATGAAGGAATGTGTCCTGCTGAGATGTTGGAAGACTGGAGCAGGAGGCAAAAGTCTTGTTAATGGAGACCCTTACATTATTTGTAAACCTGCTGCCAGGTTTAACTTGTATGTAAATCAGCTAGATCATCGCAAAAAAAAATCCAGGAATAAAGTGAAGCACATGCAGTATGAACAGGAGCATGGGGCAGGAATACGCAGTGCATGTTAGAAATCCAGCACCCTAATACATAATGACTTGTTGCTGAATATTGTTTTGGTATAGGGTTGCCATAGTCCTATGAAATAAGAGCGTCTACCAAGTTTCAGATGATTTGAAGTTACAATTTAAGCATTTTTATTTGAATTTACATAAAGGGGTTGCTAGTCTTATATAAATAAACATACTAAATATGTGTAACAGAAGAGAAAGAATCATGTTAAGTGGATTACCCAATTTACAGGAAAAAAACCTACCATATTTTAGTTCCAGACATTTTTAATGTTAGAGAAGGTATTAGAGTTTGAGAACTGATTTGTTGTTTTGTATTTTACAGTGGCCTCCTTGAAGTCACAGCAGGAAGGCACATTATGCTGCAAAACCAAAAACAAGGATAGAGACATAGTTTTCATTCCAGTTTTCATACATGTATAGGTACTTCACCTGAACAGTTTGGGCTGTAGAGTTACAAAATTTGTATCATTTTATAAAACCACTTTTCTAATAGATGCCAAGATTCTGTTAATATAAACTCATTAACCATGAGTTGATGATTTCAGTTTAAACTTCCTTAGGGCAAAGACAGCAAATATTATCAATATCAATTCAAGATAAGTGAACATGAATATAGGACTTGAAGTCCAAGTAGTTAAAAGACAGTTCATTATAGTATGATTTGGTAGGAATGTGGTGCTTCATGTTCTTTGCATAAGACATGTGAAGTGTCAGACTTTTTGCTTTTAAGGCATTTGCTGTTTATTTTTTTTTTGTTTGTTTTGTTTGTTTGTATTTAAAATTGTAACAACTTTTCTTAATTTGCTAGCTTTATTAGGCAGTGTATTCTTCCAGGTCCTGTCTAAAGTAAGAGCGAATGTTGTCTCATAAAAAACTTAAAGAGCAAGGGAAACTCATGTAGAAGGTGGATTTGTTCCTGTCTTTGTGACTTGGCTGTGACTATGAGGTACTGAAGTAGTTTTTTGACCAGTGTTACATTTTTTCCTTTTTCTCAAACCCTCTGTGGTATTCACAAGATCTGGGTTGTTTTCCAGAAAACAAAGGCTGCAGAAATACTGGTTTTATGCTTTATGAACATTAGTTCTTAAGGCATCCTTCTGCTGTGATGCAAATAGAAACCTTAAATTAACTAATGGGCTAATAGACTGGATGAGTAATGAGGTGATTACTCTTCCTGATGGCCAAAAATTGTAGCACACCCTTTTCTGTCACCTTACCTCATCCACACCCTATTCTAACCTGTTGGAGATGTTTGTCTTGTCTGTGTGTTGAGGCTGGGTTTTTGAGCTTGTGTAAGCTCTTTGGAGTGGAGATTTTCCTTTGTTGTGTTCCCGTGATGCAGAGAACAATGGAGACTTGTAGCAGAATTGCATATGTAAGAAATAATAATGCTTCTATCTGCTGATCTCCGTTGCATGAGGGACCTATGTACTTATGTTCTTAAAGCAGAAAATACAGGTTTTCCTCAGTTATGACAGATCTTCTCTCAAAATACTTTTCTTGTAGAAGTCTTGGGACAAAGCTTGCAATTTTTTCAGTTTTTTCAAATTCACTCAATTTCAGCCTAAAGAAAGAAGGCTACAATCTGAAATCATTGTACAATGTTGAAGAACAAAAAAAATAATACAGTCATTATATTTAGATAAAGTCTTGAGTAAAAGCATCTGCAGCACATGATCATTTATTCCAAAGACTTTTTCAACCAAAAAGCATCAGTATTTCTACCTGTAGAAGCAGAGTTGTTTTTTTTTGTCTGTGAGTAATAACCATATGGCTCTAGGGACATACATAGGAGCACCTAGAATTTTCTGTTTTCATATGTCCTTGTAGAAGATAGGATGTGTAAAAAACAACTGCAGATCATTTTTTCATGCATGTTAACTGCATGTTAACTCTGGAATAGAAAATGTGCAACACGGTTAATATACTTGGTGAATTTAGTGGTTACCAAGGTTTTCAAGCGTGTATGATTTCAAGCATAATGTATGATTAATTTCTATTGATTTTGTGTGTTTGAACTAAGCTAGAAGGTACCTGTTACACTGTGGGGTGGTAGTCTCCATGCTTAAGGCTTACTGGTTTGGTTTTTTTTCCTTCCCTTCTGCCAGGGCACTGAATTTATAAAATGGGCATAGTGAACTATACTGAGTACTTAAGAAAAAAAAAATTCATATGTGTATTGAGGGTATGATTTATTTGCTTGAATATAAAAAATTGGCATCTAACCTTTAATGTGGCCACAAACCACTTATTACCTTAACAAATAGAGTGAACTTCCATACTTCCCTGCATCCTCAGTGGTGATAACCTTTTAACAAGATAATTAATGTAATTTACCTACTTTTTATACTTGGCCTGTGATTTGATAGCTGTACAGTGCTAAATTTAATCTGAAATCATCTTCATCGCAGTTTATTGTCAGAAATGCTGAGTCTTCTTGACTGATGAATAGTACATATGCATTGTGTGTAGAGGCTTTTTATTCTTTTGGGTTTGTTGTTTGGGTTTTTTGTTTAGTTGTTTTTCTGGAAGTTTTTTACTTATTTTTTGTTGTTGTTTGGTTTGGTTTTTTTTTTTTTTTTTTACTTATTCCATCAATAGATATTTGTTGGTTTCAAATTAAGCGTTGGTGGAGAAATATTGAAAGTAATGGGGGTTGCCTAACACAAATATGCTGTCTAAATAATAGAGCTTTTTCTTTAATTAGCTGATTGAGATCTTGAAGACCAACTGAGGATTGAGGAAAAAACACTCAGTAGATTTGCTTTCAGAATGTTCTGTAAGTTTCTGCCCAAGTATGTGTTTCACTGCATTTACGTTTACTCAAAGCAATGATCTATAATGATCTCATGTGGTTGGCAGCCCAGATTCATCTGCAAAACAGCACTATGCCCTGCAGCACCGTGATGGGATATGTACTTAGCTCTGACTCGGAGGTGATCATCATTTCCTGCAGCAGCCAGTGCTGCACAGCCCAAAATGTGAGAAAAGCTCAGCGTGGGGCAGTATGGCTGCAGGCGTTTGGATTATTACAGCTAGACTTGTGAAGAGTGGGGCATGTAGCTTTGTATCACACTGCAGCATGATTCCTGTCTCCAGCTTTGGTAAATGACATGGTTCTGCTTTTCTACTTGTGGTAGAGTGTGCTGGGAGACATTAGTGAGTAGGAAGATCAGAATTTGCACTTTTGGACAGAGTGACTACATTATCTGTTTCAAAAATATGGTTGGTATAACATACTGAGTAGTCAAAATTTAAAAGCGGAATATTATTTTCTGGTATTGTTACTACTGTAACTTATTTTTAGAGCTGTGAGTGATAAAATGCTTCAGTGGCTTAGATGTAATATCAAGTACAGAACTATCAGTAACGTAATGTTAAGTCCAGCTTCAGTATTAAAGAAACTTTTTGGGTTCTAGCAGATTTTTACCGAACGGTACTGTACCTGTCCTGTGTTAAATAGGTGTGAAGCTGCTGTTCTAGTGTTTGGGTTTCTTTTCTGGAAAAAAAGAAACAGTAAAGAAAAATTAGGAGTACAATATATGATATTTCTCTGTAAAATACGAAGAAAAAAAGAATCTGTGTTGTTCAGTAAATAGTCTCCATGGTTGTGTGGGACCTAGTGAAGCACTTTGGAAGGAAGAGATGATGAGATTGCATTTGTTTTTCACCAAATTGTTGTATACCAGTTTGCCAGCTATAAACTTGGGTTTGTTTTTTTAGTATTTATTGTCATTGTTTTCCTGTATCAGCTAAATTTGTGCTAGTCACAGTGAGGCAAGAGATTATATGTCCCCATAAAAACAAGTCAGAACTCTGTATGCTAGATTGAGAAAACAATCAGTCACTTTTTAATTGGTTACACACCCATATGTACATCCAACTAGTTGTCCAGCTCTCCTGAATCTGTATGCCATTACCTATCTGCAAAGATTTTCTTGAAGTTTTGGAAGGATTGAAAAATCATTTTGATTTGATGTTTAGTTAAGGATTTATGGAAGGGAGATGAGAAAGGAGTGTATGATTATGTTAAAATTGACTCATATTTATGCTTTATCATTAAATTTGTGTCTTCAAAGTAGTATTTTTGTAGTATTTTGATTTGAAGAAAGGATAATACCAATAAATGTCTCAGTTCTTTTATACTGAAGACATTTAAGAAAATAGCCTTTTCTGGCATTAATTAGTCTTTAAGAGGAATGCCTGCATTTGGTTTTCTAGCTGGATGTAGTCTGAGGTCATTTTTAATGATTATTTGAAAAGCTGAGCTAGAGCTTATGCTAATAGAAAATCTAATGGTTGATTAAACCACTGAACCAAATTAGAGGTTCGGGGCTTCTGTTTGACAAAAACAGGAAATAAAGAATTAGTGTTTAAATTCTTCCTTACTATTGAGAGAGTTAGGAGGTCACAGAATGCCAGGTGTTGTAGTTCTACTTGGATCTGCCTGCATTGTGTGAAATGGACAGTGTGTGGAAGCTGTTTTCAGTTGAACAGGGTATTCCTCTGAAAACTAGTGAATTTTTCTTAAACTGTAGGTTCAGCTTTCTTTTCTCTTCAGCCATGCTCCTTAAGATGATAGGTAATCTGCAAGAGCACTTTCTGTGGTGGAATCATGGATGTGAATCTCAGAATAGTAATGATGACGCTAGACTTATGGTACTACAGAATGCATGGAAACTCTTGATTTTAGCATGTCCATGTGAGATTTACTTCTTAGCATAATAATATGTCTTAGAGAATGTGTGAAATGTGATGTAGTGGTACTTCAAGTTATAGTTGAGGAAAGTGGGAAATTTGCCCGTTTTGGATCCCATTTTTGCCTTTTTGATGTACCCATTGGTGTGTAATATGTGATATTTTCCCAAGTTTTTCATGTAAGTTTCATGGTTCTTGTTCAAGTTAACAGCTTTTGTTTAATGCACTGGTTACGAACAGCAAGACTTAATGTAGACTTGCCTTTTATGGGAGGATTACAGCTCTCCTCATGGACAACTTTGACACAAATTCCCTTTTGAATTCTTCCACTCATGTTTCTGCTGCCCCAGACATTGCTGCTTCAATGTGGAATTTTAGTAGAAGTTTTAAAGCCAATATAGATCTGTTCTTGCAGGATTATGAAATCTTGAGATATTTTAAACTATGTGAGAAAATTTCCAAATTTCTTATGTGTAAAGAAGAAAGACAGTACACTGGATTGCACTGTTCAACTCAATATGCATCCAAACCACTGTTCCTTTTTGTTTGGAATTTATTACCACTGTGTAAAGTTTAGCAGTAGTTAATTGTGTCTGTTTTTAGATACTTACTGTTCATCTTAAATGTCTCTATTGCCAAAATAGGGCTTGAAAATTGAACTTCCAAGAAAAACTGTCAAACCACGAAATAAAAAAACAAACCCAGCAATAATAAACCTCTACCCTCAAAAGCTGAAAACTTGTACTATTTGAGTCACTGTATGAATCCAGAAGATGGAACTTGAAGACTGCACGCACTACATTATATAATTTAAGGCTTGACAGCAGTGTGCTCCCTTTGGTTTCTTCTCCTTTAAGTTTGTCAGCAATTCTGCTGGTGTTGGAGCAGATAGTGTTTAATTAGTTAGGTTCAGAAGCAGGTGTTAGCTGCCTTGCACTGTGGTTTGGCAGGCAGTGTCTCCTTCAGCATCTCAGGTGTTCTGGTTAGTGCTGGTAGCTGCTAGACCTGGCACTGCACTACTGCAGCAGCTGTGTCACTGGCTGTTGGGCTGCACACAGTGAGCTAACCTGTGTATTCAAAATTAGGATGTTTGCTGTAATTACCACTGCTTGCTTTTTTGTCTCTATAGTGGATGTTGCTTTACTAGTCACTAGAATGATACTTCATTCTTTGACACATCAGGGTGAATTAAACAAATATTCATCCTGAAATTGTTCCTCCTCACACTATTAGCTCATACCTACTTACACACTATAGATCATATCCTTACTTCATTTTCTTCCTTTTCTTCTTCCTTCTACACTGAGTCACTGGCATTTACTTTCATGGTTCTTCCCTGACCTACTTCTATTTGTGAGCAATTAGTACATTGCTTTGGTGTTAAAATAGTCCTTTACTGCTTTGGGTATTTTTACAGAGCAAAGTACATCCAAAAGTTGTTTTCATAAATTGCTTATATATTCTGTAATGTGTTTAAGATGGTCTTAGCCTTTTCTCTGTATTCTTGTATTCATGTGTAGATTTAAGTCTAGTATAGAAAGTATACAAGTCAGTTCTACTTTTTTTTTGTTTTAGTCTTGTTTCTGAGTTCTTGGTTTTTCATGAGAGAATAAGTTGTTACTGACCATTGAAGTGGTCAGGAGAGATGTAAATGAGAAATCAAACTTATTTGATTCTGGAAATTCCATTTTTTTCTGTAAAACTTTACTTCCAGTAAGAAACTTTGTTTCATCATACTATAAATGGATTTTGTGGGCCAGATTCATTCGTGTTGATATGCTTCAGTCCGCTTGGAAACTTAAGTGTTGAACATGTACTGGGGATTTTTGCTAGGATGATGGTGCTAATTTTCCCATTTTGCACACTGGATTTTCATTAGGCATAACTGGGTGGAAAAATTGAAAGTCGTATTGTGTTCTAGTTCTGCTAGGTCACCACCTGTGGGAGAGAGCTTGAAGTATATTACTGCAGAGAAGGATTTCCCTTTCCCTGGGTACTGCATCATTTTTTTCTCACAGCTTGTATGAGAGGTCACAACTCAGCACTGTGGTGTTTTGATCTGCAGAAAACCTATCTTAGGTATGCTGAAGGGATTCAAAAAATTGAACAATGTTTGTGATTCAGAGACTTGGATTACTGAAGTGGCACAGCATGTCAGAAGGAAGGGATGTTTGATGACATAACATGAATGCTTTATCAGGACTTCATTTGCAGCGGCCTAGATAATTTGTTTCTGACCTCACTGAGTAATCCAGTAATTTGAAACATGAAGCATGTGCCACTGAAACTTTTTTCAATACCATGCCACACTATTTTTAATACTATAAATGTGCATGTGTATATTGTGCAGGTCTGTGGCAGCATGCTGAAACACATAAATCATCTGATCTTTCCTGGCTTGTGTGGTGCTTGATGATTAAGCATTACCATAAAAAAAATAAAAACAAAAATAGTGAGTGGATGTCAGAGGCCTTGTGTTGTCATCCTCACTCGTGACTATGCCTGGAGATGTTTAAATTGCTTCACTAGAGATGATTCAGATGTTTCCAATTACCTCACTGTGACTACGCAGTGTGATGATCTGCATGTGTAATAGGTTTCCTTCCTCAGTAGCTGTATTGCCATGTGGAGCTGAAGTTTGCTCCCAGACTTAGTTTGGGTGCTGGGTTTTATACAGGGATGGTAATTTGAGCCGTGGCTAGTGTCAAGTTAGTCTTGCTGACTCAGCTTTTTAAGTACACAATTGCAGTTGAAAAAAGGCAGTTTGTATTCTCATGGTTCATTTTTATTTCCTTATGGGGAAATTCTGAACTAGTAAAAGACTTACCTATTGTGTAACTTCATCTTTAGAAGGGAGATACGCTTATGTGGCTGTATCAGTTTAGATGCACAGCTAACTCTTTTAAGTGTGGATACTGTATATCTAATAAATTTTTTTTGTGGGAAGAAATGATTTATGTACATTTGTAAATGGTATCAAGTATGTGTCTGCACATACTTCATTTTTTTTCTGTTATAATTCTCATGAGGCTTTGTTAAATAAAAAGTAATGATCAGTAGTAATGTCTGTTACATAAACTCAGTTTTAATCTGGAAAAAAGCTAGTTCAGACATACCAATTTTTTATAACAGTTTATTGTTTTGCTACTGAAGGGATATAAGTGTGCTCGGAAACTCAAACACAAACAGACTTTAATTTGTTACTGCTCCATGTGACTGGTGGCGAATGCCACCTTGTTGGCTGCAGGTAAATGTGTAGTGGTGTCTTAACATTATGACTGTGGAGTGTTTGGTCACTTATCTTTCAGCATAACTTTACAGATGTCTGGTTCTTGCAGAACAACCACCCCTTCATGAAAGCCACCATAGCTGGCATTAATTGATGCCCTCTGCCACAGGTTAGACAGAGACCAACAGCTGAATGGGCACAGTGAATGGATTTTTTTTTTCACCTTCCCCTGGGAAAATAATGCTTCTAGATGCTTAATTATGATTTAATTAAAAAACTTTTGGTCAGCTGTCAGTGGGAGTGAAGGAGAATGTGGGTCTCACTAAAGAGAGGAGGGTCTTTTGTTTGCAAACTGAATTTCTGAGCCACAGTCAATGTGTGCACGCTCAAATGTGGGACACTGATGGTGCTGCCAGAGGTCTTGTGGGAACAGACGTAGTTTTGAGGTTGAATGCCTTCCACTTAATTGTTCATACTCAGTCTCCAGTAAAGGGCATAGTTTTCAAACACCCATATTTTGCCCTAAATAATGATTTTAATTTTTAAAAAGCTTTTTCTTTCTTTCCTTAAGTTCAATGCATTAACTGCTTAAGCATTACTGACTACTAATGTCCAAAGAAAAGGCAGGGCAGAATATTAACTGTGAAGTGTTTATATTTCTTGTATAGAAAGTATGACACTTTAGTTATATAACACTGCCTCATGTGTTTTTTAAACCCTGAGAAGGGAAAAAGAATAGGGCCACTTTTCCTGTTATTTACATTGATTCCCTCAAAAAAAAGATGCAAATTTACATCACGTTGTTTAAAATTAGGCATTTATTGCAAATTTTTGGCAAATCTCATATTTGCATGAAGAAAGAAAATAAACCACAACAATTAGTGCAGCAGTGCTGCTGAAAGGATGAAGCTTTTTTCCCCTCACATGTCAAATGCTCAGTAGGCAGCTGTGCTTCATCACTGTAGTACTTTCCAGACTGTAGATTGGTATCCCCATTTCTGACTCTTGTGTGGTTAAAAGGTAACTTTCTTAGTGGGTGCACATATCTTCAGGGCACTACCCTCAAATGCTTTTCCCTTCTTTGTTTTTCTCCTTGCCTGTGCAAGTAGGAATAAAAGAATTCTCTCATCCTGGTGGGTGTGATAATAAAAGAATTTGGGCTCCTCTGCTACTATGATCTGCTGTATAGTTTTCCTTCAGTCAGGTGCATTGCTCTGACATTGTCTTACCTATTCATTTCTTAAATCTTTGGTAGTATTTGCTAAAGGTTTGAAGACAACACATTGAATCCATTGTGTGCAGCTTCATAGTTTTGAGAGAATGGGAACTACCAGATTTACCAATGAAGGAAAGAAGCAGTGCTGTCCTGTCTGGACTTACAGTAATTTCTCAACTATAAGGCGCACCCTTTTGACTAAAATTTTGGTCTAAACCTGGAAGCACGCCTTATAGTCCGGTGCACCTTATGTAATGTACAACGTTGCAACATTTGCCAACCCGGAAGAGCAAGCTGCGAGCCAAGCCGGGACCCATGGGAGCCGCGGCCGCGGGGAGAGAGCTGGGAGCAGCGGGAGCTGCGGCCGTGGGATGAGAGTTGGGACTGGCAGGAGCCGTGGCCACAGGGAGAGAGCTGGGACCCGTGGGAGCCACGGCCACCTGGCGGGAACCGAGACCCGCCGGGAGCTGCAGCCACGGGGACGAGCCAGGAGGGAGCCGGGGCACAGCTGGTAGAGAGCCGGCAGAGAGCCGGGACACAGCCAGGAGCTGCAGCTGTGGGGAGGGACCCAGACTGCCCGTGGTTCGGGATTGCCGTGGTTCGGGGCTGCTCTCCCACGGCTGGGATCTGGTGTGATTGTCCTTCTCAGCATGTCCCCTGGTATTGTTCTGTCTCTATAGTCTCCTGGGAACTGTTCTTCGTTTACTCAACAGGAAGACATGCTAGCGAGTATTGCACTCAGCATCTGTAAGCACTTAATTAGCAGGATTAGATAACAAAGGACATTTCATTACACACACGGATCCCTCAGGCGTAGCAGCTGCTGAAGTAGTGAAGCAAGATGGCAGTGCCCGGGCATTCCCAGGTTAGAGAAGGGTTTATCGTGGTCAGAAACGCGGAAATTCTCTAAATCTCCATGCCCAAACAATCCCGGAGGGAAGCCAGGACCCGCGTTTCTGACCACGATAAACCAATCAGAGAAAAGCTTCTTGCCTACCCGTGGGTGAAGGCGTTACTGAGGGTGGTTGTTAACGGCGAGAGTGAGTTCGACATGGACCGCACCAGATCCCAGTCGCGGGCGAGCAGCCCTGAACCACAGCAGTCCTGAACAGTGGGCAGTTCGGGTCCCTCCCCATGGCTGTGGGTCCCAACTGTGTCCCAGCTGTCTCCCGGCTCTCTGCTGGCTGTGTCCTGGCTCTCTCCTGGCACTCTCCTGGCTGTGTCCTGGCTCTCTGCCGGCTCTCTCTCAGCTCCCGCCTGGCGGCCGCGGGCAGTCCCCAGCCATCCCGAACCCCAGCAGACCCGAGCCCGCCAGCCAGCGTCAGCGGCGTGCAGGAGTGCCGGGGCCCGCCTGCGCACAGGGAGGGAGCCTGGGGCTGCGTTTAAAGGCTACACCAATCTGTTAAAATGTTTCCAATTTGAGCACATGCCAGTAAACCCGCAATGGTGCGATTCCGTTACTAATTCGTTACTTTTGCGCGGCATGTTGTGTGTGGCACAGATCCTCACTGCAAAAAAAAAAAAAAAGTGTGCTTTATATTCTGGTGCGCCATATATAATGTACAAAGTTGCAAAATTTGCTGACTCCCAGAGGTGCGCCTTATAGTCCAGTGTGTCTTATTGTCGTGAAATTACCGTAATGCTCTTTTGAGTAAAAATTAATCCACTTAATTATACCAGAAGGGAGTCAAGTGTAATTACAGTTGAATTAGAATGTAAAACTATGTAAAATCTGTCTCCTTCAACCATCTTCCCATCTTCTACCCTTGAATTTTAGAATGTGATTACTTTAGTTCTACTACTTGAAGAATATTAGGAGAAAAAAAGGTTGGGGGATTGTGGAAAACAAAGGGGAAAAAATCTTAAAACTGTCCTAAAAATACTGTAAAATAATGTAGGAAAAAAGATTTTAACAACTTTGTCTCTTAGTGGCTTTTCTCCTGGGTCGAGTCTCTGGAGTACAGTGCAAAGCAGACAGTGTTTCATGTGATGAAGGGTGCTATGTAGACTTCTGCTTTAATAAGCTTCTGATTCTTTTTTGTGAAAGTACCCTTTGCAAAATATTTTTTAAATGGATACCAACAAATAGAGGAGGTTGAAAGGAAGATGAAGCACAACTTCCATAACAAAAAAGAAGGGCAAACTAAATAGTTCCTTTCTTTCTTCGCTCAGCTGGAAATGGATTAGTCATTTTTGCAGTGTCTCATAAACATCTACCTAAGCTTTTTTAGGCTGGCTGCATTTAACTACCTAATTTCAAAACATGACAGACTTCAATCCACTGGGACTTTTTGAGTATTGATGCCATACAGACACTTTCAGCCAAGAGAAGCACTCCTTGAAGTTCTCTTCTTGCTATTTGGGGAATGTGCTCATTGCTATGAAGAGGCCTGTATGGCTTATCATCCTAACCTGCTGACTCCTAGATCCATGGTAAGTTAGGAGCAGTGGTGCTCTGAGCAAGTAAGAAGCAAAGCGCAAGAGGAAGCAGGTCTAAGGTGCAAACAGAATGAGAAAGCTGGAGAGAGGGTGAACAGGATTTCACTGTGGTAGGTAACTGGACAAACAGGTTTTTGGTCTGTAATCTGGAGACACTCCCATGTTTTATCTAAATTCTGAACTCTGCTGGCTTCAGTTTCAACTGAAGTTACAGAAAACTCAGGATATCTGCTTTGGCACTCTGGCAGTACTCAAATGTCCTAGGGAATTGGCTCTGGTTAGTCCTTTAGTCTGGATGGATGTTGCTCAAAGGAAATACAGCTGAGCAGGACCCGTTCGTTTATTGGTTTTGTTTGGGGTTATTTTTTTGAAGGAACTGACTGGGTAAAAGTTGCCGGTATACTAACTGCTTTGTTCTGTGTAAATGTGGAAAAGGCTATTGTTCCCCATTGTTCCCCACTGAGGGGATGGAAGGGTGAGGAGGTGGTCCTCAGCTGAGGCATCCCTTGTCTGAGTCTGCTTGTGCTCTGAGCAGCAGCAACAGGCCTCCAGCCTGGCTCCTGAACCACGGACAAGCCTTGCTGTGACAGTGTCTATATTACAGCCTTGCTGACAGTGCGCCAGCCTGAGGTGAAGTGACAGCTCCAGGGGAAATGGCATCCAAGATGCTGACTCACCTCCATCTGCTCCCCCAGTTTCTCCCAAGCTGTTAACAACCAGTAGTGGGTCAGAGTGAGAAACCTCGTGCCCCCAGCCTGGCTCTGAAATTCGGTAGGAAATGTCTGGCTGCATTCTCCCAGCACAAGTGGGAGCACCAGGAGGTTGTAGTCAGAATATGGAGTGGTAAGGGTTAATGTAAACTGCAGGGGATGGCCCGAAAGCACAGGGAGGCCTCTTTTTTGAGTCTGCAGCCTGGATAGGCATGCCCTCTGGTAAATAGGATATTTCCTGTCTAATGCAAACAGTTTCTGCAGGACTATCTACTATGCAAGTCAAGGCACTACTTCATTTGGTTAATGCCTCCAAACTAGTGGTGCTGTGGTCTGAATAGGTGTGATATGTGACTTTTTTTTTTTTTTTTAAAAAGGGCTTGTTATGTATTATAAACCCCTCACAGTGGCTACTGATTTTGGCTTTTTTCAGTTAGGCTTCTGTTTTCTTGTTTTGGGTGTTTGTTATGTTGTTTTTGGTGTTTGTTTTTTTGTTTGTTTGCAAGGTTTTTTTTAATTACTAGCATGCAGATAAGCACACTTAGCAGTAATTTAGGCCAGCCTTGCATGTTTTTCCTCTACATTTGGTGCTGGCTTCCTAATTACCCTTCTATTTTGAATGAATAGCATTTATGTATCAAGGAATTTAGTTAAATTTCTCAGTATGATAGGAGATATGGTGTTTTTTTTTTAATATCCCTTCCCAAAATACAAAATAAACTATAAATTCAAGAAACAGTGGGATTTAAATGATCCCATCATCATGTTCTCAATGGGTTGTATGATGTGAAGATGCAAAAACGTAATTTTGTGTATAATAAAGCAGAATTGCTCAGCAGCCCAGCGGTTTTTGATCGTGGTTTCTTCTTGTATGCACGTCTACTTACTTTGGTTGTAGTACAGACTTTAACTTTTGTGCAGCTGTTTTGTGAATATTGTACAACTATGGAGTTAGTAGTTAGCTTATATACTTTTTTTTTTTTTAATTCAGAGATGAATATTTAATTATGTGAGTGAAATGTGAATCAGTGGATTTAGGAAGGTTCAGGACAGATAGAAGTACGGCATTTTAATTCTGTAGAAGAAATTCTGATTTCCTGTAACTACTGATTATTCTCCTGTGTGAGAAGAAGAAAAATTATGGATCAAAATGGACTTGACTAAAAGTGAGAGTAGTCAGTAATGCTGAATACACTGAACACATCTAACTAGCAAGTTCAGTTGAGAAGACATAATGATCTCCTTATTTGTATTGTAATACTCTGGGTTAGAGGATATTGAGAAGCCCTCTACAGTGTAAGAAGTCTTTGTGTCAGTCTCCCTCAGGTCTGACCATTGGAGATTTGGCAGATATTTTGGAAATTCTGTGATTTTTCCTGGTGTCTGTTTTGGCAGTGATGCTGTCTTGCGTGCATTTGAATCCTTTAGGCTGTCCATGGAAAGGGTGATCATACATCTAGTTGATTGCGTTTTATGCTTTATTTTCCCTGTAGATTTTTTTTCTTTTAGAAATACAAAGAAATAACCTGAAGTCTCTTCTTTTGTATGATTGAGGAAAGATGAAGTTCTGATAGCATGGTGGCATGCTGGTAATTTGTATTAATATTAGGGATAAGGGTGTTCCACAGATATTTTTCAGTACTTGGAGTGGACCTGTAGCTTACTACCCATGTTTACCTGGCTAATTGCTAAAGCTGAAGCGCTCAATGTAGTGTTGCAAAGGTTTGAGACAGATCACCAAGTTAGGGCTGCAAGCAGCTGCATACCTCATCTTGGTGTGCTGTGTTCATTATATTTTGGCAGCAGTCTCATTTCTTCAGACTAAAGCTTGCCTTATTTACAGACAGAAGAGGAAAATCTGAATCCCTCCCTAGAGTTTAACAATTAAAATTTAAATTCCAGTAGCCTCTTCTTCCCAGTTTATTACATACTGTCATAGAAAAATTCCTCACAGAGATGGGATATATAGTAAATAGAAAGTATGACTGTATGTTTAGTGTTGTAAAGGTAGGATGTTATATATATATTTATATAAATATATGCATATATTTTATGCATGTGTGTATATGTATATATGCTTATGTACACATATATGTACACATAGCAGATTAGGAGTGTATATGCAGACATACAGTCTAGGTAAAATAGATCAGAAAATACTGCTAGTTGGTAATAAATTGTTATGAATATGAAAGACTGACAGCCTTTAAAAGGATAAAATGAAAATTCTTGTGTCTTACTGATGCTTTCTTTTGCGTGCATTCTGATGGTTTGACACTTTCTCAATTACTGTATTACCTTGAAATTTTAACTCAAGAAATATCTCTCAAAATTGTAAACCTTTGCCTCCTTACTCTTTATTCTTTCCTAGCTGTAAGTTAGAACAAGGTAGCAATCATTACCTCTGGATGGAGTCTGTTCACTGTCCCAGTGTAACTTAATTCTGCAGTGTTCAGTGAGGAGCCAATTTGTTTCCTTGCATAAAGCAATCTAGAGTGTGAACTGGTGCTGAGTGTGGGCACTGTATTACTTTGACTTTCTAGGAGATGCTTAATCAAGCACAATCTGAAAGACTACTTTTGACAAGGAAGCTGCTCGCAGTTTCGATGTGCGTCATCTCTTCAGGGCAGCTGGTTTTTGCATTTGTTCCAGTTAATATTCCACAGAACTTGTCTGGGTTCTGGAGCACATGGAAGTACTCACTGAACTGCTTTTTATGCAGAAGGCCTCTTTTTAAAAAGCAAAATAAACCAAATCAACTAGACAAAATAGCCAAGGCAAACCAAATTAAATTACTCACTTCTGTTCTGGGTTTTTGTAAGTGCTGTGTGTGTTGCTGTTCAGTGACTCCTCAGTGTTGTTTTTGCTGAAGATAACTATGAAGTCATACTTTAGCTACATTCATAACAAGTTAAGTGTAACTGAAATAGAACTTAAATTTAACTTTCCTGTATAACTGAAGTCACAACATCTTAGATCTTGCTAGGGACAGCATGTTCCTGTTGGGGTAGTTTTCAGCTATGCAATTTTAACACCAGAGAAATTATAACCACCTTTTCTATCCCTAGAGCCTTTATAGGAGAGCTAGTTTTGCATAATTAGTGTCTTATGTGTACATGGTTAGGCTTTGCATTCTGGGTATGGCAGTAACTTAATTTCTTTGTGCTTGTATTGGCAACTAAAACCATTTGTTTTCAGCCTCTTCTTAGAAAGGAAGAGATCCCGTTTGAATCTTTGCCTCCAGCTAAACAACTATATATTACCTAGTACCAGAATTAGGATGGCGTGGAGTAGTGCTGTGCTCAGTGTAGCCTGTGAGAAGTGGTGAACTGTCATAATAACTTACAGTCCAAATCTGTCTTCATTACAAGTGTAAATAGTAATAATTGAGGATGGTGAAATGAAATAATTTTAAATTATAAAAGCTAATGCCGTATTTCCCATGAAAAGCCTGGCAAGTGGTAATGTCTGCCAAAATAGCCCACTTTTCCCTACTTTTTTTGAATAAATGAAAGTGATTACCCTTCACTGCCAGTAATTTGTTAATCTGTAACCCCTCATTCAGAGGAAGAAATTTCCATTTCAGTGCTATTTCTTGATTGCTGTACCAGGAAACCTGCATTTCAGCTCTGGATAAAGTATTGTCTAGAAGCATTGCATTTCTGCTTCAGCTTTTTATTCCCTTTAATGTTTCCAGGAGGTTGTGGAATGTAGCTCTGTTAACAGCCATACTAATAGTTTAGTCTTGTGCTTTGCTGATTTCAGTCTTGCAGTTTCCCTCGTTTCTACCCAAATATCTTTTGTCTGATATGGGAAGAATTTGGGCTATTTAAGGAGCAAAGTAATCAAGCTTTATGCAACTGGATAGCATCTTTCAGCAGCTTCGGCTCACCCTGACTTTGTTACAATAGAACTTCAGCAGAAGCACTATGTGGTGTCTTCTGTTTGTTTTATCATATGTACTTCTCATCAGAAATGTTGATTGCCTGTAGCAGGTGGAGAGGTGACTTGGAGTTAGTGCATTGGGAATGATACTGGAGCTGGGGTGAAGGAGAAATTCCCCCTCAGTGAGACATGGTGAGAAGTCAGGATAGGGAGGAGAAGAGTGAGTGGGTAGGAGTGTCGGTGACAGAGAGCAGGAGGTATGAAAGAATCTGTCAGGGGGCACGGATTTGGGAAATAAATAGGAAATGATGAATTGGATTTTAAGTGCCATTTGTCCGGGGTACTGCTAATACAGTGTAAGGTCAATGATTTCCAGGTAAGTAGTCACCCAGGAAAAATAAAGTCCAGGAAGGGTATTTGTGGCGCAGAGAAGGTGAAGGGAACCAAGCATAAACTTTCCTTTCTGTACAAGTTTTCTGCGCGCCCCTAAGTTTAGTTATTGTTAAATGTGACTGTTGTGGGTTTTTGTCTGTGTTCTCCCCTGCTCTTTTTCATCTTGTAAGAAAGGTTTTTGTATTTTTTAAAGTATTTTAAGCTTTCCATCTTACCTACTGCCTGGCATGCTAGTCTCTGCTTGGCATGCAGCCTGATCACAGCTCGAAATTCAGGTCTTAGAGAACTGCATTTTGAGGGTCAGTGCTCTGTGGTTTACCAAGGTTTATGTTTCCCTAAGTTACAATCTCTTTAGAGTGTTCCTCTATGGCTATAACTTCACTGCAGACAAAGAGGCTTTATTTCAGGACTGCCTCTTATCAGTTGGTTTATCTTGTCAGATTTGAATGGGAGAAAAGCAGTTTTATGAAAACAATAGAAGGGAAAGTTACTTGATGTCTTCAGAGATCTAGAAAAAACTGTTTTGTCTGCAGAAGGGTTTTAACTTCTGAGATTCTTTTGTACAAGGAAGATTGCTGTTTCAAGGCTAAATACAGTTCAGTAAGTAATGCTTTGATACTTCCTTTGTGCCACCCTGCTTCCCATTTGTGGCATTCCGGCAGCTTAGATCATCTTTCAAGGTTCCCTGAAGTTTCTTTTTTTTTTCATCAACAAAATGCCTCTTTTATAATAGCATTATTTTGGGGAAGGAATTATGTTTCACAGATTATACAGGATGGATTACATTGTTTCAAAATCTTTGTGAAGCACAACTGAAAAACAGAGCTTACAGTGAGAGCTCTAGGATGGATTTGTCCTTCCGTGCAGTGAGTTGCATCTTACCTTATTGGTAAGGCAACTAGAGGAGACTTCATATCTTTTATTTCTCAATAGAACATTTCATTTAAGTATGATAGAAGATGAATTCTCTCTGCAGCCACATTTGACCTAATAGCAAAGATGTTTTTGAAAGGTAGTGAGGGGGAAAGATTTTTTATTGTGTAAGATCTTGATATTGAAGGTAATCCCCTGAGTATTAAAAATACACAGCCTCCAAAAAAGACTCCTAAAGATAAGTTTAATTCGATATCTTTGATAATGGTTTGTGAAAGACATTGCACAATCAGCTGAGAAATGTAAAGTTTGGATATTAATGTAAAAGTGAACACAAGGCATTTGTATATTTACATAGGAAATTCTGGCAAAAGTGATAAAAGTCTCAATTTGTACAAGTAAGAGCAAGTGATAAGTAAGTGCAAGGAATCATCTGTGAAGGGTATCTAAAATTATTGTGCTGCAAATGCTTTACTTTCTTTTGCCAGAAGTTGTGATGGTCCTTTAAATCCCAGACTTCATCCACACAAAACTGCTTCCAAGTCACATAATGGGTGCTCTGAGCCCCAGCCTGCACCACAGATGTTGATAGTGATACCATCACATCATCATGGATGGCTGCAATCTCTGTGTCTTTTAATGAATGTCTAATGAATACCAGAAGTTTTTCCTGGGTTCAATTTTAGATTGGAGAATTGCAAAGAAACAGTTATTCTAGCTTGTAAAACAAGACTAGCAGATAAAGAAGGGAAAGCTAGCAAAAATATGATGACATTGCATGAAACCAGAAAGAAAATTTTGGACCATTCTTCAATAAGAGAGGAATTCAATGATTCTTTAGCTGGACAAAATTTGGAGAAGGGGGAAAACAATTAAAACTTCGTTGTCTAATGGAATATGGAATATTTGCTCAAGTTTGGAAAAGTAGAAATTAATCTAGAAAGATTACTAAAAACATATGTATATGATTACACATTTTAAAAATTCTTCCTTATTGTTTGGCTTAAAAATGACAATATATGTTCTAACTAAGTTTTGACTTTTCCCGTACTCTACATGTGAAACTTGAAATAATTATATACATTATTTTCTTAGAAAGGTCTGTAGTAATGATACACTTACGGGTTAAATCACTGAATGTAATAATTAAGTAGTATGACAGAACTTCATGCAGTGTTCAGATGTACTTTGCATTGACCTATTAGAGATTTGGGAGTGGCACTCCTGCTGCTTCACAAAGCATTTTTCAAGGAGAGAGTGGTTGTAGAGGTTGTTTTGCATATTGCAGATACCATCTATACTGATTTCATACTCAACTTTTCCTCCACCTTTTTTTTCCTTTACTTTCCTTGTCTTCTGTATTACTTTGGAGTATTTCTGCATCTGTTTTTCCTTATGCTATTAAACTTTATCCATTCTTTTGCACTTTACTCAGTTTAACCCTATCAGGACTAATTAGTCTTGCTTTCTGGCTGTTACATAATGAGCGATCATCATATTGTTACAAAATTCATTGTTTGAGATGTCTACAAATTAAATTTCAGTCTGCTTCTCTTCTAACCTGCTTTGATAATTAAATGCTTTTTAATATATAAATGTATTAATGTATAAAGTTTCTCCATTTTAGTAGTTTGGAATTTTTTTAAGCCTTTGCAGAAAAAATTGTGATTGCAGTGCTGTAAACATTAGCATACACAGTTCAGTTTATACACAGCTAAGGCCTCTTAGTTCAGGATAATACTTTCCTTCTGCATGAGTGTTTGGAGTGTTAGAGATTTCTATTTATGAGACTGTTCTTTATAGTAGAATGAGGGAAAAAGAAAACTACTTCTGCCAACAAATATATAAAAACTGTATTATGTATTTAAGAAAAATACCTCCTTTCCCAAGCTTAATGGATGTGTTAATTTACTTTTTATCTTGTTTAATGATCTTGTGGTATGGTAAATTAGTGGCTTTGCAGATGAAAAATGTACGAATAAAAAAATGCATTCATCTTGTTAGTTATCATCTGTTCCATTGACAGGAGGCACAGATGTGACATTCATCTCAATAATTAGATTTATAATTATTATATCATTCTCAAATTGATCAGTCTTTCTGTCGTGATTTCAAGCTACAGTTCATGCAGCAGAAATATGTTTAGTCATTCAATAGTGATAGTAAATTTAAGGCTGTGTTTCACATTATATTTATTTTTATATTTTATAAAAAGTGTATGGCAGAGAAATAAGCTGTAGTCAGAGAAGAATATTTTGTAAATGACTCTACAGGGAAATACTGGTCATTGCACAAAACAGCAAACGTGCAAGCCTGAAAAGTATCCATGGTGTATTTTCTTTGAAAACTTCTGGTTTTGCAATTACCCATTATGATTGTGGACTTCCTGGACATGCCTACAAAAACAACAATAGCTCTAATTTTTAATAGGAAACTGGGAAGTCAAGGAACTCAGTAGCAGAATCTCAAAACACCCATCCATGGTACATACTGTATTTCTGATGCTAATGTCTTCTTTCCTCTCTTTTTGCCCACAGCTGTAGAACAAGTAACAGGAAGAGTTTGATGGGCAGCACTCAGTCTCCAGCTCTGCCTCGGCCTCATTCACCACTCTCAGCTCATACAGGTGATTTTGTAATTACCCTACTACTGCTATTATGAAATTCTTAGGGTGTCTCTATAACTGAAGGAAAACATACTCTACTATTCTTTCACTGTTTTTAATAGCAAAAAATTGCATGTCATTCTATCCAGATTTCTGTTTTAAATTTAGATCCGTAAATCCTGTGTTATGATCAGAAGCAGTCCAAAAATACCATGTAGCTATTTTTTATTTCCCTACCTTGCATTCTGATAGGTCTTCTCTCCCTGTGCCACCATTGCTCTTCCTGTAGCTCGCTTGCACTGCATAAAGAAGGTAGTAGAGTCTGTATTACACTCTGTTCCTGGTACTTTTGCACCCCAGGATTTATAATGTCAGGCATTTTGCTGGTAGTTGGTATGCTTCACTTTGCATGGCAATAAATTGTTCATGATTTAGTTTTTTTTTTTTCTTCTAAAACATCTGAAACACTTAAAGCTTGAAAGAATGTCCGTAAATAAATATTTTACTTATAATAATTGCCTTAATTGTCAAAAAGGAGCGTTTTTAGCATATCACCTCACGTTTACACAAAGGTTTATTGGCTTTCTATTTTTGAGGGTGCATTGGCTCTAACTACAGGCCAAAATGAAAGTGCCGCACTAATCCTTGTGTAATCAATGACACTGAATACTCTGGAGAACTGCTTTCAGGGGGATGCTAAACAAGAAAGTGCAGAGCTTCACATGAATTCTTGAAGTATATTAAGGCATCTCCAGTTTTCTTGTGGAAGCAGCATTGTTAGGGAAAATATGGTGGTGATTCTCACTCTCAGAAGCAGCTGTCACAGCTAGGAATCCAGGCAACATCAAGATCCATGAAGAGTTCAAGGCAGCAGAGCATTTAAAACAAAGTAAAACATGGTGAAGACTGCTTTGAAACTGAAAAATTAAATGCTGAAATGATTGGAATGCTGTTTTGGGTCTCCCAAATAAGAAATTTCCGTTTGGGAAAGGAGAGTGTGGTCACCATAAAAAACGTCCTTGGTTGTGGTGTGCTAACTTGTGGAAAGCAGTAACAGTGCTTGCTCTAGTGTGATTGCTGCTGTAACTGACTATACCACCTTCTTGGAAATGGAAACCTTAGACCAGTGATGTTTAATGAGCTCAGAAGTATGGACTGACCAGCACGTTACTTGCAATTTGGATTGTGTATTTGATTGTAGGTTGTGTGTTTGATAAATGCTGCAAAGTTCTTGTCTGGCAGTGGACTCAAGCTTTCAGCAAGTTGCTTCATCTGTTGAATTGATTTCTCAAACAGTAAAAGAGAAATGGTATTGCTGATGTCACAGCTATTGTCAAGTGACTTGGAAGGTTGAAAGCCAATTCTATAAGTACAAAGATTAAGTGTAAGTGGTTCTTTTCTATAAATTCAGCACTACATACTACTTATTACAGAAATCTGACAACTTCCCCAATTACACAGGATACAGTAGATTCTCTTCTTTGGATACTTCCAGAGGGAGGTGAAGCCTCTGGCCAATTTTAACCTGGCTGTTAGGGTTGGTGGCTTCACTGAACTCAGTCATTTTATGGAGAAAGAAAATTTGACCCGATCGTTTGGGAATGAAAAAGCTTTAATACTGGAAAGCAACAAACAACATGCCGAACAGTTTGTACTGAATGATCCATGAAAGATGGTACAGGGCAGCTAATCCCGTGCACAAGGACAATGGCAAAAAGCAAGTATTAGGGCATGGCAGGCGTATCTATAAACTCAGAGGAGGGGAGGAATTTGGGTGGAGTTTAGGGGGGCTATTTAATAGGGAAGGGCAGTTAGGAATATTAAAATTATTGCAGCAAAAAGGAACCAATGATAACAAGGGAAGCAGAGAAATTTCTGGCAATGGTTAACATACTGGAATTGGAGGATTCTGGGGGTGATTTTTTACTCACCACTGCTGTAAAGGGTTTTCCTATGGCATTATGCCATGATCATCGGCATTTTTATTGAAGTCACTTCCAACAGGCATGTGTGCTACACATTTGAAAAGCACTAGTAAATCTCATAGTAAATCTCATCATATATATGAGATGAAAAATTGCATGTGCATGGCCAGCTCTGTTATTAGCTTGCTTCTGTGAATGGTTAATTATCGTAGATATTCACACAGCCATTGGCTTCTAGCTCAGCTGGCTAGTTTGCTTAGACAAGTCTGTGCATCAAATATTTGTGAATGTAATTCTAATCCACACAAAAATATGCAAAATTAGTAAGTTAAAAATTTACGTAGGCAGTAGAAGTTCATTGTTTCAAGTGTTTAATGTCTATAAATCCATGGTAATGTTATACTTGAGAGGCTGGATTTATAGTGATCCTGTTATTTCTGTGTTGACAGACCTAACAGGTATTAAACTACCCTAGCTTCTGCACACTCAGACTGCCTCCCTGCTTTATGGTGGCATGTACTGAAGGCCAGTTTCCTTGCAAAGTATGGTAGATGAGTGTGACAAGAAACTGTGTGTGCTGTACAGCTTGCTGAGTTTATTCTTCTTGGCCCCTTCTTGGCTGAGAGGAATTACTCCAAGTCAGAGAGAGCACCTTGACTTCACTGGAAGAACCCAGTATATCTCCTGTCTAGCTATAGATGGTTTTAGGGTCTGTTTTGAATCTGAGGTTCTCTTAGAAAAGTTCTTTAAATTGAAAGTTTTTACTTTATAGCCTGCTGCTTTACAGCCAGATCATCTCCTTGGAGCATGTACCTCAAGCTTTAAATTTCAGAGATGAAAATGACCCTCTAAAACCTTCGCATACTTCTTCGTAATGTTTGTTGTTGAAAGAGGAAGCAATGGGAGAGGGAGAGGCAAATGGAACAGTTACCAGTCCTTGATGAGCGTGTAGCAAGCTGAATGTGCAGCAAAGTCAGTGCTTGCATTTACTGAAAATAGGTTTATTAATCAGACTGTTCCTTACTGAAGTGTGGTAACATGCATTTCTGACACATACATTCTGGTGAGATTATGCAGAATTCAGAGGACATTGGAGAGCACGTGCTCTAGAGAAGTTTTTAATGCGTCTTGTTAGAGTTCTGTTTCATTCAAGCAATCTGCCCAGGTAAGTGTGGGCTGAGGATCAGGCTGTATGGATGCTAATGTTTGATGTAACATTTGATGCTAACATTTGTGAGACCATTGCACAATTTCTTGTCACTTGGTTGTCAGAGAAAAATACTGACTCTTGCATCTGCCTTTTAAGGGATTCAGTGACTGATGAGAAAGCTAGGAACTGTACAATTGAGGCCTCTTTCAGTATCACCTATCCTAGAAACCTTTAGCTTCCTCCTGTTGCATATTAGGATTTTCTTCTGCTGGATCCCACTCCTGTACTCCCTACTCTCAAGGTGCTCCATCCATCTCTGGTGAGAGCCTGCTGTTGCCCTTGCTGAAAAGAGTTCCATTCATTGCTCTTATTTAAGTGGACTACATTCTTAATGTTTGTACCATCTTAGTTGCCAGCTGGGGTTAAAGCACAACAAAGGGATAAATTAGTACCCTGCAGTAACAGCTAAGTACCATGCAGCTGCTCACCCACTCACACCATCCCCCTACAGCAGGCAGAAAAAACAGAAGAAAAATTGAAAGTAAAACTCATGAGTTTAGAACAGTTTAATAATTGAAACAAAAAAATTACACTATTACTATTGAAGATAGTAATAATAATTACAATAATAATTGTAATGAAAATGAGAGAGTAGAGTGTAATACCCAAGAGAAACAGGTGATGCACAATACACAAGGTCTCACCAGCTGCTGATCAGTGCCCAGCCCACCCCCCAGCAGCAGTCAGCCCCTCCTGGCAGTCAGCTCC
>PYHW01009486.1:10855321-10887034 GCA_013186435.1 Turdus rufiventris | reverse complement strand
AGGTCCGCTGTCCTGGCCATGCTCCCTCCCAGTGGCTTGTGCACGTGTTCAGTGTCAGGGAGTGGGACATTGGAAGGTCCTTGACTGGGCGTAAGCCCTGCTCAGCAACAGCTAAAACATCAGGGTGCTACCAACATTACTCTCATGAATCCAAAACACAGCACTGTACCAGTGACTAAGAAGAAAATTCTGTCTCAGCTGAAATCAGTATGTCTAGACTGTTGTAAGTTGAATGGAATCAAAATTGTCACACTCTTGAAAATCTACTCAGGATCAATTTTTTTAGCTATCATCTTAATAGTCTTTAGTGTTATCCTTGGCTTTGTGTGTAGTCCTAATGAGATTGTTGGGCATTGGTTGGGATTCATTGCCCCAGAGGCATCTCAACTGAGTATTTTTATTCTTTGGGAGGACCCCTTTGGATTCCCTAATAACCTTTTCCCTTCAACATTAATTCATTTCTTGTTGAGAACCAATCAGATACATTCTCAGTTACCTCTGCTTGCATGGCATAATTGAGATGATTTTAATTGGACCACTCGTTTAAGCTACTTGGGTTTTTTCCCCCTAAGACTTCCAGTCTCTGAGGACAGAAAAGTGCTATGAATCCTCCGTGTCAAATGTAGCAAAATGAGTGAAGGTGTGTTCCAGAATGTCAAGGTGGAGCTCTCTTAGGATGCACTGTGTAAGCACTCCTGCCAATACCTGTGGCTTTGCTCAAGAATATTTTCATCTTTGATATCTGCAGAGCAATCATTTTGAGGTCTGGCTGCACCTTTGGAAGCAATGTGCCATTATTTCAGATCTGCTGAAAAGCTCACGTAGCTACTATTTAATTAAAAATTGGATTTGAGTTAGCCAAAACAGATTGGATGTGAATAGGATTGCTCTATTTTAGAGGACAAGCTTCTTCAAAGTGCGTTTTATACCCATGTTCTTCCTTGTAGTCCTGTTTTTCATCCAGATTGCAGTCTGAACTGGAGGTATCAGCTATTATCTAGTATAAGTAGATGTTCTTTGAGGAGGACCAGTGGCCCAAGTTTAGGGTAATAATAACTGACCCATTAAAAAATCTAATGTAGACATCTTGGGCAAATTACCCTTCCCCCCTCCACCCCCCCAGTTTTCATTGTTTGCTCTTGAGATAGATTTTTTCCTACAAGAGGGTTCATTGTTAATCTTTGCAGATGCAAGCCGATTTGGGCAAACACTGAATACTTAACATGGAATTTTTTAACTGTTAGCTTTACCATCCCAGTCATACTCAGATTCATGTCAGATGGGAGGGAGAGGCAGTGAAACAGCACCACACTGATGAAGTAAGCAGATTGTGCAGAGTGCAAGTAGTGCGTGAGTGGCACCTGTCAGGGAAGGGACAGATCTGTTTGTAAGCAACAGTGACCATAAAAGCTCCTGGGCTACACTAAAAAGATAGAGCAGTAAGTAGTCCAAGGCTTGGGAGCACACAGTGAGATCTGAGGTCTGATACTGAGGATAATAAACGGGATAGGAAAAAGACTGTGTACAGCAGATCTTACATATCTCTCTTATGCATGTTAATTGCTAATACAAGTGTTTTCCTCTATTGCAGGACCTGTAGCTGCTTGCAGACATACTTTGTGTCTGGAAAGTCAGACTTTAATTTGCAGCTGAAGTCTCTTGCCGTGCCTTATGCATACATGTAAAGATCACACAGTATCAGCTTTCACTACATAAAGTGTTTCTGTTTCTTTCAAAAACAGAAAACGTGCTAGGTAATATCTTTAGGCTCACAATTATTAGCAGTTGTCTTAGATCAATTGTCTGGACATCGTTTGCCTTTAGTATTTGGGCTGGAAGGTGTTAAACTTTTCTAAACATTTCTAATTTTCCCATGAGCTGTTGAATACATTGAGAATTGTGGGAAACTAAGAGTTGCAGCATTAGCTTGGATGGTACCTGGTGCCTATGTCATTAATGGGCTTTTCTAGCTGACTGTCTAATGCTGTGTAGGCAGGTCATCTGCACCACCCAGCAAAGTGAATGATTATAATCTCAGCAAGTCAGGGCATTCAGGTGTCCTCACCTCAGTAGTCACAGGAGCTTCTTCATATGGGTGATACTAACCCCTAATGATTAATAGTCACATGTGGTGCTTTTTAATTGTATCTACTGAAGGAGCAAGTTTGAGCTGTTAGGAGCAATGTAAATTTTATTTGTTTGTGTTTTAAGAATATTCCATGTCATGCCACTGATGAGAGGACTAGGACAAGAATTGTAAGATAAGTAGGAAATTGTTTAAGGGTAAAAAGAGGCTAAAATGAGGAATATTATAAAGTGGGAGTGGAGGTTATCAGTCGAGTCACCAGGTTTTATTTTTGTGGCCAAACATTTTATTCTTCCCATGAGTGACATCAGCATAAAATTACTGTAGCTTATACAAATTTGGAAGACATCCAGTATGAAGTAGCATTGAGGAACTGTATTGAAGTGAGTGAATGGTTGGAATAAAAAAGTATGAAATTGCAATATGCACCATTTTGTGCTGATGGACCTGTAACAGAAATGTCTCTGATAAACTGTGAACTCACCTATTATAAGAAATTCAGGTAAGGATCTGACTACATTTTCTGGCTAGCATGTTGCTTTTCAAGGACCAATCCAGGGCAGCTTAGAAAATGAAATCTCAGAAGATGCATAAAAGAAGTGATTTTCAATTTAATTTGGGAAGTTTTCATGCCACTGTACAGTGTCCTGGTTAGATTTCATCTGGAATGCTGCATACATTTATTGTCATACCTGTTCAGGTGGGATCATGTGGGGACAAGGGCTGATGGGATAGAATGTGGGTGATTTCCGTGTGAAACTGAAAGCTATTACTTGCTTTCCTTAGCAACAGAAGTCTGGAAGATGGTATTGTCATCTAAACCAGTCAGAGTTGCCTTTTTTTCCCCCCTTCACAGAGTAGGAAGAGAAACACATGCTGGTCATATATATTGGGACATGAGAGGTCTTAAGGAATTGTCCACCCAAGCATGGCAGAGACAAACCTGACTTTTTCTATGAGTTTGGATAAATCTGTAAATTGGTATAAGGCCCCAAGCAACTCACTCAATGAAACTTTAAAATGGCTTATGGTTGTTCATGTACCCTGAGTTGCATGCATGGGAGAAATGCTGACAAGATACTCTAAAGAAGTCAAAACAACAAAAAAAGTTCATTGGCAATTTTAGAAAATCAAAGAAGTTGGGCAAAAGGTTTAATGGAACATTGAGTCAGCATAGAACACTTCTCAACATGTTGACTTGGCCCATTGAACTTAGCAGACACTAAGCCTGTTTGATGTTAAGTTACTCAGAAATTCTAACAAGAGGGAATGAGAAGAAGGAGAAGGAGGCAAAGGCAGAAAGGATACAGAAGAGCCCACATGCAAGTAAGCAACCTCTGGGTTCTGGCAGTGTTCAGACAGAACTTCCCCAAGGAAGTGGGGTCTAGATGATGTGATGACCTCCTGCTCTGTCTTAAATACTCCTGGCCTTCCTGGGCCCTTTCCCCTGGTGGGTTTCTGCTTATTTGGCCACTCAGGAGCTGGGTTAGGGGCTCCAGAGATGGCATGTGAGGCATTGCCTCCACTGGGCTGATGAGCAGCATCTTTGTTGGGTTGGGATACAGGCTGTAGGGGGTTGGGGGTGTACAGGGCAGGCACTGCCTTGTCAGGATAAGGTCTAACCTGCCTTTTCCTCAGCACACATGGCCCCCAAAATGCATCAAGACATCAGTCTCTCACAATGGTATTGCACGATACAATTCCTTAAAGCAAAATTGAAGTTCAGGATGGCTTTACCTCCACTTGTAATCCTATCTCTAGGATTTTTCAGGCTTGTGTAGAGCTTTCTAGGTGGACACTGGTAGAGTGCTGGCTGTTCATACTCTGCTCGCACTGTGTCAGGGCTCACTGCTTGCATTACATAATTCAGTTGGAGAGATTTACTTAGCAACACTGAAGCATAGTAATCAATAAAACTGTTTGCACCACACATTTTGAAGAAAAGAAAGACTATGCTTGTAAATAAATGAGGCCCAATAGTGTGTTGTTTTGGTGAAGTATGGAAATGCTAAAAGCTTGGGATATAAAGCAGGGTTCTGAATGTCATATTTTAAATGAAAACTGAAAGGAAAATAATACAGTATATCAGTTACTCTGACTACTGTCACATGTAGAATTACAAAAACAGATTTGCTGAAACAAAACTTCTGGTTTAAGGACAGGAGAAGAAAATGTAAGTGGTAAATTACATGCAGATAGAAATTAGATCCTGTAAAAACAGCACTCTCAGTATTTAAATAGTGGTTGGAACATACAGAGCTTTCTTGCAGATGGCTTTAACAATCATACAGACCTTCCTTGCCATAGCTGGGGAAAGTTGTTTGCTGATTTCAGGTATAGTTAATCCAGATAAATAACCTGAGCTCCTCACATGAGTTGAACCTCTTTGGAAAGCGCCTGCAGAAGTATTCAGAATGACTCTACTGCCCAGCTGTATGTTCTGCTGTCTGATGCTGTTTGTTATGGTAAGAAGGTCAGACCTGTAACTTCGGGTGGATGATGTCTTGTGTATCGTTGAGTTCACAGTCCAGTTTCATCACCGTGTCAGCTGACACAGAGTAACATAGGACCCATTGTTATATTGTATTAATGGGGTGCTGATGTACTCTGGTGCATTTTAAGAAAAATTCGAACTGGATTTGGTTTTGATCCATCAGGAAGTTGGGATAACAATTACCATTAATCTGGTATTCCCTCCATACCAAGGGAAAGTCATCATATCTGAAATTCTTTATTTTGTAAGTGGTCAGCTATTAAAAATACATTAATGTGCTTTTTAAAAGAGATTTGAAACATTTTCCCTCCGTTACAAGACACAAGATTTCTTAAAGCTACATGCAAAACAGACACAGTTTAATTGTCTTGATAGGCTTTCTTAACAGTAGGTGCTTGCAAAATGAGCTGCCTTGTGTGTTACTATGAAGCAGAGTATTGTTTTGGTGGGTTGATTGCCTATTCAATGTGTCTCCCAGAGGATGCTGGAGTTAATTATCTAATAATCTGACCACTAGTCCAGTTTACTATACCAGATCAGATGCTTGGGCGGTCATGTCAGTCACACAGAGATACTGTAGGACTAAAACATACAATGCAAGCAGATTCCAGAGAACAGGGGCCTTGAATCCCCAGCAAACACTTTGCATATGGACAGAGAGTTACTTGGCACCGGGTTTTATTTGAAAGTCTCCCAGGTGTTGACTTGCAGATGGGAGGATGAATGCTGTGTTGGATGGAGGTGACATGTAGGACCCTGCTTCCAAACTGTCTGGCTCCTCTGGAATGCTGCACCTTAAGCCTATAGTAGCACCAGCTGTTTCTTCAGTCTTTAGGGGTGTGTATTTTCATTCTTTGTTTCCAGGTTTGTTTGAGTTCTTAGAACTGCTAGATAAACTTTCAGGATTTGGTATCTCCAGGTATTATGCATGTGGCGTCACTGGTTTTGTTATTTTAAAAGCTGATTTTCTATTGAAAGTAATGCTTGCAAGTTGATTTTCCTAATAACAGGATCTGATGCTCTTCCTGGGTAAGACTTCTTCAGTTTTTGTCTGTGAGGAAATGATCTATGTTGATTCTAGCAACATAGTTTGCAGCATTGTGTCTCCACAAATCCAAATCTACAACAATAGCTGTAAATTTGCTGCATTATTTAATAATATTTTTCTTTTTTCTGAAGTTTTTTGTGTATATTTTAACTCATGGACAGTAAAGCATGTCCTTGATGTTTTTTAAGACATGTTTATATCCATATATAACTTTAGCTAGCAAAAAATAAAGGAAGTGGTTTACAAATTCCCATATTCTGATTGGTAAAACTGTTTCCTGTCAAAAGCTGTTTCTGTCTCGCTGTGTTAGGACTAATTCTGTGCTCTTCTGCCAGAGTTCAAGGTAACTTCTTTGTCTTTTTTACTTATCTAAGTCCACCACACACTCCAAATTACATCTGATGTTTTTCTAGTGCAGCAGTTAAAGTTTGTGCCTGTATTTTATTTGCATATTGCTACAATTTTTTTTTTTTTTTAGCTTAGCTTTTTAAAATAAGTTCTGGTAGCAGAAAAAAAAATTCAGCTGCTAAATTGAATAACTGTAGCTCTCAGTAATTTGGTGTTTACAGTTAATGCAGGATGAAAATACATTTTGTTAGTCCCCAAGTAAAGATTTGGATCTGTGGTTGTTTCAGGTTCCCTCTGCTCCAGCCCATTCAGTAAATGAAAATCCTTGCCACCTTGAAATTATTGAGGCTCTCAGAAGTGTCTGAAGGGTAATGAAGAAGCTGGGATCTTGAGGGGGTGCAGAAAATGTAGGAAGGACATAATTCTGTCATGATAGATTAATGGACAAAAAAAACTTGGGGAGTATTGGCCAGTGAGAGTGGAATCCATGTCTCTTGGGGCTGTGGGAAGAGCAGCTGCAGACATGATTTAAGCACAGCTCTAAAAGCATCTTGCATCTGCTTCTAGATGGAAAAGGAGGGGGTTGGTGTGGGGATGTACGTTGATCTCTGTTTGCTACCTAATTGCTCAATGATTATGCTTTCTCATCTAGAATTCATGTGATCTGTTATGGGCATCACTGCGATAAATGCGGTGTTAATTCAAACATTTGAATAGCAGTCAAGGCCACTTGAAGTCCTTTAGGGACTGAAATCTATTGTGCTGACCTTTTCATGCACCGGTAGTAATTTTGCCCTCAAAAATTTCATATTCTTTCTAGCTGGCTACGTAGGAGCTATTTTTTAATCAATTCCTTTTGTTGCAGTCTCATTTATATCCAAAAATAAAATGCTACAAGAACTGCATTACTTTTTTCCTATTTTCATGTATTGCTGCTTCATTAATTTTAAAGAAAAGTTTAAGGAATGGTTTATTTTTAGATGTATGCCAGTGCTACTTTAAGTTGGATCCTTTCAGCTTTTTTGGGGGTGGGGCGGGTGTTGGGGTTTTTTGGGGAGGGGTTGTTCCATTTTTTATTTGGGGTTTCAGGTTTTTTGCCTGTGTCTGGTTGTTTGGGGGGGGTTATTTTGTAGGTTTTTTGGGTTATTTTAGAGGTAATTTTTGTTCCTTCTAAAGGAAGGAATACAGTTTCTCCTCCAAGTGTTCGGGCTGAGGGGCAGAGGTGGCAGAATCAGCTCTCAGCAGCTGCTGCCTTTTTGCACTTTTGCTGGTCCACAGGAGGTCAGGTGTTCTAACAACAAGGAATAGCAAACCCCATACTTGAAACCTGTTCACAAAAATGCAGTTAAGGGTGAAAAAGTTCTGTTCAGTATGTTTTTTGTCTTCTTGTTTGTTTTGGAGATTAAAAAAAAAAAAACAGTGAAAAAGAAAAGCAATAAAGCCTGTGGAAATGCTATAGAGACTTCGTGTAAGGGCTAAATCTGTTGATAATGATTTTCTATCTTTCAATATTTGTATAATTTAAAAAAACCAATATTTTTTCTGACATTAAAAACATGTTCTTTCAAGCTAATGTACTGGTTTCTTTAAACATTAATTATCAAATTGTTTTGAGAATTTTCACATTAAAAGGCTGAATGAACAGTTGGCTGTGAGTTACAAAATCCAGTTACTAAAATCCAGTATAAATGAAACATGAGTCAAAATAAGATTCTGTTTCAGAATTTATTTTCAGAGAGACTATGAGAGAAGAAATTCTGAAATTAATTTCTAAACTGCTGGAAATGCAAGCAATCATATGTCTGAATGTTTTAGTGGCTTCTCTTCACCCCATCAACTAATAATTTTTTTTTCTTTTTTTTTTATCATCTCCAACAGGAAACAGTCCTCAAGATAGCCCTAGGAATTTCTCTCCCAGTGCCTCAGCCCACTTTTCTTTTGCACGAAGGTAAGAGGTTGTTTGTAGTGTTCAACACACATAGAGGAGATGTTGTTGGATGCAGATATGAAAGGTGATTGCAAATACATCTGTCAGGTCTGTCACTTAGAATAGTAACTATTAGCTCAGTCGCATAAACCCTTTTAAACCTCAGCAGTGACAAATTACTGAATGTGCAATGCAATGTGAGCATATCTTTTTTAATTTAAAAAAAGATTAATGATTTCATTGTAATTAATCTGATTCAGATATTATTGTCTTACCTGCTGAGATATGGGCAAATTTTTAACTACTTGAAGGTTTCTTTCTGTATTAACGATGCAAGGAATACATTGCTTACAGTGTTGCTCTAATGCAGGTCCTCATTTTACTGACAGCAGCAATACCGTTGTACCTTGAATAACTGTCACTGACCTGTTTCAGTGTCTGTGCCACTATCAGCATTGTCACGGGAGTGTTATAAGGATTAATTAATATTAGAAGAATTTTTGAAGATCTAAAGTGAATTTGAAGTGATCTATGAAGTAAATTATTATTAAATGAACCATAACTGAGGTTGATAGCATGTCATGGGAGACTGCGTGTTTGTGCCAGTGTGACTCCCCATCACTTAACACATTGTCACCCTACTTCATATAGTTTGTTCATTAACTCTTAAGTCTGTGAAGGTAAGCTGAGTTTTCATGTTTATCCATGAGTGTATATATATGTATAAAAATGAAATTGGAATGTTTAGGCAGTGTCAGGCATGTATCTTTTGGGTTTGTGCTGAGCTATGTAGCTTGCTTGTAAAGTTTCAGTTACTTTATGTTGGGAGACCAGTAAAGTAGCACACACAAATTCTCAAAAGTAAGTGCAAGGAAGTGGCTTAACTTCTTTTTAAAGCTGTAAAGGGATGAAAACTTGCATACTTTTTTAATCCGAATCTAATTCATTTTTGACAGTGGATCTTGTCAATCTTTCTAATAGATTGTGATGATATTTTTTTAAATTATCTTAAGAAAATTGAGTATTTCTTTTGAATCTACTTCCTCTTGATAATTTTCCTTTTGTCAGAGATACTATCTCTTCAGAGCTTACATTTGTTTGTGAGTATATTTTTAGAAGGATTCATTAAATCCGGAAATAGGTTATAAAGGAAAAAGCAGATGTAAAAGATCAAGCGTTGCTTCGAAATACAGCAGTCGGGAAATAGTTCTCCTTCCCCACCCATAATCAACGGAAAGTTTAAAACATACTTTTGCAAATCTTAAAATTCAGAATCAATGAAAAAAAAAAGTTTTGTTTTCCATTGTTCCATTTGGATTTTGATCTCTCTAGAGCCCTGTAATGAGCTTTAAATAGATTTTTTAACTGAAGGAAATTCCTCTGATTTAAAAATATCTCACCACTTCAGTGGGATTCAAGAAACATTTTCTGTGGAAACTGATTTTTTTCTGTGTTTATATTGAAAATACTTGATGACAATGAAGTTTAAAACTTCATTAATATCACTTTTTCATGTAAATTTGGTATGTCTGTTGTGGTTATTTTCATATAAGCTGTGGTAGGATGAATTTATATAGTAAAATATACTGTGGTTAATGGGAGCAGACTTCTGACTTTATGCCTTTTCTGATACATTTTGTAAATGTAATGCATATGCAAGGAAAGGGAAGGACAAGGGTGATAGAGCAGATTGAAGGAACAGGGGCAATATGAGGGTATGGTTATTCCTTTTTCATCCACTGCCAGCCAGTCAGTGGTGATATAAAAAAGCTGGGACAGTATGAGGAAGGGGGAGAGAGGCAGAAGAAATGATTTGAAGCCTCTTGTGAGTTCACTGTGAGTTACTACTCAGTTAAGAAACACTTAGTGCAGAATACGAGGGTCTCACCCATGCTTAAATACTGCCTAAGTTCTTGCTTCAGTTGTGAAAGCTAAGCCAAATGAAGAGAGAACTACTCTTAGAATGCTGCTTTCATCTGGAGGTGTCTCTTAGATACCTGGGTGAAGAAGAGATGAGAAGGAATTAATTAAGAGCAAGATTATGAGGTGGAAGTTTTTTCCAGAGTTCAGTATTTAATACAATTAGCAGTCTCTCACACCTGTGCTCTTCATACTTTAATACTAATGATGTACTGAAGTTCCTTTTCTCATGCTTTATGTATACAGAGTCCCAGAGTTGTGATTGTAGTTTGTGGATGAATAAATGGATATATTGGAAGGAAGCAAGGGGCTTTTTGGACAATTAGCTTAAAGGAAGGAACCTTAAACCTCTGCATCAGTGGGTTTAAGATTCCTTATTTGACATGACTTCAGTTCTTCAAAATTATTCTTCAGTTAATCTTCAGTTCTTCAGAATTTCACTTTTTGTGTCCATCGGACTTGGGAGATGATCTTTGTAACACAGATCTTCAGCCCCCTTCTGTACCCTCACATTGTTTGTTAATAAAAACTTGCCCTGTTTTGTTATTTATATATTATTTTGCCTTTTATTTTAATGCATTTGATTCAACTGTTTTGCAGTCATGGGCATCGAAATGACAGGTAAATTCTACCTTCTCAAAAATCCAAGCACTTCTTTCATAGTTGGTTTTTAGTTTGACATTTTGAATGTTGAAGTTCCATGCTGGTTTTGTGTAGATCACTTCAAGCAATGAAGAACATAAATAGGGTTTTGGTTAAAATTTTTATGTTTATTTTATTGTTTTATTCTGTGTGAGCATGGTTTTTTCTGAAGATTTGTTTTACCTGATTTATGTATGAAACATTTAACATTTAAGTTTGGTTTTACATAATCATTAGCCTGCTAGTTTGCTGATATCCTCTGCTGATGTCACTGAAGAATGCACTAGCCTTTTATATCAGTCAGACTGTGATGGTTATTCTGTGGCTCAGAGCACTGTGGTCTGCATTTGTTCACACATTTTTTAATTTGCTTCTCATTAATTTTTGTGTGATGGACCTAAAAGTTGTGAACTTCTTGTCTGTTTCTCTTTGTATTAAATACCAATTCTGTGGAGCTGTTCATTCTCTTTGTGGTTGTTTCATCCCGTAGATTTTTAACTATAAAGAAAAGTGCAGTAATAATTCATCCTTGGTGAATGCTTGTTTATTGCAGTCCCCTGTGAAAACGTACTGTTTGTTAAAATCCCTATTTGTATCATGCTTTTGGGATGCAGTTTCACACAGTAGCACTCCTGATGTTACTACATCAGGATGCTGCAGTGTTCATTTGGCTAACCTCCATTCCATAACTTTCAGGACTGATGGTCGCCGCTGGTCTTTGGCCTCTCTCCCTTCTTCTGGCTATGGTACAAATACACCCAGCTCAACTGTTTCGGTAAGCATCCATTCTGCTGTGCTGATAGAAGTCTTTTGCATCCTTTAGCTTCTCAAATGTAGCATGTTTCTCTTAGGTTTTGTTATGTTTGATAGAACGTGTGATAGGAAGCTGCTTAACTTCCCTGAAACAAAAGAAAACTTTACACAATGTGTGCTTTGCTTAGAGATGCTTTCTGGTAGTGAATAGGGTTTAACTACCCCCTTTTTATCTGCCTTATTTTAACCATATAGTAGTTAGGTACCAAGTCTTAAGTGAGGCTGTCTTGATAACAAGAAGAAAGAGAAACTGTCTATGGTATGATTCATCTGTCCTGGATTAGACTGCTGTCTTAGGATGGGACGAGTCACACATTTGCCTTTCTTTTCTTTTGGCAATTCTGAGATGTTAGTGCATGATAATAGATTAGATATCTAGCCTTTTAGATGGTTGTAATCAGAATAGTTTTGGAATGCATAATAGAATAAGTTTAATTTACTGATTTTTACCTTTTGGACCAGTAGTTTCAGTGTGATTGTGGTAGTTTAAAAACAGCTGGGAATTAAACTCCAAGTAAGCCACCCCCATTTTCCCCACCCTACTCCAGTGAGAGGGGGGATAAAGGCGGAGATTATGGTTTGAGATAACAACTAAGCTAAGGAATAAGAAATGCAAGAAATGGCAATAGTATTGATATCAAAAATTACAAAAGAGAAGGTGCTTTACACACGAAAGGTGTTCAGCACCTCAGCTCAGTTCTATTTGGCTGCTTAGTCAAAGACAGGATAGGATTTGCTCTCTGTAACTTGCGTTCCCCCTCCCTGGGGCTGGAAAACGAAACAAAGAGGGACAAATCCCCCAAAAAGCTGGGTTGTCCACATCATGCTGTCTGCTGCCAGACCACTGGGCTCAGCTGTGGTTGTCAGTATTCGGCTGGGCTCGGCTTGGCTCTTCTCAGGCTTGCTTCTGCCGCTCTCATGTCAGCTCCCTTCTATACATGCACATCTTGTATGCCACAGCAGTGCCTTGGATCCTGCTCTGGGACTTGGGAGCTGGCCGTGGGACTCTACTTTGTACATCTGCACATCTCTGTACTGGAGAGGAATGACTGTCTCATGTTACAACCTGGGACAAAACTCTTGGTTGTGATAGTCACGTCTGAGAGGCTGTGGAGGTAGAGTTGGAGAGAAAGCCTGCTTTGGAAATAGCAGATCGTTGACACATTTGACAGTTAAAGCACATCACTACAAAGAAAGGCTTGGTCTGTGTAGATCAAACTATAACTTTTCAATGTTTTATGCCTTATATGCCTATAAAAGGTGTTTTACCTTTTATGAATGATACATTTTACTGAATGGGTGATAACTGATTTTTTAAAGCTGCTTCTTGGACAATGAAGTAGGCTTTCTCTTCACACTTCCAGTGGGTTTGTTCAGTTTCTCTTGTGAAACAATTGAGTTCCACGTTCTGTAAAATGATGAAATATGACTATTTTGTGTTATGATCAACCCCCCATTTATTTTTGTCCACAAAAATTTCTGGAAGGACAGTTCTACCTGTCTTAAACCATGTTGAGTAAATTCATGTATCTTAAGAGCTTTTCTTCTACAGCACTAATTTTGATCTCTGCTTCCTTTTTTGTGCAGATGTTACTTTTGCCAAGTAAATTCCTTGGTTTCACATTAATACCATAGGCAGTTTTCGTTAGGGCATGTTTGTATGCCTTTTATTGGAGCTAGATCAGATATGCTGTGCTCTTCACCTAAAATATATTGACATAAAGGAGTTTATATCAGATAAAAGTAATTGCTAGAGGAACACCATCACTACTGCAAGAAACAGGCTTGTGCTAGAAAGGAGATTAAAAGCTGTGTCAAAAACAGATCAAAACACAATTTTAATATTCATTTCTTTGTCATCTTCCATTTTAAAATGATAATTCTAATTCATATACTTGTTTCCCAGTTAAGTTCAGTAGCTGCTGTAGGCATCCTGGAATGTGGAGAAATTTTACGTACTATTTGCATATGCTGTCCATATTTATGGACTTAGATGGAGTATGGATTTATGGACTAAGTGCATTTATGGACTTAGATGTCTTAACTTCTGTAATAGATCATTGTTGACTTGTCCCATGATTATTTCTGACTAGAATGTATAAATCATAAAATACTTACATATCTTCCCTACCGCTGAGTAAACAGTTTCTTACTCATGGAAATAAACCTGCTTTTCCAATAAATAAATTTTAATTTGGTTGAAGAAAGCAGCAATAAATATCTATTGACATCCCACCCTTAAGAGTAAGGGAGTGCCCAAGACTGGTAAATACTTGTGGTTGAAAGAAATGACAGAAGTCAGAAAATCCACAAAAACTTACTAAGTTTTATTTGTGAATTACACGCTTGGCATAGATGTTGCTATATTAGTCTCTGACCTGCTATATAAGCACATATCAGTGGGTTTTGTATAAAGGGGTGGGGTGAGAAGGAAAGAAAAAAAGAACAAAAGGAGAGAGGAGGAAGAGATCACCTGTCCTGGTTCCAGCATTAGTCCTGCTGCTGGGATATATAGGGATATCTGTGAGTGCCTGAGGGGGGTACCATTTTATAGAGAAGCTGGTGCTGTCCTGAAGATGGGTTTCTCACTTTCCATGCAAATTGGTTATCACCCACAGTTCATTCTTCCCAGTCCTTGTGGAAATGGGTCACAGGGCTTCAGAGATCTTTGGCAGTCTTGATTTCCCCCTGCTCTACAGTCAGTGCCTGCTTCTCCACCTAATTTCTCTGTTTGTACTGTTCTGAGCTGTGCTTATCTCCAGGAGGTAGATCAAAGAGCTTTGTCCCAGAAAGTGCTGTCCCACCTCCGTATGGCCCCTTGTCCAGTCACATCTTGTTCTTTCTCACAGTGTGTTATTGTCAACAGTCCTTGGCTGTTATTATCTACAGTCCTTGGTTGGTGCCACGGCCACCCTGCTATTGGTGTTTGAGACAAACACATTTGTTATCAATTTATTGACAAAATCTTTATTGTCATGGCTTCTGCAGTATCCCATGATTCGTTTCTTCTTCTGTTTTGCCCAAGAATTCACTACCGTTGATAAATCCTGCAAAAGCACTTGGATAGCCTTTGAATTCTAAATCTAACCACTGTTTTTTCACTTCTTAGAGGTGTTTTTCTTCTTTTACCCCCTGGAATATATATGTGAATCAGGAAACCAAAACTAAAAGTGTACCCATCTAATTGGTTGCATATACTTCTTCAGAATTTGAAAGAGCTAGCACAGTTCAGCCTTTTCCTCCACATTGTTACTAATTCTTAAAGGAAATGAGAGGCTGGTTCATAGAACACTGTAAATGTACATATGGAGGACTCTCTTTTCAATGATGAATAAATAAAATTACATTAATCTAGACACATATCAACCAGTGAGCAGAAAAAATTTTTACACATTGTAGTAGAGCACAACTTTGGTCTTCACAAGCAACTGAAAGTAAAAGCAGGGGCCAAAGTGTCTGTAGTTACCACAGTTATGCTGAGATGAGTGTAGCTCACCATTTCTTGTTACCGTGTTTGTTTACTTGTTTACTTGTTTTTTAATATTGAAAGTGATGAGATGGATACAATTACCTATTTAATGGAAGCTTGTGTGTTTAGAAGTGGTGCAAGTACCACGTATACCATTTATCACAACAAAATCAAAATTAAAATATCTTCTGCTTGATTCTCAGTTGAAAATAAGTTCTTGTGTCTTATTCTAGCACACTTGAATCAAGTCTTGGCGCTTAGAAGATGCAGTTGAGATGATTGTGTCTTTTAGGAGAGCAAACCTTGTAAAAGTGATGAAGTGAGACCATACGCAACTGTGTATTTTTCAAATCTGCATTTCTGTGTCAGAAGAACATTTGAGTTTCCATATTGCAGTGTGGTTGAATATCTTAAAAGCATTTTAACTTGTGTGATTTTTGGAGCATTAATTTTGAAATGCCAGGAGAAGTATTTTGTTTAAGAATTTTGGTGTAGGAGTTTGAATTTGGACTGAAATCAGAATTTAGATCTCAAAAAAAATGTACTTCGTGCCTGTGATAGTCCTGATACAACTGAGAGTGGTTAGCTTTAGGAAGATCCTCGCTTCAGTTGTGTTGGATCTAAACTCTGTGACACCTTATATGAGTTATTTTCCCACTGATCTTCCCATAATCTCCTGAAACCAAAGAGGTAGAGAGTGATTTTAGAGGAATAGCCATCTGTGATTCTCTGTATTGGGAAATTCTCCTGTGCTAGAGTATCTTTTATTTTCCAGAGCATTGCTCTGGAAAATATTCTGTGAGGTTTAATGCAGCTAGCTGCTATAGTGTGAGATAAGAACGAATTTACATTACCTATGCTGTATGCTGAATTATGCATGGTAATGTGCTAAGGCAGAATTCCATGCATGAGTTACTGTAACTGAACAAGTTACTACCTATCGTATGAGCTGTGGTAAATTCTTGGTGTGCATGCCTCTTAGCCCACAGCAAAGCAGGGTAAGACAGTCTTGCAAACTTCAGCTTGTTCTGATGTGGTGCAGCATTCCCATGTAGACCAGTCCTTCTTAGCCTTTTCAGCCAGTGGGTTTTCTTCTTTTTTTTGCTTTTAGGAGGTGACTTCATGAGATCTGATGTGATAAGAAAGCTTTTCTTTCACTTCAGAGAGTTGGGATATTAGCCTTTACCACACAAGTTGACAGGAGATTTAAAAAGACTTCCTAGTTTCTGTGCTTACCATCCTGGTTATTATCTGCTGACCTTAGCAATGCAGGGGCAATATTTATACAGTACAAAAGTTTATTGATTTCACTCACTAGAAATGGTGTAACAAAGAAACTCTTTACTTTGTTTGCCTGTGTTAAAAGAGCACCCTTGGCGGGGCCTTGGTGCTCAGTATAGTAAGTCGGATAAGCAGTAATGTGCACATGTAAACTGATACACAGAAAAAATTCATTTTATTGAGAAATCTAGCTGGAGACTGAAGAGCTCCAGAAAGATACCCAAGTTTTTCAACTTCTTCCCTTCAGCAGGTAAAATAGAGGGAATGTCTGCATGGTACTGAGCAGCTTTGTGCAGTCATACAAGAATATTTAGGAATCAGCTAACTTGGGAGACTGGTTTTGGTACCAGAAGCAGTAGAGCATTTCTCTATATTTGTCACTCCACATCCAACCATTAGCAAGGCTGGTTGTTAATGATTTGAAGTGTGTATGTGTTCTATAAAAAAGGGTACCAGATCCAGGTTCACAGAAAAGTTCAAAGTTCTAACTCCAAGCATCTACCATGGCTCGGGCAGAGCTGCATAAAAACCCAAGAAATGGAATAGTATGGTCACTTGCACTGCCTATATAATGCGGCTCTATACATAAAATGTTGCAAGGGTGGTTATTATGGTAGCACTTGCATTTTTGTATCTGTCTGTGTCTTAGTTTCCTACTAAGTGGGTGGTTTTAGTGTACTTCCTTTCACTTTTTGCCAGCCATATAACCCATCTGAGTTTTCTCAGTTTAATTTATATTTAGAGTTTTTTATAAGACATTAATGTATTAATTTCTTTAGCATCTAATTTTAAGAGCATTAGTAATGTCTTAAATATGGATAATGAAGTACCTTTATTATGAAGATTTACAACTGGCATTGTGACAATAAGTTGTACTTTACAGTTACAATACTTAGAATGTCCTATTTCAATAATTAATTTTCAGCAGACTTCATTTTTGATATTCTTAAAGACATCAGACATTACCTTTATCTTAGGAAATTTAAATTTTTGAAATGTAATAGGTCTTCTGGAACTGAAGCGTTTCTTTTTTTTATGTATTTATTCTATACTTAGCTGATGAGCTTGAGAGTAATTATTTATATCCTTTAAATTGAATATTACAGTAATTTCACAACTATAAGGCGCAACCTTTTGACTAAAATTTTCCCTCAAACCCGGAAGTGCGCCTTATAGTCCTGTGCGCCTTATATGATGGACAAAGTTCGGAAAATTACAAACCCGGAAGTGCGACCTGCAAACTGAGCCAGGACGCGCGGGAGCTGCGGCTGTACGGGGGGAGTCGGGAACCGCGGGAGCCGCGGCCGCTGGGCGGGGGAAACCGGGAACTGGCGTGGCTGCCAGGCAGGGAGAAGCAGGGGGGAGTGACGTGGCCGTGGGGAAGCGCCAAGAAGCACCACGGGAAAGTGCCGAGAAGCAGTGAGAAAGTGCCGCGAAAAAGCGGCGAAAAATCGCCGCAAAAAAGCGGCAAAAAATCACAGCGAAAAGCTGCCAAAAACTGGCAAAAAATCGCCGCAAAAAAGTTTCGAAAAATCGCCGCGAAAAGCGGCGGAAAAGCAGCGAAGAACTTTGCAAATTGAGAACCTGCCAGTAATTCGCTACTTTGTTGCGCGCCGCGTGGCTCCTCGCTGCAAAAAATAGTGCGCCTTATAGTCCAGTGCGCCTTATCTGAGGTACAAAGTTGCGACTCTCGGGGGTGCGCCTTATAGTCTGGTGCTCCTTGTGGTCGTGAAATTACTGTATTTCAATTTCTTTCTAAAATTATTTAAACTCTTCTTTATTTTTTTAATAGTCAGACATGAAAAACAGTAACTATAATTTTAACTTAAATTATTTTATTCATGAGTGACAAATATGGTCTTGATTTTTTTTTTTAAACTCTAATAGAAGTTTGTGTTTTCTTGTGTTCTTGCAGTCATCCTGCTCATCTCAAGAGAAGCTACACCAGTTACCATACCAACCAACACCTGATGAACTACATTTTTTGTCTAAACATTTCTGTACCACTGAGAGCATTGCCAGTGATAACAGGTGCAGGACCACTGCAATGCGCCCTCGGTCCCGAAGTCTCAGGTGAGTTTGTGTATCTGAAAACGGGTTGGATCTAAATTCACATATTGTGGGGACCATCATGGTGTTTCATACTGGGGATGTGTACTGGTTTGAAATGGCTGAAATATATATGTAACTAGGCTGAATGAAGAATAGTCCTTTAAATACTTGCTCCGGTTTTGGTCATGACTTACTTCAGTGGTAAATACTGTTAAGGTAGGTCTTAATGTGAAAGCAACTAAGCTGCAGAGACTGTCTTGATGACCTAGTCATTAATGACCTAATTGCAGTATTCCCTTTCTGAATCTATGTACCTACTCTGTCCTCAGTAGTAGCCTATGAATGTCTATAACAGACTGGCTGTATCAGTTCAAGGACTCTCTGTTGTGGTACCTTGTGACAAAGTTTAGTGTTCAGTTTGACCTTCAAGAATACCAGAAGCCAGATTTAGATTCACAGAATTATTTAAGTTGGAAGGACCTCTTTTCAACCCCCCTGCTGTGGGAAGGGACATTTCTACTAGACCAGACCTAGACAGATTGAATGGGCCAGAATCACCAATACTGGAAATCTGTGTTAAGATTTTTTTAAAGGGCTTTATAGTGGACAGTGAGGCTCATAATAGCAAAAAGTGTTTTGTAGGTTTGTGAGGTCTATGGGTACCTTTTATTAATTCTTTTCCTCAAAATCTTGCACAGTGCTCCAGCTTTGTTCGATGTGTGCATATATATGACATAATTTGTAGGAAGTTACTGCCTTTATCTGCTAGTCAGATTGAAAAGAAATTGCTTGTTTCAAAGAAACAGATTTGGTTTTTTCAAAGAATTTGTTTTTCAAATTATCCATTTAGAAAAACAATAAAAACTCGAATAAACTCATTTTATACCTTTTCACTTGCAGCTACCAAGTGGTCACTTGGTCACATCTTGCTATTTTGATTGTATCTAATCTTCAAAGGTACAAGTATAAGACCATTTAAATAGATCTCTGTTGTTCTTCTGAGAAAAATACCATGTTAACAAAGCTTCATCTACCTTGAAATACAGATACAAACTGGGAGGATATCATGGTCAGTCTTAGATGTCAAGTACATTAAATAATCACAAGGACTTGAACAGAAATAGCAGAAAAGAACCAAGTGTACTGTTGATTGCAGACTGTACATTTCTAGTGAAGTCTGTGCTGACTTTTTGTTGCAAATAAATCATACAAAAATATAAGAACTAACGGTATGTAGTTCATGCTGGGACACATGTAAAGGGATAATTTGCTTTGTTTGCAGCCCTGGACGTTCTCCTGCTTGCTGTGACAATGAAATAATTATGATGAACCATGTCTACAAAGAAAGGTTCCCAAAGGTAACGAATTATATTTAAGATACCCAGTATCTAAATTGATAGGCAACATAGGTTCTGAATAAGTGATGCTTTTGTTATGGGAAGTAATAAGCCAGCCCTGTAATGGCTTCCATAAAGCATCACTGAGCTCTTGCTGCAATGATAAAATCACAATAAAGAAAACTCTGGCTGGGAGCTGGACATTCATTTGGTAACGCTGCCAAACTGGTTTTGAAATGAATCATGCTGGTAATACACTCTGCTGATTGGAATCTGATGATACATTGCATTTCAATGCATTAGTAAATCGAACCCATTTTCCAGTGTTAAGTCTTGAGAAGCATCTGCTGTGATACAGATTCCTTCAGTTAGTGCCATTTCTTAATTTTCCCAAACACTTGCTGTATACTTTACATACATGTGTATGTATTATATGCACTGATTTAATGCACTTAATGAGATCAGTACCCAGATGTGGGGGTTTGACTATGAGATAGGAGGACATTTTGCTCTCCCATCCAGAGATCTTGAGACGCAGATAGGTTCCTCGGTGCAGGTGTGTGTGCGCAACTTGCAGTAATATGCTCTTGATTGCTCCTAGGATTTTGGTTACCCTTGGAAAATAAAACAAGGTAATGTTTCTAAAACGTGAATTAAAAGGGGCAAAGTTTTTTTGCATTTCTTCATATAAATATGAAGAAAAGTTTGTCAAGATTTCCAGAGTAATCGAGCAACAGTGTGAAGTGTGAAGAACTCATTCATCTTAGTGTTTGAGATATGAACTGAGATGTGGGATTACTGTTTAATAATAATATCTTCAAGGGGTTTTTTAAAGCATCTGCAGTTCTGTGAGAACCAGACAGTTGATTCTGTAAAACAAACGCATCTGGGAACCTGCAGACACGTTTGGCAGGACCTGTGAGCCTGTGGTGCTTTTAATTACTGAAATGAGCCTCATTCAAGCTCTGCTCAGTGAAGTATTTTTATGGAATAACCTTTATGAAAGTAATGACTGTATTCTGCTGTGTAGTATCTCCAGTTTTAGCAGAACAAAGCAGACCCCTGTGAGTTCTCTTCTTTCTTTTTATATATTTCCACTTTGGCTTCGACTTAAAAGCTTTTTAGTTCTGTTAGTGATTATCACAAGATTTGTGCACAGTTAATCACCAGTGGCAGACAAAGTGGGGGAGCTGCGTAGTCGAACAATAAGGCTGTTGCTTTTCTGTACTGGTAATGTGGGGAAATGTCATCTGTCACTTTGCCTTTGTGTACTTGCCTTTTGACTTCAGTCATTTCATGCATTCCAGCAAGGTAAATTCTTAGGCAGTACAGAAATGTTCTAGAGTTAGACATAATTTAAAGGCTGTTACTTTCATGTAGAGCTGATGTAATGTGTTGAACAACTACTTTTCTATAGGCCACAGCTCAGATGGAAGAGCGGCTTCAGGACATTATAAAAAATTATTCTCCAGAGAACATCCTTCCTCTGGCAGATGGAGTGCTCAGTTTTACACACCATCAGATCACAGAACTGGCTCGAGATTGTTTGGATAAATCTCACCAGGGCCTCATCACATCACGATACTTCCTTGAATTACAGCAGAAATTAGACAAATTGCTGCAGGAGGTATGAGCCATGAGACTGCTCTGTGTTTGCCTGAAAAATTGCTTAAATATGTTTGCCTAAGAGCTTTCTTGAATGTTGCCTTGAATTATAACTGTTTTCTCAAGTAATTGTCAAAGTGGTATTTATAAGATGCTTGTAAGTCTACATAATGACTCCTACAAAAAACTATAAGGCACCCTAGCATATTGGTCTGGAATAGATGGGTTGTAAAGGTTCCGGAAACAGCAGCATTATGTCCTGCAGTGCAAGTTGTAGATTGCTTACAGAAGTGTGTGCATAAGCCCTGGACGGTGCTGGCTATTCCATTTACTTTAAATAAACGAGGTAACATACACACCTGCCTTTTATCAGCCCTACTGTATTGGATTGACAGCAGACAGCTTTCCATTAGTGAGAGATTATTTATTATTTAATTATTTCTAACATTCTTCTCAGCTGAAATGTTGATTAACAAAAATAATGTCTTTTCTAAATGTGTTGAATCTTTCATAGAATAATCAGCTAAATTAATTAAGAAGAACTTGAAACTTGACAAACGGTCTGTTCATATATTGCTGTAGTTTATTAATGTATCATTTTCAAAAGAATGAGTGCCATGTGTAATGCACCTTAAAACAGCTGCACATTGAGTTTAGAATATGTGTTTACTAACACCTCTCTGAAAACCTGCTTAAAAGAAGTCAGCACATTATTCTTCTGTCTGTGTGTAAAGCAATGCATTGTCTAAAAATCACAAAGCCACTCATCTTGTAATGTTCTATGATGCTAATTCTTTATTATGAAAAAGATTCCTGTTCTGCAAAGACATTTTACCTTAAAAAATTCAGACTTAATTTTTGAGTCCACTGCTTGCTTCTTGTAAATAGCATGATATGACAGTATGAAAACATTTTGTTTGTACAACTTTGTTATGGGCACTTAGTTCTGCTGTGGTTTCACGTGATTCATCTGTTGTTAATTCCCAGCTGCAATCTTCAGTAGAAAGCTACATTTCTTGCTGCTACTTAACACTTTAACTTGGTGAAGACTCCCTTGAGGTTGAAGCAGCTTGGTTCATCCAAAATTTTTAGAATTTTAAGGTCAAGTGGACCTAAATGCTTTCCTGCTTCATCCCCCTTAAATGTAATATATATTGAATCTTTTGTTTGCTTAGGCACCATGAAGATGCTGTCAGTTTTGTTGGTGGTTAAAATAGGCATGTGATTGTTTACAAAGTAGTTTTATTTGGACTAAGTTGATAATGTTTGGAGTTTATGCTTCTGTCCAGTTAAGGTTCTGAAAACTGTTGCGGACTGCTAGATGATATTTGTGCTGTTTNTTTTTTCTTTTCTTAAACTCCACAAATTAATTCTTCTCATATATTTGGTGATTTTTAAAGTTGTGGTACTTAAGAGCATTAAGAGCAATCTGCATAGCTTCCTATTTTCATGGAGTTTTTTTTCAAAAATGTAATGTGTTGTAGGAAAAGTACTTATTGGTCCATAGCAATAATTTTTTAAATGTTAATTTCCTTATTTTCTTTGTGGTTTTGAGTAAGCTGGAGATGCTGATAAACTTAAGTCTGTGAGTTCTACTGTTCAGAGCAAGGAAATGCTTTCCTATTTGAGACAAGAGCTATTAGTACATTCTAATTGGAAGGAGAATTGTACAGCTTCTTTGCATTCACTAGCATCTTAAAATAATGTAATTTGTTACTAGAGGGGAACATTTAAAAGAAACTTGAAATGCAGCTCAGACCATTGTGCAGATGTCGTCAAACCTTCCAGAAGTTTTTTCCTTGTATCTATTCTATAGCACTTCCCCCTCTCTTTTGTAATCTTTGTAGAACTCAAGTTTTCATTGTCATCCTGTCTACAGGTATCTTTAGCTTAAACCTCTCTGCAAGTATAGTTTTGTTATATGTATATCTACATATAAATTGTCATTTTCCTATGACTTACCAAAAGACAGTATGAATTTAGAATGGATGTTACTTACATCTCTTACTGTTAATTACCTTAGTTTTCACTTCCGCCTGACATTGTTAACAATTGAGGCACAACCTGCATGTATAGACCTGTGTCGATCTGTATTGGTACACTGTATCTGCTTGAAAAACGGGTGGTTGTAATACTGTGTAAGCTTAAGAAACAAGAAAAAAAAAAACAAGTAGGTGTTTGTCTGCTGTAGGCACTTTTGTTGTTACAGTGTTGGAATTTTAAAGCTGGAATTATTTGAACAGAAATTATAGTGTTGCTTAGATCTTTGTTCTCTCTGCTGGCATCTTGAAATTGATGTGCCCTTCGTATCAAGTATATGCCTCAAACCCTACGGGTGTCCTAAATATCTTATATGCTTTCTTGAGCAGTGCATTGAATGTGATTTGGTTTAATATGACTTTATCTTTTAGGCACAAGAGCGATCAGAGAGTGGAGAAATGGCATTTATTAAACAACTTGTTCGAAAAATCCTCATAGTTATTGCTCGTCCTGCTCGCTTACTGGAATGCCTGGTAAGGTCACTCTTACTATGATTAGTTTTTTTCACTTAGTAGTGTAGGCAGTTATCTGATTTGGTGTTCAAGGCTCTTAACAACTGGTTTTTGGAACATGTCAAACAGTGTAGGGCTTCATTGTTAGTGAGATCCTTTCCACTTGTGTTATTGGATATAGTGTACTGGCAGGACCCTCCTGCAGTTTTGTTTGGTTCCCTGCTATTGCAGATACAATGGTATGGAATCCTTTTCATCAACTGAGGAAGCTACTTTTTAAAGCCAGTTGGCTTTTTCTGTTATTTCATCAGACTTCTCAATTTCTTGGGAAGACTGTTCCAGAATTGCAGTTGCTTGGTGGTTTTCTTACTTCTTAATAGTTTCATGATTTAGTTGCACTCAACAGCTGCCAGAACTATAAGCAGCTTGAGGTCAGCTCTGCAGTACCTGATCTGGTGGTAAGAGCAGAAGGGGGATTAGGCTGTCTGGATATACAGGTAGTTGGTGTTATACTGGGGACCAGAAGGAGCAAAAGAGTTGATTTATTTATGTGTGAGCATAGCAGTGATGGTGCCAGGCTGTGCTAGTTTGTGTGAGCCGTGTGGGCACGTTTCTGCTTTTCTTGCCCGTGCTGTGGGTGCTGGGATGGCTCAGGTTGGAAAGTTGCTCCTACACACAGAGCCAGTGTGCTTCAGTTGTTCAGTTGAGCTAATAAACACTAGCAGAACACAGTGTACATAGGAGGATGGTGCAGACACCCAAATACCATGCCAGAGCCAGCCTGTGTCCAAAAGGCCTGGCAGGCAGCCTGAGCTGACTTTGAGCCCCTCTGTTTGCCAATACTAAGATCAGTGTTGATGCTGCATACAGCTATTTGAAGCTGGCAGGGCTTATGTGGAAGCCAGCCTGCTGCTAGACTCAAGTTATGCCTGAAATTGTCATAACTGCATTTGTGTCACACTGAATCTGAGCTAGTAAGTTTTTCCAACCTGATTTTGGCTCTGTGTTGTGTCCCTTCATCTGTGGCACAGTTAATCCATACCCTGGCTCGTTCAGCCATGGGCATTTTGAGAGCTGCCTCTATTTTGTTTTGGAAACACCAAGTCTCAGTGTTCCCAGTTGCCTTTTTGTTCGTGATTTGCAGTTCAGAAGGAATCTAAAAATAAGATATGTGCTCTGAATCAGCATGAAAGAGATGTTTAAAAAAAAAAAGAACAAAACAAAACAAAAAGGAAGGCTTTAAAGAGAAGAACACCTTAGCATGTCCCACTTTTGCTGTTCAATCTGAACTTGTTTTACTCCTTCTCTCTGAGAAGTTCATTCCATGTCTAGTGTGCTGTTCCCTGCTCTCCACATCATCCATTTTCTTATTAAAACAAAGATTTTTTTTTCTCTCTGATTTGCATTATTCTCTATTATCACCCATCCATAAATGCTCTTAAATGTATCTTGTAGGCAGTCAGACCAAGATTTGTTAATAATACTTTACATCTTTCCATTACAGGCTTTCTAGCTTTCTCCCATCAACCCTTGTTTCCAGCATCATCATTCTCTATTCTAATTGAGGTGCTGGAGTGTGTCCAGTGAAGGGCAGCAAGACTCAAGAAGGGTCTAGACAATGTATCCAGGAGCAGCTGAGGGAGCTGGGTTTGTTCAGTCTCAAGAAACTCAAGCCTCTGTTCATGGGGCACCTTATTGCTCTTACAGCTCCCTGAAAAGGAACGTGCCAGGTGGGAGCTGGTCTCTCCTACAGTGCCTGCAGGCCTACAGGAAATAGCTTTAAATTGAGACAGGGGAGATTCAGATTGTATAACTGGAATTTTTTTTTTCCTCTGATTGAGTGGTCAGGCATTGGAATAGCTTGTGTAGGGAGGTGATGGAGTTACCTGGAGGTGTTCAAGAGGTGTTTGGATCTCGTGTTGGGTGATGATTCAGTGATTTAGGGGTTACAGTGGTGCTGCTGGGTGGATGGTTGGACTGAATGATCTTAAAGGTCTCATTGAACCATGATAACTTTGTGGTTCAAGTTCTCTCCTGGTGGTCTATTTGCCTATTAATTTATTCTCCCTAAGTGGTAAGTTTTAATGGGATCTAGTCCAAATCTCTGTTCAGTTAGTTCCCACTTTCTGCCACTGGGATTTTATCTTAAGCTACTTGCTCTACCTTATCCTTCAAGTAGAGTGGTGTGCATCCTGCAGTCTTCCTTTTGCTGAGCATGCTGAAGTGAGTGGAAGAAAGTGATGCAAAGACCAGATGTGACTGTCGCATAGTTGAGTTTCGGAGCAACAGTGGCAGGGAAAGCCAGCCCAGCTTGCTTCAAATGTTCTCACTTCAGACAGGATCTTCAGAAGGTTTAAACTGAATTGTAACAGCCCTACAACATATGTTTCTACAGATGCGGGTAACTTGAACAAATTTAGGCATATGATCATGCAACAATACATTTTTCATGCAAGATATTAAGCCTAGATCATAAACATAATTGTAAACTTACAGAAACAGCATCTTTTTCTGCAGCGTCTCTTTGGAAACTTTTGAATATTACTGTCTGATATTTTAGAATACCTGTCTGAAATAGATACTAGGCATGGGAAACTTCAGCCTCTGTAAGAAAGTTCATAAAATTGTTGGACATTAATCCGGCTTTGTGGTCATCAGACATTTCAGATACCATGCAGTAAAACTAAGTTTTCTGATGATAGTCTTGTCTCATATGTTCATAGCATGTGAAATCCTATTTCAGTTTACTTGATAATAATAGAAGTAAAGGTTTTATGGCTTCATATGAGAGCTACTGCCAATTATTTAAATATTTTTCTCCATTTGTATGTGGAAATGAAATGCAGAGTTCGAAGTAAAGATCAGAAAATAAATTATTCGGACCTGTGTATGTATATGTGTGTTTAGATAGCTGTACACACAAACACGCACACACACACATTCATATAATGAAAATTACCTGGTTTGAAATTACCTTGTCTTGTTAGTAAGTGGAGAAGAAGCTGTATATCTGCCACTGCAGCAGGTCAAGAGATGATAATGCTTTCATGACAAAAGGAATGGAAATTCTGGCACACAGCATCATGCTGTTGGCTGTTTCACTGCCAAGGAGTAGCATGTAAGAGAGATAGCTGGGGACGGCATGTAAGATGAGGAGAGTAAGACTGAAATAGCATGTACTGTTTAGCTCTTGATTCAGATTGTTGGGCAGGTTTGCAGCATCTTGCGACTTTGGGCTATATAGTAAGGCAGCTTGGACAGTTCATGGGTTTGTGGTTGAGACTTTTGCAGTAGATTGTACATGGTGAAAATAGTTTCATGACACATGTAAAACTAAGATTCTTTCCATAAAAGTGAAAATTCCACAGATATTTTATTTCAGACATGCTGCAGCTTCTCCTGTTAGCTACAGTAGTTTTGATGCTTCCAAAATGAAGCATTGTACCAAATTCCTCAATCTGCCTTCTGGGTCAGGATGTCGACTTTCCAAGTCCTGAGTAGCCTGGGGATCTAGGGCAGGACCCTTGTGACTCAACATGTAGTCTGAAACGCTGTGGAGTTATGTTTGGCTGCAAAACAGTCAGGAAATTAGCTATCTCAGGATACTGCCTGCCTTCTGCAAGTATTTGTGACAGAGCTGACCTACTCAAGGAAAAAGTCTATTTTGTTACATTAATGACTGGTGGCTGTCACTCTGTTGAAGGTTGTACCTATATGCACAAACACCTTGAAGAATGCAATCATCATGAATAGATGTTTTGGTATGAATTCGTGCCAGTAGAAAGAGAAATTAAATTGTATTAAAAAATACCACCCACATTGTTTTAATAATCTTCCTCACTCCTTTCAGTGTATTTCTGTTTTTATAGTCTATAAAGGTAGTAAAATAAATGGATTTCCAAGGGACTTGGGAATACATAGAGTTTTGAGTTTCTGTTATTTTTGGTCCTTTTTGTTCCTTGTTGAGGCTTACCTTTTTAGTATGTTATAAATGATGATTGTAATACAGTTAATTCCCACAGGAGAATGTTTCATTTCTGGATTTGAAACAATTGGATCAATGAAGCTCAGACTTTTTAAATCAAGTTTCAATTTTATCTTCATTCTAAAGCTAGTGATTTATTTAATTGTATTTTCCATAAAACACAGTGCATATATATTGATTAGAAATTAATTAATTAATTAATTAGAAATTAATTAATTACTTCAGAAGTAAAAAGTGTAGTGCAATATATATACATAGTTGCAGTGGATTTTTATAAGCAAGCACATGCAGGGAGACAATCTTCTCTATTTGAAAACTTATTTTTGCTGGTTATAGGTCATTTCACTCAGTATTACATGAAGTTTTGAGGGCAAAGAACATACTGTTCATATAAAATTGTGCTCTGAAATAATGGCATGCAATTCCATTGCTTACATCATGTTACACTGTGTAAGAATCAGAACAGATTAATAGACTACTAGTAATAGAATAAAAGGGTATTGTTTTAGTAGGAAAATGCCATATATGTGTAGTTAGAAGAAGCAAAGGAAGTTATGTTCTTTTTATGTTAGACCCTAAGGAACCAGTTTCAACAGAAAAAATGATGATGATTGTTTTTCCTCTAGGAATTTGATCCCGAAGAATTCTACTATCTTTTGGAAGCGGCTGAAGGCCATGCTAAAGAGGGGCAAGGCATTAAAACTGACATCCCTCGATATATTATTAGCCAGCTGGGCTTAAATAAAGATCCTCTGGAAGGTAAGTGAATCTCTTGGTATAGTAGGCTCGTCCTTCTCAATGTGTTTTATCATTCTGAAAATCTCTGTATACCCGAAAAGGGTCAAGGTGAAGATGATAGCAGAGCAAGCATTTGCTGACCTTCACTGTACTTGCACAAGCTCAAACACATTTAAAAGGCCATTTCTTCTGAATAGGATTTTTTTTTTGGTGGACGTCATTCACAAATACACTGTGTCAGTGATACCACTCAGCTTCTCCCAGCCTGACAATGCAACTTCCTCATTGCAGCTCTAGTTGAAATTTACTGGGATAATTTGATGGTGATTGTTATCTAAGCACAGTTATAAAGAACTCCTGGTTGAGCTGCTGTTTGCCTCTCAGTGCTCCCAAGTTTCTTCATCTTGGAGTATCTGAGAAGACTATCCCATTAATTTTCTGTGTAATTTGAGTCCATGTTGGGGGATTTTGTAGGGAGAGTTTAGGTTCCAGTGGAGGTATTGTCATTGCAGAATTTTTCTTTATGTGTGAGTGGTGAGACACGGGAACATGTTGCCCGAAGATGTGGTGGGTGTCAGATCTTGGAAGTGTTTAAGATGGGACAGAATAAGGCTCTGAGCAATCTGGTCTAGCGGAAGGTGACAAGGTAACGCACCTCACTGATAAAGAGAAGTTGATGCGATCATTTTGGATTTCAGTAAAGCTCTCAGTACTGTCCCTCATGGTGTCCTGCTGGACAAAATGTCCAGCACAGAGCTGGATAACCACATGGTGTGATGGGAGACCAGCTGGCTCACGGGTCAGACACAAGGGGTGACAGTGAATGGGGTGACAGCATGGCACCTGTCCCACGGGGCTCCTCCTTAGGCTCTGTGCTCTTCAACATCTTCATAAATGACTGGGTGCAGGATTGGGAGAGATACTAAGTCAGTTTGCAGATGATACAAAACTGCGAGGAGCTGGTGACGCCCTCCAGGCTGGGAGGCTCTGCAGAGAGACCTTGACAAATTAGAGAACAGGGCAACCCTCAACCATATGAAATTCAGCAGGAGGAAATGCCAGATTCTGCACCTGGGATGAAGCAGCCCTGAATGTACAGACAAACTGGGGAATAAGAGGCTGGAGAGCAGTGCTATGGAAAGGACCTGGTTGATGACAAGTTGAACATCAGTCAGCAGTGCCCTGGTAGCCAGGAGGAGAACCTGTGTCATTGCCAGCCAGACAAGGGAGGGGATTGTCCTGCTGTGCTCTGCTCTGTGGTGGCCTCACCTCCAGTGCTTGGGGACAGTTTCCAGTGATGCAATATAAGAACCTTAAACTGTTGGAAAGCATCCAAAGGAGGACAACAGAGGTAGTGAAGGGCTTTGAGGGGAAGCTGTATGAGGAGAGGCTCAAGTCACTTGGTTTGTTCAGCCTGGAGAAGAGGAGACTGAGGGGAAACCTCATTGCAGTCTGCAGCTTCCTTACTAGGGAAAAGTGGAGGGCAGACACTGATGTCTTCTCTGGTGACCAGTGACAGGATCTGAAGGAATGGCCTGAAGGTGTGCTAGGAGAGGTTTAGGTTGGGCATTAGGAAAAGGTTCTTCCCCTAGAGGGTGGTTGGGCACTGGAACAGGCTCACCAGGGAAGTGGTCACAGCACCAGGCTGATGGAGATCAAGAAGCATTGAACAGGCACATGGTGTGACTCTTGGGCATGGTCCTGTGCAGGGCCAGAAGCTGGAGTGCATCATCCTTTTGGGTCCCTTCCAACTCAGTGGATAGTGTGATTCTGTGTCCCAGCCCATGGTGGAAGGTTTCGAACAAGATGATCTTCAAGGTCCTTTCTAACCCAAGGCATTCTGTGGTTCTTTTAAGGACAGCATTGAAAAAACTAAAATTACTTCTCTGTCCTAGCCAGATTGTCGTCTTCGCCACCCTGAGACCAGGTTCTGTCACTGGTGACAAATAGAAATTGGTTCATAGTGTTCGGTGCTAGTTCTGCAATTTGGAAGAAATTAGCAGAAATGCCATCATGGGAAAATGAGCTTAGCTGGTGCCCATTAGCTTGTCTACTGTGTTGTCAACCAGGACTAGGAGAGGGCTTGATAACACAAAACAATAGCAAAGAACTATGATAAACCTTTTTTTTTCTTTTTATTAGCTTTCATGATGTAAGATCCCAGGTTGTTAAATCAGAGAAGTAGTATATTGTGTGTTAAAACCCATTTTCTGAACTAAAGCAGTTTGTGAAGTTCAGTATTGCCTGTTGTCAGGAATTTGGTTAGTTCTAATTCAGTAAGATTGAGTATTGTTATAGAACGCATTAATGTTATATTAACAGATCTAAAGAAAGTCAAGTGTATTATTAGTCCACTTCCTATCTTCACAGAACTTCCTCATCCAAATTTAGGGGGTTTTTTTTTGCCAGAGATTAACAGCTTTGATGCTTTTTGTTTATATTTGGAATGCAGCAAAGGAAGTCAGACAAATTGGGAAAATATACATACTTTTTTCCCCCTTTGCCATTGGAAATGATCAAGAAGTATTGAAATTCTCTGCAAGATAAAGCATTTTCATCTGAATTTGGTGAGCTGTTGGTCTGTCCTAAACTGACAAATATTCAGTTCCTCACTGATCCAGTATGCAAGATTTAATTTGGAGGGTGGGCGCTGAGAGTTTTGTGTCATTGATTCTCATTCTGCCAGTTGAACCTTATCTTTCTCATTGACTCTTCCTGGCCACTTGGATACAAGTGTTCTTCAGCAGTAGTCAAGAATCTGTCGCTACCCAAGTTTAATAACAACTTTGAAGTTTTTTTGGACAGTTTATTGGGAGAGAGGTCTAGAAACAAATGCCTATATTTAAATAAGGAATACTGCTCTCTTTAAGTATTTGTTTTATGGGATTATACTTTACCTAGGATACATCTTACTATATTTCATAAACTGAATATTAATGACTATAACAAACTTTGAAGCATTCAAATGATAACTGAAATGTTGGGTTTGGGGTTTTCTTTCTGAAGGAAAAAATAGTCTGTGTGGTTTGTCAGTAAATACTGAGGAGTGTATGATACATGGATAACTGATTTTGGTTCAGCTGGAAATTTGAGTAATTGAATTACTTAGTCTTTTGTTTTAAAGATTAATATATATATAAGTATTTGTAATAGCTAATTTAGGTCATCTGATTTGTGCTAATGCTTTCTTCCCACACTCCAAAAAAAGAAATATTTATAAACAATATAAATCACTGTGCAGTGATTTCTTCAAAACCAGTGATCTGGTTTTGATGTACAGTAGTTTCACAAATATAAGCCGCACCATTTTAACTAAAATTTTGCTCCCACACCGGAAATGCGGCTTACATTCAAGGGCGGCTAATATGTGAATAATTTTCTGATATTTCCTGAAGTGGAAACCGAGGTGCCGAGTCGAGCAACCTGCCAGTAAAAGCCGGCATTTCGCTATTGTTACAAATTGTTACTCTGTTGTG
>PYHW01009486.1:10801595-10855041 GCA_013186435.1 Turdus rufiventris | reverse complement strand
CTTATTTAAGGACAAAAAACGAAATGTTTGCCAATACCCAGAGATGCGGCTTATAGTCTGTGCGGCTTATATTCGTGAAACTACTGTAAATTGGTGTCTCTATATACAGGCACACAGCTTAAGCAAAAATAAAAGAAGGGCACTATGGGTTTATGCCCTGGAATTAATGGTTTACAAAGAGAATTACTGGGAGCACTGTATTCATTACTATAAAAATACTATGGGAGGATCGTCCTCAAGATCTGTAAAGCACATTTATGTAAAAATAGAAAATTCTTAAAAAGCACAACTAAGTTCTTAAAAAAAAAGTGCACCTCAGTAACACTTACTTACTGACTTACCCTATAACACAGAATTGTATTTTTAACCAAGATTTTAATTTATATCTTCAGTATTCATAAATGTTCATGCAAAAGATTTTATTTCATCTGCAGGGAAAAGCAGCCTACTTTAGACCTTTCTCTGCTTGTCTCCTTTGTTTGCAGTCATAACTGTAGTGTCCTTTCTTTGGGTGAAATGATGCTTGTATTATTTGGAGATAATGCTAGATAAATTTATACTATACTGAAAGCAATACCACAACAGATTCATCACTTAGCAGAGACTGGTGGTTGCATTTCTGAAGAGTTCCCTGGGGAGAAATTTTTTCCCATGTTTTTTAAATTACCATCTTTACCTTTTTGAATCACAAGTCTTCAGAAAATGGTTTAAATCAATGAAAGAAAAAGGACAGATGTTTAATGGTATTTAGATGTGTTTGAAAAACCTCTTCAGGCATTGCAAAATGGTTCCATAGCTCCCTGTTTTGAAAGCTGGCTTTTGGTTCCATCCCATTAGTAACTACTGCTTCCAAATAGTATGGATTTCTCAGATAATGGTTATTTTGCAAAAGTTTTTTTTCAAAAAGGATTATTTAAATTTGCCGTTTATGAAAGTAACTTCAGTTGAGAAGCCTGTCATAGTATATTATTCCATGTAGCTTGGTTCTCGCCCGTACAATAAAAGTTTCATCAACACTTTTTTCTATTCTAAAACCCCCATGATCATAAAACTGTGACTTTTAACTGGAAAATCCACTTTAGGTTCAGCCTATATAATTTGTTTTTCTTCAAGATTTTTGTTGGTTCTAGTGGCAGTATTTTTCTGTTTGACTTTTGAAGTGGCATTGTAATTTCTTGTGTTTCTTACACTTAACACATGCATTGGTTTGTATAGATGAGAATTACTCCTTAAATCTTTAGCTCTTCCAACAGAAAATTATCTCTGTGGCTAATTTACTTTTACAAATTGCAGTAAGTGTTGTGGAGCATTTCACTTGTAATAATCACTTGTTTTTATATAGAAAAATCCAGTTTAGATATTCTATGGGAGTATTTAGTTCTATTTTGTAGTCATAAATTCAGTTATCATTCCTGAGTTAAAAATGAATCTTGGAAATTTTTGGTGGTCTTACTTCTTTCCCAGCACATAATTGTGATAAAATTTGCATCTTGTGCTATGTAAGATATATAATTAAATATGTATATAGTTGCTGAGGTCTTTTGCTGAGGACTAGCTGGTCTGTTGAACTTTTTTACCCTGATGAATTCTTGGTTACTGCCCATCCTGAAGAACAAGCTGGGCTTAGGAGCTCTGCAGCAAAGGTTGACCCTGACAGAGGCAATCTGATCAAGTTTCAGGCTCCTAAAACTCTCCTAAAATTCTTACTTTCCCAGAGAAGTCATCTCTGTTAGTGTCTCTGTAAATTATAAGCTTCCACAAAAATAGGTTTTGGCTTATTCTGCTAGGCTTATCAGTATTTCTTTGTAGAAGTAAACTATTTAGAGTCCATCTTAGGTCTAAACTAGAAGCTTTTGCTCTAACTGTGAAGAAACTCAAGAAGAATAGGGCCTACTGTTTTCCCTCAGGGGCTGAGATCTTCGGGAATTTTAGCAGATTAATGCTGTCTTTCCCTTAGTGCTTAGTTGTGCACAGCTCTTGGAAATCCCAGGTCTCGGTAGTGAAAACAGTATTGCTCTTCATTGCTTCATGGCTAATCTTCATTGCTTCAGTGAAAGATTATTACGTAGGCACTGAATAGCAAGTCTTCATTATTTGGGTAGAATTTTTAATATAAGCTTGGAGATGCCCTGAATGTTACTTGTCAAGTGCTACAGGTGAGACACCATTTTCTATTAAGTATTCTAGAAAGGAGTCTCTTCTCATGTTTTCTGTGTTTCATTTAGTTTTGTATTTTCTATAGTTTAAAATGAAGTTTTTGATTTTTCTTTCCAGAAATAGCTCAGCTAGCTAATTGTGACAGTGGGACAACAGAAACTCTGGAAGCGGATGAATCAATAAATGTAAGCTTTCCTGTTATGTTGCTGCTTTTGCTGAATGTGAACAAGGAAAATCTGGTGTGTTCCCCCAGCCCTGCCTGTTCTGTTTCCTCCTGGTATGTGTGAACAGATTTAATAGACATTGGTTAATACTGACACTAACTCTGATGCTCTTCAGGCAGAAGGCTTTCAAAAGGTGTAACCAAGCTTTCTACCTGTTTTCCTGGTATCTCAGTGTCTTCATCTTCCACAGAGTTAGTGTTTATCAGGTGGCAATAACGTTACCACAGAATCGACCACCACTTTCTTTTTTTTCTATTCCATCAAAGTAATTTTTTTTAGAAATATTGGTAAACTGTTTAACTAAACAAAGTATTTTAAAGAGATTTTAAAACAATCCATTCACAGAGGCAGCTAATGATCAAATTAAGAGATTCAGAACAGATCTAGTGAAGACACAGGGGAGAAATGAGTATGTTAGCAAATAGCCTAGATTCAGAAGGTTGTTTACAGTTTGAAAGGTTCTGAATCTGTTTGAAAACACTTGCCTACAGCAATGGGTATCTTACAATAATATTTTGTTAGATATTTGCTCAGGATGACAAAAGCGAAGTTGGACAAGTTGATTGTGAGCTTAAATGTGATTATTTTAAATTCTTACTTTTAAAAGTTCTTATATCTTGGATTTCAGTCAACAGAGTAGATGAAGTGCTAACAATTAATCTTGATTTTCAGTGCAAGTGCATAGTGAAAAGGAGCAGTTTTGGGGGATGTCTAGGTAATTCAGTGGTACTTAACAAGTATTTACAAATGTTAGCAGGCATAGATTATCTGTTAGACCTTCTCTGACAAGTAACAGAGTACACATCATTCTCTGGTACATGTCATGTTATGTTGGGATATTTTCTAACATTTGGGAAAATGCCACTTACAAATGATTATGTAATTGCTGAGAACAGTGTTGCTTGTTCTGCTGCTTTCATTCATCTGCATTTAAAATATTGCATTAGACCTGAGCAGCATTTAGTGGAAGTATACTGGCAAATTGGAGAAAATATAGAATAGCTAGAAGGCCTAAGGAAAGTGCCAGAGTACTTATCTGAATCTAAGGTGCAAAGTGGCTTAGTATTAGCCAAGCAGTTGAAATTGTGAAGTTAGTTGTGCTATGCAAATGCTGAAGAAATACAGAAGGGGTAATAAAGGAATTTAAATAAGGTCAGATGAAGTCAGTATAGGAAACTGAGAATATTTAGAAATATCTCAAAATGTAGCTGTGGAATAAACACACGTGGGGAGTGACAGGAGGTGTAACTTTCAATTACAGGACTGCTCACAATCATCATAAATAGCAGTTAGGAAGAATCCTGTACTGGACTGAACAATTTAGTATATCCTCTCTGTCAGCTCCTGTGTAATTCATTATATTAACATTTTCACTAGTCTTGCACTGAATTTTCTTAAGCAAGCATTTTACTGAAAATGTTTCAATTAGGTCTACTTTCAGCTTCCAACTGTTACTTAATTGCCTGGATAGGGATCATGGAATTTCTTGGAGATTTAAAAGACATTTGAAAAAGATCTTATGAGTTTGGAAGTTTTCATTTGGAGTCCTGTGCCTTCATCTTTTCCCCCTGAATCCCAATTCTAATTCACGTATCTTCAAAATTAATTAAAAATTTGAACTAGAAAATAGGTTTTGCCATACTTGGGGCAGCTTGTTTTTGAAAAAGTTCTGACAAAGAAGTAGATTGAAGTGACCTCTTTAGAGGTAGAATTAATGCATTTTTATTTTCCATCTTTTTCATTTTGTCTCTTCTCACCATCCTCCCTGATATATCACACTCTATCCTAACATTAGATTGAAGTATACCAGAGTTTATTTCAGTGAACAAGGGCTCATCAACAGTTTGTTTCTACTAGGCTGTAAATATGAAATGCAGATTTACTGAAGTGGGAAGGCACTGTCCTACAAGTGCCATGTGGAATTCACAGAAGTCCATGACTCCAGATAAGAATTGCCAGTAACTACTTTACCAGAAACCTTCGTGGCTGTAACCACGCATGGAGAGAAGTGGACAGTTCACTGCAGTGCAGCACATACCTGTTTGATGAAAAAGCAGCTTTGTTTCAGGAGCCCCTTGGTCCCTACCTCTGCTGGCTGTGTGGGTGGCTGTCCAGGGCTTTTACCTAGTTCATCAGTGTGACAGCCTGGTGATAATTGGTTTTTTGTTTGAGTTTTGTCCCCCAGATTTTGAAAAAAATTATTGTATTAACTTTGTACATTCTCCTCTCTTACTTTGAAGAGCTCTAATACCTCGCTGAAGCTGCAGAGGAAACCTCGGGAAAGTGATTTTGAAACAATTAAACTGATTAGTAATGGAGCTTATGGGTGAGTAATCCCTGACTCTGACAGCAATTTTGCATTTTAGTTTTGCTTAATTCCCCATTATTTCTTATTTCAGGGGTCTTTGTGTGAGGGCATGGGCTTGCACCCTGCTTTTTTCATTTTGCATTATTGTTTTGTTACTAGTATTTTGAGTTCACAAGGTTTTGGACAGTTTTCTAGGCAGTAACGAATTACTTTGTGCTGCAGTAAATCAAATACTGCATCAATTTATATGAATATTACATCAGAAAGATTTTTTTAGAATCAGATATCATGCCAAATATGAAATGTGAATACAGGGCACATTTAAGCTCACCTTTATAACACTGCAAAAAGTCTGTGTTTATGCAGATGTGAGAGAGAATTATATATCATCTGTAGGGAGACAGATTGCTAAAAATGAGTGCTTACTTGACCTAGAAGTATCATTGCAATAGAAACAAATTTCCTGAAATAGGGCAAGCAGTGTTTTGTTACTTTTTGGATGTTATTCTAGTTCTCAAATTTTAACCAATTGTCTTTAAATTAATTGCTATTTTTTGGTTTGTTTCTTGGTTTCTTTATATATTACTTACTGTCTGGTGATAGTTTGAAGATACCCTAGAAGACCAAGAGAAACTTTTGGTAACCTGCGCCTCTAAATTAACACAGAGTATTTTCTGGAAGTACAGTAATTTCATGACTATAAGGCACACCCTTTTGACTAAAATTTTGACCCGAAACCCAAAGTGCGCCTTATAGTCTGGTGCGTCTTATGGTCGTGAAATTACTGTACTTTGCAGTGGTGATGTTTGTCTTCAGTCCCCTCTTCTGATCCTGTAGTGTCTGTTAGATTCTTGTTTGGCTCCTCCTCTGCACCGAAATATATCAAGACAGGAACTGTTGTTCTGTGTAACATGCAGGAACAAGAGGGATGTAAACTGGCTCAAAAAGAAAGGTTTGCATCTTGAGGTGAGGAGCCCATTGCCAAATGAACCAGTGTCACAGCCTGGCAGAGGAGGAGGGTAGTGCTGCTTTCCAGCACAAACACCGTTAGACTGACTCTTGCTTGAGGGGGAAGTGGCACGAGCTGCTGAGACTGATCACTCTGTGGAGGGATCTTGGACATAGGATAAGAAGCACCTGCAGTCTACCCATTGAAGTTTTGTGTGCCTGCTGAATGGCCTGAGGCTGTTGGGCTCTCTCTGGTGGCATTTAGTTAAAGGCAGCCATGAGTTCTGGAACAGGAGGCATTTAGTACTGCCTGGACTGTTGGCCATGGTGGCTTGTGCGGAGGCCACTTGTGTCCAGGCATTTTTTCATAACTCAGAAAAAATCCCAAGCAAAATGGTATAATCTGCAGTAAAGTTACATAAATATTCAAATACAATTTCTCACTAGTCAAGCTCTGTTCAGTTAATTGTCTCTGAACCTCTTCACAGACAACCTTGCTGCTTACCGTATCTCGCCTTCTCCCAGTTAGCCCAGTACCTCAAAAGCCTGCCTCTCAGCAGCTATCAGAAGATGCTACTCCCCTCCCTGGCTGCACCTCTTTTTCCTTCCTTGGGCAGATGTTAAGTCCCCTCCATTCCTCCCTTCATCTCTTTTTGTTACTGGGTCGCTGACCCTTTCTGAGTTCTGAGCAGTTTCCAGATGCTGAGGGATGGGGAGAGGAAGGAGCAGCTGGGGCACGGCACACAGTGATCAGCAGAGTGAGGCACCTGAAAGCAGAGGTTCAGTGGACCTACTGTGCTTTTTGTGCCACAGGTGTTACAGCCAGAAGGAGGCCATTAAGAAATACAGACTGGAGACAGCTGTCCACCTGAAACTAGAGACAAAAAGGCAAAGCAAAGCTGGAAAAGAGCAGATGAAAAGGCATGGCCTTCTGTGGCACACACTTAAGGGGTTTTCTTCATGTTTGGGGCAGGGAAAATCAAGACATTAATTTGCTTTTAAATGCCAGTAATACAAAATTGGCAGTGTAATGCTGTAAAAATTGGATGATACCCTGATAGATATGTTAAGAAAAGAAATGTGCTAGAGAATAACCAGCTTGGAGTACATCCAAGTTCTTAATTAATCATTATTTTCATTAGTAAGTGTAAAAACAAGGATAGGCTGCCTGGTTATAATGAGGTAGTACTAGTGGAAATTGGAAAGCTCATTACTTCAGTACATCCTTAAGGACACGATAAGAAAGTAGATTTTGTTAGTGTTTATTTTTGTCTAAAATGGCTACTTCTTAGAAAAAAAAATTAGAAAAGAAAGCCCATAGTGGGTTGACTCTGGCTGGATTCTTGGCACCTGCCAAAGCTAATGTGTAACTCTCCTCCACAGCTGGACAGGAGAGAGAATATAGAATGAAGGGTTCATGCGTTGAGGTAAAGACTAGGAGATGACTAGGAATCATTAAATACCAACACGGGCAAAATGGACTTGAACTGGGGATATTAATTGAACTTATTGCTAAAAAATCAGAGCAGAATAGTGGTAAATACAATGAGACCTTAAAAAAACCCCTTCCCTCCATCAGTCCATCCTTCTCAGCTCTCCTTTCTCCCCACAGCAGTGCAGGGACACAGGGAATGGGGATTATGGTGATTTCATGACATGTTGTTCCTGATGCTGCTCAGGGAGGAGAGTCCTTCCTCTGCTTGTGTGGGGTCCTTCCCACAGGAGACAGTTCTTCATGAATTTCTTCAACATGAGTCCATCCCATGAACAGCACCCTCTCCAGAGTGCTGCAACGTGGGTGACTTTTCCATGGAGTTCTTCAGGCACAGCCTGTTATTGTGTGGGCCCCTGCCAGGGTCACAAATTGTACCAGGAAGCCTGCTCCACTGTGGGCTAGTGGGTAGTCCTTCCACTACCAAAACCTTGCTGTACAAACCCAATACATGGAGAGGGAAAGGAGCACAGTAAAATGTGAGACAGTAAACTTGTAAAAGTGTTCACTCACTTTTAAAAGTGATTTTACCATCTATTCAATACTGTAAATTTAGGAGGCTTGTGCTCCTAAGTTCTCTAGGATATCAGTCTTTCAGAATTATCTGTATGCTTGAATCTCTCCTATGCCAGATGGACTGTAAAATCAACACACCATTTTTTTACTCTTTATTGAAGTAGGGCTTTCTTTTTGCTACTGGCACCAATACAGTTGATGGTTAATTTACTCAAAAGTTATGGTCAAGTTTAAAGGGGAACACATCAAGATAACATAAATGCTGTGTAGCCCATCTTTGAAATGGAATGTAATAAACCAGTAATACCTATTTCTTGTGAAGCAAGAAACTATCCTGAAGGCATTTATTGTAGTTTATTTACAAGTATAAGTAGTTGAAACAAAAGTTATTGCTGTTATGCTGCAACATATATATTTTCCCTCCTGTGTTTTTCCAGGCTATTAATTTTTTGAAATTATGTGAATTCTGCCTGTGCTTCATTGATTCATTCTCTATAATATGTCAGTGGGTGTATTCTGTGCTCTGACTTACTAAAGCTGCAGTATGCCGTTGCAATATTTTACTTACTTTGAGGCTATAATGGAAGATTTAAATCTGAACTAATTAAAAAAACCCTATAACATTATTTTCCTTTGCTCTGGTTTTTTTGCCTTTATCAGTGAAATGGAAAGCTTCAATTACTTGACAGGGTAATTGTTGGTCTTGGCATGTTGTAGCAGAGATTTGTCAGATATGTTAAATTAGATGAGATCAAATATAAACTATTGGTTTGGTGAAGGTTTGAGTAAATATCTTAGCAGTTCTCTGCTTTTAATTGATTGGGTAAACTCATCTGTAGTGCAATTAAATGGCTGTATAGTACATGAGGTGTAGAAGATGAGTAGATGAGGCTTTTGGGAATGGCTAGGAATATACAAGAAGTTAAACAAGCTATGGATCAGTAAATGTGTAGGATTCTGGCCAAGTCACTAATGGTTTCACAAGCTGTTTGTCTGACTTTCTTCAGCCAGACAGAACTCACATTTCCCAAATTTTAAATTTTTACTGCAATCACAACATTTTTTTTCTATATTCCAGCTTGTGGGAGGTAGCAGGTAGCAGTAGTATTCCATCTCTTCAACCTGCCATCAGCCTGAATTCCTGAAAGAATTCAACAAAATAAAAATTACATTTAATTTCAGGGAAGCAAGTGATTTTAGTTCAATATCTCTTCAATGCATAAACGTATCAGTTTAAAGTAAATACATGATACCGCTTTTGTTCCTGCCTAGAATGCTTTTAGTTTTGCACTGATGGTAATGTCAGTATGTACAAGACATACTGGTTAATGGTCTTACTTGATAAATTTAAAAACTCAGAAGCAGTATGTCTGGAGCAGCTGCTGCATATAATTTGTAAGTATCTCTTCTGTCCCTTCTCCACTCTGTTGATAGTACTTGTTCATGTATAGTTGTATTTGGAAGAGGAATAAGAAAGTTGCCAGCTGTAGAATAAAACCCCACCAGTCAAGTTAATTTATCATCAGCTTGGCAGGCAGCCCCTAGTTCAAAAGTGGAAGGGGACAGGTGGAAGTGTGACTTTGTAGGTTCACTAAAGTAGCCCAAGACAGTATACCCATCAGAATTTTGGACTGCAGTTTCATTACTTTGAATCTCTGTTTGCTAGCTGCCATAAAGATAGAAGGCATTGGTACTGTTAGATATGGAGTGGTGGCTTTATTACTCAAAACTGATGACGTATTAGAACTAGAACTAATATCAGTTGTGAGAGAAGGATCAAAGCCATCACGTTCTCTTTGTCATACAGTCAGCTTCTCATTTCCTTTTAGGCAGACTAGGATAAGTGTGAAATATTGCAAGGAGAAGGCTGGGTGCATTGTCCGAGAGCCACAGCACTTTGGGCAGCATTTCCTCCTGCCCCCAAATAACCCTGATCTGGTCACAGGCATTGCTTTGTTAGGAGATGGTACAGTGCTGCTTTTAAATTCTGATCTTAAATGACTACCTATAAACTTTACCAAATAATATAAACCACAGCTTCACAAGTAGCTTCTCTACACTAGAGGCAACATGAGGCAATTCCAGGGCTAAACAGAATTTAGCAGTCTCTCCTCAGGAAATGGCTTGTAAAAATGAAACAAAGTTCCTGGTCAGCAAGAATAATTTTTAAGCAGTAGGTACAGTATCTAATTCAGGAATCCAGTTAAATATTTCAGCTTGTTTTTGTCATCTTATCACTTCTGCATTGTTTTATAGTTGTGCCTAACTAGAGTTATAGAGACCGATTTTCAGGCTGAGATATATGTTGAAAGTGAAAAAAGGTAATGTTTGGACACTGCCAAATAAATTTTTTTATTCTTTATGAGTGTTCTTATTTCTCTTGAAAGCTAAGCTTTTTTGCTGTGAGTTACAGCATCAGCAAAAGATGGAGCACTTGCATACCTGTTGAAACTTCCACAGTGAAATCAGGGGATGCTTTGGAAGCTCTTGTTGCTGTATTATGAAAACAGGAAGCTGAGGGAAGACAGGAGATCAAATTCTTCATTTGAAACAATAGGAGGACGCAACAGTACCACTCTGGTTGTGGCTTTGCTGGGTGACAGGGCATGCCACTGTCATTCAGTGGCTTGACAGGACAGTCTGGGTGCTCTCCCTGCACTGTTTTTTGTGTCACAGAATCCTTGAATTTAAAATTGTCTTCATAACATACTGACGATCATGGGCAGCATTTGATGATCAACATGCTGCTAGTTGGGTTATAGTTTTCTTCATAAGGCATAAATATTGTTTGATGGAGTTACTATGGCCAGAGGATGTGAGGGGTGTTGGACATTTTTGTATGTTGAAGATCATTTAGAAGTACTTTGTGTAGCATAAACAGTGTATGCATGTGTAAAAGCAAGAGACACTATTGTGTTGCAGTTGACTTGTGAGTCTGGTGCATTTGAGCTAAATGGCGTTTTTTTGAGAAACAGCAGAATCCTATTGGAAAGTTACCTTCTAGTGACTGTAAGACTAAAGGTGTGGTTTAGGCAGCTGGGAAAAGATAGCAGGATGTCCCAGGTATTTACAGGACTAGATAGTCCTTGAAACTTACTCTTTAATTATTTTAAAATGTATTAGTAATGATCTTGCCACTGTGTATGATCTGAAAGGAGGATTTATTAAGGAGCTGTAATAATATGCTGTGGTTTCTGTTTGCCTTTTAAGAATCCATCTTGGCACACTGTCCAGTTTGAAACCTGTAAAGAAATACTTGTATGTCAAATCCTCAGTCAGTCCTTAGTTCATTCATGTAGCTAGTTTTTTTTGAAGGATGGAGACTTCAGACAATAATTTTCTGCATGCCAGGAATGCAGAGGAGCTGTAACAGGTAAAAGAAAAGGTATTACAGGAGTTTATGAAACTGACAGGAGAAAGCAACAAATGAGAGAGGAAAACCAAAATGCAAGGGAAAGAAAAGCACAGGAGGTACTTTTAAAAGTAGAGTTGGAGAGAGAAGTGAATATGAGGGGAGCAGTAGGAAAAGTTGCAGGGCACAAGGCATGAAGTCAGCAGGGAGGAGTACTGAGCTGAATAACTCAGTCTGTATTCCAGCTTGGGAGGGGCAGAAGGGAGTGAGACTTAGTAGGAGGCACAAAGGGTGGGGTTTGTCATGGGTTTTGCCCAAGGTAGTTTTTACCTGCTTTCATAATTGTGTAATGCCTTCTACCTGCCCTATGCTCAGACAAGACTGAGGAATTAATGAAAGCTTTTGGAATCAGTTAGAGAAACTATGCTGTCTAGAAAGTTTTCTTTCACAAGTAAAAGTCCTGATTTTTTTCAGTACCTATAACTTCAGTAGCTGTGTGAAGATCTTTATAGAAACAGTAAGACCAGTGTTACTTTTGTGTTTAAATAATTGTATGCTTATAGTTGGACCTCATGAGGATAATTAATTGAATTTTAAAAACCTCACAATTTAATCCCATTTCCTTCCTCTTCCCCCTTCTGTTTTCTCCTTTAAGTGCTTTCTTTCCATAAGAAAGAAAATTCCACTGTGATAATTATATACTAGAGATGGTATAAGCATTAAGTGCTATAAAGCAGATTTCAGGCAAGACAAAAATGTTCAGGATTTGCCTCAAGGGATTTTGAAAAGTTCAGCAGTAAAGTCCTTCTGAGTATTTCACAGCACTGTAATAACTTCTCCGTAGACCTGAAAGACAGAAGAGTTGGCCTGAATGAGGTTTTCTTTTCTTTGCTCCCCTCACTGCATTTACCTAACCAAATATACATGAAACCTTGTACCCCAGCACTCCAGTGGAATTTCTGCAAGTCAAGATATACCATAGCCCCCCACATGACTATGTAGTCAACAGAGTGATCTTCGTTTTGGGTTACCTACTGGTGACCTTCCTCTGATACGAGTCAGTGCTGATGTCAGGGACTGAACAAGAACGTGAGATTTTGCACCTGGTAATGAGGGGCCACCCCTTCAAGCAACTTCTAAGCAACCGCCATAAGAGACCTGTGATATGTTTTAAAATCCCCTGGGCTGAGTCTGAGTCATAATTTCATTTCAGCACACCTACTGAATAAGCATTTGTCACAGTGATTTATAACACTGTGCCTTAGCTGAATTTTGTATGTAATCTTTTGTTCATGGGAATGACTGAAATCTACCTGGGCTAAAAGCATTTGCCATTACATCTAGTGTTATATTTGCTGTTGTTTGGTTGGGAGGGAGAGGGAAGGGCAGGAGAGTTGTTTGTTTTAGCTTGAGTACTAATTTGTGTTGACTGAGGTTCATCCTGGTTTTTAAACAAAATGAGATTTGTTACCATTCTTTAATGTGAAAGACTACATTGAATTGAAAACAAGGGGGTTTTTTTATAATATATATAGTTTTTAAAAGATTGATTGAAAAAATGTATTTTCAAATGCATTTTTAGTAGTTAACCAGACTTTTTTCTTTTTCTCTCCCACTTGAACTTCGCAGTGCGGTTTATTTTGTGAGACACAAAGAAACCAGACAAAGATTTGCCATGAAGAAAATAAATAAGCAAAATCTTATCCTCAGAAATCAGATCCAGCAGGCCTTCGTTGAGCGTGATATCCTGACATTTGCAGAAAATCCATTTGTTGTCAGCATGTATTGCTCCTTTGAAACAAGACGTCATTTATGCATGGTCATGGAATATGTAGAAGGTAAAAAGCTCTTCTGAAGAAGAGAATTTCCTTAAAAGAAAAATAGCCCATATGGTACTTGAATTATAAGGGCCCCCTGTGTGTTCTCCCTTCTCTGGCAATTCAGATTTAGGAACCAGATCCAACAGCAAGATGATTTTTTTTATTTTTTTTATCAGTCATTTTCTCCCAGTAAACAGCTTATAAAACACTTGTGTTCCAGCTATAATGGGAAATAACTGCTCTTAGAGTAAGTTCCTTATAGATTTTAATGGAAGGTGTGCTAGTATTCAAAGTTCATGTGGAAATGTTTGCTTTTTTCTGGAGCTGAAATTTTCATTAGCAAGTGTTGGAGGATTTGTACTAGTTATTTTTACAAAGAAAGAGGACAGAGGAGAGATTTTGAAAAGGTGCTAATGCTGAAGGAGAACAGTGAACAGAAGTAGTACCAAAGAAGTACCCAGTGTGGTTCTGTGGGCTTCCACCACCCCCTATCCCCCCAATTTATTTTTTTGTTTGTTTTCTCCTTAGGTAGCAGTACGTTACTGGTTTTCAGCTGAATCCTTGTAGTGCTCTCTCCCAGCTCCACACTACTTCCAGTAAAGTAGTTTGGTTGAATCATCTGACTAGAAAATAAAAATTTATGACTCCAGTTTGTGCTCCTTTTGGCATCATATGTGGTTTATACTGATACACCTCAGCATTTATAGAGTCATCTAGAGCATTTCTACTTTTTCCACAGGTGGAGATTGTGCTACTTTGATGAAGAATATGGGTCCCTTACCTGTAGACATGGCAAGGATGTACTTTGCAGAGACTGTTCTGGCCTTGGAATACCTTCATAATTATGGAATTGTACACAGGGATTTGAAACCTGACAAGTATGTATACAGAATATAACTGAAAGAGGAGTTTGAAATTGTTAGATAAAATATAAAGGGTTTATATGTGCTTTGAATTATTTTTTTACTGTGAATATTATGTAGGTTCACAATTCCTTCATGATACTTAAAATGTCATTACTTGTGGTTATAGAAAATGCATTTTTTTCCAAAAGAGCTGTTAAGAATTTTCTGTGTTTAAGATGGAAGAGATTCTCAGAGTGCCTAAAAATAAAAAGGTATTTATTCTTCCGTTTAGAGTGGAGGGAAACACATTTTAGTCATTAGGCAATTTTTTTTCAAAGTACACTTCAACTAGTGATACAAAATATCATCAACTTACAGGTATTGGCATTTTTGAAGACAAGATTGATCAGATGCAGAAAAATCTCCTGTTGCATGGGTTTTGGGGGTTACGTACTTTGTCTCTTGAGGGGATTAAGGTTTTCAATTTCAATATTAGTACATCACAGCAAGTAGCTGAAATACTAAGTATGGCCCTCACAACTCCATTAATCTTCTTCCTGTTTCACAGTAAAAAAAAGAAGAAGAATTGAAGTCATTGGTGTTGGTTGACAATACCTTCATAGTATGATACCATAGGACAGTATAGTATTAGTTGCTAACTTAATACCCTGAGGTTTTTTTCCAAATGCATGACAGCTTGTTACAGAAGGAAAATACTCACCTCACTTAAAAAATGACATGTATTCTATTTTAGGTCTTTCATGTGATAACTGTTTCTTCAAAGCTTCAAGAGCTCAGCTCTCAAGACCTCTACAGTTCCATAAGATGTTGTTCAGTTGCACATAAGAATTTTGTTTACTTCTGATAGCAATAGATTTTTACTAGTTGATACCAATTAGATTCTTAATGTGTTTTTTGTGTACCAGCTGAAGTCCTTTTTAACTGTTTTTATAATTTTACAGTGCTAATGAAACATTTTCCTCTAAGTATTACAATAGTAATAACAATGAGAATCACATAATGTTGAATTGTATCACAGTGACTTAAAAACTTTATATTTTCAGTCTGTTGGTAACATCCATGGGCCACATAAAGCTTACAGACTTCGGCCTGTCGAAAGTGGGGCTAATGAGTTTAACTACCAATCTGTATGAGGGTCACATTGAGAAGGATGCCAGAGAATTCCTCGACAAACAAGTAAGAAATGGCCTTTTTCATTTCTAGGCTGGGTATTCACATGAAGTAAAATTTTGCCAGCAGCACATACTGTAATACTGAAAAAATTATAGTTATTTCTGCATTAGTGTTCCAATTGACTGTGTCAGGTACTTTAACCGGTGCCCTGAAGATTACCTTAGGCTTTTTCCTTTTTTATGTTAAGATCTATTAGTAAGATGAACAACCTAATTGTGTGCAAGTGAATCTGTGAGAGAGACTAATGGGAAACTTGTTTTGTAAAGAACTCAGAGGTCTCAGCAGAGTACTTGCAGAGCTCATTATGCATTGTACAACCAAGGGTGCTAAAATCTGTGCTATGGCCCATTTCACTTTAAGTGTGCCTCATTACTGTTGTTCACAATCTGTTCACTGTAAAAGTTACTTAAGATAAAGCCATCACAACTTTCGTATAAGGATAACAACGTGTTTTATGTTAAATGAGATACGTCCATGATCGACTACTGTGTACAAAGCCCAGACTATCCTTTTCATGACAGATACACTAATGTTGATTATGATGCCTCTTAATGTAGATAGGTTGTTCTGGAAACATAAGTTGTTATGCAAACTCAGCAGGCTAAACCCAACTGAATTCCATTTTTTCATATTAATTTCCATATCAGGAACTACAAATAATGTAACATCTCAGTTAAGACTTACTTTGCCATTGTGCCTGTTTTCTTTCTTCTAGGTCTGTGGTACACCTGAATACATAGCTCCTGAAGTGATACTGAGACAGGGTTATGGAAAACCAGTGGATTGGTGGGCTATGGGAATTATTCTTTATGAATTTCTTGTTGGATGTGTGCCATTCTTTGGAGATACACCAGAAGAGCTCTTTGGACAAGTAATCAGTGGTGAGGATCATCACTAAAAATAATCTGTTAATAGTAAATATATTTCAGTTTTACTGATAGACTACACCATTTTCTATCAAAACAGTAACAATTAATTCAGATTAAAAGATGAACTTACTGTATATTGTTGCTAAGTACAGAAATTGATTGATATAGAGTCCAGGGGTTAAGCTTCATTGTTTGGAAGGGAGAAGCTATGCTAGTAAAAAAGTGGTGGCACTATGCACTAGTGATTTCTGTCTTTGGTAGGGAAATTATACCAGAGAAGAAATAGTTAAAATAAATTTGTGTAAATGGGAAAATACCTCATAGCACAATAAAGAAATTAACAAAGGTGCAATAAAACTCTAAAACAAATGTCTCCCAAATAATAAATAATGAGAAGAAGAAAGAAACTAATTCAGTTCACAGATTGTTAATGATTTCATTGGTGGTTGTTGGAGTGTTACGTTATTTCTGTAGCAGCTGTTCTTCTTCCATTTAAAATTCAATAATCTTTTAGATCTTAACCTGCAAACTGACCCTAAGTATTGTTATGTGTCTTGTGACAAAACTGAATGATAATTAAACAGAATTGTTTACTATCCTACCTGCTGTTTCCATAAATTTCCCAAATGCATAGATGCAAAAGGTCACTATTTATGACACCAGGTTAACAGAATGGCACCTCTGTTACTAAGTATTTCCCAGTCTGTTTTATGGTCTGCTTAAAAAGAAGGTAAGAATGTATCTCAGGTTCCTCATTCTGTGAGAATGCAACAAATCCCTTTTTGTACTTAAGGAGACATTCTGTCGCCATCTTTTTTTCCTCTATCTCTGAAGCTGAAAGCCAGACTTGTTTGTAAACTATTAAAATGCATGTGACATTCTATGTGTTCATGGATTTATAACCATGTTGTTTTCTCATGCGATATGATGGGGCCTGAGTGGCAAGAAGAATCAACTGTTTAATTACCACGAGCAGCAAATGCTGTCTGTTTTCTAGGTGCCCCATGGCTGCAATGCATATTCATGCTTTATTTTTGAACTCAGATTTAAACTGCAGTGGCAGTGTAGTTAGACAATGGTGGAAATAACTCATGTTTTTATTGCTTTTCCAGACACACATACCTATGCTTTTATCCTTACACTCCCTGACTGGGAGAAGGGAGGGGAATAGTCTTAAAATAAAAGACAAAATTTACATTTTAGGCTTTTTTTTGTACGTGGCATTAATTTTACCTTTTTTAAAACATATTCTCATGTGTTACATTCTAGCTGATAGTTTTGTAAATCTCTTCATCTATTTGAAATTGTCAGTTTTTCTTACAGAAGTTATTTGTAGAAGTATATTTGTAAACATTATCTATTCCCACTCACCCTCCAAGACTGTTAGTTGGATCTGTTTCTTGTTTAGATGTTGACTTGTCAGTTGCTTCTCTTTTATTTGAAATATCCTTACTTACTGAAATAATTCTTAGTATCTCTAGAAGAACTCTAGTTGGATATGTTTCCATCCTAAAATAAACTATCCCCTTCTATTTGACTGTAAGAGCCATCTTAAAGATCCAAACTGTAGCCTAGATTTTTCTTCCAGTTTCCAAAAGCAAAGTCTACATTCTGTTTAAAATTCTACTTTAAAATCTTGATGCCCCCTTTTTAATTGTAGCTTGACTTTCCTGCCGTCAGGTTGTGCAAGGACAGCTGTGGAAGGCCTCAGTGTAAGCTTAGATACCTAAAGAGATAAGAATTCAAAATATTGCTCCAGAAACAGGCTACATTTTGTGTCTCTTTATAGCAGTACCTTTTCTTAAACTCTGAAATATGAAGGTTAAACCTGCATGTAGCTTCTGATGATTATTTATCCAGTTATGATTATTGTATAGAAGAAATCTAGATCATAAAATGACAACAAAATCTTTAACAGCTTTCTGGAGCTCCAAGTGTGCTATCTCTGATGCCAAAATCCTCCCAAGAAACTTCTGCAGAGTTTTGTCTAAACATTTGTGGAGGCAGCTTCCACTAAAACTAAGGCAAAAACTTGTTTTTTGTAGGCTGTTAGAATGTTCACGTTCATACACAGCGTATCCTGTCTTGATTGCATGGTTTAGGTCCAGCTTGCCATGAAGTGCAAAAGCCATGGTAGTATAAGACTCAGTGAGGGAGAGGTGATGTGAAGTATGAGACTCTTGAAAAGAAGCTTTCTTGTCAAGTATGTCACCAAGAGCACAGTCTTGATACCTTGACCCTTAGTCATGGGAGTAATGACTTCAGGGAGTCTACTAGCATTAGCAAAGAAACACAGATGTGAGAGCAACTGCTGGGTCAGGTCAGCAGTTTCCATCTTAACAACAGTTTCCATGGAACATAACTACAGTTTAAACCATGATTTAGTGGGGGAAGAGAGAGTATACAAGTTGTGCTAATATTTTGGAAGTTTTCCATGAGCCAAGCATTCATGTATTCTGCTGCTAAACACAGTTTTGTGTTAAATGATACTTCCAAAGGAAATGGGAACACAGTATGTTTATGCAGTCTATATAGAGAGTAGAAATTTAGAAATAATTGGTATGCAGCAGAGTAAGTTGAAAAAGTTTATTTTACTCTGCTGTTAGGTCACTTGTGAGACCATTCATGCAATTTGTGCTGGGATCAGACTTCAACAATATCAAACAACTTTCTTTTGTTTTAGATGAAATTAACTGGCCTGAAAAGGATGAAGCACCACCTCCGGATGCCCAGGATCTAATTACTCTGCTGCTTAGGCAGAATCCTTTGGAAAGACTGGGAACAGGTTAGGAGGCACTAATTTTAAATTGTTAATGTACTAGAAATAGCTTCTGTATTCAGCATTGGGAGCTTTTGTTCACCGCTTTGTTTTGCTGTCATGACATGCAGTATGACAACATACCATGATAATTTATAGATTCACACCAGTAATACGAACTTAACATGATGATGTCCGTCCTGGTTTTTGTGGGACTTACATGTGCTCATTTGCATTTGCTCTTCTCCTAATTTGATAAATATACAGAAATTTCTCAAAGATCCTGTTAGTCAGTGAATGGAGTTTCTTCATAAATATATACTAAATTACTAAATACAGAAATCCAGGAGGTAAATCAGTACACAGGTTCCTTTTTCAGAAGTATCTCAGCCTGGCAGATTAATTCCTCCAGATGTTAGGGTGGGTAATGAGTACTCAAAAACTGCTTATACAGTAATTACTGTCTGGGGTTGTGTAGTGAGAAGTCTTTTCTTTCTCATTTATCAAGCACTATTGCCTTGTATGAAAAAGAACTAAAATAAAACTGAATGTTAAGGAAGTAGTAAGACTTCCATAGGCTAATGAAAGTACAGTGCATTTATGTAATGAGAGTTTGTTGGTTGATTGACCAGGATTTATTTGGGGATTTGTTTCTGTGAGAAGCAATAATGAATATTGTGTGTGTTTTTTAAGTGTTAATGTATGGGAACTCCAGTCACTGACTGCCATCCCTTCAGGCAAAGCAGTAGGTAAACACAGCAAAAAAAAGCTTCCTGCATAAAAAAGCCCAAATATAAAGATATAGTCTTATTTACAGTGAACATTGTATGCCATGAATAGGAATACATTTGGGATGCTAAGGAAACCAAGCTGCAGGTTGAGTCAGCATGAGAGTACTTGGCAAATTGCTCACAAAACTGAGTCTAATTCTGCTACATGTTTTTAGGCCTAATTAAAAAGAGGCTTAAGGAATCAGTTCATAACTGGCCTTATCACAGCTGCTCAGGGGAAACAAGATTATAACCCAGACCCTGAGCACTATTGACATGGTCAAAAATGACGTCTTCCTTCCTTCAGCTTCCTTCAAGCCATGATGATGTGACTGATATGAATGAACTGCATGTCCCTCGCAGCCTGGATGTCTGGGATCTGTGTAAACAGCCCTTAGACTTCACCATAACTGATAGTCTGGACTGAGTGGCATCCAGCAATGTTTATTGCTGTCCCTTGCCTCATGTTGAACAAGTTAGAATTGAGGAAGGTGTTATGTCCCAGTAGCTTCTCTGCTTTCTGCCTGCTTCATCTGCTGCAGAGGGCACCAATGCCAAAGGCAAAACAAAAATCCACAATTAGTTTTACTCCCTTAAGTACACTCTTTCCAGGCATTGTTTCACTGCCACAATGATTTTCCTGGTAAACATAGTGTTAATTCAAGACTGTTGCCCTGTGAGAGGCTGGATCAGAAGTGGATTACAAGTTCTCTGTCTATTGCTGTATGGTTGTGGAGAAAGAGAATTGAGTGAGGTGAGGCTGGCTTAAATACTGAATGGTCAGTGCCACAATATGAAGCACCTGTGGTGCTCAGTTAGGAGCCTCTGGTCTCTCTAAGAGTTGGCAGGCTGAAGAAGAAAAAAAGGCAGCTATTTCTTGGAAGCAGGGATTCAGAAACTGAAACAAAGTTGAAGGATCTTTAAGTGTTAGAATCAGCTCACAGAAATGGAGGCTGCAGTGTGACCAGTCCCACATGGGCAATGAAAAATAGCATGGTTTATGCCAGGCTTCACCATGCATTTCAAATGGCAGTCGTGTCTGTTTAACATGCATTAGCAAGCTGCATAACACTTCATGAAAATCGCAATTGTTCATTTGCTCAGGAAACCTGAGTGGCAAAGGCAAGTTTAAAGACAGATGGATACTAAACTTACTTTGAAGAAGAAAAACAGCAGTAAAAAGACTTCTTTGGGCTTAAAGTGTCTGATACCAATCAAGAATTGTACAATTCTGATGTAATATCCAATTACTGTGCTCAGAGAAATATTCACTGCTAGTGACTTGTGATGAGATGTGATTTTGGTCTGCTTTGGGAGGATTGGATTTACTTGAACTTTTCCCTTGGGCAGTATGAAAAATGAAGAGCCCAATCCAGAAATCTTAACATTGACTTAGAAACCAGTCCCGTAGATTTCATTTTTTCTCTCAGTAGCCTTGACATAGAGAGGTATACATGCTGTATCAATGTGCTGAGTTGACCCTGACTGGCCACTAGGTACCCACTAAGTCTCCTCCCTCCTCAGCTGGATGGGAGGAGAAAATATGCCAAAAGCCCGTGGGTTGAGATAAGGGCAGGAAGTTGCCATCATGGGCGAAGCGTACTAAAACTCAGGGAAGTTAATTTAATTTATCACCGATTAACACTACTGCTTTACTTCCTCCCTCCAAGCACTGTGGGAGGACGGGAAATGGGGGTTGTGGTCAGTGCATCCATGCTGCTAGTGCCACTCCTTTCTCCCCACATCATTCCCCTGGTCCAGTGTGGGTCCCTCCCACAGGGTGCAGTCTTCAGGAACAGTGCTCTGGCATGGGTCCCCCATGGGGTCACAAGTTCTACCAGCACCCCTGCTCCAGCCTGGGCTCCTCTGTGCTACAGGTCCTTCCAGGGCACTGCTCCAGCACAGGCTTTTGTACGGGGTCATAATCTATTTCAGGGATCCACCCTGCTCCACCGTGGGGTCTTTCATGGGCTGCAGGTGGATCTCTGCTCCACCGTGGTCCTCCGTCGGCTCAAGTGCAGCTGTCTCACCATGGTCTGCACCATGGGCTGCAGGGGAATCTCAGCTCCAGTGCCTGGAGCTCCTTCTGCACTGACTTCGGTGTCTGCAGAGTTGTTCTTCTCACCTGGTCTCACTCCTGTCTTCCTGGCTGCTGTTGTGCAGCAGTCTTTCCCCTTCTTTAATCCGTTATCCCAGATAGTGCTAATGGGCTAGTGGGTCCTTCTTGGAGCCAGCTGGCAGTGGCTGTGTTGGATATAGAAGAAGGCAGCTTCTCACAAGAAGCCACCCTTGTAGCCTCTCCGCTGCCAAAACCATGCGACATAAACCCAAAACAAGCTGGCAGCAGGTCTTGTTGCTGAAAGTTACTTGTTCAGGTTTTAGAATTAGATGCATGTTTATTAATGACATCACCTTCAACCCTCACAGGACAATTTTCAGTATTTCACTGTGTTCTTAGAGTTGCTTTTTAACTTCAAACTAGTGTAATCATTGAACACATTAAATGAGCAGGCAGTAATAAATAAGAGAAATGATAGGGTATTTCCTATAGAATTGTGTATTACTGTCATAAAACATTGAGGGAATCTCTTAAGTCAGCAATACTGTTTATATTGAGCAACTATTGAGAATCATTCTGCATTACTTTATAACTTGTACTTACCTAGTGCACATATTTGTATTCGTAGAATTATTTTTGATGATTCTGACTAATGTGTAGCTAACGCATTAGGACATCCAGAAAAATAAAAATCTTAAAAGGTAAAGCAATAAACTTTAAGAGAAATGGCAACAACAAAATGGGCAGGGAGTATTTCTGACAGGTTTAGGTTTTCCCATTCTGATGGGAATGGGTAGTGGATGTTCATGTGTACCGTGATGACTATGCCTTTTCATGATTATTTGCATTGTTGTCTGGGGGTTTAGTTCATTTAATGTCAGAGGATTTGGTACAGTTTCCTCATTGTTTTGCTCTGGCTCCTCCAGGTGGTGCATATGAAGTAAAGCAGCATCAGTTCTTCAGAAGCCTTGACTGGAATAGTCTGCTGAGGCAGAAAGCAGAATTTATTCCACAGTTGGAGTCTGAAGATGACACAAGTTATTTTGACAGTAGGTGTTTTATGGTATTAGAAAAAGTGATGAACACTTTAAGTAATCACTGTCTTTGACTCTTGCTTGCTGCTTTTAAAATCTCCTTTATCAAAATCACTGGAAGCTTGCAGTTTCACCGATAATTTACACTTCAGCAGAAATAATCTTAAGAATAAAACTAAATTTTTATTTAATATTAAAACTTGGTATCCATTCTTCCTGATAAATTCATATATTTTATTACTTCTGTCTATAGCGCGTTCTGAGAAATACCACCATATGGAAACTGAGGAAGAAGATGATACCAATGATGAAGATTTTAATTTGGAGATAAGACAATTTTCCTCATGTTCACACAGATTTTCAAAAGTAAGTAAAAATTTCTGTAATCTTAGTATGTATTGTTCCACTTTTGCAAATTTTGGAAGTATTAAATATAGAAGAGATATATAGGGCCTTGTATTCTCAAGAAACTATGAAGTTAAATGAAATTGAGCAAGAATACAGTTAATGCCATTAAATCAAAATGTAGGAAAATTGGGTAGAAAAGTCACTTCTTGAATCTTTAAGATACTAATGGAAAACTATATAAATATGATGGTATTTTTTTTAAAAGACTAGTCATAGCATAATAGAAAGTGTCAAGGAAGCATTCTGTTAAATGCTAATACATGTTCTTTGCATTGGTTTCTTTATACCTAATTTTCGTGTTGATGCAGTTGTGTCCTGGGTATCTTGTAGATGACAGCGTATCAAATATTACAGTACTACCGTGTAGTAGGTAGTCTTTTAATGACATTTGACAAAGGAAAAAGCAAGGTAATGTTTAGCATGTGTTCCAGACATGGAGAAATGCAGATTTGAGGGAATGGTCTGAATACTCTGAATTGCAGGTAAAACTATACAAAAGGTAGCATACTCTAGTAACTGAAATGAGGGCTAATTATTGCTGATCAGAGATCTGTAGGATCAGAGTGGGCATGCTCAGGCAATAGAGTGGAGGGTGAGTTGACAGGAAATGATGTAACAGGATACTCAGGATTTTGGCTTTATTGTCTTGGTTCACCATATTTACGAAATGAGGAGAAAACTGATGAATTCATAATGGGAACAGGCTCTATTTGGTTACCCATACATGAGGAGCCAAGAAAGCTTTTTAAAAACACTAACTGTTGGAAATTTGAAAAAGTTCAAGGAGTTTGCACTCTGAAATACTATATAAGCATTTAAAATCATAGAACTGTAGATCCTGCATATCTTTTTTTTTAATATCAAATGTGTCTGTGATTATTCAATTTTTTGTGGGTTTTTTTGTTTTGTTTTGTTTTTTTTTTGAATAGGTTTTTAGTAGCATAGATCGAGTCATTCAAATTCAAGGTGAAGAAAAGGAAGATGCAGGAGACAAAACAAAAAGCGTAGCATTGCCTTCTGTGGAATCTTTAAGCTGGAGCTCAGAATATTCTGAAATGTAAGTAGAAGGATGTATAGCAAGTCATCTACATCCTGCTTGTCAGAAAGCAAGCCTCCTCATTCATTAACTGCATGAGAGTTTGCTTATTTTTCATGCAGACAGCAAATATCTACATCCATCTCATCTGAGACTGACAGTAGCCGGCAGCAACGCAGTTCTGGTTTGCTTCCAAAATTGTCCATATCAGCTGAAGGAGAGCAGGATGATTCCACCAGCTCACGGGGACCCCGGGAGGAGCAGGAAAAGTCTGCATTTGTGAGCGAGGAAATAGTGCAAGACGAACCTGAAGTAACCACTCCAGCAAGTACAATCAGCAGCTCCACACTATCAGGTAGTTTGCAGTGGGTGTCTTACCTTGATGATACTACCAATACAGTAATTTTACAATTACAAGCCACACCATTTTGACTAAAATTTTGCTCTCGTCCCGGAAATGCAGCTTACACTCAGGGGCGGCTAATACGTGTATAATTTTCTGACATTTCCAACCCCGGTGCCAGCCAGGGTGCTGAGCCGAGCAGCTGCCAGTAAAACCCAGGATTTCGTGATTGTTACAAATTGTTTACACTGTTTCGCGGCGGGTAGAGCCGCCGCAGGAGCAGGCAGGCTTCCATCCCCGCTTGCCGTGGGAGTGGGGGGGTTCCTTCCCCTCCTGCCGCCACCGCTGTGGGTGCTGGCGGGCTCCGTGCCCTGCTGCCACCACGGAACAGCGCCGGGCTGAGGTGAGCAAGCCCCAAGAAGCCCCACTGAGCGGCAGCACCAAGCTGGGCCACCCAGCCCCATTGGCAGCCCCAAACGGTCTGAGCCCTCACGGCCTGAGCCAAGCCAGTAAACACTCCGATCCTGCGATTCTGTTACTAATTGGCAACTTTGTTGCACTCGAGTCCTCGCTGCGAACGACAGAGCGGCTTATAATTGGGTGTGGCTTGTGTATGAACAAAGAACGAAATGTTGCCGACACCCAGAGATGCGGCTTATAGTCAGTGCAACTTGTAATGGTGAAATTACTGTAGTTGCAGACCATCTTCTTGTGGCAGTAGCATTCATAGCTTTAGAAGTCAGTCAGGGCATTTCAGAACCACTTTTACAACAGCTATCCCAGCAGGGATCTGGTTTGGGATTAGATCAGATCTAACACTTTGTACTACATATGTGTTTTTAAGTAAGACTTCTCTTTGATGTACAGTAATTTTGTGACCATAAGGCGCACCGGACTATAAGGTGCACCCCCAGGAGTTGGCAAATTTCTCAACTTCGTACATTATATAAGGCGCACTTTTTTTGCAGCAAGGATCTGCCCCCAGTTCCCCCCCCGCGGTTGCTGGCTGAGACCCTGCCTCCACCCGGCAGCCATGGGCCCCCGCGCCCGCCTGTACCCCACAGGATGGGCGCTGCGGGCCCCCAGGCCCACCTGTACGTGGCAGGGCCGGGGCATGCCCGCTGCCGCTCCACCCCACCTCCACGGGGCCAGGGCAAGCCTGCCGCTGCTCCAGGCCGCCTCCATGGGGCTAGGACCTGCCCGCCGTCACTCTGTGGCACCTCCCTGGGACCGGGCTATGTCTGCCACTGCTCCGTACTGCCTCCACGGTGCCGGGGCACGCCTGCCACCACTCTGCCCCGCCTCTACGGTGTCAGGGCATGCCTGCTGGGGCGCCGCAGGCCCCCGGGCCCTCCTGCACCCAGCAGCCACGGCCCTGCTTCCACCTGGCAGCTGTGGCCCTGCCGGCTTCCCCTGCAGCTCGTGGCTCACACTTCTGGGTTTGCAAATTTCCAAACTTTGTCCATTATATAAGGCGCACTGGACTATAAGGCACACTTCCGGGTTTGGACCAAAATTTTAGTCACAAGGGTGCGCCTTATAGTCATGAAATTACTGTACATCTTCCAGAATTGAAAGGATTTTCTTTGACTTGTGGAAGTCACTTTGGTCATTACAAAGCTAGGAGGGTGTTGCAAACGATTCTCAATTAATTTTGAGCATCGTCTGCCTGCTCAGATACTTGTTGCATTTCAGTAGACTCCAGGGCCTTAGTTTCTCATCTACACATCTAGCAGTCTTCAGCTTATTTCTCTTATGTACCTGACCGAGATTTTTCAAGATACACTCTTGTATTCCCAAGCTCTTGATTTCCCATATAGTCTATATTTTCTTCCCCCTCCCTCCTTTCTGTTCTGGAGAAAAAAAATTTCCTCAGGGTCATCCATCTCATTCCTGTGTGTAAAACCTTGATGTTGATTGTGCTGTATCCCAAGTCTCGCTTGCAATCCCCCAGGTCCCATGTAATGGTGTTGGCATTAACACAGCAGTTGCAGTAATAACTCAGACTCTGTGATCCTCTTCTTACACTTAACCAGTTACACTTCAGAGTAATTTATTTTTTCTGTGGTCCATTGGTAAAAGGATATTTGGTTTTCCCTCAATGTCTTTATCCCTATTTCTTTGTACAGTTGGCAGTTTCTCAGAGCACTTAGATCAAATAAATGGAAAAAGTGAGAGTGTGGACAGTACAGATAACTCTTCAAAGCCACCTGGTGAAGTTGCATCTCACATGGCTCGACAGCGACTGGAAAGCACAGAGAAAAAGAAGATCTCTGGAAAAGTCACAAAGTCCCTTTCTGCAAGTGCTTTGTCCCTCATGATCCCAGGAGGTAGAGATAAATACTTCCAGTTGAAATGTTAATGATTTATGCTATGAATGATTATACTATGAGTTGAAATGTTAAGGATTAATGTTATGATGCAAATTCAAGATTCTGTATAGTCCAGAATTGATTCTGTGTCACTCTTTTTTGCTTCTCTTCTCGTTCACTTATAACTAGTCGGTGCAATCTTGTCAGGAAGTTACGGTGCTCACATTTACAGCCAAGGGGCCTTCGCTGACAGGGAAAAATGCAACTTTATGGTGACTGCCTTGCTTGACCTTGCACATGCACACAGCATGATGTAACTTCAGTCATTGGCCCATCTGACAACAGAGTTGCAGATTAAGTTTTAACTAACTTACAAAAACAGGTATTTGTTAAAGCAACACGTGACTAGTTCTCTCTCATTCCCCATAAGAAAAGCTGATAAACAGGAGAGCAGTGTCACAAAAATATAAATAGCTTGTAGCCTCCTACTTACTTGTACTACACTGGGGCCAGAAATAATGCAGTAAGTGGAGATACAACAGAAATATTGAGCGTTTACACATGAAGGATTGGTACTTTGCTGTCTAGTTGTTCAGAACTGAAGTCTAAACTGCTGCAATTGTATTCACATTTGCATAAGCATGAGCACATAATGCATTCAAGACAATGAAGTAAAATTTAAAATTTGGAATCTGTATTGTTGCAAGAAATGCTTGTGGTCTTTACCTGATGTAGTAGAATGTAGCAATAGAGCCTTGTTACAAGCATTGAGCTACTGCCCTAGGTACCCAGTAGATACTGTGGTTTAGTTGCAGTAGTTTTTCTCTGGTTTTATATATAACTGAAACCAAGAAAACAGCTAGCAATTTGTCAAGCATTGCTGCACTACTTGGGGAATTATTTTGGGTGTACTCATGACAACATTTGCTCCCTACTTTGATATTCTTTTCCTTCACATTTGCTAAGAACAGGCTGAGAATTGTCTTTGCAGAGTTAACAATTGAGTGTGTTTTCTGTGCAAAAGGAAAAAGCAGTGTACATCTAACAAATTAACCCTTGCATTAAGCAATACAGTTTATACTCCAGGGAAAAGAATTAAGTTCTAATATCTGGTTGTTGAACTTCTCATTCACTAATAGGCATACCAGGTGAGGAGGAGGAGAGGTTGTTTAGACAAAAGACAATGATGTATTCTAATACAAAATTATCATTAGGCTAAACAAAATTTGGTGTGTAGTCAGAGTATGATATGCAGGTTTTTTTTTCCCCAGATGTGTTTGGTGTTTCTCCTTTGGGAAGTCCTATGTCTCCTCATTCCCTATCATCTGACCTTTCATCATCCCGAGATTCTTCTCCCAGCCGTGATTCATCAATTGCTGCTGCAAGTCCTCATCAGCCAATTGTAATTCACAGTTCAGGAAAAAAGTACGGCTTTACCATCCGAGCAATCAGGGTTTACGTGGGTGACAGCGATATCTACACTGTCCACCACATTGTTTGGGTAAGATAACACATGTTTTCTTGCTGATGCATGACAGATTACAATGATACACCAAGCAGTTTTTCTTAGAATGAAATTCTGCCTGTACACAAAAGCAGTATTACCTGTAGGGAAGACAGCAAGCCATCCTTGGCAGAAGCATTATCTACATATGATGTTGAACTTCTGCAACTTCACTTTAACTTTTGGCAAATTTGTCAGTTATAAAAAATAGTGTCTTGAGTTCAGAGTACTGTGTTTTAGAAAACCAAAGGCTTGGTGCAGACTCTCTTTGATTGAGTTCAGGATCTGCAAATGTAGGAGGTTGTAAAGAGAAATTGTTGAAAAATAGATGGAGTTTGTTAAACTGCATCAATTAAAGGATTCCTGATAGTCAATACTATTTTACTAGACACAAGTAAGCTGATATCAAGCACTGATTTTCTTTTATGTAGAAATGTACAGATTATTTGGAACTGTGAATACTTTTGAGATTTGTAAAGCACAGGAAAAAGATTGGCTGTCTTGAATAAATAATACAGTAATTTCATGATTACAAGCCACACCATTGTGACTGAAGTTTTGGTCCGTACCCAGAAGTGCGGCCTGTAGTCCGGAGCGGCTAATATATGAACAGTGTTCTAAAAGTTGCCAACCCGGAAGTGAGAGCCCGCGGCATCCCCAAGCCGAGCTGGAGCCTGACCAGCCCCAGCAGAGGCAGGAAAGCCTGGCAGAGGCGGGGCCGGTGGCACGGGGTGGGGGCTGGCAGAGCCCAGGCCAGCAGCGCGGGGAAGCACAGCAGAACCAGGGCCAGCAGTGTGGGGGATGCCGGTGGAGCACAGCAGAGCCAGGAAGCCCAGTGGCACGGGGGAGCCCAGCAGAACCAGGGCCAGCAGTGCGGGGCAGCCGAGCAGAACTGGGGCTAGCAGTGCAGGGGAGCGCGGCAGTGTGGGGGAACACGGCAGAGCCAGGAAGCCTGGTGGCGCGGGGGAGCCCAGCAGTGCAGGGGAACCCAACAGAACCGGGGCCAGCAGTGTGAGGGAGCCCGGCAGAGCCAGGCCAGGTTGAGCAAACATGGCAGCGGTGGGGAAGGAGCCAGGCTGGGGCAAGCGAGCCCGGCAGCGGCAGCAGCCGGCACCGAGCTGGGCCATGCGGCCTGTCGGCAGCCCTGAGCAGGCCAGTAAACCCCACGATCCCACGATTCTCTTACTAATTGGCAACTTTGTTGCACGCGGGTCCTTGCTGCGAACAACAGAGCGGCTTATAATCAGGTGCGCCTTGTGTATGGACAAAGAACGAAATGTTGCCGACACCCAGAGATGCGGCTTATAGTCAGTGAGGCTTGTAATGGTGAAATTACTGTATATTTTGCATCCTCTCTTGGCTACACAGTGGGAGAGAGGCTAAAGCAGTTCTTTGGTTGCCAGAGTCCTTAACCGTAAAATAATTATATACTTACGTACATATATATGCATTAATTCTGTAATTTATGTTGTAACAAATTATGATTTTATGTATTATATATAATATTGTATATATTACATGTACATAGTGTGTGTATATAAATTGTTTCAACTACCCTAAAAAAATACTGTAAATTTATCAAAAGACTCCAAGTTTTGTACATGGCTTAGTTTAAAGTATGTATTGCAGATTTTCAAGTAGCAGTGCTGATGTAGTATACTACTCATTTTTTATTCATATTGTTTACCCCTTAGACCAATTAATCCATCAAGAATATTGAATCTGGAGAACTGGGTACATTTGGTGGATAATGGAATAAATTTTAAAAAAAGATACCTTGCCACTAGAGTAACATCACACAAGTGAAAGGAAGGGGAAAAATAGTACATTGCAGTAAAAAAAAACCTTGGGGTTTTTTTGAGGTATCATAAATTTGTTGTTAAGCTCTGTTAGCACTGTAGTCTTCAGTAGTGTCCGCATGACTTAAGAAACTACAGCAATTTCATGACTAATAAGGTGCACTGGATTATAAGGCGCACCTCCAGGTGTCGGCAAATTTCCGAACTTTGTCCGTATATAAGGCGCACCAGACTATAAGGTGCACTTTTTTTTTGCAGCGAGGATCCGCGTGTAACAAAGTAATGAATTAGTAATGGAATTGCACGATCGCAGGGTTTACTGTCAGGTGCTCAATTTGCAAACATTTTTCACAGATTGGTGTAGCCTTTAAACACAGCCCCAGGCGCCCTCCCCATGCCACAGGCTCTGCCACTCCCACCTGGCGTGGCTGCCACCCCTCGCGGCTCACACATCCAGGTTGGCAAATTTCTGAACTTTGTCCGTTATATAAGGCGCGCTGGACTATAAGGTGCACTTCTGGGTTTCGATCAAAATTTTAGACAAAAGGGTGTGCTTTATAGTCGTGAAATTACTGTAACTTAAAAATATAATATTTTTTTTTAACCACCTTCAAAATATTTTTCAATTCAGTTTGTTTTGGTCCTTGTCACTTTGTCCTGCAACAGCCCTTCTGATGGGAAGCCTGGTGAATTTCAACCAAATGGAAAAAATTCTTAACTATATGGTGGAGTTAATTTTTCTTGTGATTAGAGTACTGCATGTGACCATTGTCTTAATTACATTAGTGTTTCTCAGTGTCAGATGCTAAAAATCTTCTTAGTTCTGAAATTTTGCAGTGGGTGTGAACAACCTCATCTTATCGTGCGTGAAAACTCCGTTTTATAGAGCTTACATAATACCCTGCAGCCAGTAGCGTTGCGGTGAGCTTTGAAATCATTCTAGGCCCCATCTAAACATAAAGTTTGAGTTAGTAGGGGATGGTGAAAGAGCTGAATGTATTTTTCTTCTTTTCTTCCTTTTTATAACTAAGTTTCTTCGCTGCCAACTGGTTTGGAGTTCACCTTGTGTATATGTTCTTCCTCTCTTTTTCAGAATGTGGAAGAAGGAGGTGCAGCTAACGAAGCAGGTTTAAAAGCTGGAGACCTGATTACTCATATCAATGGAGAGCCAGTGCATGGTCTTGTTCATACAGAAGTCATTGAATTGTTGTTAAAGGTAACTCTTGGACAGCTGGGCTACTAAAGTGATTGCTATTTTCATCTACAATGGTGGGGTTATGTTTGTTTTCTTGAGATTAGTTACTAGATTTTACTGTTCTTAAAAGTACAGACTCTAAGCTGCTATTGCCGCAGATCGGGAGAAGGGCCAGTGACTATAGCGTGCTATGATTTTAATTTCTCTGCCATGGACTGGCACTGATGCCGAGATAGCTGAAATAGATTTGGGGCAATGACATAGGTCTCTGTCTCTCAAAAAAACTGACCTTTTCAAGCATGTTCTCTAATGCCTACATCTTCAGCAGAAACTTCAGGCTTTTGATAGTGATGATACTTCCCATTTTTCTTCTTTAAAAGTGGAATCAGTGAGGAAAAGCACAAAAAGAAAAAAAGAAATATTTCCTTGCCTGCTATACAGTAGGTTGTTTTCATATTAAGGCCCAAAAGGTTTTTGTCTCATATATACCCTGGCTTGTCGACAGAGATTCTCCAATAAATGTAGTTATCATTGTGCAGCTTACTTAATGAATAATCTGACACATTTTTCTCTTGTGGAGTTTTCTGAAGTCTGTCTTATTAGAAAATCACAGGTTTTCCAAGGAAACAAACAAGCAAACAAAAAAACGAAAAAAACCCTTTTATTTTCTCTGTAGCTCATCATATCTCATTTTTCATGTAATCTTTTCAGTGTAAGCTAATGTAGATTAGAATTACTTTTAAAAGCTGTATATTTGCTTCCTATTTTATTAACAATTTGGTATTGCATGCAGAGCTCTGCTTGACAAAGTGTGTAGTCAGTTATAAAAGAAGTAAAGAAAAAAAAGCACTGGGAAGCAGTGAAGTGATGGGAAAATGTAAAAAAGATAAAGAAAGATGGAAAATACATTTTCTCTTCAGTCTTCATTTTATTTCTCTGAAACCTGGAGGAACTTCCAAGTTTTCCAATTTTGCAAGAAATACGGCAGCCCCACTCAGTACTTAAAAGAGTAAACTCAAAACAAGAGATCATTGTTTATCTGTAACTTAATTTGTTGGGCTGTATCCTAAACTAATTTGGGTTATTGTGATTTCTTTGAAAGAAGTTAACTGTAGGGGCATTCAGTTCTGAGCAGGAGGTATGGACTTTTAAAACATAAAATCGGTGAGAAGTACCTAGATCTTTTATTGAATCATCTCTTTGTGCAATCAGTGTTAAAAATCTTAGGTTAATTAGACTTATTAACCGTTTTGAACAAGATAAAATGTGTTTTGGGATTGACAATGAAGATTTCATTTTTCTCCTCTGTTTCATCATTATAACAGTTGGTGTCCTGAGATGTTAATGGACCACTGTGCAGTTACAGCTGTTCTTTGTGGAAAAATCAGGTGTTTCTGTAGAAGCTTCTATCTTGAATTTTGCAGTCTTGGTTAACCCTTGGTGTCCTCCTGTCTATCTACAACTGCTGGAATGACTCCTTGTCTTGGAGCTTGAATGGAGGAAGTTAGGAAATACAGCAGAGTTTGAGAACTTCCGAGTCCTCATTTACTAGCTATGGCTGGCAATGTCTGCAGAAACACTTCTTGTTCTGGAGTTCATTTTAATTGCATTTGCATGTGTGGTGTAGATTCAGTTTAAGGCAAAGTCATCTCTTATTACTTGTATTACGCTTAAAGCATCTTCCTTCATTTTGGCAGAGTGGCAACAAAGTCTCAGTAATGACAACTCCTTTTGAAAACACTTCCATCAAGACAGGACCTGCCAGGCGGAACAGCTATAGGAGCCAGATGGTGAGGCGCAGTAAGAAAACCAAGAAAAAGGAGAGTTTAGAGAGGTGAGTAATCCTTAGCTTTCACAGTGAAGGCATTTCTTTGTGTGTGGTGTTTTAAATTTAAAATACGACGTTAATACTGTTTTCTCTCATCTTCTATATTTCTGCCTTTTTTTTCTGAGGTTCTGTGGCTTTTCAAGTCCTGTTTTTGTCTAAACTAGTTGTGCTAAAACAACCTTTAAAAACAGTGAATAACTGAGGTTGCATCTTAATTTGGCTTAACTATATCATTTTGCACTTGTTTAATTAAACTTTCTAGTGCTAATGCCTATGAGAGTTTTTAATTTGATACCAACATGTATATTTTATAAATACTTTGCTAGTACTTTACAGATATTTCTTCAGTTCTGATAGGTTGCTAAATTAAGAAAATAAAGATTTATACTGATAAGCAAGTAGGTGTTCTTCTGAAATATAGTGAGTAAATTTTAGTGTGAATAAAATCCGTTACCGTGTCTATCTCACCTGCTAACCAATCAGGATGTTTTCTACACTTCAGTCTGCAGTGTGGTTTGCTTTCATGTAAAGATAGATTTTCTATTGTCATAGTGTCAGCTTGTAAGAGCTTTGCCTGTGTAATAGTATCTTCTGTGCACCTTAACTTAGGACTAATGCTGTGTTTTTCTCACACAAGGAGAAGATCTCTCTTTAAAAAGCTGGCAAAGCAACCCTCACCTCTTCTTCATACAAGCAGAAGTTTTTCCTGCCTGAACCGATCACTTTCTTCAGGGGAGAGCTTGCCTGGGTCTCCAACCCACAGCTTATCTCCTAGATCTCCTACCCCAAGCTACCGTTCCACTCCTGATTTTCCATCAGGTGAGTGTGAAGCAGGGAAGAGCAGAGGAAAAGGACTGGAGCAGTACTGTGCATTTTGTGTGCCCCCACAGATCTCATATACTTTCCTAAGAGCAGTCTGTTCTAACAGACATAATCTAGAAGAACTGTTTTCTGGCTGGAAAAGGGAAACAGATGTGAAACAAAAGGTGTTTTATGATACAGAAGCACCTAAAAAGCAATTGTCTCTTAAGTTTGTCCTAGTGTTTAAATCTCAGTCCAGTGGCTGAAAGTTGACTTATAAGTAGTCCCAATTTGCAACAAAAGAGAGAATTTTTCCTAAGAGAGGCTACATGATAAAACAGTGAAGCAGGTAAAAGTTGCTACATAATGGAACTAGGATGGAACTCAGAAATGCAGATTTATTGCTGAAAAGATTAGCTGAGTGCTGAAATATGCATCTCTCTGACTCCTAAATGCCTGCCCCTTTTTCCTCTTTTATTTCTGTCACAATTGTAGTATGTACTAGAATTGACTGCTTTTGTTCAATCCCTTGGCAAAGGTAAATTATCTGGAAAGCCTTGATCAATGCTTTGAAGTGAAAGCATTAGTTATTCTATTTAAGTAGAAGCAAGAGATAACTTAAAGGGGATGATGGAAGAGACAGAAAGGGAGAAACAGCAGATGTTACTGGAATGATGCAGGTTTTGCAGTCTAAAACCTTGTGCACTTAAAACCTTCAAGATTTTGGAACACCGTGGTAGGAGACAGCACAGGACTTTTGCTCTCTTTCTCAGTGAACATTTAGACAAGATTGAAAATGTCGTGCTAATCTTATGTTTGTTTGCTTGGTTTTTTGTTCTTTTTGTAGGTACTAACTCTTCCCAGAGTAGCTCCCCTAGTTCCAGTGCTCCCAATTCTCCAGCTGGTTCAGGCCACATAAGACCCAGCACTCTTCATGGCTTGGGTCCAAAGCTTGGTGGGCAAAGATACAGATCGGGAAGGCGCAAATCAGCTGGCAGCATTCCCCTTTCTCCTCTTGCACGGACACCTTCTCCAACACCCCAGCCAACATCTCCTCAGCGGTCTCCATCACCACTGCTGGGACATTCAGTTGGAAATACAAAAATAGCTCAGACTTTTCCTAGCAAAATGCACTCGCCTCCAACTATTGTGAGGCATATTGTCAGGCCAAAGAGTGCAGAGCCACCAAGATCTCCACTGTTAAAGAGAGTCCAGTCTGAAGAGAAACTTGCACCCTCTTACGGCAGTGATAAAAAACACTTATGTTCACGAAAACACAGTCTGGAGGTGACCCAGGAAGAAGTGAATAAAGAATTGTCTCAAAGAGAAGTAACTCTACAGAGCTTGGAGGAGAATGTATGCGATGTGCCATCGCTGACACGAGTCAGGCCTGCAGAGCAGGGCTGCTTGAAACGACCCATCTCCCGAAAACTGGGTAGACAAGAATCCATTGATGAGCTAGACAGAGAGAAGCTGAAGGTCAAGGTAGTTATGAAAAAGCAAGATTTTGCTGAAAAAGCAAATGCTGCTATACATGAACCTAGCAGTGAACCAGAAAATCCCAATTCCTTGAGACCGGAAGAAAGAGACAAAAAAGCATTCCAGAAGGTATTAGAAAGATCAAACCAATTTGAAACGAAAGTTATTACTGTGGAGACCCAGTCAACTGGTGGCATACTCAAAGACACCCTTCAGAAGAATGCAAACTTGAGATCAAATGATGGTGTTGGTTTAGAAGCACAGCTGTTGTGTCATGGGCCTTCCCCTAATGAACTCAGTCATATTTCCTATGACTTCAAAAGAATTTCCCCTTCATGTACCCTGCAAGATGTGCTACCTCAGTCCTCTGACAAGATGCTAAATGGAAAGGGAGAAAACACAGATAAAATTGTACCAACAAAAGAATTCGTCAAATTTGAAAGATTAGATGGTAAACTTGCAAATATTGATTATCTCAGAAAGAAAATGTCTATTGAAGAAAAAGATGACAGTGTCTGTCCAGTGCTAAAACCTAAGATGACATCTAATGTTCATGAATGCCTTCAACTTAATACAGGCAGACCTGTGAACATACAGCAGGAGTCCAGTGCAGTTGCAGATGGTAGAGCATTTATTGGCAGTGCACATGCTGCTCAGATTAACTCAGTTTCTTTTGTTCCTCTCAAGACCTTGAGTGGCCGAGCAGACATGAGCATGGAAAAATCAGCCCTTATTTCCACTGAAGCTCCTGTCAGAAAAAGTCCTTCAGAATATAAACTTGATGGGAGGTCTGTTTCCTGTCTGAAGCCGATAGAAGGCACTCTAGATATTGCGTTACTTTCTGGGCCACAGGCTTCGAAGACTGAGCTGCCTCTGTGTGTGCTGCCAGAAGGACAGGGTACCAGCAGTGATGGGGGATCTCCTAAACCCCCAGTGCCACAAGGGAGTGGTGGGAAGGCAGAAATGGTCTCTCAGAAAGAGCAATTGTTAAAATCTGGCAAAGTCAATATAGCAGAGCCTCAGGTTCTACAAGTAGGCAAGAGTTCTCCAAATCCACCGCTTATCCCTGTGGCTACAGAAGCAGTGACAGAGAAAAAGGTTTCTAATTCAGCCACTAAAGGCAGTACTTCTGTTGTTGAAGCTGTTCAGAAGAAAGATACCTCCCCTTCAAAACAAAGGGACCATTCAATGGAGGTCAAGTCTTGTGTTACTCAAAGTCAGAATTTTAAAACGACTCAAACATATTCCAAATCTTCTGCTGGCCAGAGCACTCCTGAAAAAGCTGTAGGAAAAGAGAAGCAAATACAGAAAGAGTTGCCTGTCAAACAGCCAGTGGCCCAGAGAAGTTGTGAACCTATCCCTGCAAAGGTGGAAGTGATCAGGGAGTCATCTCTGAAGGTTTCTGTCTCAGATATCCTGATAACAACCTGCTCCAAGAGCAATGAAAAAATTCATGCAGACTTTGCCATTCCACCTGAGATGCAAGGAAAAATGCAGTCATCTGGCCCCAAGACACAACCTAAGGATGGCAGAGAACTGCAGAAACAGCTAGGTAAAGATGACGACAGTGTTTCTAAAAGTTTTGTGGAAAGGGATGTAACCAAGCAGAAAGCTGAATCTAAGAAAGTTATCACAAAGAGCGACGTTCTTCCATCCAAATGGCCTGTGCAACCCTCAAGAGATTGTGATCATAAAACTGAGAAATCTGCACCATTTTCCTCTGTGCAGAAGGACAGTGCTAAAGATGTGGGAAAGAAAGATCAGAAATCACTCACCGATACAAGGCTTCAAACTAGTGAGAGAGAGCAGTCCAGCCAAGTTCCTCGGCAGCAACTTAACACTTCAGGCTGCCCTGCTGTGAAGGAGGCAGTAAGCAGACACAGTACTGTAGAAGTTCATGCAGGGATTCAAGAGCACGTGAAGCCTGCTGCCACCTGTGTGGAAAGCAGCAGTAATAAACCCAAGCCAGCCTCTGATACAAGTTCCTCCAAGTCAAAGTCCCTGGATAAACAGACATTGTCACAAAAACCATGTACTCCAACCCTGAAAGAAAAAGAAACTGTTGCTCAGTCATCTGTCTGCTCCCGGAAGGATGGAAAACATGCCAGTAAAAGTGTCCTAGATCACCTTTCTCCTGTTACAGGCTCTTCAAGAAGAATGAACAGTGACCATGTGCAGGATGAAAGGCCTATGGGTTTGGACCATGGCTCATTGACCACCCTCCAAATGAGCAGCACAGCCCTGGACACCAAGCCAAAATCCTCTGCTGTCAGCCCACTGCCAGCAGGCCCAGAGAGTTCTAAGCAGGTGCAGAGGCAAGACACAGCAGGCTTGGGGGAATCTGCTGATCAAAAGCAACTGCGTTTCAGTGAAAAACAAACCACTGCTCCCAAGTTTTCCACTGTGAAAGACTGTCTCTCTCCAAACAAAGAGGCAGACAGAAGTCCTAGTAGTGAGATGATGGCTGCAGACAAAAGACCCGAAGGAAAAATATGCACGGACGCACTTTACGTTCAGCTAGACAGTGGGAAAGTGGAGCCTACCCTTTGTCTCACAAGCTGTGATATCAGAGGGAAAGGAGCAGAAAAAGTGACCGCAAGTAGCAAAGTCTCTCAAGATATAAAAGGGAAGGGACAAGTTAATCAGAAACAGCCAGAGGATACAAACAAGCAGGCTGCAGTAAAACATCTACCAGCTGCCAGTGGGCAAAGTTCTTGTCGTGTGGCTGCAGCACCAGGAAAGCCAATGACTTGTTCATCCAATTTCTCTGAATGTAGACAGGAAGCATCTGTTGTGTCTTCAGCCAAAAGCGATGCATCTTCAGCAAAGGTTAAACCAGGCTCATCAGAGCTTCCTGCAACTTGCAAGGAACTAAGTAAGAAAAGCACCTCTTCCACAGGGAGCAGTAAGGCAGAAATGACTAAGAGTGTTTCACTGATGGCCTTGCACAGTGCCGCTGTTGTAGCAGAACCCCACCATCCCGCTTCAAGCCTGGTGGGGAAACCTGGAAATCAAGAAAAGCCTCTTTTCGTTAACACTGTGGATGTAAAGGGAAAAGATACTGTTCTGACTCAGCAGTCTGCTTCAAGAAAACAGAATGTAGGTAAAGATTTATCTAGGTCAGCAGCCACACCTGACCACCCTAACGCACTTTCAGATGACAAAGACTCAGCTCGGCAACGTCGAGGAAAGGAAGTTTCACGGAGCAGTGCTCACAAAAAAACATGTTAACTCTAAGACCTGGCAAGTGTGAATTCAACACTAGCTGAAACAATTTCAATACGTTGTACTGCCTTTAAACCAGCACTGTGTCGTGTCTTTGTGCGGCAAAGCTTTCATGTCACTGAAGAAACAATACAAGGGGATATGTAAAGAGAGGACTTTTTTTCAAAATGCCTTTCCAATTGTAACCGGTAAAACTGTTACCACATAGTATTTGTACAAAAATACCTTTACAGCCTAGAGCTCTTGAAAATACTTCTTCTGTAAATACTTAGCAATGTGTTTGGGGTTTGAATGTAGCATATATACTTTGCTGCTGGTTGCATTGTTTACTCTTTCCCTTTTTAAGATAGTTGCTTTGCCACGTATTTGCCATACTCGAATATGAAACCAAATTACTAGAATTCAGACCTGGCATGGCCATGCACAAGCACTGGTCTGACCGGGAAAAAAAAAACAACAAACAGGCCACATTTTTACTTGCTACAAATCTTAGATAGAGGCTAAAAAATACTAGTAAAGAATAATACAGTGACCTATTGTGAGTTTTTATGTGTATTTTTAATAATCTGATTTTGATAGTACTGTACTTGGCTGACTGCTTCACCAGATCTAACAAGAGAAATAACTGTATCTCCTTGCTGCACAATGTCTGAGTAGAGTAGATGTCCTTAAAGCTACAGGAAGACCACTTAATTATCAGGGCATCCAGCAAGAGTCATGTTCTCTGGTGAAATGATGGTTCTTGTCTTGTCTCTTGGGAGTGTATTGTGTGACTTTCACCTCAGACAAGGCTGCAATTCTGAAGCACGTGCCATGTGCTTAGTTTTTGCTGCAATCGTTTCGAGTTCCTTGAGCTTTTTTAAATTCAGGCCCTTACAGTGGGAGGCACAAGTATAAGCACATGACTGGTAGTACTATGTTCATCCCTGTTCTTAATACATTTAGACAATACATTTTGAGGCATATAGGTCTGTTTAATTAGTGTCATACAGCTGGTAACTGTTTTCTATTTCATGACAAGTAAGGTAAAAAGGAAAAATACACTTCGGTATCATATCTTTTAAAAAGTTTAGGCTGACACATTTTAATACATAGCTGGGGCCTTATGTTGTAGAACTAACTTGCTGTTTTTAGCAAGTAATCCTGGGTTTCATATTCATTTTGAAATGCATTGAGTAGCTCCATACATTTCATAACATAATCTTTTTATTTGTATGCAAAAAAATTCAATACTGTAATTATAAAAGAAGCATTTTTTAACAAAGGAACTTGTTGGAGCTATTTGGTGCTAGAATGTTACTGTCTTTTTACTTTTGCTAAGCCTTATTTAAATTTTGTATACAGTGGAACATGTAGACTTTGATCATTTTTGTGTGGAGTATTTAGCTTGTTTTGAGGGATGAAAGGTAAAATTTGAAACATGTACAGAAGCACTACAAAATACCCTTGCAGGCGCATGGGTTTTAATAATTGGGGATCAATAGAATGGTCGTTTTGCTTATTTCTGTTTTCTGTAACCACAGTAGAGCTAAGCCCCTACCTTTTTCACCAATGCTTATGGTTTGTCTTTCCGTCTCAAAAGCTAGAAAACTTTTCATAAAAGCACAGTATAATCTTGGAGACTTGTGTGACAACAGACAGTGTGCAGAATTCATTTCCCTCTGCTGAAAACTCTATTATACTGATTTGTTGACTTGGATTACAGCAAATCTGTAAGGAAAATCCAGTAACACAAAAAACTCCTGATTTTTCATGTGGCACTAGAACATTCATGCTGCCTCTGATACATTCAGAAAGGAGCTACTAAGCAGTGGATAATAATTTTTGAGAAGTCTTAAAAATAAAATGGTCTCAACATTTACAGTTCATCTGTGTTTTGGCAGTTAATACAAGTGAATGCTAATGCACTTCAAAATAACATTTCTGTCTGGGAGATATTTCCTAGTTTACAGTCTCTGCATTTTTTCAACTATCCTCTTGTTTCTTTTAAATTACATCTAGCTTTTGTTTACAGTATACCTTTATGAATATTTTGTATTATCACTTCTGACAAATAAGTTCTTTGCATTTTGGAAGTGTAACAGTGCATAAGCTTGTGTTTATGTAGTAACTGTTTGTTGGTGTTTACCTTGTAAGTGAGCTGTTAGAGATCCTCCTGCCTGTGTTCTTCTTGGTCAGTCTTAATGTGATTATAGATCTGATGTGTTCTTTTGTAGACTTCCTGCAGTAGATTTCTCAGCTTACAAAAAAAATTTTAAAGTTTGGAAAAAAAATTGTTAGGGTCTGTGCAATAAAGTGTTTGCAGTCTTATTTTCTCTGAGGAACTCCTTATGGATGTCATAATTGTTATATATTGAACACAATTATTTATACTTATGCAGTTGCATAACATTGAAATAAAAATTCAGCATGAAACTTCTGTGTTAGCATTTTTTCTTGAACTGCTTTCACTGCTGTAATGTAAGGCACACCTACTCAGAGACTGGAAATTTTGGTGGTTTTTGGGACCAGCTCAATGCTGGCATGTTCTGGTGGAGGATTTTGCATGCAGTTTGATCTGGGGGCAGAGGAGGTGTGCATGGCTGAGTATCTCCTTGTCTAGGCTATGTCTGGATCCTCTGCTCAGCTGTTGGATAGGTAAGTGTGGTGTGGTGCTGGATGACATAGCCTGACTTCTGGCTTCTATGGGCAGCAGCCTGTAATGTAACATTTAAATTCTTTCTGCAAAACATATCATCATTCGTTACTACAGGAGCAGCATATGTTAAAGTACACACCTCTTTACTGTTCCACTGCTCCTAACTCTGCAGAGCTTCCCAGCAGTTGGGAATTTGTGTTCACATTTTGTTTTGTTTTGTCTGTATTTTTCCTCTCTACAGAACTAATTGCAGCGGTGTTACAGCATCATGTTTGCTGCAGCCCACCAGAAGGCAGATAATCTTGAAAATCCAGTGTGCTGATGGGGGGGTGATGGGTTGAGGAGAGAAGAGCAGCATCCAGCAGCTGAGGGAAAGGAAGTAGAAGAGTTGTGGGCTGTCTCATGCCTCTGCCAGCTGTGCTGTCCCTCGCTGTGGACAGCACAGTTGTCCCTGCCAAGGGAGGCACAGAAACCTGCATGCCCAGAGTGAGCCCCAGGGTGTTGTGGGCCAGAGGAAGGGGGTGGTGTATGGAGTTTGTGTGAAGGGGGAAGTTGGGAGAGATGGGTTGTCAGTGTTACATCTGGCATGGCCTGTCACCTTAATTTTCACAGCTTACCTGGGGAGGGAATGCTTCCATGGTCTGAAGGGGAATGTGAGCTGCCTTCCTCAGCACTGGATTCAGTTTGCTAAACACCCTTAGACCCCTTATTGTATGTGGTCTTAGTTAGCCTGCAAGACTTCCCAGGGACATCCAGCTTGATTTGGATAGAAACTGAGAGGGCAGATCAGAAGGAAATGATCACAGGACAGGAAGATATTGGAGGGTGTATGGATGCGCATCCCACTGCATGCCTTGAGGCAGCAACAGTTTTTCTTCCCATCAACTGTATCTGTAGTACAGTAGTTGATTAGAACTGACCAGATTGATCTTCCAGGCACCTGGCAAGGTTGCATTTGGATGAACTGAGTGTAGGAATCACAGAATGGCTGGACTGGAAAGAACCTTAAAGTTCCAGCCACCATGGGTAGGAAGCAATGCTAAAGGTTATAGTTCAAGAGGCAAAATCTGGGAGCATCGGGGAACTGAGAATATTGCAGAGTAAGAAGACAGTAACAGTGTAGTTGTGTTCTAGTACAGATCAAACCCTTAGGAGTGCAGATCTGAAGGGGAAGAGGATGTCCAAAGGATTTGTTAGGGGAAGATTTCTTCTGCTATTGGTGGAGAATTCGCATTGTTTTTGTCTGATCAGGGAGGCATATTATAGGTTGTATGAGAAGGTACCTCACCTGTTCTTTTTCCAGGTACAGACAAGACCAGAGAAAGATAAGATGTGCCATTGACATCAGGATGTGTTTTTTGAGGTCAGCATATGTAGAAATTGGCCCACACAGCCATCTTGTTCAGAGTAAAATGGCCCTTCAAAAATTGACTTGCATCTTACTGAGAGACCCTACTTAAGCACAGTTAAGGAAATAAGAACTTGGCTCTGAGTTTTGGTTTGTCCTGGTGAAATAAAGCCAAGTGCTTACCAGTCTGTGAAATAATGAAGATATGCTCAAGTTCCTTTTCTGTATTGTGGGGTTGAGCTGTACTGTGGCTTTCAGGGATGAGAGATAAAAGGCATGACTGGCACCCAAAAGAGTGCATCACACCAGAACTTGAGTAGGTACACAATTCTGTAAGAAAAAAATCTATTGCCTCTTTCTATGTATATCCTTACTAAGTAATCCCAGAAGACTAAGTCTTTGAATTTAACAAAATCTTCTTATATAATCTGTAAGTGTATAATATCCAGAGATAATTTTTCCTTCAGAAAAAGGAAGGGGCTTGTATTTAGGTTTTGTGTATCCTGAAATACACAGTGTATGCTGTTCAGCATTGTCTGCACAGTGTCTTATGAATGGCATCTTTGCAGGCAAATAGACCAAAGATGACACTAAAGAAATGAGTAAAATTAGAACACCTGAAGACATGGTCATCTAAAACAAGTGAGGGGGGACAAGGGATAGATTGCAAGAAAACCTTAATGCTCTGTAAATATTTATGGCACAGGAGACACATTTTACCTTCTCAAACGTGTGAATTTTAACTGAAGTCTACACCTGAGTCTACGCTGTGACACAGGATAGCATTTCAGAAATGGGTGGTGGTTAAATCCTGTGGTGTCCTCTCCAAACCAAAAGGGCATTTCAGAATACCTTTCAGCCCACCGTGCAATCTTCCTTCCACTCACTACTAAGGTGGATCTCCCACAGGTTAGTACCTGATACAGAATTTTTGGTGCCCTTGGAGTGTGCCATGCTACCTTTTGGTGTCACTATTTGTCTAACACCTTCTCAAACCCACCATTTCAAGAGGGAAACAATGGAAAAAGCAAGTCTTTCTTGGGTGGAGGACACACTGGCAATCACGCTGGGTTTTTAAGATATTGGGGGTTGCTAATTTTAACAAATTGGATTTACAGAGTGAGAGGAAAACGTGCCTTGAAGCCTGGTCCCTGCCTTGCTCCCAAGGTCACGTCAGGGTGTGCTCAGCTGGGACAGTTTTCTCCTGTAGCTGAGCCCTTGCAGGAGGGCAGGAGCCCATGCAGCCTCAGTGCTGGACAGCTGGAGCACAGCACCTGCCCATTGGGTCAGGAGGAGACTTCAGCAGCCACACCAACAGGCAACATGGACCAGCAATACAGAGGAACATTGTGGTGTGCCAAATCTTGGAGTGTATGCAGGGAGCTGCAGAAGGAGCAGCCTACACCTCTGGCTGCGTGCCTTCAGGCAGCACTCGGCTGTGGAGGCAGGAGGAGGAGAAGCTGGGGGGCAGGGCAGTGATGTATTTGATATAAAGGCATCTGAAAGCTGCAAAAATACATATTGCATGAATCTGATCTGCTAGCAGATGGTAAAAGGGTTTTTTCGAATGAGAAGCATTCCTTACTGGAGAAGATCAATCAGAGGTTCTTGTCAGCAGTATCATCAGAAATGAGCAAAAACTTTCCAGTCCAGCAGGAATCTTTGAAATCTTAGCTAGTCGGCCTGTAAGAGAGGCAAATGTTGAGGAAATGCCTCGGACAGCAGCTGAAGCTGAATGTGGAGTCCTGCATAGAAAGTGTTGAGCTGGCCTTCCAGATCTTGGAGAGCAGCCACAGCTGCAGCCTAACCCAGCAGGAGTGGCGCTGGGTGAGCCTGCCCGGGGTGTGTGCTCCAGGAGGCAGGAAGCAAAGCTGTGTTCAGCCATCAGGGAAAGCCTCTTCTTAAACAAACATAAGTGACTTCATGGTGATACAGGGCACATGAGTAGGTCTGACCAGCTACCATTAGATCCTTGGTCCGGCACACATACTCTGCCTTGCTCTGGGTTTAATTGCGTGTGATGGCAGAGAAAGCAGTTTGGTTTAATATAAATAATATGTCTTTATTCCTGCCTAGCTGTTGCATATCCAATTGAAGCAGGGACCATTGTCCCTGAATTCACTCCAGAGACACCAGGACCAGCATGAAGTAGCTGCTGACAGCAGGAGCACCTCTGAGATAAGGGTGTCCAGTGCACTGCCCCCTTTGCAGCCTCTGGTTTTCTCACCTGGGCTGCGGCTGAAAGGAACTCCAGGCTGGGAGAGGAATGGCTCATATCTGTCAGCACTGAGGGGTTTTGCCTGTGCAAGCAAGCAGAGTATTGGACCTACAGATTAGACCCACAAATCTACAATTACATGGTTAAAAGTCATTCTGTCTTTACTTACTATGGAGTTTAGAAAAGAGCACAGGAGCAGGGCCTGTCCTGGGCTGAAAGATGGATAGACAGAATTTAAATGGCCAGGAATTCTCTAAGGATCAAAAGTATTTTAAAGATTTTTTTTTTTTTTTTTAATCACAGAGGTTTTTACATTACGTTTTTGCCAGCCCTGCAGGCATATCTTATGTGACTATAAAACTGTTCTTTACAAGTAATGGGGGTTTGTTTGTTTGTTTGTTTGTTTGTTTGTTTGTTTGTGGCTTTTTTAGCAGAAGGGGGGTGCACTACTGCCAGCTCTGATAAAACATTGCTTTTCAAGGGTTATTTGATAGAGGGTGGAATTTAGTTTTGGGTTTTCGTTGGGTTTTTTTAACTTGGTTGAGTTTTGATTGGGTGGTTTGGTTTGGTTTTGGTTTTTTTCCTTTTTGGGAGGGGTGGTGGTTAGGTTTTCTCTATTTAAAGAGAAGGAAGTTTTTATTTTGGCTGTAGGGTTTCCAAGTGCATTAGCCACAGCACTGGTACAACAGGGCTACCATTGAGTTGAACTGGAATTTCTCTATAAGTTATTAATTTTCAAGATTAATGTAATAATTTTTTTCAATTACAATTTTTTTCATTATTTTTCTAAAAGTTTTAACACAGGTAGAGAGGATATTACAAGAGTTAAGAAAATACATGTCACAAATGAAAACAGTGAGATGTCTTTCAGCTTAATGCAGTTGTTGTAAATATTTTCTGTGTCCCTATCCTAGACTTAGAGTTGCTGGTAATTTTGCTTGAAACAATCCCAAATGAAGATGGCACTACAGGCTAAAACAGCCAGGAAAACTGCAGTAATTCCTGATGTGTCCTTCCCACAGGAGACTGAAATGGTGGCCAGCTGAACCCAGCTAGCAATTTGGGTTCAGAACACCTTGTTCCTTCAAGGTCTTCAGTATTATCCAGATGTTGCTTGTACCAGGTGATTAAAGCAATCTCAGAGCAGGTGCAATCCAGGAGGTTGTAGCTGAAATTGGTTACGCAGTGGACATCTAGGGGTGCTGGCTGACCACCTGGTACAACGTGGATCGTGCCATGGGCACAGTTGAGATAGATATTCTTGAGATTAGAAAATGCATCTGTGCTGAATGCAGTCGATTTGTTGTAATTCAGATCAACATGCTGTAACTTCCTGAGGTTGTGAAATACTTGGTTACCTCTTGCAGTCGGTTCGCATGATGATAATATTAGCACCTCTACATTGGATAGTTGTTGGAACAGTTTGTCCTTTGGCATGATCTCCAACTCAGTTATTTTGACTAAGGTCCAAGAACATGAGGTTTTTCAAGCCTTGAAAGAGATACTGAATGCCAGTATTAATGTGGGATAAGGAAAGATTCAGCACTTGCTAGACATGCAGATTTTGGAAAGGGCTCTGTGAAGTGTTGATATGGAGAGGAGTGAAAGGTAATCCAGCAGCTCTAGGCTAGCACTGCTGTAAATGAGCATGTCCTGGAGATGGAGGTGTGTGTTGTGGCTCAGATTCAGGTAACAAAATCTGCTCCAACCTCGCAGTGCTGTGCTAGAGCAGTCAGTACACTCAGTGTGACTTAAATCCAGGTGTTGAAGCTTTGCCAGTTTCCCCAAACAGCCAGAGCATGGCTGCAGAACCTTTGAGTTACCCTTGATGTGGAGGCAGGTGAGGGAGGGGAAGGCAGTAGAGCTGGTGCTGCAGAGGTACTCAAAGCAGTTTGTCTTGAGAACCATCTCCTCTAGCAAGCTCAGGCACTGATGCCAGGGCAATGCATGGATGTGGGTTTGGGTTAGGCCCAGCTTTTGAAGCCTGGTTAAACACTGAAATTTGTCAGCTGAAGAGCCTGGGCTGTGGAGTTCTGTATCCCCACCAGGGATGTCAGCACTGCCCACCAAGCCCCAGCTGTGGAAATGGGACTGAAAAGATCCAGGTTCAGTGTGTGTAATGTCATTGCCTTTAAGGATGAGGGTTACGTGGCTGGTGTTCTGCAGAGCTCGGACCTCTCCTGCTGCGATTGCTTGTATGTTGTTCATTTGAAAATGGAGGCGTTTGAGGTTTCCAGTGGGGAAGCTGGGAGGAAGCTGCAGTGCAGAGATGTGGTTTCTGCCCAAGATGAAGATACCTAATCCATCAAGATTTGACACTGGAATAAAGAATATACTTGTTATTCCTGTCTGTGTCAACAAGCTCCAGGGAATGTGGGCCAGCAAACGCTGTGTCAGACAGAAATATGAGCAGGTTTCTGGTCAGCATGACTGGCTTCAGCTGCCTCTTGCTGTGAAAGGCACCATCATACACCCAGATGATCTGACACCTTGAGAAAACAACAGAAAACTGCATCAGTAGCCTGTCTCACAAACTCTCCTGGTAATGTGATTACACAAACTGCACCTTGTATATGTAAAAATCCAAGATCTGTTGTCATCACTAGGGTAAAAGTGTCTGTTTTTCAGTGATACTTGCCTGGTACTTTTAAGTTTACATTTAATTACAGGGTTCTGCTGAGAAGAAAAACCTGTCCTGAAATGATGGGTGTGAGGAGGCATTTGTGGGAGTCAGGAGACATGACGTGTTCAATGTCTAACTCAATAGGAAAATCTCTTTTCCTATAAAAACCCAGAAACTTCGAAGGGCCAAACATGTCTTTCTCCAGTTTTTAGGGAACAATATTTAAAATTAATAAAAATGCTTATTTCACCCACCGAACTGTAAATAATTGTCCCTAGAGGAGAAGCTGAGATATTGCCTGAAGTGGATCAATCTCTGCTTAGCAAAAAAATTCATCAGCTGTCTGAAGGTGCAGAGAGTAGTTTCTAGTGCAGGCAGGAAGATGCTGCTGTGGTGTGCTCCAGAAGGCTCTGTCTCTGACAAGGACAGGGAGGTTCATGATTGTGATAAGCAGAAGTGAGGATGCTCCTTCCATACCTTGTTAAAGCCAGGGAGAGCAGAGAATTCAGGTCAGAGAAAGTTGTATTCTGGAGGGAACATTGAAGCACATTGGAGGAGCTCTGGAGGAGCACATTGAAGCTGAAATTGAGGATTTCTGTTGTGACAAGTAGTCACAGGAACCTCTCTCAGTCCTAAACCTTCCCAGGACTGGCTTTCATTTCCTGTAGTTTGTGAAAAATACGCAGTGAAACTGAAATAGCTATGTACTGTGAATATAGATAGGAAAACACAGCACTTGGAAAATCCANCTCCCCCCGCCCCAAACTAACACAAGCTACAAAATAACCCAAAGAGAATTTTGAATTATTTAAAATGCAACAGCCAAAACTCCAGGAATCCTCAACTCAGGCTTGCAATGCATAGCCCTGGGGTTTTGGGGAGTGTGTTTTTAAAATGAATGCCTTGAATCTCTCTTGTATTAATTTGAAGAGTCTCACCTGCAGTACTTTCTTATCAAAGTTAGCACATATGAGGATTGTTTACTCTTCTGGATGAATTATTAATCCTTAAGAAGGGATCCTCACAGGGTAGTTTTAAATTGTGAATGTCATGAGTCTTGTAGCAAAACTTTCTCTTAGAGAAGTCTTAAGTAAACCTTACAGAGAGGAAGTAAAGAAGAACAGGTCTGGAAAATGTTTCTAGAAGGAATGTGGCCAAATTAATTGGATATGAATTCAGCTACACACTGCAGCAGGAGACAGCAGGAATGTTTAGCTCAGACTAGACAAAGATCATGCCTGATATGCTAAGCCTTTAAAATGGCTATGGAGGCATTTCAGCTTTACATGAAAATAAATCCATCTATAACACAGAGAAGTCAACTCTGTGGATACCAGGAAAATTAGTTGAGCATGCTTGACCTGCCTTTGCCTGCTGATTGCATGAAAGTCAACCAGACCAGGTTACTGCCCCCCTGAAGCAGCCTGCCATGCTGTTGAGGTGTGAGGATGCTCACAGCATCCCCCTGGTCCCAGCTGCAGTAGGGAGCACAGGCACAGCCTCCTTCACACCCACCTGCCCTCCCAAAGGACAGAGCAATGCCTGTCCTGAGTGGTCCCAGGTCCAGCCCAGGAGGGTGGGATACCCAGGGATGTGTAAGAGCTGCAGCTCTGCCAATTCCCTGCCCCGTAACCTTGCAGATGTTGATCTTGTGGAGAAGTAAACACATGTATGGTACAGCTGGCCAATGTGAGCACTTTAATTTGGCACAAAGCTGATGTACTAGTGGATGAAAGCAGGGCGGCAGCTGTGTGTCCAGAGAAGGCCCTGGAGTGAGGTGTAGAGGATGGAGCAGGTGTGTGCCCTGTGGGTGGGAGCATGTGGTCTGTGGGGTTTGTCCAGGTGCACGTGTGTGAGCCTGGGGAGCAGAGCGTGGGGCTCAGGTCTTGCTGCTGACACAGCCATCAGTATTTGAGGCTAAACCAAACCAGATCGTCTCTGCCTATCTCTGGCTTAAAAGAGGCAGGTGGGCTGTGTCTGCACTCAGTAGCCTCAGGAGAAGGGGAAGAGAAGTAGTGTTTGTTGCAAACCACAATCTGGATTTGGTGAACATTTTCTACCCTTCTTTTAAGCACAAATCCTGTACCTGAAGGGTGCCGGGGAATGTTGGGGAAGCAACGAGGGCCTCCACTGCTGCAGACAGTGCAGCCTGGCAGGGAGGGGCAGAGACATCCAGCACCAGTGTGGTGCAGTGGGAGTGCAGAGGGGCTGTCACCACAGAATTCCCCGTGTGAATAGGGAGCATGGCTCCTCGACTGTCCAGACAACACCCAGGGACAGCATCAGTCTGGAGGGATGACCCAGTGCTGCCCATGGCTGAGCCCTCCACTTGTGGGTGCTTGGCATCATCTGCGGGCAGAGGCCAGCCCAGCACCTGCTGGGAAAACACTTGTGATGGCACAGGGCCCAGCCCAGAAGCACTGATATACTGTCAGTATCTACAAAAATGTCAAAACATGGACCTAGAAAAGGTGATGCTTTCAATACTTGTAAGCAAAGGAGAACCTGTGGAGCTAACCACTGCCATGTGTAGTTTAGACAGATGAAAATAATTTAACTGTCACTGTAAATGAGAAGAGTGCCTGTGTTCTGCCATTCAAATAAAACAGTGAGTAGGTAAGCTCTCTCCATATGCTTCAGGCCATGGAGTGAACTGAGGAGAGACTGTCCCTAGGGAGACCCTGTTGTGCAGCTCTGAGTGCTCAGAGATTTGTAGATTTAATTCAATGAGGAATTTACTATTAGCCCCAGGTGTGCATTTCACAGGGCTGTTTTTCCATTGTGTGTCTTCTCTGAATCAAATACCTTGCCTTTTTTTTCTGTTGTCTCCCACTTGGAATAGAAAAAAATAGATAGAAAAAAAAGAGAAGAAAAGCCAAGATAAAAGAAAGTATTAAAGAAAAAGCTTATTGGGTCAGTCTTTTCTCCTGGCCTTGAAAAGGCCCTAGTGCAGTAACTTCATGACTATAAGGCGCATCCTTTTGACTAAAATTGTGGCCCGAACCCGGAAGCGCGTCTTATATTCCAGTGCGCCTTATATGATGGACAAAGTTTGGAAATTTGCCAACCTGGAAGTGTGAGCCGCAAGCTGCAGGAGGAGCCGGCAGGGTCACTGCTGCCAGGTGGAGGTGGGGCCGTGGGGCCGGGGCTGCCAGGTGCAGGGGGGCCCGGGGGCCCACAGCTGCCAGGTTGAGGCTGGGACTTGGCCAGCAACCGTGGAGGTGGGGAGCTGGGGGCAGATCCTCGCTGCAAAAAAAAAGGGCGCCTTATAGTCCGGTGCGCCTTATGGTTGTGAAATTACTGTACTTTCTCACTGTTCTCATGTGGTATAGCACACCAACCAAATAGCAGATAGAGACACTGTCACACCCCCACTGTGTACAAATTCCTGTCTGAAGAGCACAGTACAAAAAGTAAAATTCTTATACATCTCCTCTGTCTATCTCTCATACCTGTTAAACACCCCTGGGACACTTTACCATCCTTCAGGCTCTCTGTGGGATGAAGCACAGTGCTGATTTGCTGGGCTCCCAAAGTCCCATCAGTGGTAGGAGAGGGTGTGAGGATGCTAAGGTGTGAGGAGGAGGAAGGACAGTGGCTGATGTCCCTAAGCTATACAGAGACATTTGTCTTATTCCTATGATAAAAGCGTTCAGATCCCCCTAAGACAAATCCTGTGGGAACTGTAAACATTGAGACATCAGCAGGCCAGCGTTCAGCTGTCTCAGCTCCTGCACATGGGGAGGGACAGTGGCTGTCACTGCTCCACGCACATGGTCCCTGCAGCGCTGGGCGCCCTGAGCTGGCACGGGTGACACTATGAGAATCAGGAGATGTAGATCACAGGCCATTGTGCAGAGAGGCGGGTTGGCATTGGATGATCTCGTGCTGTCTTCTCTGAATGAATGTGAGGCTGAGCAGAGGGTCAGACAAATGGGGAGAGCTGGCCAGAAAGCAGGTGGCAATGAAAAGACACGCTGAACTCAGTGTGAGCAAAGCAGTAGTTTCAGAATGAAACAGGAGCTTGCCTGCTTTGAATATAATCAGGTTACTGTGCACCGATACTTTTCTGAGGCAGAACAGATTTTTCAAAAGTGGAAACTGAGGACAATTGGTCTTCATGCTTATGTGGACTGGTATGTCTCTGCTAATTACAAGATAGTGCAGATGAGACTGTAGCATACTACCAAGGGAAATTTAATGTAATGGGAAATTTGAGTTGAACAAAATTTAATTCATGGCTTAAGAAATGCACAAAATCTTCTAAAGCAGCTGATAGTCAGAGACCTTCTTTGGGGGCTGATGGCAGTGTTGGACTTGGCAATATTAATTTTACAGTGGACTCAATGATCTTTTCCAGCCTAAACCATTCTATAAGATCTCTGCCTACATTTTTGCAAATAGATTGTGCTGCTGATGCATGACAATTGCAGTGCAAACAGTAAAGCTAGAAAGCTATACTTCAAGCTGAAAATTAACAGTCTTCCTCTTGTATTTAGGTTACAGAGAATCCCTATTTTGAAGGAGGACAGTATTTCTAATAATCCCTAAGACTAGTGTGTGTGCAGCATCTGCAGGCAGGAGGGGATCTTGTGCCACACAGACAGAGGGATCAGGTCCTGACTGCCCAGGGCTGTGCTGAGCACTGACTTCAGCTAAACAGCTTGACCTGCCTTTTTCTTCCCTTTCTTAAAGGACCGAGTTATTAGCTTGACAGCTTTGTTGCCTTAAGTGGCACTCTTTCTTCAACACCTAGGAGAAAAAGGCATGAGGAAAACTTACAGGATCAGAAAATGTGTCTCAGCCTGACAGAGCCGATCCAGACCCTGTTCTCAATCAGGGAAGATTCAAGTAATCAAGATGACATTTGGGGTGCATCAAGGTCAGCACCCAGGAAGGCGAAGACACCTGAACTTCTCTGGTGCCAAGGATACACACAAATCAGTGGCTTTGGCTCCGAAGCAGTGTATGAAGGCCGCAGCTGTGCAGATAGCTGGAGCTGATTTCAGGGCTCACCTGAGCTGGGCCATGCTGTGCTCATCCCTGCAGGCAGCTGAGGAGAGGAGGAGATCCAACAAGGCAGGAGGGAAGCTGCCAGAAGTACAGAGCTCACTCCATGTTGCATACCTGCCTACACTGGCAGGGTTCTGCAGACCCTTGCAGAGAAGAACCCACAGTGGAGCAGGTTTCCTGGTAGGACTTGTGACCCTGTGGGAGATCCATGCTGGAGCAGCCTGTGCCTGAAGGACAGCGCCCCATGGAAGAGTGACCCATGTTGCAGCAGCTCATTCAGGAAGGACTGTGTCTGTGGGTTGGACTTACATGGGAGAAGTTAATGAAAGAACTGTCTCCTGTGGGAGGAATCCCATGCTGGAGCAGGGGAAGGACACGCCTCCCTGAGCAGCCGCAAGAACAATCTGTGATCAACTGACCATAATCCCCACTCCTTGCACCACTGAGCAGGAGGAAAAGGAGGGAGAGGTGGGAAGATATTTTTAAGGTTTATTTTACTTCTCATAATCCTGCTCTGATTTAGTTGGTAATAAATTTTTTAATATCCCCATGTTCAGTCTATTTAGGCTGTAATTGTATTTTCTGAGTGATCTCTCTTGTCCTTATGTCAGGTCATGAACCTTTGCTATATTTTCTCTCCCCTGTCCAGCTGTGGAGGAAAGTGATGGAGTCTGACCTGGAATCCAACCTGGGTCAAGCCTCTACACCCTATGATCCTTGCTGTGCTTTCCTGGGGTGAAGCAGCTTGGACTTGCACCTCGTTACCTTTTTTTTTTTTTTTTTTGCAGATTGTGAGCCCTGGTGGCACAGACACTTGCTCAGACCATCCATACCAAAACCCTCAAATTTAAAATGCATAAATGGTATTTTATAAGAAAAGTTCTCTGAATCAAGAAGGGCATGAGCCAAAGCTAATCCTATCTCATTCTGCAGTGCAGTGAAGCCTATTATGCACCATGGAACTTATGTGTCATATAAGAAAGCAGGAATAACTCCTGAGATATTTTTTGTTTTAGTAAGTTTTGGTTTTGTTTTGTTATCTTGATGTGCGGCTGGGGGAAGGAGGGGGACTGTTGAGAAAATGGGAAGATTTATTATACAAATAATGAGTTCTAGGGCCTAACTCAATTTCATAGAATCAGAGAACAACCTGAATGAAAAGTCATGTACAAGAACCTTAGAGCCTAACTCTTGGCCAGTCCCAAGGATCACACCATGTTCCTGACAGTGTTATTGTCTTGAGTTACAATACAGGATGTGATAAAAGGTATCTATTCTATCACCATCTGTTGAGGGTGGGGGCAGTGATCCTTATCTCTGCAGGAGATAT
>PYHW01009486.1:10788119-10801502 GCA_013186435.1 Turdus rufiventris | reverse complement strand
TGTGTGACTGATAAAATTACTTCATCCCATTGGAAGTTGCTCCAGCCAGGGGGAAGAGCCCAACATTTCTTACCAAGATAAAACCAGAAGTTTTGGGACACTAAGGTAGCTCCTTTCTCCACTGGACTCCAGAGGAAAACTGGACTTCTCCACATCACCACTGGACCTTCAGAAAGAAACTGCATCTTGTACAGGAGCACTGCTTCAGCTGAATCACATCTGTCACTGCAAGAGGACTGCAACCACCATTTAATGGGACTGCTACCGACACCCTGCCTGACGGGGTGTCAGGCTGTACTCTGACATTGTCAGGGCCTGGAGTTTGTTTCTTTGTAGTACTGTATTTCTATTTTAATTTCCCTAGTAAAGAACTGTTATTCCTAATTCCCATATCTTTGCCTGAGAGCCCCCTGATTTCAAAATTCTAATAATTTGGAGGGAGGGGGTTTACATTCTCCATTTCAAAGGGAGGCTCCTGCCTTTCTTAGCAGACACCTGTCCTCCAAACTAGGACAGTTGTCCAAACACTTCTTGAACCCTGGCAGACTTGATGCTGTGACCACTTCCCTGGAGAGCCTGTTCCAGTGCCCAACCACACTCTGGGTGAAGAACCTTTTCCTGATACCCAACTTAAACCTCCCCTGACAACTTCAGGCCATTCTCTCAGTACTGCCACCTCTCATCAGAGATAAGAGATCACTGCCTGCCCCTCACAGGGAAGTTGTGATTGCAACGAGGTCTCCCCTCAGTCTCCTTCAGGCTGAACAGACCAAGTGACCTCAGCCACTCCTCACATGGCTTCCCCTCAAGGCCCTTCACCATTTTTATTGCCCTCCTTTGGACACTTTCTGGTGTCACCTTATACTGAGGCTCCCAAAACTGCATGCTTTGGATAATGAAATTATGAAATTAGAATTGGGTGACTGAAGTTCCTCTTCTTGACCATGTGCTCAAGTTATTATTGAACGCAGTAAAACTGACTAATTAGTCAGTTAACTAATTAGTCAATTACCTGACAGATTAGGGATATTTGAACTATTCATTATGTGTGCCTATCAGATTAATTTAGATCTTTGTGCTTTTAAAGCAAAATGGGGAGGGGTAAGAATTAATGGCTGTAGCTAGCAGGAGTGGGTTTTGATGTTGGAAGGGGGCTTTGGTACGGATACCCACCATGGGCTCAGGCAGGTTGCAGACCCTCTGTGACAGCCTCAATCAGGACTGCTGCAGGCTGATTTACTTCCATGCTCAGTACTGCTCCTCTGTATGGTGGTTTTTGCTGCTCCCAAGTGCTGGATAGATTTTTTTTCTCCATCACTACATTCAGGGTGATTATCAGACCACAGACATTGCTTGGACAGTCCCCTCAAGAGTAAATTGCTGCTCTTAATTAAATTTTCTCTGTGCTTGGTTGAACCTCTTTCCACTATTGATGGTGGGGAAAATTTAGGAGGATGCAAATACCAGCAGTAATACAGTAATTTCATGACTATAAGGCGCACCCTTTTGACTAAAATTTTCCCCCAAACCCGGAAGTGCGCCTTATAGTCGAGTGTGCCTTATCTGATGGTAAAAGTTTGGAAAATTTGCCTACCCGGAAGTGAGAGCTGTGAGCCATGGGGGGAGCCGGTAGGGCCATGGCTGCCAGGTTGAGGTGGGGCGGAGCCCCGGCAGGCATGTTCCAATCGCGTGGAGGGGGAGAGTCTCGGCAGGCGTGCCCCAGCCCCGTGGAGGCAGGGCAGAGCCCCAGCAGGCTTGTCCCGGCCCCATGGAGTGGGGGAGGAGTCCCGGCAGGCTTGCCCTGGCCCCGTGGAGGGGGCACGGAGGGGCGGTGGCCACAGCCCGGCTCCATGGAGGCGGCACAGAGCAGTGGCAGGCACGCCCCGGTCCCACCGGGTACAGGCAGGCCCAGGGGCCCATGCAATCACCCCTGTTGGGTCCAGGTGGGCCCGGGGGCCAATGGTTGCCGGGTGGAGGCGGGGCCTCGGCCAGCAACCTTGTGGGAGGAGCTGGGGGTGCAGCCTCGCTGCAAAAAAGAAGTGCGCCCTATAGACGGGTGTGCCTTATCTGATCTACAATGTTGGGAATTTTGCTGACTCCGGAGGGTTGTGCCTTATAGTCCGGTGCGCCTTATGGTCATGAAATTACTGTAATTGACCTCAGTACTTGCCTCTGAATTGCTCTTGAGATGCTACATGTTGCAGATGGCTGAGCACAGTGCTGCCTTCACTCTGCCCCTCCAGTGCTGTGGCACCCCAGCCAGTCTGCCCTGCAGTCAGGGAGTCCTCCAGAGAGGGTGGTACACCCCAGGTTCCCTATTCTAAACTGGTATCCTGAACCAGACAGGGGGAACAGCTCACAGAAGTCACCAGAATGCGGTGTCACACATAGTGTCTGTCCATAGGTGATGGATCTTCCCTTGCCTGAAAACCAGGGATTTAGTGTCAGTCCTAGCAGGGGCTGTGGCAATGAGGTGCTGGTGTGTTCCTCAGCACAGACCCACGGACCCAGCATCGGGTGGATTGCTGGCACAACATGGAAGGCACAGGTTGCCAGTTCCCACCCCAACTCAGAAGGGTGGGTCATGTTTCTGGTGGGATCCTGGGTCCTGCAAAAGCCTCTCCACCTGGGTGGAGGATGGCTGGCTGGGTTGAAGGGAAAACCTGTGTGAAGTCAAATTCACCTGGCTGACCCATCAGCAAGGGGTCCCAGTCAGATGACTGAGTGCCACACCTCCAAAAAACCCAGGCACCAGGGTGCTGCAGGCTGAATGAACCTGAAAAAGATGTGTAATGACTGTGGGAATGTGAGAATCAATCTAAGATGTTAAAAATAAAAATAAAAAAACCCCTAAAGCTCATTGAGTTGTGTATATCTATTAAAAATACGTTAGTACCTTCAGAATCCCTATGAGATGTTAATTCTCTCTTTTTAAAATGATAAATCATGTCAATCTCTGGACCTTCCAAAGGTTTGAAGACAAAGAGATTGGCAACCCAATACATCAAGATTTCCAAAATGCCTGTAAATCCTATATAGGATCAAAGGATTAAAATAGTTTACAGCTATTTCCTTCAAGTATGGATTTCAATATTTTCCTCATTTATTGTTTTCTTTGGTATTACAAATGAGATAGGAATCCAAATTTGAATGCTGGTTGTTAAGAACTCAAGGTTTGCCTTGGAGCTGTGGGATTTGGGCTGTGACTATTCCCCTGCTGTGGTTGCATGGTATCACAAAAGGGTGAAACTTGGCAGCTGGGGGGGGGGACCAGATCCACCTGCTCTAAATCAAACCTGCATTTCCCAGCAGGAAAACCCGCATGGGCTTTGCTGCCAGTGCAGCAGGTGCTGCAGGCTCAGGCTGCAGGCTGCACTCTAAGGAAAAGCCTAAAACAAAGTGATGAAGTAAGAGGATAAATCACTGTCAGGAAGAAACAGCTGCTGTAAAACATGTCAGACTTTACCAGACTTTATGTGAACTCCTTCGCTTCATGCTGCAACAATTGATCTTTCTGAAATCCCAAACAAGGGCAGGAGATGGCAGCCAGATGTGCTTTCCAGCCCACACTCTGGGCACGTGAGAAATGTCACTTTGCCTGTTCTTGGGGGTAGTAGGGACACAAGTGGGACAAGAGCTGCAGGACTGCACCTGTGGTGCCCAGCTGGGCTTTAGCTTGCCCAGTAGATCTTTTGGGCAGCCAGGAAACAAGCAGCAGCATGCCCCTGCCTCAAGGGGCAATCCTCTGGTTGCCACCACTCCTTGGCAGGCGACCAAACCACCATCTCCTTTCTCTGGAACTGATGGTTGAGGTTAGTCACCTGGATGCCCATTGGAAGAAAGGGATTGTGTGACCAGGGGCATGATGTGAGCACTGCATATAGAAATATTCCAAACAAATAAAGTGAGCACTCCTCTGGCTGCCTCTCCCCTGCTGGATTGTTCTCTAGTGGATTTTATTTCCAAAAGGATTGATGGTGCAGGTGCTTAGCCACGGTACTGCTGCTCCACACTCTGGCACCCGTGACTTCAGAGGAGGCAGCAATGCTATTTTTTTAGCAGACAGAATGAACAAACTTTCAGGTGATGACTGCAGCTTGCTTGGGAGCAGGGGACACAGAGCTTCCTGGCCCCTGTGCCTTCATCCTGAGCTGGTGGCAAGAGCTGAATTTGTCATGGCTGAGGCATGTGGAAGTCCTACCAAATTCAGACTAAAAAAGGCCAAGACAAAGGCACTAAGTGGAAAGGAAATTCCTGACAAGATTAATTAGCAACTGATTAATTACTGGTGTTGTGTTCATCCATGCTTCTTCTTCAGAGGGGGAATATCTCCTATGCACTCCCTGCAGACACTTGTTTCTATATAGCTGCTGCTGCTGTGTTATCCTCCTTGAGTAGCTTTTTCAAAAATTTAAAAGATGTGTTGAGTGCTGGAGCTCCATGTGACTCTTTGAAACAGTTGTAAGACTTTTCTGTCTCAAAAATTCAGCCTCTATTCCATGCTAAGCAAGCAGTACTCAGTGTTCTTGGTCCCCATGGGAGTGAGTACTTTATAGTACTGTAAAGGCACTATAAAGCCAAGATAAAATGCAGATTTTAATGATTACTAAAAAGCCATTATCCTTCTCTCCAAACAATACAGAATCTCACAAACTGGGCTGCACAAGTCTAAAATCCTAGATTTAAAAGAAACAATAGAGAAATCCAGTAATTGCAACAGTTCTGGCTTAAGTAACAAGCAAAAAATCAGAAATAAAATCCTTCCCAGCTCCCCTTTTCCTTACTGGTCTCTATTGGGTGTTGCTTGGTCTTGGTTTTGGGGAAAAGGAAAAGCCCTTACACAGTGAGGCTGGACTGATCACTGGAAGTTGCATTTTTGTTGGTTTTGGTTTGGCTGGACACAGACATCAACCTTGCAATAGAGGGAAATTTGGCAGAGATAAAGGAAAAGAGCCAAACTGAGGAAGCTGGTGTGAGTTCAGACTATTTAAAGAACTTCTGGCAGGAAGGCTTTGAAATGGCAAAAGAGCATCTTAAAAGGGAGCCCTGTTGCTAAGCAACATGAATTCTTGTACATAGAACTCCAGGAAGGTAAGAGAAAAAAACCTCTGCTGCTTTCAAAGCAGAAATGCTGGTGAGCAGCCACAGCTGCATCCAAGGTGTGTTCGAAGTGTTCCAGCCATGTCCTGTCTGTGAGAGGGTTTGCATGACCCTTCAGGTCAGTGGCCACTGGTGGGACTGTGTGGGCAGGTGAGAGCCACCTCTCCTCCTCCACCTGCTGAAATGCAGGAGCATTGTTCTTCTGCTCAGGGTGGGTGAGAATAACGAGAGAGACCTGAAACTGCTGCAGTAACACCAAAACCCATAGGTCATGCTCAGACAGATGTTTTGGGAATGCAAAGTGATGTTTCAGCAGAGTTTTGATTGCTTCAATTCATTTCTCAAATTTCCCTCCTTCTTTCTCCCCCATTCATATTAACAAATTCTCATCTTTCACACTGATGGTCTTTGCCTGATAATCATCCATTCAACCGCTGCTGGTTATAACATGATGTAATGGTGTGAAATACATTCTCCATTCAGGAATATGTCAAAATAAATGTATTTTGCCACAGCATAACATTTGTTCCTTTGTCCTCTCCATGCTTCAGAGATGGGGCTCACAGTGGTCTTGCCTTTCTTGTCAAGTGTGAATCTTTGACTGATCTGGTTTGCTGATGGGAGAACCATCCAACCTCTTCGCTAAAATTCAGGATTTCATTTGTCATGCAGCTGCTGGGCATTGAGGCTGCAGTTGGGTGCTGCTAATAAGCTGTTTCTATTAGATGGTTTTGAAAGGGTAAATTCTTCTAATTCAACCAGACTAGATATGGGAGGAGTGGTTCCATGTATGCAGAGCTAGTCAGCTGTGACCCCTCTGCCTACTGGCCTCAGCAGTAACCATGACCTGGGGCCACAGGTGATTTCTCCTGTCAGATACACCCTCCTGAAATCCAGTCTGCTTAAATGTCAACTTTCATGTGGTTTTCTTTTTATATATATACACACCAAATACCTAGTCACTGTTTCCAAAACTATGTGCAAGCAGAAGAATTTGCCAAATGTTTAGACTTGTGGAGTTGGTCAGATCCTGGTTGGCTCCTCAGCCCCCTGGAAAGTCTCTGGATGGATGTCCTACAGTATTGTCAGGGTTAATAGTCTGCAGGTTGGCCATTAGTCTTTTGAAAGGCTTTCACTTGGCAACTCAGTCTTTGGTAAGGTTTTATTTTCATCAGAGAAAGCACATCGTAGATTCACACTGCAGCTGGTCTGGGTGTTAGTTCTTTGCATATTGCCATCTCTCCAAAATACCAATTTCCTTCAAAGGAATTCTAGAAGCAAGCCAAAGCCTCCTCGTGGTTTTCTGCAGTAACTTTAAATAAAGGAGTGAAATTCCCAAGAGACCATACCCCAGCTCTCTGTGCTCTCCTGGGCTGGCTGGGAGTGGCTGAACAGCCGCATCCACAGCAGGGAAGGCTGGGATGGCTAATCTCCCTAGCCAAAAGGAAGGGACCAGCGGCTGGGCTCCATCCTCCCACAGGCAGTGATGGTGAAGTCTGGCTGGGATGGTGTTGGCCTATAGTCAGTGCTTCCTCTGCCACTGGGACCTGTTGCCTATCACACTTGCTGTCAATTACAGGCTTTCCCCTCTTGGTGTAGCTGTATTTCCTTGCTCTAATTTAACTTGTTGCTTACTTTACTTTCCTCCACTTAACATCATCGGCAGTGTCTGTAGGCTGTCGGCACTGCAGCCCCCATCCCCTCCTCTACATTGCTTCTTGCCTGGTAAGAGCCATTATTCTCATCTAGTGGGGACAAAACCATGTTTAAAGAAACTCAGGTGTGTGATGTGTAGTTTGTCACGCTGCTGTGCTGATCTGAGCTGCACTGCTTGGGGCAGACACGGGTGTCTGCTATCTGCACTGCACTGTGGGACGTGTATTGGCCTTAGTCACAGAAGAGTGGATCTTAAAGAAAGACTAGGGGCTGGGTTCTGGCACTCCATTTAAAGAACGAAGAGGAAACTTCAGGTGTTGTGTTGGTGTGATAGAAACAGCGGTGTCCCTCAATGTGCCTCTGTTTGTGAGCAGTAAGCCTGCCCTGGGCAGGCTTTGCCTGCTTTGATTAAATGACACAAGCTGGCTGTGGGCAATAGCACTGTACAAATGGACCCTTTTACACACAAGTGGAAGTAATTCCAGCAGAGGACAGTGGGGTGAACTACAGAAGAAAGGAAAACTCCTGTGATCTTGATGAGATTTCCAAAATTTGCCTTCATATTATCCTTTTACTTAGTTCTACCTTTTTTTCTTTGCTCTTTCAGATACGTAAACAGCAATTGTTATGGACCCAATGTTTCAGGAGTCATTGTGGGGTGAGTGGGACATTGGGGAGCTGGGGTTTCTAACAGATTTAGTTGGCTGCCTGCTGCCAGGGGAAAATCTAGCCAGTTACTTGAGACACAACCATGACTTTGTCTAGATTTTCAGTTAACAGCATTTTCCATGGCCTTTCTTTTCCAGCTCCCATTTCCAAGCTGCAGTGAGTCTGGAGCTCACCATGACCAGCTGTATGGGACTCCTGCAGTGTTGCTGCTGTGTCTGTCTGCAGCTCCAGGTCCCACGCCCATGTCCCCAATGGGCACTGTTTGCTGAAGCAGTGTGGGACACCCTGAGCATGAAAAGACAATGGAGAGTTTTCTTTAGGGTAATCCATCTTCTTAGCATCATTTAAGTGTTTGTGCACCTTTCAGGTGAGTGCAATTTCACCTGAGGAGGTTGTTCACTGATGTTCACTTCTTTGTTCGCTGATGTGTGCTTGTTGATGTAATTTAGGGATGTTTGTTAGACCTCTTAGGCCTGCAAGATTTTGTCATCACTTAGATGATTCTAAGTGTTGGTAACAATGAAAACCAAAAGGACACTTCAAGATGAAATTCACTCCTTGTCCTTCAGGATATAGATTAAACAGACTTTAAAAGGAAACTTTTAAGTCATTTTTTTATCTGAGTGTAAAGCTCAGAGTCTGGATAAGCAAGAGAATAAATCCAACAGTACATTAGGAAAGAGGAGTAATTATTATTTTAAAATGTAACCTCACAAATTTAATATCTAAACTGCAAAGTCCTAAAAGACAGAAAGGTGTTTGAGCTCTGCAGTGCAGATATTCCCTCTGTTTAACGAGTGCACACACAGGGGTACAGACAGCGGGAAATTACACAACAGTGCTGAGGTGCAGACTCAGGTGAAAATTAATTAATGGAAGTAGGGAGTGAGGGGGCTAAGGAGTCCCTCTGGGAGACAGTGTGGAGTGGAGCTCTGGGTGACAGGGGTTGAAGCCACATAGCCCCTGAGCTCTGAACATGATCACACAGTAACTGTGTAAATATTACAGTTATATGCCAAAAATCAAATAAAATATGCCAATTATGCTGGATTTGCAAATAGATTTTTTTTTCAAACCTGCAGCTCAGGCTGAAATTCTGGGAGAAAAGAGGCTGGGAAAACCTCTGTGGTTGGGAACCAAAGCTGCTGCTGGCACATGTGGCCAAGGAGCAAGTTGCCAATATTTTCCTACAGTTTTCCTCCAGATCATAGTTTGCTCCCACTTCTGCTACTGATTTCCACAAGATGGAGCTATTCTAACATGGATTTGGCAGTAGACCGAGGGGAACAAGTGTGCTACTGCATATATTTTATACATATATATATATATATATATATGTGTATATATTTACTTTTTTTAAATTTTCATGGCAGTACATCTGAAGTGGGTAGAATTTTATGCAAAATCATCATCCCAAAAAAAAGGCAAGTCCCAGAAGCAACAGCTGAAGCTCAATGCATATTTGGATAGACTGTGCCATCAAAAGACCTCTTGCAAAAATTGCTCCCAGGGATGGAGGTAAATACCCTCAAAGTGCGGCTTTGCCCCACACTGGGGCAGCTGTTGGGGTGTGCACCCAGCATCACCTTCTGGAGGGTCTGTTTTGCCATGGCTAAGGAAAGCTCCAATGGCCCATGAGCACATGCAGGCTGGCTCTTTGACACTCATCAGATGCTGCCTGTGGCCCCAGTCTGCAAACATTAGCCTTCTAGGGCAGCAGACTGCCTTTGCTGAATCATGATGACCCTCTTCTGTGACTTTTCTGTCCTTTTATATAAATTTTTAAAAATCTTGCTATGTCTGTTTCTTTGTGCCATCTTCTTCCACTGCAGCATCTGCTCATTCCCTCTCTGCTTTACCCCCACCAGCCCCATTCTCCATTGAGTCACAGTGCAGACAAAAATTTGTGTAAATGCTGTTGCTTTATGACACGTGTTTGAAAACCTCATAGCATGCCTGTCTTTTGATCAAGTCGAGCCCACAGAGCTGAACACCTCCTGCGCAGGGTGTTGGAGCATACCTTGTCACTGCAGCCCCTATAAACAGCAGCAGCTCAGGGAGAGGCATTTATCTGGGGATTTTCAATAGGAGCTGTCAAAGCTAGGGCCAGTTTTATACACAATGCTTGTAAGGCTTGGAAGAAGGGTGTCATGAGCACCCCTTGCTCCCAGCTTGTGCGGGGCTGTGCTGGCATTGCTGCGAGAAGCTGGCACACAGGAGATAAGTGCTATCTCTGTGATGAGGTGCTGCTGGCAACAGGAGCCTGCCCTGAGTCCAGGGCCACCCAGGGAGCCTGGAGCAGAGGTTCCTTCCCAAGGCAGTGCCACAGCAGAGGGCCAGCCAGCTGCTGCTTGTCAGCCACACGGGGCCCAAAATCCTCACTGCTGCGGGTCCCAGCCCAGAGGAAATCACAGCAGGATAAATAAGGGCCAGCTATCTAGGCAGGGGCTGCCATTGCCAGATATCTGCTGAGGCTGCACCTGTCCAAACTCCCGTGTGAAATCTGAATTCACAAAGACTGGAGCATAAATGAGTTTGAGTTGGTTAGACTTTTTTCACACTATGGTTTAATACCCATCCTTTCCTGCCCCCAAACTTGTGCTTTACAGTGGAGTGAGATTTAGAGGAAATATAAAAGGCTTTTTTGAACTCCCAAGCAGAGGACTGTTGTCTTTGCAGGCATCCTTGAAGCATACCAAAACCTTTGGTACACTCTTAGCATGCAGGCACTTATCAAGCACTGTCTGTCTCTTGCCTTTCAAGACCAAAACAGAGACAGAATCAGCATAATTTCAATTTCTTTAATCTGATGACCACCTGGAGCAGCTGATAAGTGTGTCTTGGAGGCCCCAGAGAGCAGGCAGCCTTCAGCCATTGCCCCTTCCAAGGAGCACCTTGCTGTGTGTCCTATAGCTGAAGTTTGCTCCTTCCTCCCACTCTCCAGTCTCCAACTGCTTTGAAGTGATTTTGCTTGAGCTGCTTCACTGCCACTATACCACTTGTCCTTTCAGAGTCGTTGAAGTCCTCTAATATGGATTATTTAAACATAGCTTTAAAGGTGTAGTTTTCACAGAAGTGTGTGCCTGGCTCAGGCTTGCATGCACCCATCTGGCTGTGTGGGAGCACAGGTGTGCCAGGAGCACATCCAGATACAAACAGCATTTGCTGTCAGCCATGAAAAGCTGTGGTGTGCAGTTGCCTGTGCATGTTTGGGGTCTAACCCCTGGGGATGACAAACTGTCTGTAGCTCCTTATGGATCGCACTGCTGTGCAAATTCCCTGAGACCAACTGGCTCAGATCAAAGCTGTGGAAGCTGTGCCCCTGGAAGGTTCACCCAGGTGGAGAGCAGGCTGATGGCCACGTGTGGGAGCATGGCACAGCCAACACTGGCTCCAGGAGTCAAAAATGTGTGAGCTGAAGCACATCAATCTGCTTGCATGCAGGTCCTTGCTTTGGTCAGGTAGCCAAGCTGGAGGACAGCAGAGAGGGAACATCTTGCTTGCTGTCCCCTGCACACTCAGCATCCATCAGAGCTGAGATCAGCCAGTGAGGGGTGCCTGCCCATGGACACCAACAGCTCACAGAGCAATAAAGGATCATGTTTCTTCACCATAAAGAAGATGTGGCATGTGATATCTCTTGCAAGCACTGGTGCCACAGATAATTTTTCCTTTAAATGTGAGAATAAAAAAAAAAAAAAAGCCAGAAGGACCTAATAAATCACAGTATAAATGCTACTGTTTGAAAGATCTGGGCTAGAAATTAGTTGAACTTTCATGAGTTTCACATGTCAGAGGTGTGGGTGATTTAGGCTAGTGATTATTCAAGACACAGGGTGTGATTGGACTTTTAGGATTTGAAAGGATTACACATGCTTGTCAAGTGGGTGTTTAATCTCTCTTCAGTTACAACTTCAGTTTGTAAATGTTGAAACTATAAATCATCACACCCTTGGTCCATGGCATAGGACAAACTGTGCTGATTTTCTCCCACCTCAGCTTAGATTAACTGCTTTTCTCCAGTGCTATTAATGCCCTCCAAATTATGATTTTTCCTTTTTTAGCTCACACTGTTGTGCGCACACACACATATGCAGGCAGGCATGTGTTTCATAACAGGTTTTTGTGCTTGTGACTCAGAGCTGAACTATTAAACCATAACACATGGCTGACATCTGGAATTCTCTCAGACGTTTTTGTCATTTGAATATTGGTAGCCATGGTTTGCTACTCTCCTTTCCTCCAAAATGTAACTTTCTTTATTCTCAGCTCATAAAAACAGAGCTAGAAGGTTTTACTGAACCTTTTGGTGTCACTTGATCAATATATATATAATATTTTGTCCAAGCTTGTTTTAAAGACACATGTGCTCAGAGAGTTTGGCAGAAGGATCTTACTAAAGAGAGCCACTGCTTCATCTTTAGATTTAAAATGGTTGCATACCATGAGAATATTCAGAAAAATCATTGTTTCTGCACAGCAAGAGCCTGTGGTTGCTAAGAGTCAAAAACAGTCACCTGCTAGCTAGCAAAGTGGGGTAAGATTTGCAAATGGATTGGCTTGGTGTTTGAATATAATTATTTACAATAATTCCTCCAAATGAATGCCACCCATTTGGCTGGTTTTAGAGCAAGATTAAAATGTGGAACATTTTGTCTTACCTGTGTCTCACAGGATTTTGTGTGCTGTTCCCAGGGCTGTTTGCCATGAGGTAGTACGGTTCTGCAGAAATTAGGATTTTGCATTCTTCTTTAAATATTGTGGGGTTGCCACTCAGAGTGCTGCAATTAAGGATGTATTAAATTTCACACTGATACCAAAAATGCAACTTCTATCTGTCACTGTGACACGTGTCAAGCAAAAGAGGAGAACCTGGGGAATTGTACCTGGCTTTGGCTTAGAGAATCATCTAATCTTGGTTTTCAATTCAGCCCTACAAGCACTTTCTTAAATTTAAGGATTGTCTGATTTTCTGACATTGAGAAGGATGTAACACTGCTTTACTGATGCTTCCACAAGAGAGGAGGAACATTGTCTGAAGCCTATGCTGTTCCCTCTAAGATTATACATAGTATGTCTTCAAGGCACCTACTTAGCCTGGTGAGGGGCTGCAAAAGAGGGGTGACAGCTGTTGTGTTTCAGACTATGTCTCCTCTGTTCGTGAGACAGTGGTTCAGAAAATAATTTTTGCTCTGGCTCAAACAGCCAGGTCCCTGACTGTTACTGCTTTTTTAGTAATAAAACCACGCCAAGGGAGCCTCATTGTAACAGACTTTGAGCCTTAAACACATCATGGCTGGATGAGCATTTTTCCCAGGATCTTTCATCCTCACAGCTGTACTTCCCCACTGACTGGACAAGTGAGCACACTATTGTACTCACCTGTCATTATTAAAGTGGAGTCCTTTGAGCTTCTACAGACTGTTTTCTTCATCAAAACCCTCTGCTGCTAATGTGGCCCTGAACTGTATGTATCCTTGTGAGAAGATTTTTCAGTGCACATGGATACATATGCCCAGGTTCACTAAAGGTAAGTCTTGCTTGACCAGCCTGATTGCCTTCTGTGATACAACAACTACCTAGATGAGTCAGGGAAGAGCAGTGGGTATTGTCTGCCTGATGTCAGTAAGGATTTCAACAGTCTGTTAACAACATCTTCATGGACAAACTCAGGGATGTGGGCTGGATGAGTGGACAGTGAGGTGGATGGAGAACTGGCTGAACAGCAAATCCCAGAGGGTCAAAATCAGTGGCACAGGGTCTAGTTGGAGGCTGTCCCTAGTGTCCTCAAGGTTCAATGCTGTACTGTTTAACTTACTCATCCATGACTTGGATGAAGGGGCAGATCAGCAAATTCAGTGGATACAAATCTGGGCAGAGCAGCTGGTACCCCCGAGTGCTGTGCAGCCCTTCAGAAGGACCTGGGCAGGTTGGAGAGATGGACACAGAAGAACCCTG
>PYHW01009486.1:10774679-10787957 GCA_013186435.1 Turdus rufiventris | reverse complement strand
GAGGGCTGTGTCCAGTTCTGGGCTCCTCGGGACAAGAGACACATGGAGCTGCTGGAGTGGGTCCAGTGGAGGGCAACAAATTTTATGAAGGGTCTGGAGCATCTCCCTTATGAAGAAGCTGGGTCTTTTCAGCTTCCAGGAGACAGAATTGAGAGGGAACCCCATCAACATCTACAAGGATCTGAAGGGAGGGATGGACCAAGATCTTCTAGGTGGTGCTGAACAATAGAACAAAAGGCAATGGGCAGAAACAGATGCCCAGGAAGTTCCATCTGGCATGGGGAAGAACTTCTTTACTGTGCAGGTGATCATACACTGGAACAGATTGCCCAGAGAAGGTGTGGAGTCTCTGTCACTGGAGATAGTCAAGACCTGCCTGGACACAATCCTGTGCAGTGTGCTCCAGGATCACCCTGCTTGAGCAGGGAGGCTGGACAAGATATGGTTCCTTCCCACCTGATCCATTCTGTGATTTTTTCCGTTAGAGTGACCCTGTGCCCTGATTTCAGTCAAAGCAGAGGTGACCCTTGGTAGGGGTGGCCATGGCCAGAGCAGCACCAGCCCATCTGCAGCCTGGAGCAGGCAAGCCCAGAGCTGGTATGCAAATGTAGCTGTATTTCAGCTGCTGACAGCTCTGCTAATGGATTATGTGGGTACACAAAAGTGATGTGCTATAAACAGCAATTAAAACTGTGTTGTCAGAATCCCAAAATCAATCTCAATTTTTGATATGGCCAGACTCTTTTTCTCATTATAAGGGTTAGAGCTTATTGTTATGGTTATCAGGTGCTTCTGATTATCAGATTCTGACAAAGTGTGAGACTCCAAGTTGACCCTGAGATTTTCTTGCCAGATCTCTATGCCAAGCTGATTTTGCTGGAAAACTTCAGCCAAAACACTTGGCCGCTCTTGAGCACAAGTCCTGTGCACATAAATCCTGGTGGACACACTTTCCTGCAGTGCCCCACGCTAGCTTCATTTCTTGGAGCGGCTCAGGGGAGCCACATGCCCTGGGTCTTGCACCAGCCCGTGCTAATGTCTCTGCCACCAGCTGAAGTGTGTGCTGTCCCCATGGAGCCCAGCACTGTGCTTCTGCTTGGGGTGGGTGGTTTGTGCTTTTCCAGTCTGGGCTGGGAGAGGAGGGACTGTGTTGTCTATGGCCCCCACTGAGAACCACTGTTTGTGCTTGCTCCTTGTAAAATGAAAATTATTGCTACCCACACCTCCTTACCCCTTGCCCATCTCCCTAGGCTGCCTTGAAAATGAACATGTTGTTTCTGAAGCACTCACGTATTGTAGTGGCATGGGAGACAACAGGCAGAAATTAATTAGTCTGTCTTCAGAACGGGGTTTTGGGGATTATAGAAAAGAAGCCTGTTAATCATTATGGAGAAGGTAGAATGGTCTGAACTGGGTCCTCACTCACCCAGGGTGCTTAATGACATGTTTTCACTAGAAAAAAAATAGTAGGATCACGTTAATTAAAGGCTATGCCAGAATGCATATGTAAAAGGGGGGTAATTGAAGAATGCTGAATGTCTGCCAATTTGACATTACCTAACTAGCTTGATTTTTCAACCATAGTAATATTCTCATATTTATGTATTTTTTGGGATGCCATATGAAAGAAAAGTATTTAAGCAAAATAGCATACTGAGCAGAGTAAATTACAACAGCAGGGTTTCTTGTTACTCTGAAAATGAAAATGAAAAAGGATAGTAAAGGGAGCAAGGAAGCAATGGTTTGTGCATCGTACATAAAAAGGTACGGTAACAGTGGTGATCTGTCTGCCATAGTAATGAAGTCAAGCTTTTGGAATAATATGGTTTCACAGCAGGACTGATAGTAGAGCTCTGTTGAGCTGAATCTCTATTAGATGGTGTTAGTTATCTACATAAAGCTACAGAATAGGTTAAATCTTATTTTTATTAAATAGTGGGCCACGGCAGACAGGACCATCTTATGGGTTTTCTAAGTTTCTAGCTTTCCTTGTCTCTAACTTGTTATTCATTAGAGCTCTGCACAGCTCTGTGGGCTCCATGCAGCACTGGGCTTGCAAATCCATGGTGCTAGCCCTCTTCCCCAGGCTGTGCTGTCAGATGAAATATTCAAAGATATCACTCTCTTTAATATCTCTGGTTTCTCTGTATATATCCCTGGTAGAAATAAAAAGACAGTTCTGCTATCCTGCAGCTAAGAAGCCCTGACCACAAGAGCTGCTTTTTCAACAAAATGTGGTTGGGTTTGCATCCCCAGCTCTCCAAGTATCAGACCACCAGCACCTAACCTGATCTCTGTGACTGCTGCTTTCTTTCCTTGGGTTGGCACCTTATGGCTCTTTTCTTCACATCTCCCTTGAATTTCCTGTGCTGTTTTGGCTTATGTTTCTGAACTAGGTCAAAAGCTTTTGCCAGGTAGTTTCCAGTCAGAATTACTTCTGCTGGGACACCTCTGAGGAAAAAGGGAAATCTGATTAAACATGGGAAAATCAAACCAAACACAATGTGATTATACCTGAATCTGTTTGAAGGTCAGCTGATTTTTCAGATGATTTAAAACCATTAAATTGAGCAAGGGCAGATACGCATCATTACTCAATCTTATCTTCATTGCCTCGGATGCCTTTGATCTCCATTTGTCCTTCCCCTGTTTGTTTATGCTCTTTCATGTCTTTCTTCAAAGTAGACTGTAAAGCCTTTGGGACAAAGATCAGTGGTGTGTCAGTAAATGGGAAGGACAGACTGACTCCTTCATCTTGCCCAGTCTTAAGTGTGGGAAATGGGTGAACACTGCAGTGCTGGCAGCAAGAATGGGTAAATCTTGTGAATGGGTAAATGAGTACTGAAATTTACCCGTGGAAACACTACACAGAGGTACCAAATTTGCCTGAGCATCTTGTCTAGATTGCTTGGTGGCCGGGGCTGTAGTCACTTGGGCACCTGGGGAGCATTCAGGAGCCAGCCTGGCCAGCACTATAACCTGTTACTGACCAGAAGCTTTGGCCAAGGGACATAAAAAACCTATTACAGAAAAGAAATTAATCACAGGAACATCACATGTTTGTAGCCTTAAGTTCTGTATAGTTTTCACTCCAAGGGTGTTTCATGAAGAGTTTCAATTACTATTGCAGAAGAAATGATCTTCAAGACAACGTAAAATAATTATGATTTAATTATTAAATTAATTATTGTCAGATTTTACACAAACAAAAATAATATTAGGAGGAAGAGTTAAAGACAACCCGTGGAGCAATATCAAAAGATTACCCTAGAAATGTGCATTGATCTTAATGTTTTTAATTGTGTTTAATGCTTCAGGGAATAACTATGTGAAAAAGTTGTTGTAATGCTATATTAGGGAGGAACAGTTGTGAGAGAGACAAGTCTTAAACACCTGGCACAATGCAAAAGCCCAAACTGAACCAGAAATGCTACTTAAAATGTAAATATGAAACAACTGCAGCTGCTTTCCCCAAAGACTATTCTCTAGACTTTGCTACAGTGGTTAAGGCAATCTTAACTCTTCTTGATGTTTTACGTTCCCCTCGCTTGGATTTTGTCTCTGTCCATTGCTGTGAGAAAGAACTGTGTGAGTACATTAGTGCCTGTGTCCATGCAATTATTAAAGATGAAATATGCTAAAACCCAGAAAGACAGTGGAAGCAGTGGTTACCAAAGGACTTAAATGGGAGATTTCTTCATTTGGGTTGGTGGTTCCTTTGGTGCAGATTTTTACAATACAATCTTGTATTATGCATGATGACTTATTTTTGCAAAAATGCCTCACTAGTGACATCTTTGTTTCTACCTCACCACAGGTAGATATGAAAGACTGGACTGTGTTTTTACAATCACAGGGGAACTGTAGGTGAATTCATTGTCAAGAAATCTGCCCTACTCAACAAGGAGGATGAGAAACTGGTAAATCAGAAGATGGCTATGAGAGGTCTGTCTGAGTTTGGCTTTTCTCTATTATTATTCAACACTTTAGTGAAGTAGAGACAATTCATTAAATCTGCAGATAACACCAAGGTTAGAGTGCAATGATCGTATCTCAGAAGGGTTTTGAGTTGTAAAGAATCTCAGTGAATTAAAGATATGGGCTGATAAAGGATGGTGTAATAAAGACAATCCAAAGCTCTGCCTTCTCAGAAGCTGTTAGATGAATGGGCACAGGTAGGAGTTTGTAAGGAAGGTATTCTGGACTGTGTACTTTTAAAAGTGAATGTGAGGCAACATTATCCCCTAGTTGCAGAGGGATGTGGAAAAAGTGCCAGTAAGGATAACAATGTGAGGTCTAGGAGGATGCACTGAGCCTGTGACAAAGCAGATCAGGATCTGTGTCAACAGCAGAGAAGTTGGGCAGCAACTGGAAAAAGTCCATTAAAAAGTGGTATGTGATACAGCAAATTATGTTTGATGGTGAAAGATTGACAGTTTTCCAGTGGAAAGAATAGGAGAATTAAGATGGAAGAAAGAAATATTTTGCAGCTGCATAATTGCTGTGGAGCTAGGGAATGGCAATTTGTAAATAGCAGTGAAGAAGTTTCTGATTTTAAAACAGGAAGTGCTTTCTGGTGGTAGTAATGGTGAACTGCAGGAACAGGATGCCAGTTTTTAAGGACCACAGGGAGACATATATCCCATAAGTGACACTGGAGCAGCTGATTCTTCCTTAGAGCAGCGGTAAGAAGTTCATAGCTTTTCAAATTCTTTTAATCTGTATCCTTCTATGAGTCTACAACACAAATATTTCAAAGCATTTTGCACTGAACAAACTGAGAGGACAGTCTGGCTTCAGGCTTTTCTTGGTATGTTAGCTGGTACAGCTTTTCCCTCCACAGCAATAGGTGTCTTGGCTCATTTTCAAGGATGATGGTGCAGAATGAAAAAGAAATATAAGAAACTTGTATTCTGAGTTTCTTCTGCAATTACTTGTGGCTGCACACTGACATGAGATGAATATTTGGAATCTCACTGCTTCTAATGTGGCTTTGTCATGAGCTCTAAATGTCACTGCTTCCTGTTGACTCTCATCTGTGTGTTTGTTGATGAACATAATGCTAGACTTTGTAGCGTGTAGCTTGTCTGAACAAAGGTAGCTGTCAAATTCAACTTGCTCAGAACTTGGTTCAAGCTGCAACTAGATTTGGCAAATAAGGTTTTGTGAGTCGGTTTCATGGTAACGTGAACTGTGCAATTCCTACAGGGGAAACAAAAATCTAAGAATAGTACTGCTGAGAATGTGGCTTTGGTGGTTTTTCTTAGTAAAGAGGTAGATGAGCAAGATGTAGCCTGTAAAAGGGAAGAAAAGATGCGTGAGTGGGTATATGAGAGAAATTGAAAATTCCAGGTGAGATCTAGTGGTTTGGGCATATAGAAAGGTAGACTGGATTGGCTAACTCTTAATCCTCAAAGAAAACTTTGTATTTTAGCTGCAGCAGGAATTTCATCTCAGATAACATTTTTTAAGTTGCTTCTCTTATGTATGTACTATAATTAAATTCTAAGAAGTTATCAAGGGCTATGTCAAATGCATTAAATAAGCATCTGAAATATGATGCTTCCAACTTCCAAGCTTAGTGCAATTACTCTGGTGTTTTGTGACAAAGAGTTTCAGACATTTTTCATAGAGAAAGAAATTTCAAGTATTTCCATTGAAATGAAAGAGTTCTATGAAATCAAGTTGATTTTCCTGGAATTTCACGAAGAAGGGGAACAGTAGAATAGTTTAGCATTTTTCTGATAAGACACTGATTATTTTAAAACACTTCAACAAACTCCTCAACCTTCCTCCAGCTGAGCACTGAATATTGGGATGTTTTGATTTTATTGATTTCAGAGTATTCAGATGACTGGAAAACAGATGATGCTGCAGAACCACTTATTCAAAAAGTGGTAACTTGAGCAGGGTGCTGTAGCCTGATCTGAGAGAGACAGGTCTTACACAACTCTGTTTGAAGGCTTCCTCACTTTGTGGTTTTTCCACATCAAGAAGATCAAAGAGGAGAGCAAAATTTGCCCTCACAAGCCAGATTTTTTACCAGATAGTTAGAAACTAAGCCAAATGGTATACAGCTTCCCCAGGCTTCCACCAACTAGTTTCTTCCAAAGAATGAGATTCCACCTCCAGCTGCCCTTTTGTTCCTCTGGCACTGCTCTGGGTTATCCCCACTGCCTGCAATTGCTCACCGAATGTGATCAACGGGGGACTCCCGCATGACTCACAAAAACACTTCGCCCACCTCAGTACGGACCTCTGTTCTCACACGTCTGTTCCTGGGGTGGCAGAGCCTGTGTGAGTTTTCTCTACTGCGTGCAGAGCTGAGCGCAGAGGAGCTGTGCGCTGTTTCTGCCACGGATGTTGCTCAGCAGGTTGCCATGCTCTGCTCAAAGAGCACTTCCCCAAAGAAGGGATGGGATTAAGTGTGGGTTGCCTGAAAGAAAGAATCCCATAATAGAACAGGATTAGTTGACAGCTGCGGCATGTCATTTCCACCTCTTCTTCATCAGTACTAACTGAACTGTTTATTTGCAACCCCAAGCTCCTCCCTGAGAATTTACAGAAAATCTGGTACAGGAAAGCACAACTTAGTTGATTCACTGGTTACACAGAATCAGCTCCAGCCCACAAAACCCCATAGAGAGGGACTTTGTGGAGCTGATGCAATTACTGTTTCATCACATCATGCATTTGAAATTAGTCCATCTAAAATCTACAAAAAAACTACCTAATTCTCCTGCACCACTTTCATTCTTTGGGGATTGCAGCTTCCATATGCTGAAAAATGATTGCTGAAGACATTTAGTGAGACAAAACAGGTCCCCTGTTTACCTCCCAGCAGTGAGCTCAAATTTAGTTGTACTGTTGTTTTACATCTGCTGTGTTCCACTAAGCTTGCCATTCTGTCAATCAAGCAACTCCAGCAGTCTGATCAATTATTTCTTCATAAGCTCATGCTGTCTGCTATCTAAATTTGTATTACTGTTAAGTTTAATACTGTTAATATCTTCCAATTTATTCCTTCGCAGATAAAGTAGAAATTTCCAGAGTCTTCATCTGCCTGCTGCCTCACAGATCAAACACAGCACCTTGTTTCAGGGGAGGCTGGCAGATTTGGAAATCAAAGTGCATCTCCTGGGTAGCTTCCCAGCTCCCTGGACAGGACCGAGAGTCATAAGGTCAGTTATTGCTCATGGGAGACTGTAGAGCAGGGCTGAAAACTGAAGCCTTGATACATGGGTATGCAAGAGAAAGAGGGAGCTGATTGTGGATGGGACTGCACATTCCCTTTGCAGCAACAATTCCACCCTGGTATCCCAGGTGTTCAAATACGGGAGCTCAGACTCACACACCCTCTGACTGACTGCAGGCAAGAGGTTGGGCTTCCCCTCTGGTAGCTAGAGCCCACATTATTTCAGTAAAATGTTTTTCTTGGAAAAAAAGAAGTGGTGTGCAAAGTCTGCTTTTGCTCACGCAATAATAATAGTTTGAAGCTCTCCAGCTGCACAGACGCTAAGCAGGAGAATGTCCACCTTTCCTGTACCACACCCTGGGGCCTTGGCACTGTATTTATTGCAAAGCACCCTGAAAGCTGTACTCTTCAACAGTAGCACTGGGTTTCTTGTCTGCACACCAGGGATTACCTGCAGATCCTGGAATATGCCTGTTTCTCTCCAGGTTCCCTTGAGGTGCTGGAGGTCGGGTTTTCAGATCCTTCTCTGAATAAGGCAGAAACAAGACTTAAACCTCAGCCTGTTGCTCTCCTGGTAATTATTTTAGACAAAGGTTCAGACTGCAATGTTGAGACTTCTTCTCTCAAAAATGTTGGTCAAGTATTTGTTCTGATACGAAATGTTTGAGATGTTTTAATGTAATAGGGTTTCCATCTAGCCAAAGGGAGGTGGTCCATGGCATGGCTTTGTAGATTAGCTGTAGGGTGAGAGGGCTATTAGGCCCTCAGAGAGCTCCATATCAGTAGTTAATAGTTAAGATAAAGATTATAGCCTCTCATGTGCTTGTTACAGTCCTGTTGTCTCTCTTTTTCAAGTAGAGATGATGTGGCCAGAAAAAGGTGTTGATTGCTATTGAGGCAGGGTAATTCTCTGTAGCTTCTGCTTCCTAAAACATTTTTTTTTTTTTAAATTGGTTTCGTGTTCCCCCTTCTCTGCAGCTCCTAAAGACCTGAGCCTCTGTTTGGCAAACCCGTATGTGGGAAGATGGAAGCAGTCAGAAGCCTTTTGGAAGGGACCCATGTGGCCTGCAGTATCTCTGGGAGATTGTCTTCTGCAGAGATGTCAATGAGGTCACAAATATCAGGTAGTGATAGAGAAATGGGGTCACAGCTCATAGTGCCTTACATAGAAAACATCAAGTTATCAAGTCATAATTCACAAGTGAATATATGTAATTAAACTTTGTCAGTGCTCCCTTTCTTGATTTTTCTTAACTTTTTTCCACAGTTTGATAAAGCACATTATTAAAACAAATTTGATAGGATCCCTTCTTGTTGTCTTATATATTAGCTGAGGTTCATGTAAACCTGTCTTGGTTAGAAATTATATCCAATGGAAAGTACTAAAACAGACAATAGGAATTGTGGGAAAGGCATATGAAAGACCTGAGTAATGAAAGTTTGGACTCAGCTATGTTTCAACTGCCAAGCAGGGAAGAAAAAAGCAAACCACACAAGTTTGGGTACTGTTTTTCTTTCCAGTGAAATGCAATAAAAAGGAAAATTTTACTTTGGTGATAGCAAATGTATTACTTTCATCTCAAATGAAATATTATTATTTTTACACCATAAAAATAATTACAGAGTTTATTTAAAAATTTTCACCTGCCTTTGTTTGGCTAACACTATTTGACCTGAATTATGAAAAGATGACTTTTGGTTGCCTCTGAAACTATTTATTTAGTTGTCGCTTGGTTTGTAATCACCTGCCACACCCATGAATCTGTTTCTGTGGACTCTGAAACAAAAAAGGGCAGAAACAAAAAGTAAGGTGCTGCCAATGGCAAGAGTGGTTGCAATTATTTACAACGATGTTGAAGGTCCATTGTAGAAATTATGCAAGAGATACAGGTTTTCCTTTAAGCCAGATGAGGCCGTGGTGTTGCTGTTATCCTGCTTCATTGTCCCTAGGAGGATTTGTGGTCCCTGCTCCTTGAAGGTACCTCAGGTATTTCTACAGCGAACTTGCTGCCTGTTACTGCTGCCCTTACAAAGCAAGTCCTCTGTGTGTAAAGATGATGGTCAGCAACTGGGGTAAAAAAATCTGGATTCCCTCTATGCTTCAGTAAAAATGGTCCTAAATGATTTTACATGGAAAATTGTAGTAGTACAAAGGACTGGGTTAAATAATAGCAAAGCAAGACATGATTTAAATGAAAACAGCCCTCTCAACACTGGAAGGAAAATGATCTGGAAGATGTAGTACATATAAACTTCAAACCATCAGCCAATATCTGGCATCAATTATAAAAGCACACAGGACACTGGGCTGCCCCATGGGTTTGATATCACATCCCACCCCTCCTTGCAGGATGGCACCAAGAACCCGGGCCACATGAAGCAAGGCAGAGCAGACTTTGCCAGGGTTATGTGAGCTGAACCTTCTGCAGCTAGTTTGTAACATCAGTTAGGTAGCTGGTAGAGATCTGTGGTATGGGGGTAATAAAAATACTTACTTTTGAAGTCTTAAATTTTCTCTAATTACCTTTCTTGTGTTCATGCATGTGTAGGTATTATATCTAAAGGTGAGGGAAACCCTAATCTGTGACAAAGCTTCCTCCTCATATCCAGTCTCAGTCTATTACTTTCCAAACAGGAATGGACAGGTTTGAGTGCATCTGAAGCAAGAGGGTAAATGTGCGTGGCACAGATCTGCCCTGGATGCGAAGCAAACAATGACAGCAGCAGTCACATGTAAGGTGTCTCTCTGTGGAAGTCACTCCAGCCATGCTGTGGCCATGGGTTGAGTCCACAAGGAAATTGTCATAAATGTCATTGAGTCTAAGGGTGGAGAAGAGTCAAAACCAGAGCTGGAGGGCAACTGAAGCCCTTGGTGCAGCTGCCCTTCACCTCTTATCCCCGAGTAGACCTCTGAGCTCTGTCATGTTGGCTGTGATGAGAAAAATCTCTTGTCATTCTGAGAGAAGTATCTCATCTCCATCTTTGAGATTTGTAGAGAGACAGATCCATTCTCTCTCTTAAACTGCATTTTGGCAACACGCAAAAGCAACAGATCCAATTTCTCAGTTCTTCCCTGGGACAATCACTCAGTGCAGCTGTGGCAAACAACTACCAGGTACCAATGCCACAGCTTCAGTGCTCCACCATCTGAGGAACACTCTTTACCCACAAAGGCCTGAAGGATGAGCCTTAGCTGGCCAGAGTGCTGACTGCCAAAGGCAAAACTGCAGAGCAACCTGTGGTCTAGTCTCCCCATAGGTTTTCTTGTGAAGCAGAAGGATGGTTGCATCTGTGGGAGCATTTCAGACACTTCTTTTTCTTCCTGAGCTGAGTCTAAGGCAGTTTTAGCCTCTGGAGGAGGATGTGGCACCGAGCATCACAGCTGATAGCATCCTAAGAGAGGTGAAGGATGAAATATAGACATTGAGATCATTTGATGTCTTTTGGTTTCCCACAAAGGCCCTGTGACTTAAAGGAAATTGATTCTATTTTCAATTTGGTTAACACCAGATACATGATTTTTAAAAATAGTAAACTGGCTTCTTGTTATCTGACCAGAGAAAGATGATTTTTGTGCTTCACATGTAACTAAAAAGCAGCCATCAGCTATAACTCCTACCTGAAGTATTGAGCTTTGCAAGTGAGCTTGAGCACTGGGAACTCAGGCCACTCTGCAATGACAGTACCTCACTCATTGTGGCTGCCTGCCTTCCTTTTCCATCAGCTCTTGGGATTTCATTAAAGCAAAAAATCTGTTGTGAAGAGGTGATGGATAAAGATTATGCCATGCAACTCAATACTTCATCTTTCACTCAAGTATAGCTTTTCCTTTTCCTTCACAATGAGTCCCCATGCATAAATAATATCCATATTCCTGTGTTTCCTTGAAACTTAGATATTCCTTCTGACTGTATCATAATTTTCTAATTTTGAAATGTTTCTTGCTACAGAAGAAGGGTAGAAGACACCATTCAGTACTAGGTCTGAAGCCATTTAATGTCAATGGCAAAAATTTAAGTTTCCATGTGTTCAATCCTATCACTTGCTGCATCTTCCCTCCCTTTTCTAATTAGTCTCGTCCCCTCATCCAAAGATATATACTTAGATCTATTTCTACCAGACCAAGTCTTTTCCAACTTTCATGTGCAGATCTGTTTCTCAGCAGGCATTCAAAATCAGGCACAAGCTCTTCTTCTACACTCGTGTTTGACTTCTGACTGGGAGCAGGTCTGGGCTACGCTTTCATCATCTTTCCCTTTGTATAGATGGTAAGAAAGGGAATACAGAATGAAGCAGGGCAGCTGCAATGGCCTCTGCTCAGCCAGAATAATACTAATGCATTGGGTTTTGTCATTTCTCCAAGGGAGTGTGGGCCTTTCTTCATGTGCCACTGGACCTTTATCTCAGCAGGAAGAGAGCATTTCCCTCAGTGCTTGAGGCTGACTGTAGGGGCTTTCATACCCTTTAAAAGAAGAGATGTGGCAAGTTCTGTGAACAGCTGGAAAAAATAGCATTATCTTTTGCAAACTCTTTTTTGCAGAATTCTAAAAACTCTAAAGGGCCCCATAGTTGTGCACTTTGCTGACAAGCTCCCAGCTCAGCCTGAACACAAGGGAGGCCTTTGCAGCCTCACCAAGCCAGACAGCTTTGCTCATAAACAGGACTTCCATTAGAGCTGTAAGCTTTGCCATTGGCATATTTTGGGAAAGCCCTGGGAGCCTGGGAACCTGGGCAGTGCATGATCCTCAGCTGTTGGTGTCTCAGGCACACGGGCTCCCAGTCCCAACCTGCTCAGCTGCAGCAAGGTCTGCTCTGCTCATCATGTGCTTGATTCCCACCAGCTTTTGGAGAGGCCCTGGCAAGCAGCTGGCTGCCCTCTTCCCCTGGCCAAGCCCTGTGCATGAATAATCCACTGAATTTCAGTATCCCGTTATTTTCTCAGATTCTTTGTGGTCACCATGGGTCATGGCTCCATTTCAGACTTGAGAAAAAGTTTGCATGATGAAAGCTGGTCTGTTTTAGTGTTGCAACTGTGTTAGTGAGTCTAATAAAATATATTGCCCTCTGTCCACAGACCTTGTTTCTTTATGTTCTTTGATAATCATACCCCACGTCTGCTAGCACCACCCTTGCCAAGATGGAGTAACTCTGTTGTTTGTGCTGTGACCGAGAGCTCAGCATATCAGTCTGCTGGGGTTCTGGGTTTTCTGAAGCAGTCTTGAGGGAAACAGCTGATCTAGTGCTCAAAACACCTCTTCCCTTTCCTGGCTTTGGGAAAGAGCACATATTTCTGAGTCACACATGCTGCATCCTTGCCCCAGGGCTCCTGCCACCAACTTGGATTAAGGTAATTGTTTGTTTACCCTGACCTGGCTCTTTACACCTGCAAGATTGGAGGACTGCTGCTTGTTCCCTGGTTTGCTGCTTCTTGACAATCTGCAGTTTGTTTTGGAATTCAGATTATTTACATAGAGGCCAGGCACAGGTGCTTCAGGTGGTTCTAGTAGGTGCTCTCCCACTTCAAAACTATTTTCCTTTATTCCTTTGGGCTGGAATAGGGAGGTGAGCTACCATGTTGAGGCAGAGCAGTTGGACATTGTGGTTAAACCACTCCTCCTGTGCAGACTGTTTATCTACACAGCACTGTGTCATGATGGTATTGCTAAGGTAGGTACAGCGAGTGGAAAAAAAGAAGTGAATTTTATATTTATGGTTAATATGTATTTTCTAGTAAAGCTATTTGTAGGGAAAAGATTAATTACCTGGGTCTCAGCCTGCTGGTATCTTCCAGTCATCACAGTCATGGATTCACAGAATGGTTTGGGTTGGAAGGAATCTTGAAAATCATCTAGTTCTGAGTTCCTTGCCATGGGCAGGGACACCTTCTGCAAGAACAGATTGCTCAGGGCCCCTCTGAACCTTGTCCCTGTTTTGCTGACAGGTACTGCCAAGAAAAGGGAAGGAGCTCCTCCTGAGATGGAGAGTGAAAATCCTTTCCCTCCAATTTATTATAATTTGGAAATTAAGGGGCTGTCAGGCAAAGATATGGGTTTAGGAATAACAGTTCTTTACTGATATATCTA
>PYHW01009486.1:10744314-10774431 GCA_013186435.1 Turdus rufiventris | reverse complement strand
AACGACTCCTCTCCAACCCCCCAAACCGCACCGGCGATAGAGGGAGGGAGACAGCCCCCACCCATCCCTTTGTCTTCAGCAATCAAAAGCTGGGGGAGTTGCCCGGCAGACTTCCTTAGCTGGAAAAAATTCTCCAGAGAGCAGAAAGAGTCAAACCCACCCCCAACCCCCAAAAAACCTAATCTTGAGCACTTCTTGGGATGGGATACCCTCAACTTGTTTGGGCAATCTGTTCCAGTGTCTCACCAAACTCACACTAAAGAATTTCTTCTAATACCTAACCTAAACCTGCCCTCTTTTAGTTTGAAGCCATTCCCCCCGTCCTAGAATTGCATGTTCTCCTGAAAGCCCCTCTCTGTCTTTCTTGTAGGCTCCCCTCAGCTACCACAGGGTCTCTTTGTAGCCTTGTCTTCTTCAGGCTGAACAGCCCCAGACCTCTCAGCCTGTGTTCATAATCAGATAAATTCCAACTTTGTTTCAGGTTTCAATTTTTGTTGTGCCACAAGTGTGGGTCCTTCCTTCACCTTGGCTGTATTTTTAATGTATAGAATCAGCAGTTTTAAAGTCCTGGTTTGCTGTCATTTCAAGTTTTTATAAAACTTCTTAGTGTTTTTCTTGGGCTTTTTTCATCCCTGGCCGAGTTTCTCATGTCAGCTAAAGAAATAGTGTGGCTCCTCCTTGTCAGCACCAGAATGGGAGGGCTGTGGGGGAGTTCAGCTGGGACATGGGCAGCTGAGGGAAGGGGAGGGAGTGAATGCTTGTTTTGGAGAAGCTGTCAGGGTGTGTGGTGGAATGGCACAGGGGAGCAAGGGAGGGAGGAGCCTGGAGGAGAAGAGGTGGTAGGGTCAGGATAAAAAAATATTTGGAAATGCTGACCTAGGGAAAATGTCAGTGCAAGACTTGATGGCTGAGCTGGCAGGTAGATGAGAGGCACCCTCTGAGGACAAGCCCAGTTTCAAGCCCCTGCTGCTGGATGTTTCCAAAGTGGGGCAACATATCTGGACACCTGGATTGGTGTTAGGGAAGACTGCAGTGGCCAGGCCGAAGTCTTACAGCATGGGGTCTTTCCCTTCCCTCATCTCTCTACTGCATGTCAAGTCTACTAGTGTCTGTGAGCTTAGCAACAATTTGAGTGAATAAGTATTGCTGGCTTTTCAAGTTTTAAAGAGGGATGAAGAAAGCAGAAGTGCAACATCACCTGCATCTGGGTATGTGTGTTGTCAGAGAGAGCAAAGTGCAAATAAAAATAATGAGGTGAGTGTGGGGGAGCTGGAAGTGGAGGCAAGAACTCTGCTGTGCTGCAAAATGCTCCTGCCACTGACAGTGCTATTCAGTGGTAAAAGACTTGGCACACTACTTTTAGACACTGGTTCATCTTATTCCTCCTCTCTTTCCCTGTTGTAATTCCAGGATGGTTCTGGGCAGAGAAGGTGAAGGCAGAAGTGGGAGTGTGTAACATACTCTACATTGCAAGCCTGAAGTGTGTCAAGCATTGAAAGGACCAATGAAGTGCACTGAGTTCCTGTCATGGTTGAGACTCCAGAGGACACGAGGCAAACATTGTCTGGCTGGTCAAGGGAAGCTCACAGGGGCAAAGCTTGTCCCCCGGCTCCTTGTGACACAAGGTGTCCTTGCTTATCAGTGGAGTCCCTGTTCCCACGGCGGCACAGCCGTAACCTGGCTGTGGGCTGGGGAAAGCCTCCCTTTGCTGTGAGCTGCTTCACACCTGTAGGATCTGCAGTGTCAGCAGGGCTTGGTTAGCATGGTGGTTAGCTGGTCACTGCAAGCTGTCAGGCAGGCTTGTCACTGCAAGGTGTTCTGCACCTGGGAAGCTCATCATGATGATATAAATTATGCACCACACCAGGGACTTGCTCTCTCCTCACTAGACTCAGCAGGTAGCTCACAGGCACAGGATTGTGCCAGCTGGAGTATGAAGAGATCCTAGAAGTGCATTCCTGATGAGAAACATTTCTTACCAAAGCAGAGTTAACCTCTGGCAACTGCTGCAAGCTCCCACAGTGGACCAGTGCAATATCAGGCAGTCCCAGACACAGCAACATGCCTCACCTTCCCTGCTGGCTTAAGTTGGCCCTTGTTTTAGGGCAGAGAAACTGAACTTTTCTTTCTGTTTGTATTTATTTGTTTTTAAAACAGAGGGATTTCTTTAAAGAAGAAAAGCACATGGGCTCTAATGTGACCCTTCCGTGTTTCTGTGCAGCGAGGACCTTCTTATTTCCTGAATGGCTTGCTCTGCACTCCAGTTAACTCACACCCTGGATTTCATCCAAGTACATTCTGTTCCTTGATACAAGGCCAGGCTTTGCTGAGTTGTGGTGCCATTTTCTTTTGCCTTCTCTCCTCCTAGCTCCTCTATTGTCATTCTTGTTGCTGAGTGTGACTAGCACCCCTCAGCCCAAGGGAAGAGCAGAGCCCTGTGCCTGCTCCTGACAGCAGTCGGAGCAGGCGAGCAGGAACGGCAGCGAGCGGCTTCTTCAAGGAGCCTGTTGGTTGAGCTGTCTCCAGCTCAGCCTGTCACTGAGAGGCATGTCTGAAATCAGCTGAAGCAGAAAACATTTGAACTCTACACCCTGCCAAATACCTTCCAGATGTGTAAGATGTAGCCTCGCTGTGGACTCTGACTGTAGCTCTGCCAGCATACGTCTGCACATTTCTGGTGCACAGGGAACATGAAAGTAGATATTTTACAACATCTGCTGCCTTTTCCTAGTTCTCCCTCCCCGCTTTTTGCAGTCCTTTTCCTATATTTCATCCTTCAAGTTAAAAAAACAAAAAAAACCTGTAAGTCTTTCTACTGATTTATTGAATCCTCTTGAATCCTCTTTGCACATTTTGTTCATTTTTGTGCCAGCGGTGTGGTAAAAAGGGAGGGAAACAGAGAGATCTTGTTCTCCTGCCTGGAAATCAAATCAGTGCCCAGGTCCTTTAATTATTTCTGTAGTGATTCAAGGTGTTTTTCTTGCAGAATCAAATAATAAAATACTATCAAACTCCACTGAAAAAGGACTTTGATAAAAACAGAGATTTATCGTGCTTTCATGGTAAGAATTATTTCCTTAGTCCTGAAGTCACCTGGGCCTGAGGGGTGTCAGAGCAGAGCTGTCCAGAAGAGGGAAGGGAGAGACCAGAGAAGCTAAGGATTAAGTTACATGTGGAAGTGATAATTCTTCTTATTTGAAAATAGGGAAAATTACTGGGTTTTAAGGTCTTTTAAAGTACTCTTTTGGTTAAGAAAATAGAAGCCTTCCTTCTTCATTGTTCCCAAACAAAGCATGATAGATTTGCTCTGGCTTCTTATCTCTGACTCCACAAATGGTGGTTATTTTCTGACCTTTGTTGCTAAAAACTGGTGTCATTTGCTCTTGAAAGTTAACCAGATGCAGGCTTGGGATCTATTTTGATGAGAGACCACCTGGGAATCACAGAAGCCATCTACATACGCCAGGCAGTTGTGGTCACACTCCTGGCACACAGCAGACCACAGGAATCTAATGAGTAGAAAGACTTCATTTGGTCCCATCATCGCTGCTGAGTTGACTGACAGGGCTGAAATGCAGCAACACTCACATACCTATTTCTGTCCTCTTGCTGGGACAAACTGGCATGTGGGAAGCCTGTCAGTCAAATCACTGGACTTCTACAGATAAAAATGTCAAACTGATGTTATCTGTGTGACTGTGCACAGCACAGAACTGGAGGAGGGAGACAGGGAGATGTGGCAAAATGGAAAAATGTGTTTCCTATGCAGTCTGCTTATGTTATAGACTGCCTTCTTTTGTGAACCTCAGCTCAGACCAGCCAGTGCAGTAATGTTCACGTTTTGCTGCAATGTTTGCAATTAATCTGCCCAGGTAGCACTTGGCCCTGAAGTAACTCAGGATTTTGTTGGGACAATATCCCTGAGAGGTCCAGTCCTCACCAGGACTCTGTGTGCGAGCATCTTCCTGACTCTGGGCAGGTGTCTCACTGACATGTTTTGCATCAAGCATGTGTGCAGGGACCTCCAAGATCCCATCTGTTCTAGCCTGGCAGCTAACCTGAAAGGGTGGTCTCTCTCTTGCAGCTTTTGATGACTGTGGGGGTATTTTCTTAGAGCATTTTCTGCAGTGAAAATCTCACCTTTTGCTACCGGAGATGTATGGACCAGACCTGGTTATAAATCACATTTAATCTAGACTAAAGCAGTTTGACTTGATGTCCTTAAAGGTCTTTCCCCACCTAAATGGCTCTGTGATTCTCTGGAAGCTGTTTTAGTCCTATGTTTTTTAAATTATTTGTTTCTTAAATTGGCTTCAGATAGTTGAGATGTTTCTATACCTCAGTTAAAGATGATTAGGGCAAGGAATGAACAGGATACTGAAGAAAGAAGGTTTTAAGAGCTAGAAGAATGATCTCAGTTCACCCCTTCTTCCTCAGGTGCTACAGATAGAGTAAAAAGAGGGTCCTTATATCAGCTCTGCTTCATCTCTTGATATGATTTATCTAACTGTATGCCAAAACTGGAAAGATGTGGATGAAATGACTTTGCTTTTACAGTAACTGCTCCTCAGCAGTTTAAATCTTAGAGACAATTTTATGTTGCGAAGCGTCTGGAAGTCTCCTTGGCCCCTTTCCAGCTCATTGTCCTGTGGAACATCTTCCTTCAAGTGTCCCCAGTGAGTGACCTCTGACTCTGTGCCTACAGGATAAAGCAAAGCATCTCAGCTTCAAACTCCTGAGCCCCTCTTGCAATCCCTGCCTAAGTATTATTTGAACAGGGAAAGAGAACAGGCAAGAAACAGCCTTGCCTTGTCAGTTGCAGAGGATACAACTTTATTTAATAAACAGTACCTCTGATACAATCATTCTTCAAGTCAACATCACCATCTCTGCTGGTGCTTGCAATATCTCTGTGATAATCAAGGTAGCTTTTGTAAGCACAGTAGAGTTACTACAGCAGATAGTAAAGGAAGCTAGACTTGCTTCAGTCTTTGTGTCTATCTGCTTTTCCCTTTACTCAATTAGCTTTGGATCTGACTTACTTCATTCACAAGTCAACACTCTGATCTACTGCCTCGAGTACACCCTAAGCCACTTCTGTCTTCCTTCTCCAGTTTCTTAGGCTTATATTATTGCTCCCTAATGGCTCTGATCTCACATTTTTAGGTGCTCCAGGCCCTCCTGATATTCCCAGTGAAACTGCAACAAGCCTCTCTCTTCAATCTTAGGTGTAAATTTGATCTCTGTTAGTCTGCCATCTGACTTCTCTGGAGATTTCCATAGCCCACAGCTCTGTGTGTGTGCTGAGACTGAACAAGAAGATAGCGTAAAAATGGGAGATCACAACTAATTCATATCTGAAGTGATGACTGTTTGCAAATGAAGAACTTTCATGTGCTGTGTATGATGTTCAATAACCTCAACAGCAAACTCCATACTGCTCCAGGTCTCATGGAAGTCAGTTGACTTCCTGGCTCTTCTGGGAGCTACAGGGTTTGGTGAGGGCAATGATGAAGGTCACCAGTCTGGGACCTTCAACTCTGTCTTCTGCTAGGAGCTTTTGAACGGACAGGAGGTGAAAAGACATTACCATTAGTGGAAAGAAAATCCTGCTCTAGCCTTCTTTGTGCTTTTTGCCTTGATCATACAGTGACTGTTTCATGGAGGTACTTCCCAGACTTCTTCCTAGGATTCAGTGAGTGGTTAACTAATTTTCCAGAGGGTGCACTCTGCATGATATTCACCTTGGTCATTGACATCCACCTTGGTCGTTGACATCATGGTCAGCTGTGGTCTTTGATGCAATGTCTATTGCCTTAAGGGGTGGCAGGTCCAACTCAAAGTGGAGCAATTATTGCAAGTCAGAGGATTTTAAACCTATGATAAGGAATACATGCTATTTATATTATTATATTGCTATCATATGTTATTATTTTGAATAATAATATACATTAAAATCCATGGTACTTCCATGATCAGTGCAGGCTTTTGTGGTTCAGCTATGGTTCTTGAGGTACCACTTCTTTAGTCCTTACAAGGAAGACTGAATGTCTGCAGCACAATTTGACTATCAGAGAAACACAAGGCACTTTAATACATGACCCAATATTAATGATCACAAATCTCTATCATAAACAAATGGAGACTTTTCATTTTACCTTGGTTCTTTCATGGCAAGGGGAGAGTTTTAGAATGAGAACAAGCCAGTGCAGACAGCAATGAGCTGACTAAAAAAAATTTTTTTTGAGGGAATTGGTGTTAAGTTTTTCCTGAGGTGGTGGATGATTGCTCTTGAGAAGATGATTTTCTTGCACAGCTGGTGGAATTATGACAGACTGATTACTGACACCATATAGGTCTGAATTTTACTGCATTTGTATATCAGGGCTTATGGATGTTCCCATTTAAAACTGTGGGTAATTGAATAGCTAGCACATGTAAAATTCATGAGGAGTGAAACTCCTGCATATAAGAAGCAGTCAGCTAAAATGCTCCTGAGGATTGTGGGCATCTGCACCTTGAACTGTTGATTTGGTTTATTATTTGGGGAGCACATGCCATTTAATGTGATGACCTCTGCCAGTAGCTTCATAAATATACTCACTCTGGTGTAAATTATTGTCCATTTAATTATTATTATTGTTGCACATATGGAATGGATTTATAATCCAGGTTTTTATGAGTAAGTGCATAGTCTGCTGTTCAGTGGTATTCAAAAGTACAGTGGGCAAATGCCTCAAGCAAATCTGTTCATGTTGCAGTTTACATGATTAGGAGATACTGAAAGCAGAAATACTTATTTCCTGATACAGAAGGAAGAAAGAATCCTATATAACTACTTACTAGCTGTAGCCACAGTAAATGAACAGTGCCCTCACTGCCCTTGCCTGAACTACCTTCGAACTTAATCCCAAAATATTCACAAAAACTCTTGAAGGGGAATATGATAGCATGTTCCAGTTCAAGATTAGAGCAGTCCAACCCCTCAGTTAGGTAAAATAATGCTCAGCTAAAAAGCATGGAAGGATTTACTGGAAAAACAACAAGTAGTCCAGGTTCAAGGTGTTCTGTGGTCTGCAAAACAAACAGAAAAAAGCTCATCAAAATAATCCCCACTTCATCCTCAAAGCCCTGAAATGCAAAATGCGAATGAAATTTCTAGAACTTACCCAATAATTACACAATAATTTATAAACAGAAAAACAGACAGCAAATGAATTGCCACAGATTTCAGAGAAGAACATGACAGGCTTACAGCGTAAATGAAAATAAACAGTGAGACCGTGCTTCATAAATGTTCTACATTATTCCTTGAAAAAAAACCAACAAACAATTCAGAGAAAGAGGAGAATGGATGGCCATAATGGGTCTTCTGGCCCTGGGGAGAAGAGCAGGCAGAGAAACAGCAAAGATGAGCAATTTCGTTGGATCAAATATTTTTAAACCTTTGGATAAATGTCTTTAAATCTTTCTAATCCTTATTTTTTATTATTTTGAAAGAACTCTGTATTTTAGCAATGATCCAGTCTGCTCCAGTGGTGGACAACCAAAAGGAGAGGTTTATTCATCTGTTCCATCCATTTTATCTGCTCCCAAGTGCCATACAAAAGGAGTGTGATCCTTTGCTACACAAGCAGAGAAAGATTTGAAAGATGGGTTTATATTTCCTTAGTATTATGTGCATGCCCTACCTGAAAAGAATTTGTATTTATTTATGTATATTTTATATGTACAGTAATTTCACAACCATAAGGCGTACCGGACTATAAGGTGCACCCCCTGAGAGTTGGCAACTCTCGCAACTTTGTAGCTCAGATAAGGCGCACTGGACTATAAGGTGCACTATTTTTTTGCAGCAAGGAGCTGCGTGGTGCGCAACAAACTAGCAAATTACTGGCAGGTTCTCAATTTGCAAACATTTTGTGCTGCACTTTTTTGTTGCTTTTTTTCCACTTTTCTGCAGCGATTTTTCGCCGCTTTTCACCACCATTTTTTGCCACTTTTTGGTGGTGATTTTTCGCCACTTTTTGGACACTTTTCGTGGTGATTTTTTGCTGTTTTTCGGCCGCTTTACGCGGCGATTTTTGGCCACTTTTCGCGGCACTTTTTCAACACTTTTTGGCCACTTTTCGCAGCGCTTTCTCACCGCTTCTCAGCGCTTTCCCACGGCACTTCCTGGCACTTCCCCACGGCCGCGCTGCTTCCCCCCACTTCTCCCTGGCCAGCGGCCGCGCCGGTTCCCGGTTTCCCCCGCCCAGCAGCCACAGCTCCCGCGGTTCCCAACAACCCCCGCACGGCCACAGTTCCCGCAAATCCTGGCTTAGCTTGCAGATCGCACTTCTGGATTCACAATTTTCCGAACTTCGTAGATCAGATAAGGCACACTGGACTATAAGGCGCACTTCTGGGTTTGAGGGAAAATTTTAGTCAAAAGGGTGCGCCTTATAGTCATGAAATTACTGTAATTAGACATTTCCTCCATATCACTGAAGCTTTACCTTGCCTTCTCATTCTCAATGAATTTTAAGCAACCAGTTACTTGCAGACTTTTTCATTCTCTGTTCCGTCCTTACACTGTCCACTGCCCTTTTTTAGAACTGGGACAAAGTCAGAAAAAAACAGTCTCTGGAATCCTGTGAGCTCATTGCTGGTCTTTTGTAGTAGTGTAATTGTCACACTTTTCTGTAAATTCCTACATGTACTGAGATTTTGTTTTGTGCAGGGTTGGAAACTCTAGTCAGCTTATTCAGGTATTTTTGAAACACTGAGTAAACTGTAAGGGAGAGAATTTACAGGGTTATGTATCATTTATATACACACTGATATTATGAATTTGGTTTGTTGGCATTATCCTTTCAGTTAATGAAAACAACTTTTTTTTTTTTTCTTTACAAATGAGAAGAAGTACACACTGGGTACATCTCTTAGTATATCCAAAGACTGTAATTCCAAGGAGTTAGGCATTCAGAAAGCCCCATCTCTCCCCAGTTTCCTCTCCAAACCCATTCACCTGACTTTGTGTCTCTGAAGTCCAGTTCCAGCAGAACTAATATCACAGTCTCTTCTTTTGCAATATGTGGAAACTCTCAGGTGGAATGGCTTAGCCTTGACCTCTTTTGCAATTTAATGCCTTGTAAGGCAGCTCAAAAATGTTTTTTATTATACAGAAAGTGATTTCATTGCTCCTTCAACTGAATCTAAAATGAGCGCAGCTAATCCAGTGTTTTAATGAGGAATGTTATTGTCTTTCATTCTGAAATTCACCTTCTGGTAGCCATTAGGATCTTTCAGCAAACACCACCAAAATGGCATTCTCTATGCACCTAAGGGCTTGATCAGCCATTGCTGCACAAAATCTTGTATAGCCTCCAGGACATCACTGCCCTGCCAGAGAGCAAATTGATAGAGACGTGCTTGTTCATCTTGCTTGTGCTTAAAGACCTAGAAATGAGCTTTGCTCCGTAAATGACATTTCTTTTAACTGGAAGCAAGGGGTTTTAGCTCTGCATGTCAGATAGCCGTAAACAAGCAGGTAAGGAAAACATGTTTTGGAATATAATTTGTTTCTGACCGCTGTTGGAACAAATAGGTTGCCATAATCTTTCCAATATGCTTTCAACCATATATTGTTAGACAAATGCCAGCTAGATCAGGCTTAAGTGATTTCCCAGAATTCAGGGATAGGATGGGCATTTCAGATACTTCCCAGAAGACTTCTTTTCAACACACATTAATAATATTACATACCTTATTATGAAGGCTTATTTTCATTTATGGGAGATAGTCTACAAATAATTGCCACTTATTAAGAGATACAAGAACATTTCGGTGTGGGTTGTTGGTCTCAAATATATACAATTTTCTTCACTTTGGACTGTGAATTTCCTAGAATGCAGACTGAATGACTCTCTTTCAGGGCAGAGGAGACACTGAATAGCAGGCAGCAAACAGACCCATGGCTCTTTTTTTTTTTTTGTTCCCTCTCTTCCCCGTCCCCACCCCCGCACCCCATGGCTGGTAATGTTCAGCCACAGGATATGAGAAATTAAGTCTGAATACACACTTATGCATATTTATATGCCTACCTATAATTTCCTAGTCGTGCACATATTGCCTCAAGTACTTTGCCCAAAGAATTTTAGATTAGCCAAAGAGCATACATATCTCAGGCCTACCCAAATAGCCTACATCTCCTGGATCTTTGGTTAAATAGAAAGAAAAATCTTATTCAGGATGAGGAATTCAGAGCCAAGTTCTGAAGAGGTAGTAAAAGAGCATTTCCTAAATCCTCTCCTATACAGGAGGCCCTAAATTCTCCTCATTCACATGAATGACTGTGAATTTCAACTGATGAGCCTGGCTGATAAAAACAAAAGAAAAAAGGTAGAATGTGACATGCCAATAATAAATCCAATTAAGAAAAAGCAGCAGGAATATACACTGAAGTCACAGACAATAACTTTGTAGGATCGTACCTTCACCAGATTATCTGATAATCTTGTGCTCTGTGGAGTCGTACTCTCTGAAATGAGTTGTTTGTAGTAGGTTATAATAGGTTTCCTTCATAGTGAAATTTTTCCATTAAAATGCTTCAAAACCAGCTCTAGTCCAAATATATATCCCTTTGGTGGACACTCTGGAGAGTCCTAACTAATAAAAATCACTTTACTTCTTTGGCTTGGGTGGTAGGGACTTCAGGGCTAAAGCTGTTGATTTGAGGTGATGCCAGCAGGCATGTAGTGGATAGATAAATATATCCCCTGGAAAACCAGAGAATTTACTCACCTAGAAACTTAGACTCTCAAAGACTTAGAGTTCTTTTCTCTACCTCAGCCTTGACATTGGGTGTGCAGAGAAAGACCCAGATGTCCTTTTCTTCAGGGCAGAGGAAGATATGTTCCTGCAGGTGGGCCAGCCTGCAGAAGGTCCCTGCCCAGAGTGCAAGTAGGTTTGGGTTTTAGTGCATGTTCTGTCCAGGTCTGCATTTGCCACTGTGTTAAATCACAAGCATCCAGCCTGCCTCACCTCCTTTTCAAAACAACCAAATGATAATCAAATTGTAAGGATGTAGTAGATTCTTGTGCAGGAATATCTGTGTCCCCCTAGATGAGCCTTTAATTTGTTCCCTTCATGAAGAAATAGCATTTAAATCCTTAATCTGACTGATTATGATGTTTGGGGGCTTGTCTCATGCATGTTATTTTGGAGAGCTTCTTGGGGAATGTGTGGGATCTTTGATGGATAATATTTTTTCACAAAAAAAACCCAAACAAACAAACAAAAAAACCCCAAGATACTCCTTAGCATTTATCTCTTCCCTCCCCCCACTTTTTGATTGGCTTATAATTACATGTCTGTATAATTTACAGGCTCTTACTCACTGTAAGATAATAGGGCAGTATGGATTCCTCAGTTTCTAGCCCTGCAAAAGGGTAGCTCATTTATTTTAATGACTGGATCACCTAGCCAGTTAACAGGATGGTCAGGCTCTTGTAGTGAAGTGCTGTAGCATCAGCAAGGGTTTTTTCCCAAACACTTGTCTTCGCCTAAAAAATACTTGTGTTGTAAAGCTCCTGTTGAGTGGATGGATGCAGTCATTGAATTGTTAGTGTGGTCATTGATGGATGCTTTTCTTCTGTAAAATGGTATTTTTGCAAATATTCTTTTGTTGTAAGTTTTTTCTAAAAAATACCCAAATCCTGCAGTTTGCATAAACAGCAGTGCAAACACCAAACATCGGGATGATATGCACACACTGATTTGGTTACTCTTGGGTCTAGAGAACCTTTTCACTTCACCAATTTTTCATCTCGATGTTGCATTTTTCGGCCATAATTTGGGTAGAAAAATATGGTAAATCAGGCACAGAAGGAGGGTTCAGCTGTGACAAGATGAATTCAACTGAAATCTTCATTCAAGGGAATCAAATTACATGAGAGTAGGATCTGTCTGGTGTCTGCAAAGGAGGTTACTGGGGCAATGCTGCTGCTGCTGTTCACCCTACTTGGTACCTGGCCCGGTCTGCCTTGGGACATAGCAGGGCTGCACTCACTGGGTGGCTCCCGGTGCTGGACAACATTTTGGATACATGACATGGATGTTGTTTGAACTTTTCCATGAGTTGAAGTGCTTCCCACCCTGTCCACTCCACTCCTACAGAGCCCTGTAGGGGCACAGCCTCACAGAGTCACCTGGCAAGTGGGTAAAAAAATTATCAACAGAGCTACTCATGCAGTTGTTGCACAGCTGGGGGCTAGCTGCAGGTGAAGACATAAGAGGAATTTTTTTCAGAACCTTGAGGCTTAAATTCTAGAAATTTCCTGGGTATTGCACAAAGCACCCACATTGGCACAGGGCTTCTTTAGGACTAATGTGTTTGATAAGAGGAAAAGCCAAAAAGGTGTATTTTGTAAGATTGTGATAGTGAACTTTTGGTTGGCAAATGAAACCAGGACACAGCAAGCAGTCTTCAAAAAGTGTGGTGGAAAAAGCAGATCACAGGAGAGGAATATGTGCAGCATGCCAGCAGCAGGAGGAGGATCACAAACACCAACCCACAGAGAGCTGGAGGCTGCAGAGCGGTGTGAGTACAACTGTAGTTTCCTCTCAGTATGAAAGAGGGAATTTAAAGATCTCTATGACTATTGTGCTGTCTGTCAACAGGAGACTCCTGCAGCCTGCAGGAGATGCTGCTAAGCAGTCAGGGCTGCCTCACAAGAAATAGTCCCATCAGGCATTGTTTTCTGAAAGGCAGGGTACCACAGGAATGGAAACCTCTTAGCAGGGTTGCAGCTTAGTTATTCTTAAAGGCAGTAAGCATGAGTAGTGCTCTCTCCATATATTTTTTTTTTCTGCATACCTCTTCAGTAAAATTTTCTGCTTACTGTGCTAAATTACACTTTTAGAATGGAGACCTCACAAGGTAAACGGTCTGATTTTAGGGTTTATGTAGCTGCTACAGAGGAAAAGAACAGCCATATTATACTTTGCAATTCATACCGTGTTCCTTTGTTCCTTCAGACTCTGCCACCACGATTTAAAATGTCTAGCACGTAGTTGTGCCTTTGCTTTTCTTGATTCCTATGGAGTCTGGGGTATTCCACATGAATGCAGCTAAGCTCAGAGTGCTAGCAAAATACATTACTCTGCATAATACAAGTTAGTTTAAAAAAGGATATATGTGTATGCACGTATGAGAGGTGTAATGCAGCCATGCTTTCTGGTTGTTGCTCTGAAGTCTGCACACCAGAACAAGTGAGTTTGTTTTATGCCTCCCAAGAGAGGTCATGTGCAGTGTTTGAGGTATGTGCTGAAAGACCTCATTGACGATGCAAACACTTCAGCTGTCATTGACTCATAAAAAAACTCAGAATAGGAAGGTCTGTAGGAAATTGATTTTCTTTAATTCCTTTGTGAAATGCTATGCAGAATATTGATCACTCTGGTATGAATGATTTAAGTTTCCCTCTGGCATCTACTGGAAGGCAAACAGGTTTTCATCTGAGATTTTTTTTTTTTTTTTTTGGTTGAAACCTTGTGCTTGTCATTAGTGTATTAAGATGTCTGGGATGTTCACAGATCCAAAGGCAGCAGAACTATGGTTTCTTCTAGGAAAAAGTTGCTACTTAAACTGCTGGAGATTTATTATTTCATGCAGTGTTGTGCCATATACTACTATTTTAATAGCTTTACAGTGAATAACTAGAAACACACTGTAGAAGTATTACTCTAAAGACAGTATGTTCTCTTTGGAGAAAGATAAAGGTGACTCAAGATTCTCTTAACATCAGCTTTATTAAGGCTCTTCACTACTAGAATTTTTCAGCTTGGAGCATATTTTGCAACTAATATTAATGATGAGAAATATGGCAATGGAAAATCCCTGTAGAAAATGAAATCAGTTTTAGAATATGTTCATATTATGTTTTCACAAGAAAATTACAGTTCTGTGTTAGAGCTGAATTTTTCATTTTTTTTTTTTCTCCTCTACCCTCTGTAAGGGTAAATTCATGAGTGCATAAAGTGCGGAGTGCTCTCTGTGTGGAAGGAGGGACTGAACTGTAAAACACCTTATTTGCCTGGTATTTACAGGGAGTTATTACTCTGGTCCAACAAAATATTAGTGAGTTTTTGAAAATTACACTGAGTAATTTACTGGGAACCAAGTAATAGTAAATAATGCCTGTTTAAACTTGCTGTCATAGGAGGAATATTTTGACTTGAAGACAGTTTATTTGCCTACATATATTTCCAGAAATTTTTAGCAAGATCAACCACTGTAATCATAAGTCAGCAGACTGTGACCTTTACCTTCCCTTACTCCTGATTGCTCCGGCATTTACATTACCTTGTTCTGCTAGATCATCACAAGTACTATCTCTGTGGGACTAACCTATTCTGTTGTGCATAGAAGCAACAGGAAATGTTTAAAGAGCTTCCACTACGTGTTTATGTGTGTGAATGTGTGTGCTGTAGAACTGCCATGGAGAAGAGAGTTTGCACAGTGAGAGTGTTCAGGGCAGAAGGTGGCTAGTGACATCCCAGTGATGTGCTCAGCCAGATCCAGTCTGAAACTGTGATGCAAGTTCCTATCCCCTGTGAAATCTTCAGGCTGCAGACCTCATCTACATTCAGCACATTGATCTCTCCCTCAGCAGCACTATTAACCTCACTTATTATCGCTCTCTAGGTTAATGATGAGTGTCTGATCTGCATAGCGATCTTCTCTCCTTTGCCATGTTCATCATGGCCTCAGCTATGTTATTAAGTAGCAGAAGTGAAACATAGGATGATCCCTGGCAAAAAATGCCTGTAACTGTCTGAAAATATGATTCTAAGGTAGTTGCAATGAGTCTGATAACACTGGAACTTGATGTTGGCCTTTGTCACCTGTCTGTGACCTGCCCAGAGGATCGTGCTTGGCTGAGCAGAGGGGTAATCGGGGCTCCACAGCATAGCCCTGCCTCAGACAGTGTGTTAGTAAGGGCATCCACCCAGCTGTACCTGGGCTGTTCCAAACACTCCCCTCCTTTGTGCCTGTCCTGATATCAAGACACCATTTCAATATTATTTATAATCTTCTGCAATACAGAAACTGAGGCTTCCTTTCTCCTGGAAGCTGATTTAACACTATGTCCTTGCCTCCCCTGTGGCAGCTCATCCTGTGGAGATTTGGAAGGGCTGCTGTGCAGCCTGGTGAGATGAGCACAGCAAGAGGCACTGCTGGAGGTGCTCCCAGCAGTGCTGTCATGTACTAGGACCACCACCTCCAGCGCTGGACTCTGGCAGTGCCAGACACTGCCAGCACCAGGCGGAGCAGAACCAGATGCTTCTCCCCATGGTGTTGCCACCAGCCTTGTGAGTTCAGGGACTTGCTGCTGCTTATTTTCAGGGAGGATTTGCCCTTGAGAAGAGAAAGTGTGGTGCTGAGTAGAGCAATGATCTGGCAAACATTCAAAATGGGACATAAACCAGCTGGGGATTCCTGGCTGGAAATGTTATGGTGCCTGAAGGAGCTGCACTTCAACAATTAACCCAAGATGTACTATTCTGCTGTGTTTAAACACTCAGTCTAGCTTACCTGCACTTTGGGTATCACCTTGATTTGCTTGGTTCAAAATGGCACAGTTACAGTTTTAAAACAGCCTGCTATGTTTTGCTTAGAGCTGAATTCCTGTTCTGTGAACGCAGTATTTTCTTCTTGCTATTTTTAAACAACTTAATCTTTTCATAATAGAATTTTCTCCCCTATCACCTATCTTACCTTAATGTGTGCATACAAACACACAATACATGCAGTGTTTTGCTCTAGTGATAAAGCTATCCTGGATTTCTGACAACCTTATTCCTATAAATGAGATTGAGGTCATAAGATTCACATATGTCACTCAGACATAATTTTCAACTTTCAAACTGAAGAAGAGGGACTAAGGAACTAGGTACAAAGCTCAGTTTTAAATACACACCAAGCATTAAAACATCTATGATTATTCTCATAAAAACAGGAATCTCTCCTCACTGTGCTACAACTGTGTGAACTCCCCTGTTGGTTCTGCTTGATCGAACACACCTTTATTTTGCCCCTGTGGCTGCAGTGAGATGCTTCTATAGTACCATTGTTCAATTACTGTTTATCACCGTGGTGATGACACTCTACTTCACCATTGATGGACAATTTCTTTGACAAGATTTTTAACGCCATAGGGCCTTTTTTCCACCAGGACTAACCATTTCAGGGTGCTGAGTGTGTTGGTAGGCACTAAAACAAGGTCTGGAGCATGAAGTGCTCAGGTGTAGGTCTCTGGCTGCAGTAGTGCATGAGCAGTTTTCCAGACTGGAATCTTTGTGCTGGAGCAAGGGAACATCAATGCTGGTTTTTGGTATCTAAGCTACAACAAGCCATTGGTCCCAAAAGGGGCCAATGTGGTCCTTGTGTGTGTGTGAGGATTCATCAGTCTTTGGTTTGGAAATCCTAATTCAGTTTAAGGTTTAAGCACAGGACTGCTGGCCACATATTTTTCACCATTTTTGGGTTTAGTTGATGGTAATGACCAATTTGGAACTTTATGTAAACAAAGCAGAAATAAAAGTATGTAAAAGCTTTTGTTTAATTGAACTGAGACTTTTGAGTGTTATTCTGTGGTATAGGTAAATTGTATTCAGTATAGGAAGGAACTCTGAGGGCTGAGAAAGCTTGAGGAAGTTTTTTTTTAAAAAACCAAATGGTACAGAGAAAATAACCAGGGAATGACTGTTCACTGGGATCTCACAGTCTGAGACATCCAGTGGAAACACCAGTCAGTGGGTTTAAAACAAAGAGGAGGAAGTCCTTCTCTCCACAATACATGCCTAAATTGGGGAACTCATCATCACAGGATGTTTGAGAGGCCAAAGGTATGAATGGGGTCACCAAAAGAATTAGTCAAGCCAGTGGCAAATAGGCACATGTGAGAGATGGGTGTGAGCTCTGGCTCAGGAAGTGTCTACGCCAGCGAGTGCTGGCAGCCAAGGCTGTGCAGTGGGACATGTGAGACGTGCTGCTTTCTACTTTCCCTTCTTCTTTTGATTTTTTATGGCATCTCATCACATCAACTCCAGGTTGTAAAATAAGGAGGAAAGAGGGACTGAGATAGCTCTCACATGTTCTTCCCTGGTAGCTCTCCTGGATGATGCACAGGCTGAAATGGGGGTAGAACAGCACACACCTATGTACTCTAGAAAGCGTGGGCTGCAGTTATTTCTGGCAGGAAATGTTCTGACAACTGTGGTATCCGGAGGTAGTCTGGTAATGAAACATGAGAGGAAAAGCAGTACAGTGGTCACTTATCTGCCACAGGGATCAGAGACCTTTGGGCAGCATGTGACAGCCTTGCTGCTGTGGAGAACACCTAAAATTGGGTTCATTTAGGCAATTACTAACAAAAGCACAGCAGCTCACAAGCGAGAAGCAGCGAGGACCACTGTATGCAAAGCCCTCTGCATACACAGGCAGCTAGAAATGAGCCCCTCAACCAAGCATTGGAAATCTCAAGACATAAGTCACAGGAGGAAGTGCAAGAACCTGCTTTCTTTACATATAGCCATTTGTGTCACATACTTTCTCAGACGTAGCAGGAAAATATTCTTCAACTATCCCTAGAATTCCTTAGATTGGAAATTTAATGCAGCCTCACAATTCTGGAAGCTCGTCTTGAATCCTTTTATTAAAAGCACAAAGCTACAAACAACAGAGTTGGGGGAACTTATATATTTGATGTTTAGGATAAGCAAGCTGAGGCTGTACCATCAGGCTCTGACATAGTGTGTTGCTCAGCCACATTTTAGATAATTCCAAAAGAATTGTGTCTTCTGGACCAGATTAATTCTTTATTTTCTGGAAGATTCCTCAGTTGCTCTGCTTTTCTGGTAAAGAGGGTCCAAAGGAGATTTTTAGAACTTAGCCTGAGTATTCCTCAGTGAAAGTACCTGCTGGTGTCTCAGGACTTGCTGCTCAAGGACACATACTGGGACTTTGATGTCTTGGAAGGAAAGTGAAAAGCAAATTTAATTAAATAGCTGTGAGTGAAATTTTGAAATATATAATACCTTGAACAGCTCAAAGTGAATCTCTGTCCTAGGAACAGCCCATTTTAGCATTTCAAACTTTTATTGCTGTAGCTTTCTTTTTTTTTCCCAAATTGAAGTACTGACAGCTAAAATGCTACCCCATTTAGTCAGCAGACCTCAAATGCTTTCATTTAGCCGCAATGAGCTACTCCAATTAAAGGAAAAAAGAGCAGAAATAATGAATATGAGAGCATTTTTGTTAGGGACATCTAAACACAAGATGACTAATGGCTGAGGCAGGGGAAGGAGATTTCTCATTTAAAAGCCTGGCAGATAAGAAGAAACCATTGCAGATGCATGGAACATAGCTCTCAGAAAGACAGTCACAGCCTGTAGCCCCCAAATGAGTTTCTGTGCAAAGCTCCCTGTAGGATTGTGAATATTCAGTGGAAATACTCAAGAATCATCTGAATCCAATCCTGCACTGTGTACTCTGGGAGTAAAACCTGAGAAGGGAGATTGAGCCAAATGGCCCACTGTGATCTCTTCCAGCCTGACCCATCCTGTGATTCTGGGACCATACATGGGGTTTCTGGGCCTTCAGAGGTGACCTCTGTGGACTGTGACTCGATGCTGAGGATAGTTGGCTCACAAGCATACCGACTTCCTGATGAGAGGTCTTGCTCATGTGGTGTGGCTTCAGTATGTATGAAATTCAGCTTTTTCCATGTGTTGGTCTGGATTGAGCATGGGGCAAGGACCCATCTCAAGAGAATGAGAGTGCAGCTAACAATTTTTCTGTGTGTGGTAGAAGTGGACAGGCTTAATCCTGACTGGGATGTGGAGAGCAATAACAGGGTGGGTCATGCTCTGGAGAGACATCCTCACCATCCTTTGACTGTCCATGTTGAGCTGCACACTTTTTTTGGCTAGTCTGAGATGAGGTGAGGCATAGGGTGCTTTTAAGACAGATATTTAGATCTCAGAGAGGTTTAGGTGCTTAAAGCTCTGCTAGAGTGGAAGGGTGAAGTTCTGTCCTGTCAGTCATAGATTTTTTTGAGTTCAAATAAAATTGATATGCTTTACTCTGAAGCAGTATTGGAGAGCTATATTTACATTGAGGCAGAACTTGATAAAGCCATGTTGTGCCTGGGCCCCAAGTAAGACAGTTGAAATTTTCCAGGTGCATAATTTTGAATGGAAGAGTTTGCACAAAAAAGAGATAAATAATATTAACATTGATTCAAGCAACCCTTAGCTGTGATGTTTGTCTGTGTTTAATTTAAAAAATGTGCTTTCCAGTCTGGACCACTGGAAATATTTCTGTTGAGTTTCTATGTTATTTTCCCAGTTCTTGCTTTCCTGAGGTATCTGGTGCTTTGGTCCTGCTTGCTTTTTGAAAGGGCTGCTTTTTGTTTGTTTGGTTGGTTGGTTGGTTTTGGTTTTTTTGCTTGTTTGTTTTTTGGTGGGATTTGCATGTCTGTTGGGGGGGGTGTTGTTGGCATTTTTTGTTTGTTTGTTTATTTGTTTTTGTTTTGTTTTGTTTCTTCCCTTTTTCTCTTTCTTCAGTCAACATAGCAAACTGATTGTACCAATTAATCATATGACTCCTAAGCAAGTGATAGCACCAGACTCTCAGGAGCTTTCAGGAGGGCTGCAGAGGTCTGGTCTGCAAAGTCCTGTTTAAAACAAAATTCCACAGTAGCTCTCAGGAGCAAAAAGCAAGGTTTTGTAGGCACAAACATAAATTTTCCATTAAACCAGTTAGAAGTATTCAAAGTTTGTTGTTGACTCAGCATTTTAAACAGTTTTTTGTGTGATTTCTTGGAACACTCTCTCTCTCCAAGCTGTTGAATTAGTTGATCTTCTGGGAACTTCATATTTGCCCTTGTTTTGAACTTCTTAGTCAAGATCCATGAAATGCTTAGTATGCAGCACAGACTGCTTTAAAAAAAAGGCACCGTAACAGCTGCAGAGCTTATATTTCTGCAAAACATGTATTTTTTAAAATAGAATTCCCCATGTTCAGTATCCAGGAAATGTGGCCCAGGAGCAACAGGTTTGTGAATAAAGGTGGAAAAGAAACATCTGTGAGCCTGAGTTGGACAAAAAAGGTTCTGTAGCCTGCTGTTAGAGCTTCTTATTCAATTATCTATTTTAGAGCTGCTTGAATAGAAAAAGTCAAAGTGAAATGTGGGCAGGAGAACATCTGTGCTACCATAATGACTATTCAGGGTATTTTTATTTGATTGTCAGTTTTGGTTTCCTGACAAAATATAATTTACATGTAATTTATCAGAGAACTTTATTTTTACTCTAATGAATTCTTTCCCTTATAATGAATTGAGATTAACCTATTTCTTTTCCAGAGGAACCCTGAATGTTAGTGAACTTCTGTGACTTGAAAAAGGCAACTTCTGTATTTCATTGTTTTTGTATTTCATAATAAAATTAAATGCAATTCTAAAAGTCAGGTCCCTGATTCATTAGGGCTTTGGGAAGGAAAGCTAATGCTCTGTGACTTCATTTCAAACCTTGATCACAGTGACAAGCAATAGTTTTTTCCAAATAAATAAAGCTTACTCAGATGATTTGTGATGACCATATTCATTGATATTTTTAGTCTATTTTGGTTCATAATTGTTTGCAAGCACAGCTCCTGTGCTGTAGTTATCAGGGGAGAGGGAGGAGGGGACTGGTACTTCCAGGGGACTTTCAGGCCGCGAGCTCACTGTGCATTTCTCATCCTTCCTCTGCAGCCTTTGTGGGGTGCTTGCATGGCCAGGGGCTCTTGACCTGAACCGGTCCCCACTGAAGCCCCCAAGACATGCCACTGGCAAGTAACAAAGGGGTTTTCTAGCATAAGGGAGATTCTTTGCATGCCAATGCAGGATTTCTGTTTTTAAAAAATGCGTATTTTTCTCAACATGTGCTTGACGAAAAAGTAAGAGGAGGTGTGCTGGGGTGGGGGCAGTGAGCACCCTGTGTCAGCAAAGAAACAAACTGCCAGGGTCCCCAGTCAGCACCTCAACAGAGAGTTGAGCCTTGGTTTTGCAAAACTGCTTTCTAGAGGGAGCTTCTGTTGGTGTATGCCTCGGGAGGGAAGCACTCCAGGTACAAGGACAAAACCTGTTGGATGAATACAAGGCAGTGTCCTCACCGTTTGGCAAAAGGTTTTGCCTTCTTCCTTTCTTGAAGACAAGGAAATAATTCAAGATATGCTTCTTCTGAGTTCTTTGAACTCACATAATTTTTTTTTTCTTGACCTTTACTTCACATAGTTACTGCCTGTCCTGTTATTCAGTGGAAAAATCCTATCAGAGGTGTTACAATTACCTAGAAGTTAAATCAGACACTGTCTTGCTGCTACTTTTCCACCTCAATTATACAGAACGGAATTAAAAGTACCTTAGAATATGACCCTCACTATTTTATGAACTCTAAACCACAGCAAGAATATTCTAGCCAATGACCTCTATCTGCACATAATTATACTCTGAGGCATTCTTAAATCATTTGCCAAGTTACTTTTAGCGCTATTCCATGGTAATCTTAAATACCTAGGAATTACTAGGGGTTATTACCTTATTTTCTAGACTTGTCAGCTAGATATGCAAGTAATTCTCTGCACTAATACTTTCAGTATACACTGTTATCTTTGACAAATCTGATTTTTAAAATAAAGAATGAAAGTGCTTATTAAATCAGGTAGAGATAAGTCTATCATTCCTCTTTAAATCTTCTAATAAATAAAGAACCATGTAAAATGTGTGTCTGTAAAAAAATCCATGCTTTCTTATGCTAAATCTCACTGTGCATTTTATGCAATTTTATGATCCTATTAAATGATCACACTTCTGGAGTAAACTTCTTAATAGAATTTAAGCTCTGTGCTTTTGCTGTATGTGCTATACAGAAGAGGGTGAAGGGAAATAGTCACATATGTGCTACAGTTCAGCACAGTGGCTTCATTCAACAAATAATCACTAGCTTATGAGACATTTCTAGGGAATAAGATGTTACTCCAGGAGCCTGAAATAAGCTACTTCTTACCTCTAGGTTATAAGCAGCTGAACATGGATAAGGGTGTTGGTGGATAAAATTACTAGCATGTGATAGGCCTCTCTCTCTGTGAAGCAAGTCTATGGTATTAACCTTGTTTTCCAGGTGTCTTGGGGGTTAGAGGTTCTTTGTGCAACCTAAGAGTAAAAAGTGTTTTAAGCTGAGGCTATCCCGGGCCAGGTGTGCCACAAGGGCTGCATTGGTCACAATCTTCAGGTCAGGCCAAAAGGGGCCTTCCTGCTCCAAGTTTGACCTGCTGAATGTGGAACACAGCTCCTAACCAAATGGTTATTGCATCTGGCTTGTGACTTGGTGCTGATTAGAAGAAATTTTCCCCGTGTCTTTTATCAAGGTCCATCTGCCTCAGAAAAGCTGTCAGCAAAACACTGGGAAAAGCACAGGAAGTAGAACAGCATTCTTAATAAACCGTGAGAAATACTCAGAAACATTATACACAAAAAGCCTTTCACAATATTATAGAAATTAAATACAAATAACCTTTCTGCTCAATACTGTGTGCACAAAAAAAAAAAAAGGTTTGCATTTTTTAAACTGTGCTGCAGCAGCTGTTATGCAACTTTCCAGACTATTTTGACATCTAGTGTTCGATGTGAAAGTATATGGTTTCTTTCTAGAACTAGAAAATTCAGTGGCAGCTTGCAAACCAAAGAAGTTTTACAGAAATAGTGTAAATAAACATTTGTGGTTTTTTAAACTGCATTTATTGAAACTGCATTGTGTAGTTTCCCTACTTCATTTTTTCTCCCCCTAAATTGTGTGAGCTCCTCTTAGTGCTGAATGTCTTTCAATATTGACACATCTTTTTCCTATCTATAATCAAAGGTGTTTCTTTTTATTGTCTTTAAACAAGGTTCATTAATGGTGTATAAAATTGTGTTAATGCTATAATACACTCAGCTCTTTAACCTACTCTTCAATAATCTTTATATCCCCACACGGATGAAGGAGGATGACTTCCTGTCATCCATAATGATGTAATTAAATGTTGGAATATAGTGAAAAGATCTTGTTTGAAGAGCCAAGTGCCCCTTAGGGACAGTAGCGATGTGTTTTCAGAGATATTTTTGCTTCTTGTTTATGCATCTGTCTGTACGTATACATGCTCCTCTGTAAGCAGGCAAACTGGCTCTGGATGTATTAGTCTGTGTTTGGTTTTGCCTACAGGCTCCCAGATATGGCAGCAATAACAACACATTATATGAAGATGTGGGTCAAGGCTGGAAAACTACAGAGGGATACAAATGTTTTGAAAACAATTTTACAATCTCAAATGACAAGTGCAAGAAAATTTGACTGCTCTGTGAACTGTGTTCTATAATTTTCCACAAACAAATCAAGATACTTATACTGGAAAAATCTAGGACCAGATGAGGTCTTTCAGTCAAATCTTTTCAATTCATAACAAAGTGATTGAATAAACAGACATCTTTTTAATTCTTTTTCACTTTCCTTCCTCTGTCTGTCCAGACTAAGAAATCTCCTCAAACCCAAAATCCTGGCGGGTAAGTGGATTAGGAGTGGCAGATGTCTCTCTACCACTCTTCTTCTACTCACTTATTAAAAGCCAGTAAAGCCCCTCTTTCATTCCACCTTTCCATTTGCTGGCATTTTGTTGCTAGGACACCTACAGGTCTCCAGGCACATAGTTACAGTAAGATATAGTCAAAGTCTTTCTAAGTACAAAAAAAGTAGGAGCTCCACTGTGATAACTCTCAGGTTTCATCAATATCCTTATGCTTTTAGAAATTTGCATTCTCTTCCTTGATTAGCCCATTCTCATTTTTCACTTTTTTTCCCTTGAGTGCCTTCCTCTTTTTTCCCCCCATATGTTGAAACCCCAAACTGAAATGTTCCTTAAAAAATTACTACCTTTTCTTCAAGAAAATGTACAAGATGCCAGATGACTAATTACGTTTTAGCAGCTGGGATGTGTAGTATGGCTAATTCCAGGGTTTTGATCTAATCCAAGCAGATAGTTTTAACAGATGCAGTCGTAGTAGTAGTAGTAGTAGTAGTAGTAATAGTAGTAATAGTAATAACAATAATAATAATAATACCCATCATTATCATCATCCAAGATGCAATTAGCACTGCATTATGGGCAATAATTAATTTTTTTATTTTTTTCCCTTAGTGCCATTTACCTTTCATTGTTCTCTTTTTCAAGAACTTCCTTTTATACACACTTTTGTTAACATGTGGAATTTTACCTGCTCACTGTTAATCTGGTCAAGTGCTGTGTGGCTCAGCCATGTGCTATGCCACAGGCTAACACAGATGCAAGAGTTCATGTTTGGAGACAGAATACATTAATGGCAGACAAATGCACCTGGGGCTACCCAGTATATGGGAATCACCCCGACCTCATCATCCCCACGGTACCAGATGCTGTGACATTAGTTGGGTCGAGTATCCTACAGGTGTATCCTTACCTGCCACCTTCTATGGGCACCTGCTTTTGGGCACTGTCAGAGAGAAGCTCTTGAGCTGCAGAGATCTTTCAGTATGCCCCATTCCAGAGGGTCCCATACATGGTACTAGGTAAGCTAAATAGCTAAATACCCTTTTGCTTTCAGCAGGCAGCTTTCTTTGGGTTTGAACTCTGGACAAAACAGAGAAAATTGCCCACCATCTGAGGCTGAAAGTAAGGAAATGGTCTCAGTTTTAACTCCAGTTCATTGTTGAGAAAACCTCACTTTAGTAGGAGTATGGGATGGCTTGGAGACTTGTGTAGTGCCGAGGCTGGAAGTCCACATGAAAAAGCTGTAAGAAGGTACTTCTGATACTGTGGGACCAGCACAGGACCCTTTGAACCATACCCAGAGCTCTTGGACAATACATGTCAAACAGCAGCCAAGGAACCAGGTAACTTTCCTGTTTACTGGCAGCCTCTACTGAAGTCACATAGCACTGAAAGATCCCAGGAATGAAGAGGGTGAACTGCTCATACATAGACACCTGCCATACTGCCAAGGCTTAACTTTCCAGAGTGCACTCCTTAAATGCAAAACATCTGGTATCATCTGTGTTGAAGGCCAGCAGAGGTCCAGGCAGATAAAATAAACATCTGCTTGCAAAAGGTTTCTGAAAACACGAATACCAGAAAGGTCATTTTTATGCCTGCCTGACTGAACAGAATACACAAAAGGGGATGAAATGTTCTATCCACAGCCTTAGCAGTGTGATTAGGTTTTCATTTTTATTCAAGATTCATGTATGTTGTTTCTCTGCCTCTTTTTCAGTGGCAGCTAATTCTCTATTTTTCATTTTTTTTGTGCTGCTTTAAATTTGAATGGTATCTTTCATTGAAAGGGTCTCTGCTCTGCCTTGGCAGTCATTTATCCTCAGAGGTTTGTTTTATTGAGGCTGGCCAGAGGCAAGGAGACCACTTTGCATTTCAAATGCCAGTGAGCCTGAAGATTCAGGGGTTGTAGCTATAATCACTAGCATCACCTGGTGTTGTGTGTAGTATATGTCACAGGATGTGAGGACGGTACATGCTCAGATTCCTTGTCAGTGTGACATTTTGCTGAAATCCAAGGCTTTGGAAATACTGCAAATGGTGCATTAACTGAACAAGGTAAAGAAGAACTCTTGATATACCTTTCGGTTCATGTCTTTGAAATGCAAGACTTCTTTTCCTGTCATGGTTTAATGCAGTTTCACAGGTCCACAGCAACTGGAAATGTGAAGTGCTAGGGTTTGTAGGTTTTGGTGTGGGCATGTGAAACTGCATTTCCAAAACCCTAAATTAGCTCACAAAAGAGGAGTATAAAATGTAAGTCTGAAAATATCACTGATAAATTGTCTTAAATGCCCCTGACATATCAGGAGGTTCTTAACCCAAAGGCATAGCAATCTGCTCTCCTTTCACGGTTGCAAATTAATTCTTGGGGCAAATTGAGTTTGTGTAAATAAGTCATTTGAGGGAGGAAGGGGGTCATGAGGGTTCACTGACTAAACTAGAAAGGGAAAGAAAGTCCAGACAGCTTAGCTTTGCCTTTCAGAACTGTGTCATTTTTTTTATCTCCTGAGATCTGTTATATGAAACTTAAAGTATTTTCATTTCATATCCAGTTGTAATGTGGCTGTGACAGAGAACACTTTGCTTTCCAACAGCCACATGTTATATACATTCAGTGGCAGCTGATACTTTGACATCCACACCATGTAGGAGCTCGCTCTGGCAAAAGCACTCACTCTGGTGGAAGCTCTCATTTTGTCTGATGCTAGGCTAAGCAAAGGTAAACACATTTATGTCTGAAGATGGGTTTTGGGAGCAGTGAGAGTTCTTTTTTTTCACGCTTTTCCTCCCTGCTTTATTGCAAAAAAAAGTTTTTCACCAGGTAGGCTGAGACTCTATGAGCACTTTACTTTTGTAAAGACATTTTTAATTCAATATAAAATAATAGGATTAGACACTAATAGTATGTTTTTATACAGAATTCAGTGGTCCTGCTTCCTTCTAATTTCAGAGCTTCAACACTCAGTTTATCAGTTTATCAGTTTATCAGTTGGGTGTATTAACCAACATAATAAATTATTGACCTGTGGGTGATATTTAACACTTTGACATACAATATGCTAAAGTATTTAAAAAAAAAAAAATCTTGTGCTGAGAAGGTCTTCCTTCCTTTTTAGTAGAGAAAGTGCTTGGGGCTACTTAACCTTTCTGTCCTTCACAGTATAGAGGCCAGAACAATTCTCTAAGGATTTTATGTTCTTTGCAGTCATTAGTTCCTTGACCACATTCTGTACTCATGCCTTTACTTGCCTTATATATTCCTATAAGTATCACATACATCTGCTCTTGCATATGAATTTGGCACTTCTAGTACATGGAGGTTATCTAATTTACAATAAGGAGAGAATTGCTTTAAAGGAGATTACAACCATTACCTACATCAATGTAACTTAAATTGGTAATATGTGCTAAAAGCTTCACAGAAGAAATAATTGGCTACTGGATTTATATGAAATCATCAGTTTTTTACTGTGGGGGAGGGAGAGTTACATAGATTCACCTTTCTGATGAAGTGCTAATGAAATGAAACTTTGAAACGTTAAGGAATTCTCATAAGGGGAGACATAAAGTTTATGAAGATAAATATGTGCTTATGATATATTATCCTATAAATATGTGCTTATGTGTCCATCACAGTGATTTAATCTAGAGGTTCATTTATTCAGGACAATGTTCTGAGAAGTAGTTTAAGCTGACTGACAGGTAATTGCAGGAAGCCCTATGGCAAAGCTTCTTCAGTCAATTACAAGAAACTGCAGGGGCAAAATGGTGTCTCAGTGGAAATACTCAACTCTTTTTCTTATTTATTCACTAATTTTTCTTACAAAAAGTTCTCTCTCCAACAACAGCAAATGGAGTCCAAGTAGGCTTAAGAGACTGAAATTATTTCTCCTCCACCTTGAGGCACTATGGACATAGCAAACCTAGTGAATTTAAAATTTTACTTGATTTTTTTACTTGTCTCTTTCCACAGATTGATTGACTTGCATATGAGTATAAAAATGTCTCTCCATCTCTGTAAAGAACTTCTTGTTAGATAATTTGGTAATCACCAACCATGGAAGAAGCTATATAAATGTAAATTTTGTAAGATCATACAGGTAGGTCAAACATCTTTTGGTATAATTGGATGACAGTAATAAAAATAACATTATAATTTGAAAAAAAAAAACCAACCCAAAATACTTCTTTGGGACTTGCACAGCTAATAATGTCATGCTCAACATTACACACTAGGTTTCCAGGCATTCGGGAAATTAGCCCTTTTAGGGGGCTGTCATTAAGACAAACAAGAAAATTTTCTCCTTTGTAACTTATTGAAGAGACTCTATAAACACTGGGAAATAGCATAGGTTGTACTCTGTCTAGATTGATTTATTGTTATTTCTGCTTTTTATAATTTTCTAGACTGTTAATACTGTAATTTGTTAGCCTTCCAGTAACTAAAGGGGGCCTACAAGAAGCTGGAGAGAAAGTTTTCACAAGGGCTTTTAGGGAATGGCCTTAAGCTGAAGGAGGGCAGGTTGAGATTAGGTATTAGAAAAAAATTCTTTATAAGGAAATAAGGTGGTGAGGCACTGTGACCAATTGCCCAGAGAGGCTGTGGACTCCTCATCCTTCGAAGTGCTCAAGGCCAGGCTGGATAGGGCTTTGAATAACCTGATCTAGTGAAAGGCATCCCTATCCAGGGCAGGAGGTTGGATCTAGATGATCTTTAAGGTCACTTCCAACCCAAATCATTCTGTGATTCTATGACTCTGTGAACTCCACCTGACAAAACCATAAGAGAGTTTACCTGCCATGGTGACCAGATTACAGCAGAGTGAGAATTGCATGTGTAGCTGTACCTCTTCCTTGGGACAACATGTAATGTTAGAAACAGCTGGATAGGTTGTAATTAAGTACTGTATATTGCTGTTTATTGCCATTCATGTGCTTAGTAACAATGATAATATATATTTTCCTGCATCACTAACAGAGTTTATCAAGTATAGACATGTAGGTTGCAGAAAGTGAATTAATTTCATTTAGAGTTAAAAAATGGGATAGGAGTAAGTCAGGACATTGAGCAATGAGGGACCTTGTCAGGTTGTTCCCCTGCTTAGGCACAGAGACAGTCTTGTGAATAAGCCGTGGCCCATAGTGGTCTGGGCGAAAAGCACCCTTCCAGGAACCTGGGCACCTCCACCAGGGAAAAACTTGGACTTTGTGTCCATAGGTGCCTCCTCTAAAGATAAGAGGTCCATTTGATGGCAGATTTGGCAAGTATGGCAATATTTGTTATACTTGGGCAATATTCCCACTGGAAAGACTGGAAAAGGTTCATGTCAGGAGAGGCAGAATGGAGTCATAAGGAAGTAAAAAGGGGTTTCCATAAGATACAGGTGCTACAAGACAAAAATATCAGCACGTACATTAAGAAGAACAGATGACTGCAGGGAGATCACATACAAGGAGCTGAGATGACACTAACTTTCAGAGTCAAAATAAAAACAGATTAAGACTGGAGGACATGCCTACTACTGAAAATAAAAACAAAACTAAACTCAAACCAAAACAAAGAACAAACAATAAACAAACAAACAAACAAACAAACAAACAAAACATGGCCAAACAAACAAGCAAAAAGACAAAGATTAAAAGGGTGTAAGGTTATCCTGAGTAAGACTTTAAGGATGATGAAATGGACTAATAAAATAAATTTGCTACTAAGGCTTCTAGAAAGCAAAAAATAATGTAGACATTAGCTTGGCATAATGCCTTGTGTCCTGGCTTCTCAGAGTGACAGAGCTGCCACTGAGAATGACTGGGGGAGAAATGGCTCCTCTACTGAAGGAATAATATGAGAGCAGTTCACAGTCACCTACTGCTACACTGGCACCCAATTTCTCCAGTGTCATGGACCATGCAGGTCGCTGCACTTGCAGACGTCCTGTGATAATCAAAGCACATAAAAGAGACCAAGATTCAGCTCTTTCCCATTTGATGTACAGCTTTTCCAGAGCCCAGAGGTGTCAGAAACAGTTTTGTCATCTATGCCTGCTAATGCTAAGATCTCCTCTTGGAAGAAAGAATCAGCAAGGAGACCTGGGTACAGACTTGGTAGAGATCTTCAGCATCTAACTGAGAGAAGGTAAAAGAATAAGGTTCCCCTGCCAATTTAAAAAGCCTGATTTCATCTGAAGTACATTAATTTCACGATTATAAGCCGCACTTCCTGGTGTCGGCAACTTTTCATTCTTTGTCCATATATAAGCCGCACCTGATTATAAGCCATGTTACAATACAGAGTGTGATAAAAAGTATCTATTCTATCACCATCTGTTGAGGGTGGGGGCAGTGATCCTTATCTCCCCAGGAGATATTCTGCTAATGAGCCATCCACTGAAACCAGGCAGGGCATTGTTCTTTATCTTTTCACAACCCATCCTTCCTCCAGCAAGTCATTTTCTGCTAATGGCCCA
>PYHW01009486.1:10715852-10740955 GCA_013186435.1 Turdus rufiventris | reverse complement strand
CATCATGGACTTCCCCCTGACTGCCATGACTTAGAGGAGCTTGGGTAGCCCAGAGTAGGGCAACGTTTTTCTATTCCTTCAGACCTCCTGAGGGTTCCGGGCTGACGACCATGGAGCATGCTGACTGCACACACATGTGGTGTCCTCTGCAGTGCCTGGTGTGGAGAGAGCGGCCCTCCCTTCTCCTCCTGTGACTGGTCAGAAGCTCTTGAACTTCATGTGTCCTTCCTCATTGCTTCAGCAGCAGCTTAGCAAAGTCATATATGGTGTTCAGTGAGTTGGTTATGTTTCAGCTCTCCATGGGCTACTTTTGGTTTTTACATGCAATGAGATATAACAGAGTTAACACCCCTCTTAAAATGGGGTTGTATTTCCCTTTCTCCAGTCATCTGAAAATTCACCTGCCTTATTTTTTATAAAATGGTGGACAGTGGCTTAGCAAATTATTCAGCAAGCTCCCTCAAGACCCTCCTTCCTGGGAAAAGTGTTGTTTTCTACTGTCAACAACTCTGCTTTCTAAGCTTTCTGGTCTTTATATTACAGAATGCAAAAGATAGCACACTTTGGTGACTGTTGGGAAATGGATTGGGACGAGTTGACATCAAGGAAAAAAGTGACCCTTGTGATTTACTGCAGTAATTTCTAAAACCTTTAAATTGTAGTAAAATGAAGGGTTCTTCTTTGGTACCAGAATGATTCTCTGAATTTTTCAGATCTACTGCCTGTAAATAATCTAGTTTAGGTTTTTTTGTAAAATTTTTGTTTTTAGGTTTTTTGAGGGTATGATGCAGAACCATTTGCTAGGTTCACATTCAGTGGGAACTTTCCTCTCCTTTTCACAACTGATTTTCTTGACAGAAAGGTCCTTGTTGTCCATGGTTGTATTGTCTTCATGATACAGTGCAGGAAAGGTTGTGTGGCTAGCAGTTGATTAACTGTTTTAATATAAACTGTCATTTTTTTTATGTACAGTAATTTCACAATTATAAGCCACACTATTTTGACTAAAGTTTTGGTCCTTACCCGGAAGTGCGGCTTGTACTCCGGAACGGCTTATATATGAATGGTGTTCAGAAATTTCCAACCCGAAAGTGAAAGCCCGCAGCAGGCCCGAGCTGAGCAGGAGCCCACGCAGCCCTGGTGGCGGGGCGCCGCCGCCAATCTGAACCCGTGATAGTTCTCTGTATTTTTTTAGTGTTTTCAGTCTTGTGTGGCTGCGTGGCTCCCCGCCCGCCTGCCCACCCACGTGGTTGCCTGGCTCCCCGCCCACCCGAGCGGCTGCTAGGCTCTCCGATCGCCCGGCTCCCCGCCTACCTGGGTGGTTGCCTGGCTCTCCGTCCGCCCAGCTCCCTGCCCACCCGCGCAGCTGCCCGGCTGCCCGGCTGCCCGCCCACGTGGCTGTGCGGCTGCTCAGCTGAGTGGCTATTTAAAGGCAATGCGGATGCATTGGAAATGCTTGTAAAATGACCACACTATTGTTCGTATCTTTTTCCGCTTGTTAATAAAACTTGCAGGGTACGCTGCCACAGCTATTGTCTGTATCTTCTTTCACTTGTAAATAGTATTTCCAAGGTTGGCACCTGCCTGCAAGCACTGCTATCCTGCGATTCTGTTACTAAATGGCAACTTCGTGAAAGTTTGCTGTGAACGAAAGTGCAGCTTATAATGAGGTGCGGCTTATATATTGACAAAGACCTAAACGTTGCTGACACCCGGACATGCGGCTTATAATCATGAAATTACTGTAATGTAATGTAGCAGCAAAAGCTTACTGCTGTTGCGTGTGAACTGTTCTACTAACTTCAATGGATATAGCTTTCACTTAGGCTAAAATATAGCTAAGCCTTTTTGTTCCTTTTTAAAATTACTGTTCATAAAGGTTTTAAATTTAACTGAATGAAATGTTCTAGCAAAAACCAGGACAGACCTGCATATAGTTTTATCTGCTAAAGTATTGCCAAGGAAGAAAATGAACATTTCTTGCAAGAAATCAGTAAAATACTCCTTTGAATATGAAAGAAATCTGTGTAACTGTTACTTTCAGGCCAGTCGAGGCAATCCTGTTAATACTATTGCCCATGGCAGATGCCTCTCCTTAGCAGAGGTGAGGGCAGGATCAGAGCTGACTTCTCTGAACCTCAACTGAAAATTTTACATGGTGAAAAACATCCTCCTAATATTTAACATTAAACTAGACCCTTTTATTTAAGCAGTCACAATCCTTTACAAGCCTTAGCTAATGAAGCCTTACAACACCCTGCAGTGCACTGTAGGAAAGTGCTGTGTAGGATTATTAGATTGAAGCACTGCCAGCTGGCACAGAGCCCTGCAAGAGTTGTTATGCTGCTCCACCAGGCATGAGACCGACCCAGTTAGAGACCTGCTTGGCTGCTCTCCATCACCAAAAGTAGACAGGCAGATCTCTCCAAAGGTGTGCAGGGGATGTATCAGTTGTGGCATGTTTGATAATGACATTGAGATTTAATTCCTTTTTTTGTAAAAATAAACTGACTCCTCATTAAGGCAGTTACGAGATGTTATAACTGCACTCAGCATTGCATCCCTGCCCTCTGTATTATGAGCTCCTTGTGTCTCCCTTCAACTCCTCCTCCTTGCAACTTTTTTTTTTTTAAGGTTTCCGGAAGTGAAATGTAAAGACTGGAAAAAAAAAAATTTAAGTTCTTTAGTCCTCTGCCTTGTAAATGTGAAGAGTGCTGGTTATGACAGTATGGTTGGCACTGAGACTCCACCAGCATAACACAGGACAGACCTGACAACACAGAGCCATGAAATTGTAGATGAGTTGTCAGGATCAGAAAAGACCAGGTAACAATGGAGAAGGCAAGGATAACAACAAAAAGGTAATGATTTAGCTCTCATTAAAACAGAGCAGTACTGATTGCTGAAAATCTGACTAGCCAGGCTTTTTTAGTGGTAAAAGAGCTGGATGTTTTAAATTTGTTATGAGAAAACCTGCAAGTTGGGGCATAAAAAGGCTTAGATTATCCTATTTCTCCCACAGTGTTCACACACTGGGTGCACATAGCAGCACCAGGTACTGACCCTCCAGTAGTCTGTAGAAAAACTTGGCAGCAAGCTGGCCAGAGGATCAGCATTGAGTCCAGCAAGCTTGGTATGGCTCCTGTCAGCTGATCAGAAAGGGGGAAAAGAAGAGGGAAAGAACAACCTGCTAAGCTCCATTAAAGTTGTGCAGCAGCCCTTGGCAATAATAGATCTGAATAGATCTTGGACACATATATGTGGGAGCCATCTTATTGGTTTGGATCTCAGTGGCATTTTCTCAGGTGTTTTGTGACAGGGCACCCCAGCTTTAAGGACAGTAAACAAGTTCTGTTGTGTTTTTTCACAAGTGCCTGGGCTTGCCTTAGATACATTAATGCTGATTTTTTTTGTAGCAAGCAGTGCTTGTTTGAGTCACACAAAGTGTTTTGCCCTCTCTTATTCAGGGTTTCAAATAAACACTCTTCACAGCTATCATTAGGAGTAATCCTTTGGGCATAATCTAACATGCATTTTATTTATACTCACTATGTGACTGGAACATCATGATCAAATTGCAAAAGTGTGATAATCCCTTGCTCATCATATTTATTTAGTAATAGCAAGACCCTCCAAAGGGCTTAGTTTAATAGCTCTTCTTTCTTCATAGCTTTCAATTAAACCCATTTTTGAGAATCAGGCCAATGAATTCAAAGACTTGAGTTTTTTATTATTGCAGTTTTGCAGATGAATCTCTAGCATTTCAGTGTAGTTTCTAAATATAACTTCAGTGTGTATTTTTTTTTCTGCAACAGCTCTTAAAAGGGCAGTTTGCTTCAATGCCAAGTGCTTTCTCAGCTCTCCCTCTTTCTTATCTAAATATGTTTTTAATCTTCTTACTAATTTTTTCCATTCATTCTGTGTGTATCATTGCTGCTAGTCAACTCTTAACATTTCTCTTCTAGACCTTATTTCTGCTAGGAGACCTTTCCTGTCTTGTCTTTGTTACATTCATCCCCTTTCTGGTGGGTTTGTGTACACAATAGCAAAACATGGTCTTCTGAGATTCACTGATAATCTACAGGTTTTGCAGGGCTGAAACATGATCTCTTGAGACTGAGCCTCAGTCACGATGCATAGATTTTGCATGGATTAAGTCCAACAGATGTGAACTATGGTTGCATTCAGACCAGCATAACATCCAGGTATCTCTGAAAAGAACAGCTTTTTTGTTTTTATAACAGTGCCATTACTTACTTTTTGCTCTGTCTTAAAAGACAAGGTGTGTCTTGGGGACAGGATGAAGAGTTTTGATATGTGCATTAGACGTGATACATGACAGCTCTCAAGGAGTCATTGGGGCTGCCTTCCACCTTGGGAGTGAAACTCCTTTGGGAGTTTGCTGTTTTGGCAGCCTGTGTAGATTTTGCTTCCTGTGTGGGCCATAGCTGCTAGCTCAGCCAAAGCCCCCTGTCCCTTTCTCCAAAGTGGTGCCAGAACCTCCTACTTGGCAAGAATAGAGTCCTTCTTCCTGCTTTACTCAATAGTCTCCTCATTGGAAGGGCTTGATTCCAGCAGAAATGCACAAGGGAAACTGTAGGAAGCCACATTACTCTCCTTTGCCCTTTGTATGCAAAATCCAGCTGTAATTGCACACTTGGTACTTGTAGAACTTTATAATTCATATGTGTGCAGAGGATAAATGACATGTTGTTTCTCCATCAAATAAGGACTCAGAAATACAGCAGGCCAAAGAGGACATAGTAACATTTTCATTGCTTTCTATGTTTGTATCCCTTAATATCACAGCAGTCCTTGCTGTCCTCTTTTCTGTGCCTAAAACATCTCTGAATGTGCCAAATTACAGTGGTCAGTATACAAGCTAAATTGCCAAGCAAAGGCATCTTGAGCATCAGGCAGAGCAAAGTTGAATTCTACTGTTTATGTCAGCTCAGTACAACTTGGATCTATTATTTCTGTTCACTTTCAACTCTGCTTTGAGTTTGATTATTCCTTTAGAAGCTGCTAACTGCTTTATATTAAATTACAGCAAATCTCATATGAGATTTCACTTTGATGTAAGTGAAAGATGTTGGTGCTGAGGTACCTTGGTGGAGCAGATGTGCATGCTTTAGTTCTGAGCACAGAGTAGTATCACCAGCATTGCCCTTTGACATCTCCCCCTCTGGTTTAGGTCTAAAGCAAACTCTTGCAGGCATACTCAAGGCTATGTTGTTTGAGGGTGAAGGGCAGGAAGGGGGAGCAAGAGACAAACTGAGGAAGTAAGTAATTGATTACTCAGCATATCACGTGACCTACTTAGAACCTTGAGAAACTGAGGCTTCAGTTCTCTCCATAGTGGGAGCTGAAATGCAAGAAGGACTGCGCAGAACCTTGTTGAAGAACACTGCCCCTTTCTGAGCCGGTACCTGGAAAGAAAATGCTTCTAGTAGCTTCAGAAAACATATCCCCATAGAGTGGACATATAAAGGTAATTTTAAAGGATGAAGGCAAGAAACTGAAAGGCAAAGGGTACCTGAAATGTTTATGAAAGGAGATATATGAGGGCATTGTGTGGGAAGAAGAGTCATCTTATTACCTGAGAGATATTTAAACTAAAACATGGCCCAGGAAATATCTAGGTGAGAGAGATATAAACTGCATAATGGCAGGACTGTACATAAGTGTCTGTTTATTATAATTTTAATTAGCAGCCACAGAAGAAAATCTTCTCAGCCATATAGTAAAACTCAAGTAGATCCTGTAGAAATAACTTAGAACACATAAGTGAAAGTGGATCTGTCTTCTGAGTGGCTGACTGTGGGTGAGGTGAGCCTGTAGTGCTGAGCTTAGTAAGGCAGATGCACTCAGGTGTTCCACCAGACATAGACAGAGAGATATGTCCTTCTAGTCACCAGAAGCTCCTGAATTCCATGTCCACATGGTTACATTGATTCCTGATTCTAAGAGCTGTGATCACAGTTTCTCATGCATATACAGAAGGCAGTGAACCCAGGAGGGAGGGACAGAGTACAAGCTGGTTTTGTGCTCTCTCCAAAACCTGTGTCTTCAAACTTCTTGAAAACCGCTGTAAAGCCAGAAGACCCCAGTCCACTGGGCAGGACAACCAGCCCCTGCCATCCCTGCCATGCCTGCCTTGAATGTACTCTTTTTTGCCTGCCTAGGCTGGTGTAAAAGCATGTTCCTTATTTTGTTTTTCAGGACTTGTTAGAAATTAAAGCAGTGGACAGAGGTTTCTCTCTGAACCTGTAACAGGGCAGTGAAACTGTGATACCTTCCCAGAGGAGCTGCTGGAAGTCTGGGGGGGTGTGACCTGGGTGCAGCAATGTCCGGACAGACATTTCCCCTGCATACATCTATACTCCACCTTTGCACTTGACACTGCAGGCTCCACCATATGGGTTTGTATGGATTCACCAGGTTGCTGGCCAATTAGAAGTCCCATGCATAAGTCAAGATGTTAAAGATCAGAGGCTTTTGACCTAGCTACAGTGGAAAACCTTTGACCACAAGTCATGTTTACTTGCCAAGAGATCCAGAAATAGGTAAAAAACCGGCCTGAAATCAGACAGTAGTCTCATGACTTGAGAATGATAATTGTGTGCTCTATTAAATTGATAGAATTAAATGACTTCTGCCATTGTTAAGGAGAAATAACATGACTGGTACCAGCTTGCTAGGAATGTACTATTAACACGGGCTAATACTTGTTTGTTTTGAAAATGTTGCACTATCTCACTGCAAACACCTTCTGAACGCCTATGAGACTATGCCTCAAATAGCAGTTCAGCTTCCTTAGAAGGTGCTGGAGGAACCACTGGAGAAAGTGCAGCTTGATCTCACAGACAAAGAAGAGGCCAATGATCTTAGTGTTGAGGGGATGTTCTCACAGAGGGACTGTGTAAAGGTCAGAAAAGTTCTCCCTCTGAAGTGTGGCAGCTGAGTTAGTAACTGGGAGTGGTTCCCTCCGCAACCAGACTCATTCTCATGAAGTGACCACAGCGCAAAAGAGATCAAGATTAGTCAAAGGATTCAGTAAGACATAATTTTACTTAGACGTTTCAAGGAGAGTAATAAACATGGAAAAATGCCAGTGTTGACCAGCTTCCTAAGTGGTAGGTAGCAGTGTTGTGAAAGTAGAGGTTGTGGGTTGCCTCTGGCTGACACACTTCCCTGCAATGGGCAAAAACCTGAAACCCAACCCTGACAGCAGCTTGCGAAAGGTCTTCTTCACCCTTATCATCTATGGTCAGCAGAGCTGATACTATCCTAACCATGCTTCTCTGCTTGAGAGTTGAAATTGCAGAACTTTTAACTGAGAACCAGGAGGTTTCAGTAAGAGGAGAGAAGCTGACGGAACTTGGGAGAAAGAGGATGTAAAGTTGGGAGAGGATGAGAAAATGATACACTTTTTGTCCCATTGTTCTCTCCCTTTGTCAGCTGCTCTCCATTCTAAACCTGGGTACCAGCAAGGTCATATCACACTGCTTTACATGGAAATTCTAATGCTGATTGACTTAGTGACTCCCAAAGAAGCATCTAAAACATCATTAAGGTACATGTGGATTGTTTAAGTAGGTTTATATTTAAAGATTGAAATAAATTTGAAACTTGTAGGAAGAACAACAGGAGGAAAAATATTCAGTCTCAGTGGTAGAAATGTCCCTCTGAGAAAGCAGCAGTGAGAAATTATTCTCGTAACTGAGGGGGTGCAGTCAGGTCTTCCTACAATTAGGGCCCCAAAGTGTGAAATTGAATGTTAATAATATCTCCAAAACAACAAAGCCAATAGTAGGATAAATAAAGAGGGGAAAATGTCAGGGAAATCTGGCTCAAATGGAGATTCTGTAAGGAGAAGTCATGTGAGTGTTTCCCAGGTTTAAATTCCAGGCTGAATATGGAGCCAAGCTAGACCACTGCTGACAACGGCATGCAATGCCTATCTTTCCAGGAGAACGCAAAAAATGGGCAGAGGGCTGTGGCTTACTTCCTTGTGGTCTGGCCTGGATTCATGAAAGGTTAGTCTCATAAAAACACTTGGAGGGCAAGTTAGTTTGGGTCCCTTTGGGTGAATGCATTCACTGAGCCCCACAGAGTAGGTGCAAATTGTAGTGGATGAGGAAGGAATGGAGTAACTGTGCAAGTTACAATAATTTCGTGACCATAAGGCGCACCGGATTATAAGGCGCACCTCCAGGAGTCAGCAAATTTCGCAACTTTGTACAGTATATAAGGCGCACCGGACTATAAGGCATACTTTTTTTTTTTTGCAGCGAAGATCTGTGCCACGCACAACAAAGTAATGAATTAGTAATGGAATCCCAAGATCATGGAGTTTAGTGGCAGGTGCTCAATTTGCAAAAAATTTTCACAGATTGGTGTTGCCTTTAAACGCAGCCCCAAGCACCCTCCCTGTGTGTGGGCCCCAGCACTCTGGTTCAGGGCTGCCATGGCTCGCGGTGGCTCGGGGCTGCCCGTGGCTCACGGTGGTTCGGGGCTGCCTGCTCCTTCCCTCCCCGTGCGGCTCCTGCTGGCCAGGGGCTGCCTGCTCCCGCCCCCCCTCACGGCTCGGCTCATGGCTTGCACTTCTAGGTTGGTAAATTTCGCAACTTTGTACCTTATATAAGGTGCACTGGACTATAAGGGCATTTCCGGGTTTGGACCAAAATTTTAGTCAAAAGGGTGCGCCTTATAGTCGTAAAATTACTGTATTCACCTCACTCCAAAGTGATTAGTGAAAAAAATTAGATTCTCATAAATCTGTTTCCTCTGATCTCTCTTGTATTTTATATGCACTGGATAAAGTACTATCTAGGGTCTAGTTTCCATTTTAAAATGTTTTAATAATTTTTCTGACAGACAAAACATGCATTCTCTTCAAGAGAGAATAGCCAGCATAGCATACCCAGCTCCTGTAAAGGAAATATTCCTCCTATCCCTTGGGGAGCCTTGGCTTGTGGAGTCATGCCCTAGATTACCAGTGTGTCAGATCTAGATGCCAAGGTGTCAGATCCATCTGGAATCCATGGGTAGATCACAGCACTTATGCAGAGGGAGATGAGAAGAAGGACCTGTATTCAAATTGGCTTAGTGAGAGGTTTGGTCGACAGACTGGGACTGGATAGGTGGCCTGCTAACACCCACTCTGCATATTTGCTTTCTGGATCCAAAGGAACTGGCTTAAGTACAGTCCAGGACCATCATCTTACAGCTGTAGTGATGGAGCTGGTTTGCAAGGCTGTGGGTCCTTAAAAAGCTGAGTTAATTTAGTCTTAGAGGATCAGGAGACAGACATCACTCCCAAAAGTAATGTCTGGTCTGATATGTGCTTTTCAGGACATAAAGTGATCACTTGTCTGAAGGAAAGGTTACAGCAGAACTATTCTATTGAAACAGTTAATATGTGGTTCTGTGAAATGCAGGAAGAGCTTGGAACAAAGCTGAGCCTGTTTGAAGAGAAAAGTTTTCAAAGCTCCTCTGCAAGGAGCCAATTTAGTTTTGTTATGCCTCAACAATAGTTGCAAAGCCTGTGGGGGAGGGCTTTCACATGTGCCACGTCCAGAAGGCAGCCAAGAGAAGATCCAGGAGGAAAGCCTTGTCTCTGGGGAGACCTCGCCTGGCCACCAGTTAATGTCTGGGACAGGCAGTAGGCAAGGGAGCCCCACAGACCCTGCACCGCAGAGACACCCTGCATCAGAGGGCAAAAGGTCTCTTCCCTACCCATGGGCTGCCCTGGGACACTGCACTGGGCCAGAGATCTGCTGTCAGCAGGCACACTCAGGGAGGAGCCGGGGACATAAGAACTACCTGCACCCAAGCCCCCGAGCTCTTCTGTCCCTTGCCTTGGGACTCTTCCGGGGCTTTTCGAACTTGCTTTTTCAGTGTGGGCCTTTGGCTAAGGGCTGTGCTTTTGCTTGGTGATTAGAGGGCTTTTTGAGAATTACTTTCTGAGACTGACTTTTTGAGACTTGCTTGTCGAAATTTGATTTGGGGCTTTTTGAGTCTTACGTTTTTGCCCTGACCCCAGCCAACCTTCTGGCTCTCCTGTCCTCGCTGGCTCTTGCTCTGTTCTGCTTCCCTGTGTCCGTGTTGAGCCACCGGCGTCCAACCCTGCACGCCTCCGAGCCAGCCCACGGCTGAGATCCTCACCGCGACCCTGTCCAGTCCTGGCCTCCTGCCCGATCCTCGATCCCCCTGTCCAATCCCGGCCTCCTGCTCGATCCTCGATCCCCCTCTCCAGTCCCGGCCTCCTGCCCGATCCCCTCACCCTGTCCAGTCCCGGCCTCCTGCTCGATCCCCTCACCCTGTCCAGTCCCGGCCTCCTGCTCGATCCCCTCACCCTCTCCAGTCCCGGCCTCCTGCTCGATCCCCTCACCCTGTCCAGTCCCGGCCCTCCAGCCCGATCCCCGCCCCCCCTCCGTCCCTCCTCCAGCCCGATCCCTTCCCCATGTCCCGCCCCCAGCCCGATCCCTCCCTGGGTCCCTCTCCCGCCGCCTCAGGAGCCGCCTCAGGAGCCGCCTCAGCTCGCCGGCAGCGCTGACGGTGCTCGGGCTCCGTGCGGAACACCCTCTTTTCCCTCTGCTTCCTCGCTCTCCCTCTCCCTCCCATTTTTCTTCCTATTGCTTTCTTTTCTCTAGCCTCTTTCGTAAGGTAACTCCATTTTATTTTGTCTTTTCGTTTCCAATAAATGGTTCTCAGATACAACGTTTGCCTTGTTTGTTCTAATTTCGTTCCTGAGCACCTATTTTTAAAACAACTCCTCACACCAGAACATGACACATGGCCACAAGTTTTGTAGAGTTGAACAGTACTGCTTTGGAACGCAGATAGCCATGCTGGCAGGTGATACTTGACACTATTACTGCTTGGTTCTTTCTCCAGGGAGGGTAGTGCAGGATGAATGCTGCCTGGCCGGTCAGTCTCCTCTGGGAAGTCCTCAGAGAACAGTTACTTCTCCATTCTGCTCTCTAAAGCTTTTGGAGAAAAGTGGGATCATGTTCTTCGGGGGACTTCAGCACAGCTTTCAGGCAGTGGAGAAACTTGACATACGGATTCAAATGGAGTTGAGGGTTTAAACCATAACCTTCACCTAGCTGGAGCAAAGGAATAGTTCTAGCAGCATCCACAGCACAGGGCTCTCTGTTATGCTGACACGCGAGAAGAGTGATACAGGACCTGGGCTTTCTGAAAGCCAGATAGGAGTGAACGTGCAAGGTGAGCAGGGTTGGGTTGGGAGTATGTTGCCTAAATGGAGCTTTTGACATTTCACCAGCCTCTGTAAGGTGGGATGGGAAGATCCTTCCACCTAGTTTGTGGGCAGCTGGAGTGTGTTGCCTTGCTGGAAAATGCTGACTTCTGTTAAATGGTTATGGCAGAGTTCTGTGGAGACACTTTCATGAGCATGCTTCTGGGCTTTGTTTAGAGGAAAAGGAATCAGTTCTTGGAGGTCTGTAAAAAACAATGTGCATAGAGTGTGTGTACACTTATTTATGTATATATGCATAGTTTCTCAATTTAGCATATGGAGTTAAGATGGAAAAAAAGAATTTTGAATCTACCGACCTTGAAAAGACATACTAATGCTGAGCCAAGACACGAGAATCTGACCTAGGTCGGTTTATACATACAAGCAAAAATATTTACTCAGCTAGTAAGTATTTGATTAACCTTTGTTTATTGCTTCAATATGAGAGACAGTTAAAATACAGGAACTCATGGATTATATTTTTGCTTTTTGACTAGTGTTCACTTCCTCCACAGAGAAAAATATGCTGTAGTTAGGAAAAGAAACTTTTCTTTCTCATCTCAAAATCAGTATTTCAAACTCCAGAGCTGAACTCAAGTGAAATGTACCTGTTCTTTCTATTTTTTCAGTTTTTGAACTAAAGCAGAAGACTGAAGTAATGTGAGGCTGTGAATCATTTAACTCTTGTGATGTAGCTCACAGGGAGGTAGAGGCCAAAGCACGTGCAAAATTTCTGCTTTTTGGGTTGGAGTGAGACAGGGACTATTTTATTTGTAATCTAAAACTGACATTTAACTCAGTGTTAAATGTTAAACACTGAGCCTTTTTAGGCATTTTCTGCTTCTAAGGCTTTACTTTACAAGATGACTTACACTTCAAACTTGTTTGTCTCAAAGGTGGACACAATCCTGTTTCTTAGCTGTGCATTTCTGCTAACAAGACCCATCTGCCACAGCCACATCCCTTCCTAGCTTGGGTCAAGATGTGGCTCTGCTGCTCTGTGCAGGGTTATGGCATGTGGCAGTTTAAAAGCTGCCATGAAATTTCCCATTTTTTCCCCTGCTATGTAGTCCAGATTAGGAATTGTTTTGTTCTGAATAACCTGATGCAAGCATGTTTCAATACAGAGAGGGATATCTGTTGCCGGCTTCTGATTTACAGAGACTGAGGAGAGGGTGGTCATGAGAAGGATCAACCTGAGAGCTATAGCACATGTTGTGGGGTGGGATTAAGAAAAGTGGTAAATGCTTTGTGACCTTTCAGGACTGTAACAAAATAGAGCAAGATGTTCGGATGTAGCCCACAAAAGAAATCTCAGCTATTCAAACAATTTTAAAGGGTTTTAAAAATTTTGTTGTTGTCATGGTTTTTTTTTGGTTTCTTTTTACTTTAAAAAAAAATTGTGCTTAATAGGTAAAGAGTGAATTAAGGCTGTGCATGCCTTAATAATTTGTTACTTGAGAATAATTTTTGAATCTGAATTGACAAGAAAAGAGCACTCTGGTAATGTCTGTTATACCTTGTCCAATTTATACAAGTTTTCATGGTGTAAATTATTTGGCAGTTGGAGTAGCAAGAAATTCCATCCGAGGTACTGCTAGATGCTTAATCTAGTGCAATACTGCAATGTGGAAATGACAGTAGATCTTTTCTGCTTTTTCAGTGCAGCATTTTTAAAACAGCATCTATTTGAACTTTCTTTAGACAAAATTGTGAACTCAGCTATGAATAACACAAGGGCATCATTACTGATAGCTGTACTGGCTTTTCAGGAGGAGTCTCCAAAGCCACATGTGCATCCTTGATAAACTCCAAATCAACCAGAGATCATAAAGGTGGTCCCAGGCAGCAATTTTAACTGATATTTCCACTGTGTATGTACCTGTCTGCCCAGGAGAGCAGCTCTGTACAGCTTTCCTCCTAAGAGCCAGGTGAGTAGAAAATCATATGATGCACAGGGCTGTTATTTAGCAAATGTCAGTCCTGTAGTTTTGTGGTAAAGTCCTATCTAGAGTTTCCTGTTCCAAATAAACTCTTTAAATAAACTGGATCTGTAGGTTTGGTTTCTAAGCTGTCTTAGCTGCCCAGATGGCTTTGGAGTCCACTCCTATACACAGCTGAGATGATGGGAGGTGGAGGCCAGGAAGGACTGCCCCAGCCTCATGCTCTACTGCATTGTGTAAAGGAGAGTATTTCTTTCTTTTGCCCATGGACAGTCACATTTTATTAATGTTGGCTTTTCCTGTTGGACACAATGAAGTAATTAATTAAATAGTCAAAAAAACCCAAACCATGTAGACTATAGTTTCAATTTTGAGACATGCTTCAAAGCCTGTAAAGTTTCAGGGTTATACCTAATAGAATCCTCATTTCCTGAAAAACCCACTTTTTGGCTAAGACAGACGTTTTTCAATAGCTCTACTTTGTAGGAGAGGGAACTGAACCACGGAGAAATGGTATGGATTATACAAGACTGTAAAGCTGTTTATTGGGAAGCCTTGTATTTTGTTTTGACTGTTTTGATTCTCAATCTGAATTCACGTTCACTGCAAAGGCAACAAAAGATTTGTACATTTTAAGATAAAAATGTATTTCTTTGGGCTGAGTATTTTACTGTTAACTTTATTAGTTTCAATAATAACAATAACAAGAAAAACCATTTTAAACCTTATTTTACTACCCCCTATTTTATTGATTTATAAATTCTTATTGATTGCAAAAGCAATTCAGCCAGGCCTCTGATGAGCTCAGTCATGGCTGTGAGGAGCAAGGAAACAGTCAGATGTGTGTTAGAGCTGAGCAATGATGAGCAGCTTAGAGAGGTGCCACTTCAAGAAGCAGGCATACAGCTAATGCCAAGGCTGCCAAGAGGGAGGAAAGTATGTATTTCTCCAACAGTTTCTGGGGCTTTGACTAACCCCAACCTCTGCATGTTTGAGAAGCAGTGGCTCTTCTTGCCACGACCAGCTTGGATAGCCCTAGTTTAGGCACTACATAAGCTTTCCTACCCTTTCATGTGTCTCTCTAAGAATGCTCGGTGGGGAGAGTGGGACACAGAAAGGGTTTTTGTGCTCCCCCACTCTTGTGCTATCACAACACAGTTTCAGTACAGATTGAAGTTTTACTGAACCCACCGAATTCAGTGTGTGCTGGATGAATGGTAAAACAACCTGCTTGTACCTGGTTGGGAAGAAGGCTTGGTGAGTTTGTTGGCTGGGGAGTCAGTAGGGAGGAGCAGGGTTGACAGTTGGGAAGCATCCAAACAAGAAGCTTAAAAACCAGGTGGAACCTGAGTTCAAACCCGGTGCTATGTTCCACTCGCTGGGAGACCTCTGGCAGGCCACTTGACCTCCCTTGTGCTCTAATAAACCAAACTGTAAGTTTGTTGGCAAGCTGAAAACCAGATGCTGCATCTGGGAAGCCCCGGCCCAGGCAAAATTCCTTGACACCCATTTACAAGGCTTGTGTGTACTCTGAGCAGTGCTGATCTGACTGTCAGTCACAGCAGATAAAATTAAAGTGATTTTTGGAAATAAGTTTCAATCAGATTTCTGCTTTATACTTTCCTTATTAAATATTATTCTGATCAGCTTTGAAGGAGAGAAGGATGGGCTGAGTTTTTATCTTAATATAGACCAAAACTCCAAGCAGCAAGCAAATTGTCTTCCAGAGGAACACCTTGGTTATAAAGCAGATCGGAATAGTCACTCCCAGATGTCTGCAGAGGGATTCCTGCAGAGGCTTTTACTCTTGATGGCAATTGCTAGGCTGTATGTATCACCAACCACAGTACAGGTCAGATCTTGCATTTGTGACAATTTGACCTATCAGCTTTTTGCCTTTCTGTTCTGGTACTTGGTGAGAAAAGTCAGCTGCCCGCTTCTGGCATTTTGCTTCCTTTTCTCCTCACACTGTACATGTCCTCTCAGCTTTTATCCCTCTGGGGTCAAACCACCTTTGGGATGCTGATGGGCTAAAGATGGTGCTGCAAGAAGTTGCTTGAACTTCCCATTAGTTGTGTGCTGTGCACAGAAGACCTGACTGGGAATAGGCACAAATGCAGTCCTGCGAGGGATGATATCTAAATCTGTGCTTGCACCATGTGATGAGGTGTGCAAGATGTGCTGTAAAGAGGGTACTGATACAGGACTATTTCTGTGCTGGTGTATCTGTGACTGTGTCCTTTTAGTCATGATATTTTTGGCAAGTGTTGAGGAGCTTTAGACTGTTCCAGCTGTATACTGTATGTATAAATCATATGAGTGCAGGGTTTTTAGAAAAGATGTTGATACTGTATAGTCCTGAGCATGTGCATGTTTTCTGTTTCACTTTCTGAGTCTCGGGATGAATAAAATTAAAATATGATATTAATCTGAATACCAAAATAACTTCTCACTCATGCTCATTCTCCAAACATCAAAGCTATGAAATGAACTAGTTCACCATTTTATTAGCCATACTTAGGGGTCATATTTGTATAAGACAGGTCTTTTCTCCTTCTAGTTTTTAAAAGAACAAGATGAATTTCACTTTGTTCTTAAATTTACTCACTTCTTGGTCAATATGTTGGAAAAAAGAATTTGCAAACATCTGTAAAGTTTGATAGAGAAGTATGTTGGTATATGGTGAGGAACTGAGCAATACTGCTAAACTGAGTTAAGTCAGAGATACATACAGTATGTGAAGGAGTGGATCAATCACTCTGTGTACAGAGTTCTTACAGTTCACTGATTTATGGCAATTAAATACAAACCAAGTAAAGAAATAAATGTTTTGGGCAGAAAAATTTTATGGGAAGATTATGAACTAAGCAAATAACACTATAAAGCAGAACCTAAATTGAAATTACTGAAAGTCCTTTATAAAACAGCATTACCTGTATGATTTTAATCCATAAAAATTGAAACAATTGATTATATTTTACAAAGCAGAACAATTGTTATCCCTAATTAAATTGAGACATGCTTATCTGAAAAGAAAAATATAATACTGGTAGAAAAAGAAAGGTTTTGATAAAAACCCAGGAGCTATTTAATTGTCATTATTAATAATATACTAATTAAAAGAAATAAGTAGGTGTCTTTGAAATTGCATGACCTTTTATTTACATCAAACTCAATATTGTGCAGGCCATTCCTTCTTTTTCATGCTGGGGAATGAAAATATTTTATCAGGTGGCAGCCATTCACTCTTAACTAAACCTTACCAGCTGAATCCCAGCTGTTCAAGAACTGCAGAGAACAGTGATTCCCTGAAAAGTGTAGGCTGTAGGCTGAAAAAAAGCTCTTTTCTTGGGAATGACAGGTAATTAATTCTTGTTTCTTCATATGTCTTTTCTGATTTTAGACCATCATCTAGAAAGTTTCTTGTGCATATACTGAAATCCCATGCTTGCCTAGGAAATATTTCAATGTGTATGTCAACTTTTTTTAGGAAATATAGGCACTGTGTTTAGTTCATTGGATGAACCACTGATTTCTCCAACAGAGTAAGTACAACAGCCAATGCAAGGAGAAATGCTGAAGTCTAACTTCCTTTCATGTGATTTAAATATGTGCTTAAATTTGAACACATGCTGAACTAACCTTTCTGCATAGGGATGCTTTCATAACTCTGAATGCTGATTACAAACATATTTTTGGCAGATGTTTATGTTTCTGATGCAATTGAGTGCCTTTGCTTTGAAGGAGTAACTTCTTCAAAGTACAGCAAAATGGCACAAGTGTATTTTTAAACGCCAATTCTTCCAGCAGTGGAGGAGCTATGCATTTGAAAGGCACATATTTGATAGGAATAATGTGTCCTAGTTGCATGGTTACTAAAGTAAACTCACCTCAAAGACTATGAGTTAAGATTGGCTACTCAGGAAACACTGTATTTAATGGTGCAGGCATGAAATGTTCAAACCAATTTTTTTACAGGGCAACTTTATTCAATGGATGTGAGTTTAGGCCAATTAAAACTTGTCCTGAGTTAATTCATCATTAGAGGTATTCACGTGCAAGTTTTGCAGCTGTAGATTCAAATAGTAAAGGTGTTTAGAAGCTGTTGACTGCTGGAAAGAGATGGATACACTGCTTTTATTCAGATGATTTAAGAAAATTCTTCACAACTGGGGCTAACAACAAAGGAAAAATTTAACTGTACCACTGAAGGCAACAGGCCACCTTCAATAACCATTCGTATTATTATGTTGCAGTCAGTTTCTGTACGGGTTTCATAATATTGCCACTATTTAGTCCTGCAAAGCTGAAGTCAGTTATTTATGAATTATTGTACATATTATGAATGATGGCACTGCAGTGTATGATATAATTTTGGATTAACTCTTCATACATGAGATTTCAAAGCACTGAATCTGTAGTTATAATTGGCCCGGGATGTTGAGACCTTAACTAATCCCTTTTCCAAGTTTACTTCCAGATGGTATCAGTCAGAGGACTCCATAGGGCGAGGAATCTCTGCATTTCAGGGTTGTTATGCTGAGCAGAAAAACTCTTCCAGGAAGATCTATGAGTTTGGTTGAAGTGTCGAGCAGGTGGTACTTTTAAAATAACGTGAGCTTTAATGAACAGAGCCTTGTTTTCCTCTTCGTTCTACCTCAGGTGGAAGAAATGTCAGTGAGAGCTCAGGAAATGAAGAGTCCTCTTTCCTCCCAGGCAGGATCTGTCATCTGGGCATGTATGGCTGTGGCTGACCTCTTTACTCGAAGCTCCCTTTGTGACCTGTGTGCTCTGTGCTTTGTGTGGGCAGACACAGCACATCTTGCTTCGCATGCCTTTCAGCTGCCTGCTGCCCAAAAGTGAGTTTTTTAATATTTTGCCCAAGGGTGAAATATACTGCAAATAAATATTGTGAGGCCAAAAGCTAAAGATTTATTGGCCTGGCAAGAAGTTACTGAATGAGCAGGAAACATCATCGTGCTGTTAACAATAATCCATTTAACAATTAATGCAAGTTCTACACCTGAATGAGGAAAAAATATACAATGGATAAATGACACAGGCATAGTCAAGTCACTGAGGTACCTCTGAGGAAAGCTGATGCATGATTTCATCTCTCTGCTTGATTTCAGCTCTGTCACATCAATATCCTTGCCTTAATATTATCTTCCTGTGCCTTTCCATCCTTTACTCTGAAGCTAGAAATGCTGGGCTGACATGTTGACCTTGTGATCAACAGTACTGAGTATCTCCTGGTGCAGTGAAAGACTTCACTCATCTCCATCAGCTTTCCTTGGTGTTAGTCTGGGTCACCGCTTGACCTTGAGAGATTCATAAGTGTTATACCCTGAGGTATATAGTGCCCACAAACCTTTGCACCTGTATGTTAATTCTCCCTCAGTCCCCATATCCCATTGGCTGATTGGTCCTGACCACCCCGGTTCAGCTCCCAAGCCCACTTAGGTACATCCTCCAGAATGTTCTCCCCTCCCTGGATTTCTGGTTCTGTCTCATTGCCCCACCTTGTCAATCCCTATTGGCTTTCTCTATCCCTAACCCCTCCTATGCAGCATCTTTCCCTGTCCCCACTGGACCCTAACCCCAAACCTCCACCTCTTGCCCCATATATAATGCTGCACCCTCAGACCATCCCTGTTCCTGTCCCTGGACATATATTGGAAGCTGTACATCAATAAACCAGCCTTCAGCTTTCCAGACAAGAGCCCCTCCCTTAACTGCTCCTCAGCCTCCTCGTAGCCAGTGCCCCAGACCTGACTACACAAGCTGCTTTTGGGACCTGGTTGTATCATGTCCCTACATCTACCAGCACCTCTTTTTCTGTCAGGACACAGAACCTTGGTGGATGAGTTTAGCTGGTGAGCTGGCTCTGCTTTGGAAGTTGTTTGCAGAGAGCACAAGAAAGGGTACAACTGAGGAAAGTCCACTGCCAGGTAAGGTGTGTTCATGGAAGTGGGTCACAGTTATCATAGAATCATGTACTCGTATGATATTAAGAGTAGGAATAGACTTTGAGATCATCTAGTCCCAACTCACTCTGCTATGAGCAGGAGCACCTCCCACTAGATCAGGATGCTCAAGACATTGTCCAGCTAGGGGCATCCACACATTAACACAGCCAGGGTCATCCACAACCTCCCTGGGAATTTTTTCCCAGCATCTCACCACACTCACGGTAGATTTCAATTTCTGCCCATTACTCCTTGTCCTATCACTGCAGTTCCTGATGAACAATCCATCTCTGGCTCTTACCCTGTAGACCACTTTCAGATACTGTAAGGCTGTTACAAACTCTCCATGCAACCTTGTCTTCTCCAGTCTTAACAGCGAAAATGTTCTCAGCCTGTCTTCACAGGGAAGTCCTCTTAACAACTTCATGACCTCCTCTGTTCTCACTCTGACAGTTCCTTGTCCTTCCTTTGCTGGGGACTCCAGGCCTGGGTGCAGCACTCCAGCGGGGTCAGAGCAGTGTAGAGGGATGGAATCCCCTTCTTCACCTGCTGGCTGCATTGCTTTGGAAGCAGCCCAGGACACAGCTGGCTTTCTGGGCTGTGAGCACACACTGCTGGCTGATGTTCAATCTTCCTTGAGCCATCATGGCCCAAAAATTTCACTGTAGGGCTGCTCTCTATCATTTCTCTGCCCAAGCTGTTGATGTGTCTGGGATTGCCATGACCCAGCTGTAGGACCTTGCATTTGCCTTTGTTGACCCCATGAGGTTTGCACTGGCCCAGCTCTCAAGCTTGTCCAGGTCCCTCTGGATGCCATTCCTTCCCTTCAGTGTGTTGACTGCCCCACACAGCCTGGTGGTGTCAGAGAACTTGCTGAGGGTGTCCATGTCCCTGACAAAGGTGTTGAGCAGTATTGGCCGCAGCACTGACCCCTGAGGAACACCCCTCATCCCTGGTCTCCACACGGACCATGAGCCCTTGGCCACAACTCTTTGTGTCTGGCCATCCAACCGGTTCTTTATCCACCCAGTGGTCCATCCCTCAAATCCATGTCTCTCTAAATTGAAGACAAGGCTGTCATGTGGGACAGTGTCAAACACTTGGAATAAGTCCAGTAGGGGATGTCAGTAGCTCTGCCCCATCCACTGATGCTGTCACCCCAGATAAAAGGTCACCGGATGTGTCAGGTATGATTTGCAATTAGTTGGCTGTTACAAATCACCCCTTTGTTTCCATGTGCCTTGGCAGAATTTCCAAGAGAATCTGCTCCAGGATCTTGCCTGGCACAGGACGGAGACTGTCCTGTCTCTATAGCTCCCTGGGTCTTCCACTTTCCCCTTTTCAAAAGCTAGTGTTGCAATTCCCTTTTTCCAGCCATCATGGACTTCCCCCTGACTGCCATGACTTAGAGGAGCTTGGGTAGCCCAGAGTAGGGCAACGTTTTTCTATTCCTTCAGACCTCCAGAGGGTATGGATGGTCCTCCCCAGGCAGAGATGTGTGAATTACCTGGCTGATGACCATGGAGCATGCTGACTGCACACACACGTGGTGTCCTCTGCAATGCCTGGTGTGGAGAGAGCGGCCCTCCCTTCTCCTCCTGTGACTGGTCGGAAGCTCTTGGACTTCATGTGTCCTTCCTCATTGCTTCAGCAGCAGCTTAGCAAAGTCCTAAATGGTGTTCAGTGAGTTAGTTATGTTTCAGCTCTCAATGGGCTACTTTTGGTTTTTACGTGCAATGAGATGTAACAGAGTTAAATCTAAAGTATTGCTATTTCTGGGGGAGTGGCTCTATTACTGTCAACAAATGCTGAGGTGATAGCAGCTCCAGGATTCAGCGCCACTCCTTGCCAGCAGCTCTTTCTCATTTCAGAGGGCAGCAGAAACACCTTTGATTGTGATCAACTTCATATTCTGTTCTGACAGAAGTCCAGGAGTTCCCTGTCACAGGTTCTGTGATTGTGGATATGGTAATTAACAAGTTAATAGGTAAGTTATGGTCTTCTGGTTACGCCCTGGACTGGAGGGCTGTGGTTTGGTTCACCACATACAAGTCCTGTGACCTCAGGAATGCCACTTACCAACCTCTGTTTCCATTTTCCAGCTGAGAGTATTACTTTTATTTTACCTCACTGGGTTGCTGGGCAATTCATTAAGCAGATAGCATTACGGCAATGCAAACATTGTTGGAGGAGCCTTATGAATATGAATCTCATCACAGCTGTTTTTTCTTCTCTTCTCTGTGGTGGGCTGACTCCAAAATAAAGTGTACTTGTTGTCCTTTTTAAGCAGTTCACCCTGTCTGCTTTTTGTCTGGCACTGAATTAAAAGGCTGAGCAAGATATAAACCTCAGCAGGATTTGTTTTCCAAAAATTTACATTCAAACAAAACAAAGATGCACTGTAATTTTAAGAAGAGTATGTTTATATTCCAGCTTAGGTGATAGCAAGGGGAATGGTTTTGATTAAACCAAACAACCTCAAAAAAAACCCCAAAACCTCTTAAATTTCATGAGTCATTGCAGTTGATGTCTCTTGGTACTTCTGGCAGGACTCTGGCAATGACCAGAGATTTGGGGCAGATCTGCCAAGGCTCTCCCCTACAATGACTTTCTGCAGGGAAATGGCAGGACTTTTAAACTGAAAATTTTATTTGATAAAGTTTAGCCTTTTAGATAGAGAAAAATCGAGGAGACTGGGCCATAAAGAAGAGGAGAGGGAAAAATTGTCAAGATGGAAAAGTTTGTATGCAGTTCTGTTCCATGCTGGCTATGCCAGCCATGGGTTCAGTGGTTTTGCTGGTAGGAATTTGGGTCTCTTCCTCCACCACCTGGGGTCCAGCTGGTGTTCCTCATCCCTTGCTGACAACCAGCATTTACATATTTTTTATCTCATCTCTGCTCTGCAGGGCCCCATGAGCTGGAGGAGACATCATTCATACTTATGGCTCTCACATATCCATCTCTGGAGAGCAACAGCTCATGCACTCCCAGGAGCAAGCAAAGCAAGCTCATCCTCTGTGCAGTGCTCTGGCTGCCACCATACCTAAATGTTTCCATGCTCTTTAGCTCTGTTCATGTGCAGTCCTTTACCAAAGGCACAGGACTGTCCTCCAGGACTTTCATGAATAAAGAAGTTTGGTTTTTTTGTTGGCCCTTTCTGGTTTTATTTTTACAATTCCTGCATGCTGTGATTTCAATAGCGATAGAGTATATATAAACCTTGGCAGATCTTCAGCTAATCTAAGCAAACAGGGCTCTAGTGACATTGGTGGGCATGGGTAAGTCACCACATCTGAACACAAGTACCAGAGGCTCCATCCTGCTGACACAGAAGACAATGGCAAACCTCCCACTGACTTCATATGATGCAGGATCTGACATTTGGGGAAATATCTGGAGAGGTTTGCTTATGGGAAACTCCAGAGAACCTACAATAACATACATTTAATTCTTTCCTATGTGCATCTAAATGTGAGGTCACTTGTTCAATTACACCCCTATTCTTATTCTGTTGGGTAATAAGGGGAAAACAAAAGAGCATTTGCATTTGCTTATAGCACTGTATTTTCCCCCAGAGCTAACACAATGGCACTAGGCAGTTTTGCTCTCATGAAATGTACCAAGCCAACAAGGAAAAAACCAAAACCCCATAACTGAATAGTTTTAAATGTTATTGAAAGGATTCATAATGGGTTCCAAGGGGCTTTATGGAATGGCTTTAGGAAAGCTTAATTCTTTAAAATTGTTTTTGAGGTGAATATGTATTTAATTATATTTCAATAGAGTTTAAAGGCCTCATGTTATTAGCATTGTTCAGTGAAAAGCTCCTATGTTTTTTTTCAAATGTACCCCTTAATTCAAATCCTTTCCTGCAATTTCATTTTGAGAAACTGTTTTTATATGCTGATTACTATTTCTGTGAATCTGAGGCAGGTAAAAGTACGAGTTATTGGAATAATTTTATTTTGATGACCTATCAGCTAAAAGGCCTTAAATGACAGTGATTGCAAAGTGGTGCAATTAAGCTGAATAAAGACTACAGATTGTCCTTCCAGGTTCTCTGAAAATGGCACAGCGAGTCTGATTGAAGCAGGATGTCAAAACAAATTTGTGTGGTGTGGTGGTAGGAGCCTGCTGGAAGGATATAGTGAAGAGGGATGCAGCAAAGGGAGCCATTATGAGCTGTGAAGGAATAGGGCACTGGCTTCTCTCATTTCTCTATTTACCAAAACATCCAAATCCAGGCTGGGTTTAGCTCTCTCTGTCCTCTGCTTCCAGTGCTGCACTGTCTTGGCTCTGTTCCACAATCTGTCCTGACCCAGAATATTTGCTGGGTTGCATAGTTGATATTTAAAAATAGGCCCTTGGCTTATTAAGTTTAAAAGAACAATGTAGTTTGGGGAGAAAAAAGAATGGGTAAGCACCTCTGAAGAGCAATGAATTTGGTAATTCCTGCCTAAGATCAGGCTTGCGTACCTGTAAGCTAAATACCTCTGTTCTTCTCGTCTTAGGCACTTACCAAAGCTGCCATCTTATCTAGTGGAAACAAAAGTTACATACCTATAATCTCACCGTATGAGTATAAAAGGTTGACTTTAAATTTATTAGCTAGGCTCCCTCCAGGCCAGGACACAGCTGGGTTGTCTCAGTTATGCCATAAGAAGGTTGCTGAAGCAAACCCCTAGGCTAAATCTATGAACACTCAGCATACTTGTCTGGCTTTTGTAAGGAGGATTAGCATTGTCCGGTTGAGAAACATTACCCGTTGTTCAGTCTCTGGCAGCACTCACAGTCAGTCCAGCATATGCTTGACTCCCCTTTTGATATTCATCTATAAAGAAAATTGGTTGTTGTAAAATCCTACTTCAGGAGGTTCCCTTCTGAAAAAAGAGATAGTTGTGCGAAGACGGTATCCCGACCTCAAGTATGTTGTTTCTTTGGCTCAGCTGCTCTGCCCACTTTAGCAGAGACTCTGACCTCGGAGATTTTCCAATGCAATTGCCAAAGAAATTTGAGAATGGAATACTTTGCAAATGTTTGGTGACAATTTGAGGGATTTTTTTGTAAGAACAGCAACTAGCACTTTTACTTAATGGCTACTTGCTTGTTGTATCTTTACTGCTAATTTAACTAGCTCCTTTGGAGTACTTTGTACTGTAAAGAGTACAAAGAGAGTGTGTATACAATTTATTATTGCCGCTGCCCAGCGGCAATCAACGTGAATATCAGATAATGTACAACACAATGAGGACACAGTGAATAATGGAAAGTTAAAATTACGCAGCTAACCACTGTGACTGTTGCATCAGTCATAAGGCTTTTGTCAGTTTATACAGTTTGTCGTATTGGCCAAGAAATGGAAATGGAGCTGACAAGGCAAGTTGAAAGAAGCACACCCTGACATGTGAAACAAACACTTTTTAATGTAACTTTGAGCTATCATTCATTCGGGGCTAGTTTGCTGCAAGTTTTAAGATACGTAGGTCTCACATCCACCTAATTTCATCCAGTTTCAGTTGCCTCCTAAGGACAGAATTTTGTATGAAAAATTATTTCACCTTTATTTCTTGACTGAACTGGTATATTTTATTTCTGATTAGTTTTTTCTGCCAAACTAGTTCAACCACAAACAAGGCTGACATATCCTAACCAGATCTTGGGAAAACCAAAGAGAAATCTGAGGCTCACATCTTTGTCTCCGACTGTTTTTTCCCCAGTCTGCTAAAGACCATCCTTTGCATCTTACAGGTATGTATTATGTTCCTCTGATATCAGGAAATATGTCTGAATCTCCTATTGGGCATCTTTGTTCTAGTCCCTGCAGATAAACACAAAACAGTACAGCACAAGCACAGGGATTCTTAATTTTCCTTCCTTCCTTCCTTCCTTCCTTCCTTCCTTCCTTCCTTCCTTCCTTCCTTCCTT
>PYHW01009486.1:10696546-10715575 GCA_013186435.1 Turdus rufiventris | reverse complement strand
CTCCCTCCCTTCCTCCCTTCTTTCTTTCATTCATTCTTTCTTTCTCTCATAGTAGGTGAGGGACTAATGTCCAAATTCTCGTTCTGAGTGTGTACTTCACTAATAATTTTTTTGTGGATCCTCTGACTTCTGTCATTTCTTTTGGCCACAAGCATTTACAAATCTTGAGTGCTTCCTTCCCCTTAAAGGTAGGACATCACACCATGTAATTAACAAATCATGTGCCTTTTAATATTTTTTGGAGTGCCAGGTTAAGAAATTTATTAGTTTATGTCCTTGTTCTCAGTGCAAAAGCCAGTTGTTAGCCATATATAATGAGAGTCCCACCTCCCCTTAAAAGTTCTTGTTTACCAATGTTTCTTTCTCAAATCCGGCATTTGAAAAGTTCTTTTGATTCACCATTGAGTACAATAGCCTTTTATTTGCCTACACCTTGATTATAATAGCATCTGCTGGAGTGATTAAAGGATCTTTTCCCAGGACATTTGTCATTTGACATTTGAAAGTCATTCCCTATAATCTCATAGTTTCATATTAATACTTTGGAAATTTTTATTCCTGGAAGCCCATATTCTCCTGCAGGACAGGTACAATCCCTGGTATCAGTATGATGTCAGAGTCCATGGTGCTTTGTCAGTGACTGTTTACACATGCATAGGCACACCTGCTCTGTGCTAGCACACTTAATAGCTCAGATGAAATATTTTAGAGAGCATACTCCTTTTACACTGTTTAAATGCAGGGTTCATAACATTAAAAGTGTTACTAGGGTCATGGTGCCAAGCTATCAAAGCCTGAAGATCTGCCTGGGACACACTTTGATCCCCAGCACTCAGTAAGGAGAGATCTCCCATACCGAGCTGATGTAAAATGATTTAATATTCCCATTATTGTCTCTACTGTTATGTCACCTTCTTTTTCAACAAAATTAAATGGAAGTGTGCACTGCTCTTCCTTCTGATCTCAAGAAGGCTGTTGGAATGCTGTTCTGCATTCTCCCTAGAAGGAAGAGGTTATCTTGGAGGTCTGGGAGCCTCCTCCAGGCAGCAAGGCTGAAACCTCTGCAGGAGCTTGGCAGTGTAGCATGGCTTTGGTAGCAGTGAAGTTTCCTGCTGTTCAGAAGGGCCAGATATTTCTGATTAAATTTTAAGGGACAAAACTGAATGCCCCAGAAACAAAAGCAGCTCTCAGAGCTGACTTTCCATGTTACTAAACCTCAGGGCATTGTGTAGAATACTCTGGTTCTCTAAAGAACTGGACCACTTCGAGCTGCTCTGTCCAGTAACAGTACCCTGGGCACAGCCGTTTGAGAAAGAGGAAAAAGTAGTCTCTTAATAGCTTTGTATCAGTCATGAAGAGTACGAAAAGAGTTCTCCCAATGAACAGATTACAAGGCTACTTGATATTTTCTTCAGTTTTGTGTCATCCCTTACAACCTGGATCTGTCTTCTCTACCCTGAAGCCTCTTTTCTTACTGCTGTAAAAAACTGAATATTTGCAGTCTGTTTTAGGTTTTTGACTTCTGTTAGTTTGTCTGTGTGTGTGCAAATATTGTCATTTCAGTGTGGATCTGTTGTGGTGGTTTACCGAGCTTATTTTGCATGTCAGTCAAAGGCCATTTCCAGGAGATTGTAAGGAGTGCGTAGTGGTCAAGGAGATCTTTGGGTCTAAACTCTGTTAGTAGGATGCTTTGGATTATTGATTCTATTTATTATGAAATTTCAGAGTTGATATATGGTAATGATGCATGAAACATTAAGCTGTTTGGCTTAAAAAGAGAAGAAAATAGAAAGACCCCTCACACTTGCAGTATGTTCTGACCTGGCCTGACCTGACAGCATGCCCTGCTGTGCTCTTCAGTCCCAGGCTGCCATTGTCAGTGCTGTGGTATTTCCCATAGCATGAGGCTGCTTCACAGCCACTGCTCCCACACCTGCCAGCCCCACCTCCTTCCCCCAGCACAGCCCCAACAGGGCTCACTGCACTCAGGGCTGGAACAGCCCAGGAATGTTCCTTGGTCTCTCGGTTTTATGGTCTTTGGGCTGTAATTTGGCATTGTTTTATATGTCCCTGACCCTTGCCAAGTTCTTAGCTGTGCTATTTGATCATGGGATTCAGGAACCAGTTTGTTTGCACAAGTGCCTGTATATGGAGCCACAGGAGGATTTCCTCTGGATGGCACAGATCACACGGGAGGGGCAGCAGGTGCAGCACGCCTGCGGCATCTCAAAAGCAACAGGTAGCTTCAGCTGCAGCAGTCTGGCAGGTTTCCTTTCTAAAAGCTAAGCTGTAACCTCAAAACAACTTTGAACCTTTTAAAAGTTAAAGATTTACCCTCCACTGCGTAAAAGCCTCTATGAGGTGGTACTATCTTAGTGCTGCACAGAACACTCCAGCACAGCACAGCACAGCAATGGGAATAAAGGCTCTGCACCCCCAGGCAGCCTCCTGTCCAAGGCTGTAATTCAGCAACACTGCAAGTGCAATGCAGTTACCACTAGGGATAACTGGAGCTAAGGACTCCCAAAGGACTTGCTCACAGTGGGGTCACACCATTAGCCTCATCCATCCTAGCCCCTGTGGGTGAGCATCGAAACAAAGCCTACATCTGGCTGAATCGGCAGTGGAGTTGTATTGCCATGTTTCATGTTAGCTTCAGGTTTATTTTATAGTAATAAACACAGTTAAGTAAGAGAATACCTCAGAAATTATGGAGATTCTGGAAATATCAGGTCTGAACTCATACACAGCCTAGTAAAATAGATAGATGTAGACTGAACATTATGTTTTTTAGGTAGCAGGATACTAGTTAAAATGTACACAAGGAGAGTTTTAGTGCTGTAATAGTGAAATACCCTCACAAACTTAGCAGCTTTCCAAGTATATATTATGTTTAATAGGAGCTAGATGTTTTCATGTATCTTTCCTTTAAATGAAAGGTATTTCCTTCAGGTGTTCTCTTCATCTATTTATTCAGGCTTCAACAGTAGTGATTTTCTCATAAAATGCTCTAACACCTGGGCTGATTTAGTTGTTTATTTTTGTGGTGTTGTTTGTGGTGTTTTTCCTTTTTTGTTGTTGTAGTGGTTGGTTTTTCTTTTTGGTTCCTGTAAAGAAATGACGGACCAATAGAACTGAAGATTAGCAAGACCCAAGGATTCTGTAGTTTGTAAGACAGTTTTGATAGATGTAAGGACTGAACTTTACCACAATCTGAGGTTGTCAGATGTGTGCTTTTGGTTTTGGACTTTAGAGAAATGCAGTGAAGGCCACAAAGTTTAAATCTTTCTTTTTATATTAGTAGGCTCAAAGTATCAAATTTTCATATAATTACATTTTAGGCCAGATTCTGAACACATAAGAAGTAAAAATTTTAATCTTGCCACCATGTAAAAGGAAACAACTAGGCTTTAATTTTATGTATCTGCCTTTTTGATTAAACCTTCAGAAAAGACTGGTGATTTTTGATTCCAAAAGTTCTTCAGTAGTAACTTGGGATATTTTTACAGAAATCCTAATTTTTTAAGAGGGAATTGGACAATTGCCTTCTGAAACAAAATGTTTTCTGTAGTGGTGAACACAGTTAATATCTAGTTCCCCTTTAAGATACGTGCCAATAAAGAAAAAATAGTGCTTGGCCTGGTTCTGTTTTTCTTATATTATCCATGGGCCAGATCCTGTTCCTTCTAGCTTCTGTGTCAAAATGTCTATGGATGTTTTGGCACCAAAATCAGGCCTTAATTTTGCAAGTTATCTGCAGGGGATCAGCATAATATATAAAAATACAGTGATTATTTAATGCGGGTTTTTTCTATCCCTGGCTAAATATGCAGCAATTTTGTTCTTTTGACATTTTTCCTTCCCCAGCTCATGTTCTGGAAGCATAGCTAGCGACTTGTAATAATTTTCTCATTTATCAGTAGTTTATTCCATTGCTTTCCTCTCTCCTGACCACACTTTTGTTTAGAAATATTGCTTTCTGCACAGTAAGACCAACCTACCCTGATCTGTATTTCTGTAGACACCATATCAGCATGGATTCAGGAAACCAAGTACATTACAATAAAAGCTTTGGCTTGTCTTTTCCAGTTCAGCTGCTGACCAAAGACCACTGAATGCTTTTCTGGCCTTTGAAGACACTAGTTCAAGTTCTTCTTCCAAGGTCAAAGGGTTACCTCAAAATCTGTATTTCATGGGAGTGCTATTATTTTGGTGAAGGTTCAGTCCATCTTCTTGGTGAGCATATTTTAACTCTGTGTGGTGTTTTAAGGCAGATAGAAAAGCTTGGAATTCATTATTTTAGGAAACAAAAGTGGCAAACAAGAGCCTACGTTAATTTACAAAACTTCTGTCTATGGCCCTTTTTTCTGTCTAGGGATGAGCTTGCAGCCTTTAATTTTTACATTCTCCCAGGATCTGAGTGTGGTAGTGAGCAATAGCACTCTCTTGCTGTGATGTAAGTGATTTAGATGGAGTCTGGGAAAAGATCAGGGAACTAAGTTTTAAAATGGAAAAATACTGAACATCATGAGATTCTCAGGACAGGTTGTCCTTACTACACCAAGAGAGAGGTACTGGAGCAGTCAGAGCTACAACATGGTTAAAGAGTTCTGTTGGTGAAGAGCCCTGGGGTAATGGAGGGAGTCAGGAGGAGTAGGGTGTCTCATGCAGGGCTTCTCATCCAGCCATTTCAGCCCCTGAGAGCCTGTAGGAGCTTTATGTTTATTTAGGGGATGAGCAAGGTTTGGTATCTTGGAAAGATGTGGTTCTTCTTCAGCCATCAGAAAGGAGAAATACGGAAATGACTAGGTGCCGTGTCTCACAGCGGGAATTTAGGGAGCCATTAGCTTTTGCTATGACTGACTAGTTATTTTTCCAAAGGCGTCTGTGAAACCAAGGTGACACTTCAAGCACAGAGAAATACTTTGCACTAGCTGTTCCTCTTGGACATGTTTTCTATACTTCCTTTTCACATGCTTGCTTTGTTTTCATGAGGTTTTGTTTCAGCAAAGGCAATGACCAGCACATGTGCTTGAGCTGGGCTCTACATTCAGGCTTTGCTGTTTGACCATGTTATCACTATTACCACTGTTTAAGGACTAAGGCTAGTAGTAAGGTAATCCACACTTAAATACTGCATCTAACAGTTCCACTTCCTGCCTGCTAGCTAGAGATCTTGTTCAGGCCTCGTTCCTCTGTTATTTGGCCCATGCAAATGGGCACAGCATAAGCTTTTCAATGCACTTTGATTCCTGTTCGCTGAAGGAGGAGAAAATTCTGGTCTGGGGCATGAATTTACATGTGTGTTCCACTACAAGGTCTACCTCTGTCCCTGTTACTGGAACAGTTTGCCTGACTTAACCTGCACTTTTGGCACACAGGTTTTTTTATTTTTTTATTTTTTCTTTTTTTTTTGGGGGGGGGGTTGTTTGTTGGTGGGGTTTTTTTTTGTTTTTTGGGTTTTTTTGGTTTGTTTTGGGTTTTGTTTTGGGGATTTTTTTTGTTTTGTTTTTGGTTTTGGATTGTTGTTGTTGTTGTTGTTGTTGTTGTTGTTGTTGTTGTTAGCTTTGCCTGTCCTTAAAAAACCTCATTCCCTTTTCTAGACATTTCAGGAAGAAACAGAATGTACTTCTCGTTTACAGATAGAAAGTTAAGCACAGTCAAAGCAGAGCAGTAGAGGGCTACAAATTCTATAAATCTTGTAAATACCTATCATTAAAAAAATCTTATTAACTACTACTGAGAGTTTTATCTATCCTATTTTCTTCCAGTAGTAGCTGAAAGAACTGCTATTTTTTTTAAACTCCCTTTCTGCAGGAGGCCTCCACAAACTCTGGCAAACATAGTCTAAGTCTACCTGGGGTTATGCAGTATTCTTTTCTGAATCCTATTGAAATTACAGTTCTGGACATTGCTCTTGTTCATTGCTCTTGTTCTGTTCAGAAAAGTAGAAACACCACCTTAAATTGCATATGCTTGGCAGATTGGATGCTTGAAGTTGAAGACAGTATCTGTGCATTTTGTAGGGCAGGAAAGTGTTTATGAGGTCCCTTTCGGAAAATGTAACCCTTGCTTTAGGATCAATTGCAGTTAATAATGGCTTTCCTTAAAAATGCTAAACTGATTTCACACTAAAGCTTTTCTCTTTCTTTTAATCATCCTAGTTGGGTATTCTACTTGAAACAATTTCCTGAGAAAGAAATTTCTTCAGTTTCAGCTTTTAAGACAGAGAAATAATTTTTGATTTATGATGAGCAGGATGGTTGGGTTCTCTTAACCCAAACCTGTGTTTATTTTCAGGTTCTTGACTTCCCAGTGCCCTCAAGCTCTTCTCTAACTGTATGGATTACCTGTTCTTCCTAGAGGTGTCAGTTTGATGAGTTCCATATGGGATCTATTTTTGAAACAGTGAGTATTTTAATACCTCTTCTACAATCCTTGGCTACTCATTTTTGTAAATATTTGTAGTAACTTTAGTTCTTACATTCCTTTAGGAAGGAGTAAGTGATCAAAGCAAGTCCTCTATTTCATTTCTTTATTATTTTTTGTGACTTGATTTTTTTTCTCCAATAGCAAGAGTCCCTGTAAAGTTTGCATCCAGCTTAAAATAAAGATGCCAGTTTGCCAGCTAGTTGTCTAAAACTTCACATGTTGCACTCAACAGCCTCTGCACTGTCCTCCTCCTCACCCATGTGTTGCATCTCCTGCTAACACGATCCAGCTTTTCAGCAAATTCAGCATTTGTGACTTGGCATTGCCTTGGCTTCCTTCTTCCCAGGCTGGCAAACTTTCACATGGGATCCCTGAGCCTTCTGAACTCTGTTTTCTTGGACTTGCCAAGTCATTCTAATGAGGCAGATCAAAAACCTTGGAATAGATCGCTTTCTTGGACACTGAAATGTGTAACAGCAGTGTGAAGGTTACATGAAGCAAATATGTTTTCTTAATATGTTTTAATGTTCTTAAAAACATAAGCATATTGGCAGTAGGTGAAGCAACAACTTCAGAATGAATGCATTAAACATAAAAGTCACTGCGGGTTTTCTCTGTCAAAAGTAAAACATAAAATTTACATGGCTGTGTAAATATACAAAGCAAGAACACCACAGGCAAATGTTTACAAGACACATGTTTAGGCAGTATCATTGTTTTCCAGCAAAAAGCAGAAATGCAGAATGAGGAGTCCGGGGCAGCTGTTTATTTTGTCAGATGGTGTGGGTCTGTGAAACAACATTAAATAAGCAGTGTTTGTGCTTTTTAAAGATAGGTGGAGCATCCATTGAATATTTCAGACAGGAGATTTATGGTTTATTTGTTAGCTTATATTCCTATTTTTACCCTTACCTGAGATCCCAATAATCATATCTCATTTCAGTATCTCTTACATATCGATGCACAGATCATCTTTTTCACCAACTATTATTTCAGGGATGACTCTTTTGTGTGTCAGAACCAAAGTCACTGTCATTCTCACTTAGAAGTGAAACCTTCTCATCTCTGTGGTGTCTTCACCTTATCACTGTCATCCCTTCCATCAGCACACCCCACTTCAAGATAAGTATCAGGATGAAGACTTAGTCCAGTCAACTGGAAGAAATTCATGTGTATGGTGCTGTTTTATGCTTTGTGTGCCATGCAGATCCAGTCTTTTGTTGTCACAGCCTTGACAAGTTGTTACATTTTTTTTTCCTGAATAAAGATGTGCCAGTAATGCTTAAGAATTAACACCTTTGGTGTATTCCTAAATTCCTCTGTACCTTGTGAGAGCCATGCAGTGTTTCCTACCAGAGCTTCTTCCAGCTACCTGCATGTGCATGCCTGAGTGGTGTGATAAGAGCTTCCACAAGAAGTCTTTCAGATGATGAAGAGATCTTGTCAGTGAACTTTTCTCCACTCTTCAGTTATTGGTCCAGTAGAAAAAAGAGCTGAAGAGGAAGGACGTGAAGTCTGGCCTTCCTGGGCAACAGGACAGTCAAAGAGCAAAAAGACTTGGAACTATGGCAATCTGGGGCTCTGACAATTGTTTCTAACAGTAGCGCCTGCAGGATCAATGCATTTGGTGCTGCCTGGGGAAAGGAACAGCAGGCTGTAGCACAGCTGGAAGTGTGGCACAAGTGGAAGTGTGTCACCCCTTCTCTCCAGTGGTGTTTGATGGCAATGTTGTCAGATTGTAGTGGCAACTTGAAACAAACCTGAGTGTGCATACTCTCTGGGCTGCAGTGACTGAGGCAGAGGCTGGGCTGTAAGCGACGTGAAAGCTTAAAATCATGGGAAAAATTATTTTCAAAAACCCAGGCAGTCATTGGATTAGGTAAACATTTGAGGATTGTGTTTTGGACCCAATTCTGCCTCATTTTGATGCTGTGTGCTTCTGTCCTTATGTAGGCTGTCTTTGGAGTGCTTGGGTTTCAAGGGTGGATATGTCAGAAAAGAAATTAAGTGTTAGAGCCAAATGAGGAAGCTGACTGTTCCAGGTGGGGTAATGTTGCACAGCCCTGTGTGGCTACCCTTCCCTCCTCACCCTTGCTTTCCACATTTCGTATTTCACTTTTTTATTTCCCATAGCTATAACTGACAGAGATGAGTACTGAAGAAGAAATACCTTTTTTCTTTTTGTTCCACAGCCATAAAAATAGTTTCCTTGAGTTTATTAACAGCACATGCATGTGTGTTCAGCATCCTTTCCAAAATAGACAATGACCAGGAAGTATTAATTTTGGCAACACATTTGGGGTTAGAAACATTACTGTTTTCAAAGCATTTCACCAGAGTCATTAATTAAGTGCTAGAATGGGGAACTTCGACCAAACAAAACTAAGGGAAATTACATTTCTCTTTCCTGACCTATATGAAAAGCATTTGGGCTTAAATCATATTGAAAGTTTTAAAGCACCCTCTCCCGAGTGGAATATGCCGAAAAGATAAATGTTCTGCAGTATGATTGCTGTTCATTATGACTTAGTAGGATTTGGCTGTGTTTCCTCTTCTTTGCAAATATTTAGTGAAAGTGTTTATGGGTTCAGGGTACAAGCATGGATAGTGCAGATAGGGAGTTTCATTTTATGCCAAAAGCATAAACCAGGAAACTTTCTCCTAATGGGTGGGCTTGTCCCCTCTGAGAAGAAAGGCAAATCTATCCCATTCCTGTTCAGTTGCAATGACTAGCATCATTATTTACTCAAAAGCATTGTTTGGATATACAGTCAAATGACACAGCATTCCTGGGGCAATACTTTAATATATAGCAGAACCTGAAATAATTGGGGTGAACAACATATCAAAGGGTTGAAATGTGAGAGTATCCCCTTCTCTAGAACTGACTGCCATTCAGTAATCACAGAGAGAGGAGAGATAGTCTGGCTTCATTTAGTGTGTAAATGGACTATCCAAACTATCCAAATAAGGGAAAAGTCACAGTACATTGCATCCCAAAGTGGCTCAACTTCTGTGGCTCTTCTGGATCCATGAGCCTGTGCTGGCTATTCCAGCTCTCTGTGGGATCCCTTCACCGGGGACACCAGCTTCATGTCCCCCCTGCTGCTGATTGTGCAGCTGTGGGAATACACAGCAGTGATGCTCTGTGGAGCAGTGCTAGGGGAAACAGCACTGAAGCACGTCTGCTTTACTGCGGTCTGGGAAGAAGCCCTTTAGTGACACTGAGCTCTACTCTCCTCTGTAGTACCTGTTGACCACACAGATGTTCATGCTCTAACACCTAAAAGCAAAGACAATGCATTTGCCTTGAAATACCACGTTCCACACTACTTCCAAATCTGCACTGTCTCAGTGGCAGAAAAGATGAGCCTCTAGGTATCATCTCCAGTCAGATCTCAGCCCCCATTCCCTCCGCATGCTGCTGTGGATATGCAAGGTGTGTCAGAGTACAATACTTAAATAATTGTCTACCTCCTCTGCTCAGGGTCAGGAAAGGCTGCAGCTGCTGGGAGTGATGCTGGTTCTTGAACAAACTGGGACTGGAAGCTGCTACTCTGTTACTTTCTTCCATTAGCCTTCTTTATTCTACTTCACCAAATTTTCCTTACTGCTTCCATGTCCTAGCAGCTGATCTCAGTCAACAGCTGTTTTTCTCCTATGAGACAGTTTGTTCTTTCACTCTGTTTTTACTGATTACTCATCCCTTTATATAGCTTATTTCATGAGTCACTTTGCCTACCTACCTGCAACAGCATGGTGTGCTATCCATCAGTTCCTTGTTCAGCAGCAATTACCAACCTTTTATTACTGTTTTTTCTCCCAGGGACTCCTCCTAATGCCAGCATACTTCATTAGTTTCTAATTTTGCAAAGCACGAATTGCAGCATAGCTTCAGGAGCTGGAAATAGAATAATTACGTACCCTCTCCTAGAACTATGGATATGGATTTGAAGTTGCCAACAAATCCCTTGTAATTCCTTTCCATGAACACTTAATCAGACAGATTCTATTGTCACGTATGTTTGTTCATTTCAAAATTGTCCGAGTGGACTCGGGATGGCAGTGAGTCCTATGGGTGGAACAGGATAGTGCTCAAGATGAGAAAAGCCTACATTCTTCAAATCTTTCACCGCTGCCCTAGCACAGTGGCAGGAGAACCCAGACATAAAGTCAATCATGCTTTTACAGATGCCTCCGCACTTTTGTCTGGCCAACCTAATTATACTTATTTTTTCCCATGACTGTCTTTTAGTGGTACTATGAGAACAGAAAGTTAAAATGCTGAAAGCTACTGCTGGTGTGTCACTGGCAATTTTATAAATATTCGTATAAAAGATTTGGTAGTAATCCTGGGACAATGCTAATTTGAAACAAAATAACTAATAGTTGAGATTTGCATGTTTTGAACTGAAGATATCTAATATTACCATTGTTATTTGAGAGTGGAATGAATACCAAGCAGGTCTGGACGTAGGAATAGCTATGCAGGATTAATGATAAGAACAGCATATTTTGCAGCGCTGAAATAAAGCTCAATATAATCACAATTGACCTTTCTGTCCTGTCGTGTGAAGGAAATCAAGGAGGTTTATTTGCTTCTGTGCTTCCTCAAGGTGTTTTTTATTTTACAATATTAGATACAAAAGTCCAAAATTCTGCTTCACTGCCACTGTGATCCCAGCAGGGAAGGGTGCACTCTGTCAAAAGATGGTAAAGCCAGTCCTTGACTATTCGATTAATTCCTCTGCTCTATCCTGCTGCATAAACGGAAGCATGTTTTTAGATCCAGACAGCACAACTATATTTGCAAATGAAATCAGGCCATTAAATTTTAGCACACACAGATGATGATTGTTGCAAATTGGAGCTGACTGAAAGCTGTCTATCTTAGACCAGGCAATTGGGCACCCCACACATGGGGCCCTGGTTTCTTTGAGTATCTGTGTGAGTGATCATGGGTCTGGGCTGGGGGCTCCTGAGAGTCTGTCTTGTTTCCCCAACTGTTGGGACATGAATTATTTAGCTGATCTTTTCAGTCTTGTAAAGCCACCCATAGCACTTCAGGATATATTATTTTTCTGGCATGTTCTATTATATTGGAAATGTTGGTTATTAAGGATAAAAACAGCTGGGGATTTTTTAAACAAAAAACTATAAAAAATCAGGTCCTTTTTTTGATCCCCTGCCATTCAGATTGCATGCAGCTTTTTATTCTCATCTAGATATATTAGTTATCACCATCATTTTAGTATTTTTCTTGGTACTATTATTTTTCAAAGATTGCAGCCTCATGAAATGCTTTCTAAAAAACAACTGAAAAAGGGTCATCCAAAATGTCCTGTATATTTAATTGAATGACTTTTTATGTCTTTTCTATTAATATGTACTTTCCATCCTGAAAAACCATCATATAAATCAGCGCTTTATCCAACTGAAATAAGCATGTGCCTTGGGACACAGTTTCCAAGTAGTCCTTCTCTGTACATTCCAGTCTTGATTTAATCCAGGTTTACCTCAACTTTGCTTTAGCTGATGGGGAACAGGTTTAAGTTGAAGTGGACAAAGGCACTCTTAAGCAAGAGCATCGCAAAGTATCACATTAGCAAGCCAGAGTGGATGCACAGTCTGTGTGCTGGTCTTCTTTGTTGATGTTCATCTTTGAGATATCTTTCCCTTTTACTTAGCCTCTCTCCCTGCTGCCATGTTTGCTTTACTTCAGCTGTCCCATATCTGTGGTGGAATTAATGTGACTAGGTCCTCAAATTTCGGAGGAAGCTACAACACAGTAAAAATTTTAGCTCTTTTAATGACAATTAAACTTGTTGGAGGAGAGTTCTCCATGTCAAGGGTATGCAGAATGGTATCTTTATCCCTCAGCATCAGCCAAAGTGGCCATGGGGGCTTGGGCATTGGGACTCATCCAAAGTCCTACTGAGATGGGGCTTCCAGCTGTGTTGGCACTCACCTCTCTCATGCCTCAGCAATGTCTTCTACATTGTGGTACAGTGGCAATGCAGTGAGCCCAGGGCATGCTGGCTGCTCCTCTATCTTTACCTGCTTCAGCGAGTCCATTTCCCTGGTGGGAGAGGCTCCTTCCACTGGGAAGGAAGTGTGATGTGTCATCTGCTGTTTGCTGAGGGGGGCTGCTGCTCACACTGGGCCATCCTATTTGTAAACAGAAGCAGGAGACATAATATCAATCGCACAGAAAATTAAGTCTGACTTTCATAAGCAGTGAAAAAGCAAAAATGGGGCAGAGAGGGGAGGGCTTAAAGAAAATGTTTGTGCTCTCACTTGGCAGAAGTAATAGCAGTATTTGGATTGGAACCTGCACCACTGTTTGCTGTCAGAGGTTATACTTGCAGGAGTTAAATTTCATAGCAGTATGGTAAAACATGACTCTCAGCATAACCATGGCCATGAGAAAGCCCTGATGGACTGTGCAATGAATTTGCTGGATGGGAGACTCTTCAGTGCCCTATTGGTTTAGGTACAGCACTAAGTTCTTGGCTTTTTCCTTGTGGGAAATCCAATACTTGTAAGAAGAGCTGCCCACAAGGTTCACTTTTTTGAGGAAAACAAAAAAATTTGCTTGGAATGCTGGGTGTTTCTTTTCACTTCTTAACTGCTCATTTCTCTCCATTTTGCTTGTGGAAAGATAAAGAATTTAGGAAAAACCTCCAAAGCTGGTGAAAATCTGGCAGTAGTTGGAGAATACCAAACAAAATTTGCAAAAGTAACAATAACATAAAATAAGTCTTTTCCTTTCTGAACTCCATCCCCATTCCCAGTAGGTACTGAATTATCATGTCTTTGACATTTTTTTTTAAGAAGAATTTTCTATTTATTTTGATGGTGCTGTGAAGCAGGCAGTCCCAGGGCTGACAGGGCAGCCTGCTAACCCAGCTCCAGTGCAGGCATGTGTGCAGGCATGTGTGCAAAGGAGCAGCTCTCTTCTCCTTTGGGTTAAAAAGGCTGTGAAAACAACTATCAGAGAATTAGCCTAGCTTCCTGCCAGGGTTGGATTTTTGAACTAGTCACACAGGATCTGCAATTTATTATCAGTCTTCTGGATGTTCTTTTGGATATTTCCCAGAGATTTTATGTTACAACTAGGTCAAAAATATGGATGGGTAATTTAATAGTCACTTGGAAATTGCCAAGTATCTTCTCTGGTCTGTCCAGCACAGCAGTCTGGAGTTAGAGACCAGTACCTCACCCTTGGAAGGAAGAGGGAGAAATAAATTGGTAATGGATGGTCAAAACCAGCCAGCCAGCTGGCAAGTTTCTGATTAACCCCTGTTACAAAATGCATGGAGGATGCTGCAATAACGACTTTTTTTCTTTTTTCCCTTTGATTCATATGGAAGAGCATATTGTGCAATATTATTGTGAATATTGCCCTTATTCATGTGTATTTTAATCATATTACATTATTGACATCAGTGGTATGTTCTGGACATGCTTTCTGTAGGCTGATTAATGCTGGGAAATGATTAGGTAGATATTGGTTACATTTAATAGCAAACATTTTTCTCAGAATTCAACTGTGTATGTATGGTGCTAAATGCATGTTGGGTCACAGTTTTCAGCAGTCCTCACTGCACTACATTAGAGTCTACAAAAACAGCCCTGCTTGGAAAATTTGTCCACTTAGCTGTACCAGGGAAATGGATGTCTGATGATTTTAGGCATGCCTTTTTGAAGGTCAGAGGACTGTTACTTGGAGAAGCAGCAGTTACGAAATCGCTCCTTTGTTAGCAGAAGTAAAACTGTTTTTCTTTAGGTTACTGTGTTCAGCCTTCTCACGACAGCTGGTTTTGAGTTTGAAATGGACCTCTCAGAAAGTTTCCCCCACACACCCTGCAGACAGAAGAGCTGTAAGGAGGGGCAGGGGCTTTCTTGGTTTTAATTCCTCTTTTAATACTTCATTGCTATCATAAATGTTGTTTTCCTTACTGTAGACTTACAAACTCAATGCAGTTGGGCAAGGTTTGCAGAGAGCTGCGATCAGAGACCTTGAGAACAAAAGCAGAACGTGGCTGTAAAATGTTGTCTTGAAAGGGATAGTGAGCCTTGAGATGCCCCAGCATCCAGCAATCAGTGAAAAGTCTGTTGACTGATTTAAAAGCAGTTTGACTGAACTTTGAAAAGCATTAGTCACAGATCATGATGGCAAGTGCATAACAGCCTTTTAGTTATTTGAACATTGCCCACTAGTTTGAACACAGCTGGAGAATCGGGATCACCCTGTTTGTTTGTATAACAAAATTCTGGTACCCTCTTCCCTTAGCACCACCAGTGCTTGGGTGAAAATCCACCAACAGAGTGCCTGGATGGAAACAAGCCTGCAGACCTCAGTATTTATTCTGTGTTTTTCAGTTCTCAGATCCCTCTTCTGCATTTTCAAAGCTCTTTTCTGACTTGTCCTTACATCAGAGACAAACCCAGCAGCTTGGTGTTCCATTTATCAGAGACAAACCCAGCAGCTTGGTGTTCCATTTAAAACATGTTCTAAACAAGTCTTCTTTTAAAAATGAAGGCAACCCCTGTGGCTTTCCTTGCTGGGTGAAGAGGTATCTCTCCACGGTGTGAAGAGCCACTGGTGTGTGCAACCAGCTGCTCTTCAGCAAAGGTTTCAGATGGAAAAGGGAGAAGCTTTCTACTTCATGTCCATGCCAATGGCGAGACCATGGCAGTGTTTTCTTGCAGAGAAAGGGGCAAGCTGAGCCTGACATCTGCTCAATCTAAGAGCTGGCTTCAGGCAGGAGAATATGGCTGAGAAGCAGGAAGAGAGAGCTTCAGGTCTCCCAGTCTAACCAGCTAACACAAATCCTAGCTGACTGGAAAATCAGATTTATCAGATTTTGCAGGCCAAGTTGCCTTCCTGCAGAACAGCTGGGATCAAACTGAAAAGAACATACTTTTCCAGCCCTGGCTTAAATAGATAAACTCAAAATTTTGCCCCAGAGCACTCTATATGCATGTTTGTAGTAGTTGCCCACTCTAAAACTGAATCCCTCAATCCTTACATAGTCACAGAACCATAGAATTACAAACAGTTTGGGTTGAAAGGGACCACTAAAGGACAGCTTCTTTGATCCACCTGTAATGGGCAGGGACCTCTTCAACCAGATCGTGTTGTTCAGAGTCCCATCCAACTTGACCTTGAGTGTTTCCAGAGATGGGCCATCTACCACCTCTCTGGGCAACCTGCTCCCATGTTTCACCAACCTCACTGCTAGAACTTCTTCCTTATATCTAGTCTTAACCAACCTTCTATTAGTTTAAAACTATTACCCCTTTTCCTATCACTACAACGTCTAGTCAAATGTTTATCTCTCTCTTTCTTACAAGTTCCTGTTAAGTACTGAAAAGCCTATGTAAGGTCTCCCTGGAGCTTGCTCTTCTCCAGGCTTAACAACCTCAATTCTCTCAGCTTTTCCTCATAGAAGAAATGCCATTGAGATATTTTTCATTACCTTTCACTGATCAGTTCAGACAGAGAACTTCACACAGGACACCTCCTGTGTATTTTTACAGGCAGTTTCAGCAGAGTCTTCACCACCAAATAGATTGGATTGTCCTCTTAAAGGAAAAAGAAAAAATAATCCCCTAAAATAACATCATTACAAAAGAAACTTTTCAATGAAACTTTTAATTTCCTTTCTATGTAGCCATAGGCCAAAATAAGCTGACATGCATACATATCTACTGTGCTTAAAGACAGATAGAAAAGGCCTTGGAGGTTTTGAAACAGTCATAACCCTGCAAGAAAAGAAAAACAAAAAGGAAATATTCCAGGAGTGTAAAACTCGTAGAACTTCAGTGTCAGAGGTAATTATTTTTCCTATCTCCCTATAGCTTTTGAAAACATCTTTCACAGATGCAAAGTTTCTAGTAAATTTTGCCTGAAAATGTTTTGACAATATTTTTAGTTTCTAGATAAGCAGATATAAAATTCAATTTTCCCACTTTTAAAGGAAGCTTATTAAGTATTCAAATTGCAAGTGGGAAGAGCAATGCACAGAAAACCATTGAAAAATGTAAAATTTAGATAAACACCTAAACAAAACATTTCTATGAAGTCAGAGGAATTCAATTACAGGATGTTGAGATTAAATGTATACTGCTTAAAACAGAGTTTTTGGAGCCAAAACAATGAAATTAATCCTATTGATAGTTTCCTGAGTTCTTTGCAGTGTATGATTATATATTTTTACCCTTCTATCAAAATCCTTCCTCCTCTCCTTCTGTTTAATAGAAAGAAAATGAAAGTTCATGTTATAGTTGGAAAAGTTGTATGGAGAGAGGATGGGCAAGAAGTCACAAATTCCAGGGAGCTGGCAGAAGCCAGAACCACCTCCCTAGACCTTTGACTGTACGCGCCACTGAAGAAGTTTGGCTCTTCACCAGGTTTGCTCCAATCTCCATAAAACCTTTGGAAACGCAGTTATTATGGATGATACCTCACCATGCTGTGCATGGGGAGGGCATCCCTAGTTGCAAGCTCACCCTGCATTTCTGCCTTGCTTCACAGGGAACACAACAACTGATGCAGATGGCTCTCGGTCCCCTCAAATCCAGTTTAAATGTTTGTAAAGCAATAGGGAATCATCTGTAATTGATTCTGCCCTCTCCTGTTGCTCACAGAGGATCAATGCCTATGTGCTTGCTGCAGTGAGATCCCCTATGGAAAGCTGTGGGATGTGCACATAAGGGATCCAGCTGGCTGAGAGAAACATTCTGCCTTCAAACTAAAGTATATAAATTCCAGGTGGCAGTTCAGGAAAGGAAGTTGAGGGTGAAATTCAGGTGTCTGTTAGCATAGATCATGATGAATTAGAAGTCTATTACTCCCAATGCACAGTTATGAATGTAGTACCATAAACGTGATTCTAGAGGTTGCAAACAGTATCATCAAGTGCCACTGCACTGTCCAGTCAACACTAGCTCATTAAGTAACCCAGAAAAGCCTAAAACTCCTGCTTGATTTGGTCCATGTCTGAGCAAAATCTTTAAAGACAACGTATATAAACATGTATGGGGATCTCATACAAGTGAAAGGTTGTATGTGTGTGATTTGGTATCCTGTGGCCAGAGCTGCCAAAAAGGTAAGCCTATAAGCTTCTCTTTCCATGTATATGTTAAAACCAGAAAAAATTCTGAATGCCTATTTTTATATCTACATATAAATTTATATCTGTAACTGTATTTTTTTAAAAAATATGCTCTATGTTTGAACTAAATGTGCCTGCCTTGCACCAAAAAAATCAGATTTTTTTTTGAGGGGCCATTTCACACAGGCATTCACTGGGAATGGGATGTGGGCTAACCCAGTGGAAACCATCTTCATGGAGATGTATGTTTATACTCTTGAGTAAAACTGCTCACAGGATCTGAAGACATAGCATATATTTGTAGTCCCGAGACAAAATCCTATCTGAGATAAGTAGAAAAGTTTCAGTAGAAAAGAAATCTCTGCACCTCATAAGCTCTGTGAAAGACCAGGGTGCCTGGCTAGGCAAGGAGAGGAAGAGGGAGGAAACAGCAGCTTATTTTTGCCTGTACTGGAATCCCATCTACCAGCCCTGCTTCTGACCAAAGGAGGGTTTACCTTATCTTCCCTCTTCTCTACTTGGGGCAGCAGAGGTGGCTGTGGTATTTGCAAAAATGTGTGCTGGTCAGTGCCAAGAATTTTGCAGGTTTCAGAGCACAGTCCAGCTTTCAGGTAGGATTTAAAGATGAGAAGATTGTATGATGAGTGTTTACTTAAGGATGTTGTTTGACAGAAAGGAAAATATGGAAGGAAGAGAAAAATTTTGGTTCAAAAATGCTCTCCTGGAAGCAGAAGTCAGAAAGTGAGAGGTGAGTGACACATGGAGAAGGGCACAAGGGGCTTTAAAGATGAGATGAGACACTTATCATGGATTTGACAGGTGAGGACTAGCTCATGGCTTTATGAAAATAAGCAACTTCTCAGGATCTTCACAGCACTTTTATGAGTGCTGACAGTGGGATGTGTACTTGTTTTGCAGTGCTAGAGAAAGAGGTGTCCTCAGAGTGAGGACAGGCAAATGGTGCACTTCAGGCATGCTGTGGGTGCCCAGGTGGCATGGGCAGTGTCTTAGCCAAGCTGGTGCAGCTGGCTGTGGGATGTTGAAGTGCTCTGTACACATGGGTGAGCAGTGTCTCAGGCTGGAGGTGCTGTCAGTTTTGTGAGACACCAAGCAGTAGTGGAGCTGCTCTGCGTGGTGACCCTAGACACTCGGGGAGAGAGAGGACTTGAGAGGAAAAGTAAGTACAGTAATTTCACGATTATAAGCCGCACTGAGTATAAGCTGCACTTCCGAGTGTCGGCAACTTTTCGTTCTTTGTCCATATATAAGCCACTCCTGATTATAAGCCGCATGTTACAATACAGAATGTGATAAAAGGTATCTGTTCTATCACCATCTGTTGAAGGTGGGGGCAGTGATCCTTATCTCTGTGGGAGATATTCTGCTGTGGGCCATTGTTCTTTATCTTTTCACAACTGCAGCCTTCCTCCAGCCAGTCATTTTCTGCTAATGGCCCATTGAGTCCCACTGTGTG
>PYHW01009486.1:10676497-10689137 GCA_013186435.1 Turdus rufiventris | reverse complement strand
GATAAGGATCACTGCCCCCACCCTCAACAGATGGTGATAGAACAGATACCTTTTATCACACCCTGTATTGTAACGTGCGGCTTATAATGACGTGCGGCTTATATGGACAAAAGAACAAAAAGTTGCCAACACCCGGGAGCGCAGCTTATACTCAGTGCGGCTTATAATCGTGAAAATTACTGTAATTGTACCTGTTATTTAATACTACTGTTATTCAATAATAGCTAAATCACTATACAAAGAAGGATTCCAGCACATTACCTGACTAGCTAACAAAGTTATTTACAACAAATCCAGCTATTAGTTTCACCAGATACTTCAATTTTACAGCCTGAAACCCACCTTGCTTGCCTTCCTGCGTAAACCAGGATCCTCTCCATCCTTGAATGGTCAAATTTCAGCACTTGGTAGATACTTTCTACTTGCACTGTCAGTCTTGTCTTTCTGACATATTCATTTAATTTTTCTGAAGGGACTCAGAAGAAAGACACAGATCTCCCTGAATGGCAAACCATGCCATCATCTGTCCTGGACTACCGTGCTAGATGATTCCCTAAAAGCCAGCCATGAATGCTGAATCCATGTCTGGGCATGAGGAGGTTGTGAGTCTGCAGCTGAGGCATAACACAGGGTTTATAGGAGACACGGTGGGTGGGGCAGGTTGTGCCAGTCTCCTTCCTTGGCTGAGAGACTCTAAGATGAACAAGGCAGCACCAACAGCATTTGGAGAACTGGAAAATAATTGTGTGTGAAGGATGCATCTGGTAAAGAAAGGACGAGACAGTGATGTATGAGGTCTGAGGAGCTCAGAGACCATTGCAGAACTTTAAAAGAGCATAGCCACCCCAATGTGCAGATTCGCATTATTATTGCATTAATATTCTTTCTTAATATTGTCAGAAAAGCCAATATTTTTCATGAGGAACTCTGAAATCTGTACCTGGCTCTTGCTGACAGAAAGGTTAATAAAGGAAGTAAGCTATCCAAAGTGCTCTGACTATGTTTATTATGGGTTTTTTATCATCAACACAGACTTCTATTTTAACCTTTAGGGTCTCGGGATGTATTGATGTACCAGAAAATGTATGTGAAACTCATTATAAGTCGCTGATCTGGACTCATTTCAATCTGGAAATGAGTGAGAGTTGTGCAAATATTGCTTTAAACAGAAGTGTAATTTTCAGATTGTGATTTGTGTAGAGAAGAGGCATATTTAAGGCACTCCTTGCTCCTTAATCTCTTTTTCTGCTTTTGTTTATTTGAAGCTCTCTATTTCTTTCCGTGTTGTTGGAAAATACTGTGATTGCCCAACATAAATTCATATTTAAAATGACAGTTAGATGAAAGGTTTCCCAGCCAAAGGCTCAAGTCCAGGCCCTGAGAATTACTTGTGGAGCTTAACTGCAATATTTTAGCGATAATAAAGATGAGACTTTTAAACCAGCTTTCATGGAATGGAATTTTACTTGTTCATTGGCTTATCTAAAATTAAATGCACCATTTCAAACAAGAACTGCTACAGCAGCAAAATCCAATAGGAAGAGAGAAGATATGCAGCTAGAACAGAATAGTTCCAACAAACATTTCTAGTGTTAATTCTGCAGAATTCTGCAACTATTTTGTGCTATTTCAATGTGTTCGAGTAGCCCTGGGCTCCCAAGTCTCATCAAGCATCAAACAGCTTCAATCTCCAGTGTACTTGGTTTAGGTCACAAATCACAGGATCCAAAACTGGAGACCGAATCTCTTCATGATGTTTTGACTTTTAATTCTGAAAAAAAGCCCATGGTCTTTGTCCCAAAATCTGAGTTTCCTTGTCAGTTCAGGATATTTTAGATTTTGGTTTGATTTTGAACATATTCAGTTTTGAATCCTTGGTTCAAATCTAGGAGTTAGATTTCTATCTGCTGCTAATTTCTAAATGACTTTTTGTTGCCAGAATGAAAGAAGTAGGATCTTTCTGCTTTTATGGGTGTGGAGCAGAAATCAGGTCCCTCAAGAAACTGATTGTACCTGTATGAGCTGATGCAAGTGGCTCAAGAATTAGTTTATTTTCCAGTGCATGACTACCCTCTTAACACTTGCTTTCACAGCTCTGTAGTCCCTAATTCTTCCTCAGGATTCCTCCTGCTTCTCCTCTTACATTTGTCTTCTGTAACATTTTGGTCAGGGTGTATGTCTTATCCATGTTTGGAAAATGCTTTGTAAATTTATAGCACTCTATAAATCCTTTTATGAGAATCCGAATGTAAACCTTTACCAGCTACAATAACATGAGTGGAAAATTCTATGTTCATTTGTCAATGACTGACTAAATATTGTCTTTAGAGTTATATTTATAGGGAGATTCTTTGTATGTGACTTACTGTAAATGTTATTCTTAGACATGGACTTAGGAAAACCAGTTATTCAATACATACTTTTTACTTTTCTTGAGTGTCAAAGAACTTTTTCCAGTTACACAGCATCCTTCAGGGAGACAGGAAGTAAGATGAGTCCTTAAAATTATGTGATTATGTGGAATTGGAGCAATAAGAAGTATTTTAGTTGTTCTAGTGTTTATAAAACCTACCTGGAACTGTTTTGGATTGGGGATTTTTTTCCAATTATTTTCCAAATATCTACATTATTCAAACCCCCTTCATTTGTTTTCTCTTTTTTTTTTTTTTTTTGTTTTTCCTCCTCATCATCTAATCACCAATAATAGTTACAAATGCAAAGGAAAGTTTATAAGAGAGCAGTCTGGGATGATTTATCTGTGCTTTTTTTGAGAGATCAGAAGAGAGAGCTCAGAGAGAGATGTCTTTGGCTCCTGTCTTTGAATGCCAGCCCATTCTTGCAGACAGAGCAGCCCTGCACATCAGCCTGGCACAGGGTGGGCAGGGAAGACACGATGCTTTGGGTATGACAGTGCCTTCCCATGACCAGTGTGGATGGATGTTCTGGACAGTCCTGCTTGGTTCCCAGTGGGAAGGGACACACCTCATGCTCTCTTTGACCCCACTTTGCACTTTCTTGTGCAAAGTAACAAGGTAGTACCTTGAAAAGAGTTAGTGGATACCACAGCAAATAAATCAATCTAAATTCCTTTGCAAAACCAGGCGTGCATCTCTTCCTGCTTTATTGCTGAGCTTTCTGTTGAGGTTTCCTGATTGTAATTGATTCCATGTAATCTGATTTTAAAGTCATCAGAAAACAATCACATATCTCCATAGATAGAACAGGATTGCAAAAATGGTGCAATTATTCATTTGCCTTCTTTCTGTGGTAATAGAACAGCTGCTGCTACCTGTTCTTTAACATGGCTGATCATTCCTGGCCCAAGTTCATTTCTGCTGAAAATAAATGTGGGTTTTCTTACATCAAGATAACTCACAGAGACTTCTGGAGACAATTTACATGTAACTTCTACTTTTCTACACACATAAATTCATAAGAACTTAGGAATTACTGCTTGGATGGGATGTCAGGAAATCACCCAGTTAAAACTTCTGCTAAAAATTGAGAGTATTGTTCAATCAGGCCAGGTCAGTCATGGCTTTGTTTACCTGAATCTTGAATACCTACAGTCATAGACATTAAAAAATGTCTCTGGGGAGTCATTTCCAGCATGTACCATGTTCTTACTGTGAAAATTTGTGGTAAATTAATGAATAATCTTCATTTTGTCAGACTAGCTATTATAGGAAACAGGCTAATGGATCATGTTTTAAAGTAGATACCTTATATAAAAATGCAGTCTGTTTTGCACTAAAGACAGAGATTGCCAAAGAATGGTTGTTAAACACTGGAATTCAAAGGGCTGAAGATAATTTCATCAAAATTAGGTCAGTACTTGCCAAGTTGTGGATCATTTACCTATTTAGATGAAGTGTGAAAGCATGGGATGAAGGATGTGCTCAGATAAGAAAAAGTCAAATCAGAGTATCAGGTAGAGTGTCATAGCTGGAGACTGGAAAAGGTTGATATGACAATGCAACTGTGTACTTAACAAATACATTAATTTGGAGGGAGAGGAATGGAAGAAGCAAACACCGGTGTGTAGGAGAGGAGCTCTGATCATTTGGGCATGGCTGCATTATCCACAATAAGGAAAATCCTTAGACACATGTGGCAGTCCAAGGCAAGTGTGAAACAAACCCATCTTCCCCCCCAGTCACAGAAGTGTTAAACATTGGAGAAGCGTCACAGACATCTTTTCTATTCCATCTCTGGAGTTAGAATTGCTTTATTTCTCAAGTCCAACCACACAAGCCTCTAGCAAGAGAGTTATAAATATCTTCTAAATGATCAGTTACACCCACATGCTCTCTTCTCTTTTAATGATAAGTTTTCTGGGGAAGAATTCCTTGCAGAAAATCACTCGAGAGCCCGTTGTTGGGGAAGATGGATTGGTAAGCAATCAGGGAGGCTGTTTGCTTGCTCACTGAAATTGAAGCAGCAAGTTCTGCTCAGGGTCCTGGGTTAGTTTAACTGGTAGGAAAAAAAATGAAATTATTTTTGCTCATGTCTGTCCTTTGCTGTACTCAGCATGGTGTTCAAAGGGAAGAGGGATGATCAGAATGACTACATGTCCCTCCTGTTATTTTCAACCAGTAATCAAAAATTACCATGGCTGGATTCAGCACTTTCTATGTGCTAGTTATTATGTCTGCAGAATGACCAAGTCTTTTCTAGGCAGCTGTTTACAGAGATCTGCTACCTGAGCAGGGTTTCAGTGACCTGCTTACATTCAATTTCTGTAAGTACCTCCTCAAAGTTATGTCTACCATGCTCTGAAGCCCGTGCGAGCTGCTGCCATGGGGGCCATGCTGAACAGGGAGTCCCTGCGATTGGTGATTTCTTGCTCTGCACAGAGCGCTCAGCTCTGCCTGCAGCACTGCGGGTCAGAGTCAGACTGGTGTGGCATTGTTCCTGGGCTTGGCACCGACCTGCCGCATAACGTGATAATCCCTGTGGGTCAGATCTGTGCTGTCTTTGGCCAAAATCTGCACTCAGAGGTGAACTTCTGACCTTGTGGCTCCCTTTCCCCAAAAAAATGTTTTGGAAAGAAGTAATTGCTATCCTTTCATGAGCCGTTTCTTGCTTGGATGATTTGATTCTCCTGTGTGCTACTGGGGCTTTTAAAAGAAACAGTAAACTCTTCATACAGCCAAGACACTCCAGTGCAAACAATCGAGGAGGCACAGCACCAAGGCAACTGTGTTCTTCCAAAATAGATCATTCTGTAAGGCTCAACTGTAAAGTCTCACCCATAACTTCGCCTCAAGCAGGGAAAATGGTGGTTTGTGTGTCGCATGTTCACTATTAATCTATTGAGAAAAAGGAATCTATTACAGAAACACTTTTAAAAAAAAATATTTTGAGAAAAATAATTGCACTTGAGACATTATGGATCTAACTATGAAAAAAACCTGACTTTTCTTGAGAGAATTTTTCTGGAATTTTTGGTTCAGTGTTAGTTTATATAAATTCAGAATTGAGATTCTGAAACATGCAGTGTTTCATCCTTGTGGGTTTGTGTGAGTACTTGAGGATACAATGGGCAGAAGGAGCATGGGAAAAGAAGAGTTTTAGTTGAGAGATAGCCATACTGTAATAAATATCACTCTCTATAGAGACAACCAGTGTTGCAGTAAAACCAGAAAAAAATTACACGGGATTTTACATAACAGTACAATATTTTGAGTTTGCACATCGGAAAAAAAAAATTGCAAAGGCAAAAAAATCTTGGTATTAACCGGTATCTAAATGAGCTATAGTAATAGCTTCTACATGTAGGGCTAAAGAGCATAGCAGACTTCATTTGCTGCCCACCAAATTCTGTCTCAAATTTTTTAAACAACTTTTACTTTTCTTCCTTTTTTGCATTTTATAATTTTAATATGTCTAATGATTGGACCTGCAACTCCTTGTGGATTCAAGTGAGACTACACCGAAATCTACCAGCATGATTTACTGCAATCAAGTAATTCATCATTTGCAGACGATGTCCTCATTTGCACCCAGTAATGGTGTTAAAAGTTATTTGCAAGTACAGAAGTCTAAATTTAAGAGTGCTAAATGTGCTTAAGAAAATAAAATAACTTGCTTTAAGAGTCACGTGATTTGCATTTCAGAAACGAGTATCTATGTAGATATTAGAGAATCACGGGACTGGGGCAGCATGGGGTAATCTTTGGCTCAGTTCTTACTGAGGGTGAAGATCTAACTGATGAGGAGTGAGGTGAGAGATGGAAGCCATTCAGCCACATCAACTGGTCCCCCTTTCTTCTAACCTCATCCAAACAGGCCTGCTGTGGTTGGTGGAAGTGACATTTACTGTTCTCCCCCTACCCTGGCCAAAGCCCACGAACAAGAACATGCCATGAGTTGTAATTCCTATGTGAACAGCCATGCTGCTGCTCAGAATCGCCCTCCATCCATCTAGCCAAAGTGAATGGGCCTTTGCAAACAAAGCCTTTTCCTCACGCTCTTTCCAAACCAAGTGTCCATGCTGTGCCAGCACCAGGTGAACACACTGCCTGAGCTCTGGCTTTGGGCCATAAGGCACTACTGGGAACTGCAAAACTTGCTGGGCATCTCTAGGACTGAGGCTCTGGCAGTTCGGTGGGGAATTTGTCTAATTTACCTTGTATCTCAGGATCCATCAGAGCAGAGGTATCCAAACACTCCCCCTAGTAGCACAAGGCCCCCTAGAAACACCCCTGACAGAGGTCCTGACTCAGGAATACATGAACCATCATTTCTCTATTTCCTAGCACTTGTCAAGTAGGAAATTGCTGCCCAGGAAATTTGCACCTGACACCTCAGCTGGTGGCCAGAATGTAGACTCTGCTCCTGGCCAGCACCAACACCTCCCAGGAGCAGCAGCCCTGCATACGGACCTGCAAGTTGTGCCTTCCTTTACCAACCTGCCTGTTTTGGCTAGCACTCTCTGGACTGCTGTGATTAGTCCTCCTCCCTTTCCGCATGCCTGAGTTGGTCCACCACTTTTCCTTGATCTCTCTCTCCTCTCTGCGATGAATCAGACATGTCATGGGAATGGATATTGGAGTGGAGGAGTTTCCTCTTCAAAGCTATAATCCTGCTTCTTGATGTCTACTAAGGAAGCTCCTCTCCCAGATTGGTATACTGCCTTTCCTGCTTGGTTCTACTATCTGTATTTTTTGATCCATGCAACATTCATACATCAGAGTCAGACATACATCAACAAGTTCTATCTTCCACATAATACAGGCATTTCCTTGTTAATCACAAGCTGCTTTTGTGTAAATAAAAACAAAGCCTGAAATCCCCACAGGTATGAAACAGCATGATCAGCAAACACAATCCTCCCCAACGATATGTTGTACATTTTAAATTAATGAAGTGCTAACACTGAAATTGGTAGCATTGTCTTCTTCTGGCAAACTCATGACAGCAAGTCATTTGGTCTGTGAACTCCAAAACCATGTCAGGCCTCTGTTGGTGTTGTGGGACACCAAGATAGTGTAAGACTAAAGCTGGAAACCTGCACTTCTTCTTTCCAATGGTATCCCACAAGCAGTTTCCAAAAAATTCGCTAAGTAATCAGCCCAGTGGCATGGATGTTTACCAGCGTGCAAACACCAATACAACACGAGACAAACAGAGGTTGCACCTATGTGTGAAAGTACCTCTTGCTGTGAGACTCACATGATACATTTAAGTGCAATGATGCCACCAGTCAACTTAGCTTGCCCAGTGCATGCAGAAGACACAGAACAGGACCCAGCTCTGTCACAGAGCAAGGAGATGCCATGCTGGGCAAGCTGGTTCCTCTGCACTGCCAGCATCATTCTGGGTCTGTGAGAAGGACAGAGGCAATAATTTTGCAGCGAAGTAGGATCAGAAAATCCTTGGACAAATGTGCTGATCTAACCTCATTCTGCAGTCAGTGAAAGGAAGACATGGACTAGAGCATGTAGCTCCTCATAGTGCCTGTTCTTTCCCACCAGCCAGCTCAGACTCAGCAAATCAACAGCAGAATCGGGAAGCATCCACAGCTGTGAACTGGATTTTTGGCTAATCTCCATGGTTTAAAGACAATCAGCAAGCTGCAGATGTGTATAAGTATCTTATCCTCTCATGGATATACTGGGGCATTAAGTGGCAAGACTATCCCAGTACTTCATACTCAGTGGGAACACATATAATCTTTCAGTTTTTGAAATAAAAATGTGTAGCAATTATGAAAGGAAAGTATTTTACTGGTCGTTAGAGGAGCAAATAAATGATGTAAAATAGCACAGAAGGAAAGTCAAACCCCTCTACAGTAATGGCATTTGAAATCCTCAGCAGATAGAGCTTTGCAGAGGTGCCAGCATTCTGGATTGCTCTGAGACAAGAACAAGCTCTGGGTCTGGATCATCCTGTCCTCATGCCTCAAGTGCTTTTAAGAGGGTGAAATTATTTGGCTGCCAGAAGGGAGAGCTGAAGAGCAAGACACAAGTGCACACACAGGCCAAGCACTGCTTGCCATGCCTGAGGAAACCCTTCTTACTGGGCTGGGGGATGTTTGGGACTGCAGCTCTGCAGTGCACTGACAGTGTTAGCTTTTAGGGATATGCACATATGAGCAAGAGATGGAAGGCAAATAATGTGATATCGACTGGAGACTAAAAGGGAAGATCAGCTGTTTTTGCAAAATCAGGATGAGGACTGCTGAGCACTGTGTAGGTCCTTCACATCTTGCACTGATGTTCATGATTCTTTCTGGTCAGGGGGCATGCCTGGCCATCCTTTCTTCTTACCTGCCAGGCGTCCCATAAAGTCTCCCAGAGACCTGCACACCTTCCACATGCCCTGTTTTATTTTCTCCAGTGCTGGAAGCAGTGCCTTAGCCACACAGCTGAACTGCAGTTTCTGGGAAGCTAACCATCCTGCGTCTTGCACATAAGAAATTTAGAAAAGGATTACTGTGGGATTTCTTTTTGTAGCTTGAGTTAGAGTCACAGGTGTTTCTGAACTGGCATCAGCAGAGCTGCATGTAGCGGATAGCCACAACTATCTTCTTCAAAGTGTAGTCATGACTCTGAAAGGAAAGGATCCCACAGGGAAAGGCAGTAAGCACTGAGGCTAGAAGGGAGATGCAGAATTGGGACTATCCTATTGTCTGCTGCTCTAATATCCCACACCTCTAACTCTAGAGTGGTCTGAAGTGCTCTTGCTGAGCTATTTGCACACAGCCCCGAGGATGAAGCATCCTAGCACACACTGGTCCTGTATGCTGCTACTGAGGAATGATCTGACCATGTACAAATGTGGAGATGCAGGACCCTGCCATTTGTAGCGCCAAAAGAGTGTTTTTGAAGCGTTGTTTCTGCTTAAAGATCCAGCACTTTTATCAGGGGAAGGCAAGTCACATGTGCAATGTGATCAGGTACTATTCTTGCTCATCTGTGGGAGTCTGAGTGGGTATGAGCAAGCACAGGCAGCTGGCACGCTCTGGTTTGCTCTGCACAAGCACCTTTCTGCCTGAATACTGCTCATTTCCCCACTAGAAACAAAATCTGTGTTAGAGCTTGGATTTTGCCACCAAGATATGCCAAGGAAGATGGAAAGGAAGCTGTTTGTCCACTGACCAGTGCAGGGCATAGCAGGCTGCAAGCAGCTGTTGGGCACTCCCAGTGCTGGATCTTGGCACATATCCTGGGGCCACTGCTTCAGGTGAGGGGCAGCCCTGAGCTGTGATGGAGCCTGCAGGTGCAGACATTCTGCTGCAAGGGGCTGCACCAGCCTGGGACACTACCACACTGCGATCCCCACTCCTGTTGGCAGTGTAAGACCAGCTCTCCAGGCCACTCTGTGATTGTGTCCTCTCCCAGTTTGATGCTGAAATTAAGTAGGCATCCATGGGCACATGTGCACCAAAGAGGGTCTTACTCCCTTGTACCTGTAGGGTCATTTTCAGTCTTCCTGTCTTCCAGGCAGCTATTTTCACCTGGGCAGCACTGCAAAGCTGAAATTCAGCACTCACGGAGTAGCCCTGCTTATACCAAGTATGGGAGAGTTATCTCGGCCCTGCAGCTGAAGGTGTTGGAGACAGCATTTCCTATCTCTGAAGATATCTAGGCAGATGCCTGACACAACTGTGGGAAGGTGCTGGTGGCACCTGCCTAACATCTTGCTGTGCCTGCTGGAGAAAGAAAGGCTCCTGCACCCAACATTTTGGTACACCCCAACAAGGCAACTCCCTCTCTTGACACCAAGGAGACTATGGGTGTGTCACTTGGGCAAAGCCGGGATGTAGCACGCTGAATTAGGAGCTACAGCACCAGTAAGAGTTGCTAGGACAGAATGGCTGTCCTTGCGTTTGCATAGCAGATGCTGGGTCAGTGCCTCTGCCTGGCAGAGGTCTGCATCAGGACTGAAAATCTGGGTGTAAAATCTGGGAATTGTGATCCTGGAGGAGGTGAACTCAGGGCTGGAGCTCAGAAGGATGGAGCAGAAATCAGCAGGCAGACAAGAGGAGCAGTCTGAACCACAGAGCAATGGGAACCACTTCTGGACTAGTCGCATTCTGGTTTAGATTTAAATCATAATGGCTTTGGTCTTTTGAACTAATTTTAGTCTACCTTCTGTTAACTTTTAATTGCTTGAAGACAGAGAATGTAAGGCTAACCTAATTCTTTTCAAATGCTCAATCTAGAACAATGATTCACCTGCATAAAAAAAATTGTTCTTATCACAGCAGAATGATTTCATCTCCTGATCATATCCTTCATGTCATAGTTAGAGACTTGTTTATGTTGCATAGTGAATTTTCATTTGCAGGAGGTTCATGTTTGAATTCAGAATTGTGCTCAGAGCTGGAACCCTATTTATCAAACCTCATCTTGGAAACAAATCATCATTCAAAGATTTCAAAGAAATAGAGATGACTGGAGGTTAGCAGTTATGACAAAATATGTTGTGTTTCTGCTCTTCAAAAATACAATTTATAGTGTCCATCATCTCTCCACAATTTGAGGGAAACAATTCACCTATCAATGAAAAGCACCTGCTCTTGAGCTGCTCCATTGTACAGTAACAACAGTTCATATCATGTGCTAGAATAGAATATGTTATGCTAATAAAATTAATTCAGGCATATTTAAAGAACATCCCCCTGCACACCCAAAGCATCCTGGATGTAACTGACCTCTAAATTGCAGGGATGTGCTCCAAAATGCGTGATGTAGTTGAACTGCATAGACACAAATGTTATTGTAACATAATCTAGATATGTGGAGTGAAATTTTAAGTCATTATTTCCACTGCCATATCAACTAAATAGCTCCTAAACAAAATAAAACTCAAAGTAGTTTCTCCTATTACTGGTTCCATAAGAACTTCTGTGTAGTAAGTGCCAAAGTACTTTGCTGGACTAGGCTTTAAATGTCTCAAGACTGAAACTCCTGAAATGGATGGAGATGAGCAAATGAAATTGCTCAACACAGAGGACAAGAATGCTCCAGCAGTTCTTCTGTGGTTCTTAATGTAATGAAGAAATCACTCTAGATCCACAGAATAGAGCTGTGGCTGTTTTGGTAACGTCTTAGGTATAGAATAATTAGAATGTAAAGAGAAGAAGGGTCAAGTGGACTGTTACAATCATTCTCTCAGAAGTCTAGAAATATTCCTTATTATATTAGTCTTTGGCTGTTCATTACCTGCAATCCTGTACTCAGACTTCATGCTGCTCAGGCTGGCAGCTGTGGTACTCAATCCAGCTGGTGCCCATGAAATATCTTGCAAGAAACATCCCATCTCCTACAGTCTGCAGTGAATGTTCACCTAATGTGAAGAAAGACGTAGCTCTTGACTGCCACAGAGCTCTCTCAGGTCTAATATTTCAATGTACAAATCTTCCTCTGAGCTGAGGGATTGCCTGGAGCCCAAGGGTTTCTAGAGCTTCTCATTCCTTGGTGCTGGGAGGCTGTGCCCCAGCCCCGTCAGTGGGGCACCCATTTCACCCCATGCATTCCCCAAGGTTTGGTGTGACAGGCACCCGTGGCATGATTCCCTCTAGCAAACATCGGTGGAAACATGATCACCCCAGCACACCAAAGGAAGGGAGGGTTTGGGGGGGGCTCCTGGAAGGACAGAGGCCTGGCACAAGAGTGATTTGTGCTGTGGTGTTAGCAGGTGTGTGTAGGTATTGGTGTTGGAATGCCTCATTTCTGCTTTTCATGGTCTTTTGAGATAGTGCTGATGGTCTCTCTCCCTCTAATCTGGCAAATATGTGTTGACCCAAAGAAGAATGTCTGTGAGGGGAAGAAACCACAGCTCTCCTGAACACCGTTGGACAGTGTAACACTGTAGTGTAAGAGGATGCTTTGCAGGCAGGTTTTGGGGTAAAACTTGTCAAGCTGAGGAGGGACCTAGACACAACTTATCTGGCTCTAAACAAATGCACTGACTGGCCACTGAATAACAGAGAAGCACATTTTCCTCCAGACGTTTGGTTTGAAGCAGTATTTTTTATGCTTTTTTTTTGGTTTTTTTTGTTTGTTTGTTTGTTTTGTTTTTTGTTTTTTGTTTGGGTTTTTTTTTTGTTTGTTTGTTTGTTTGTTTTTTGGTTTTGGTTTTGGTTTTGGTTTTTTTTTTTTTTTTTTTTTTTTTTTTTTTTTTTTTT
>PYHW01009486.1:10661378-10676447 GCA_013186435.1 Turdus rufiventris | reverse complement strand
TTTTTTTTTTTTTTTTTTTTTTTTTTTTTTTTTTTTTTTTTTTTTTTTTTTTTTTTTTTTTTTTTTTTTTTTTTTTTTTTTTTTTCTGTGTGATAACCACATCACCTCAAGGAAAAGTCTGGAGACAGCCCTGTATGAAGGGACGAGATGACTAGAAGTCAAAAGAGAGACTGGATATTAGCTCTGGAGGCTTTTTACAACCAGGCATTCTCCAGATGTAGAACTTGGAAAAAGATACATTCGTCCTATTTTTTAGCACAGTCCATTCTGTTCTGCTCTCTCTCAGTGCCTCCAGTCAGATAATCCTTGCCTGAGGAGTGGGAAGTTGTTGCACGGGTATTGCTTTGAGCTTGAGGAACAGAAGGGGAAAGTACTAGGAAGCAATGGGCACCTCCAGGGAAACCCATAGGAACATGACCCTGCAAATGGGCTACAGAGGCTGATGGCTGAGAGGTGCCTGCTGGCCTCTTCACCATGGGCTTTGGGACAAAGGATGTTTCAGCAGCAGGTGAACTCCATCCACTGTGTCCTGTGCAGGGACTTTTTTAGGTTGGTTGTGGCTGGCTGTCTCCACAGTGAAACTGCAAGGTGACATCATTCAGCCCCAGGCTGACAAATTTTGTAGAAGAGGTGGAGAAGATTCTGTATTTCTTGGTGCTTACATGCAGGGAATTGTGTGCTGGGCCTTTTGCAGCTCTTTTGTCCCCTCTGAGTGTTAGGTTGTTGGTTGCAGGAAGAAAATAATAAAATTGACAGTTCAAGGTTCCTGGTTTTTATCAGCCTGTCCCTGTCCAGAGTACTCATGGCTGAGAATATCCCATGGGAAGATAAAAGAATATAACTTTATTTACACAATAATTCCTGTTCCTGCTCCCAGGTTTAAGACAGTTGTTTTAAGTGTCAGCCCATATCTGGGGCCAGGAGAAACCCCATGCCTGAAGAAGGGTCAGGCAGGTTCTGCCTTAACTCACAGAAGAAGCTTTTTAAGTAGAAAGTTTTCAAGAAGCTACTTCTTCCCAGAAAGACACTTAACAATGAGGAGGGGCAGAGCAAGGGCTGGCTGAAAGCTGTGTGGATATGCTGCTTTAACAATTCAAGTTACTCTAAGCTGTGCTAAGGGGATTTCACATGCCTGCCAAGAGCTTGTTCTCATTGCCCTATTGTTGCACTCAAAATGAATACAGCAGCAAATTTTCTCATCAAACCTATTTTCCTTCCAGTGAAACTTGTGCAAGTATCATTCAGCAAAAGTTGGAGGAGGTGGCAGTCAGTGGGAGGTGTTCTTGATGGGTCCTCTGGGGTTATCAAATCATATAGGATTGAGAGTTTGGGGCATTTTTTATACTGAACTTCCTCAAGACCTTTTCCATCTGCAAATGTGCAGTCTTTCCCTGTATCTTTGAATAATGCTTTTTGTAATAGAATATTCTGGATAGCAACAAATGGACCTTCAGGCAGCTCTAGAGAATGCAGTGCAAAAAATAATGGGCTGAAACAAAGTTGCTTTCTCCTCCAAAACCTCTAATGGCTTTTGATTGTCACTGCCTATTTGCTTGCTGTATCTTTTTTCTCTTGGAAGAAATTTGGCTTGTTAACCAGATTATTTTCATTGTGAAATGATAAATGACTGCACCTCAGCTGCCAATAGTCCATGCTGCCTGGAAAATAAATCTGTGAGTCCAAGTTGTTCTAACAATTTGCTGATTTCTTTGGGGAAATATGAACAAAATTAATATGATGCTTATGTAATCTTACTAAATCTTACTAAGCTGTGACTAATTTGCATCCTGCTGGTGAAAGAAGGAGATAAGAAGATGTGGCATAAATTCCAGTACTGTTTTTCTCTCTATGTCTTTCTGGAGCCTGAGGGTGCCTGTTGGCAGCTGCAGAGGCGTGGCTCTGCAGTGAACTGCTGTCGCACTCTTGAAGAGGTGATAAAGCTGGGCTGATGTGTCTCAGCAGACACGTGCTGGCTTGTGCTGGGCCAGACCTCCTTCCCCATATCCCTGCTCTCTCCCTTGCTAGGAAGTTGTTAGAAATGGCCAGTAGGAATTTCTGTGGACTTATTCTGAAGCAGCTGTCAGAGACAATCCAGCCTTTTTCCCTGGTGGAGAAATCCCGTCCCCAGGAAATCCTGGCAGGAATGTCCCCAGCATTCAAAAGTCATCAAGACCGAGCACTGTTTTCTGTACCAAGGCATGTATTCCTCCTATCTCAACCCCTGAATTTTGAATCACGTTTGTTTTGGTGTGCACAAATGAAGGTACCAGCATTGATAGCGGTGAGGCAACACTGCAAGCCCTGTGTCTAGTGAGCTCCTCACTACAAGAAAAACATTGAGATGCTGGAGCATGTCCAGAGAAGAGCAATGGAACTGGTGAAGGATGCACAAGTCATATGAGAAGCAGCTGAGGGAGCTGGGGTTGTTAAACCTGGGGAAAAGGAGACTTGGGGGAGCTACCTGAAAAGGAACTGTAGCCAGATGGGGGTTAGTCTCTTCTCCCCTGAGACAAGGGACAGGACAAGAGGAAATGGCTTCAAGCTGTGCCAGGGGAGGCTCAAGCTGAAAGAATATCATTATGGAAAGTGTTGTTAAACATGGGAAAAGGAGGTGGTGGAATCACCATCCTGAAGGTGTGCAAGAATAAACTGGATGTGTCACTAGTTTACATTAGACATGGTTTAGTTTACAAGGCTGGGATCAGCCAAAGGTTGGGCTTGATGACCTCAGAGGTATATCCCAATGCAAAAGATTTTGTGATTCTATGGCTGATTGCCAGCCTCCAACTGCCTGCAACACTGGAACCAGAGACAGGAAGAAGCTGGAGAACATGACTCTCCCAGATTTGCTGCATGGCACAAAAGCAGTGTGAAAAGTACAATTGCTTTTCAAGCGAAGTAATACAAGCCCTGGCTTTTAGTGTTGTTATCTTCAGTGTTGCTACTGGATGCTGAAAAGTTAAAATATGTGGGAGGAGTGTTTGCTTAAAGGTGTACACCTTTCTTCAGAGTTGCTCTTCAGATTTTCTGTCCCCAGTCACCATGGAGCCTGTTTTCCTGGGTCCTTCTCCCATTTGTTCTTCCAGCCCTCCAAAACTGGAGGTGAACTCCCACTGCAGCCCTTCTCTAACTGGGAATATTCATTTGGGTTTTCTTCCTTATGTGTAGCCACCTAATGCTCTTACACATGAAGCCTCTCTCTCTGTTAAATTTAACTGGCAAGGACAGCTACAGGATCAAAAACTTTTGAGAGGCATATGCCATTGACCAATATAAAGTGTCGTTATGAAAGACTATTTTTCTTAGGAAGTCAGGGTAAAAACAAGGTCAAAATTATTTCACAGTGTTGTTTGTATTCAGAAGGCATGTCTGTACAGGGTAGTGTGGTGCCTCATTGGGACCTGAGCAAGCTCCAACAGAATCCTTATGCCAATGGCACAGCATGTATGGAGATAAGTTTGAATATAGGTGGCATGTCTTCTGTTTGGGGCAGCTGTGATGTTTCTGGTTTGGGAGCTAGCTTATCTGGTGTTAGAATGAGTAAGCTCTCCAATACATTGCATTGTGCAATGCAGACATACCTAAATAGTTAATATGAATTGTAGAGCTCCCTTGAAAGCTGCTCTCCAAGTGTGGATTGGAGGCCAAATCTGGGGTAATTTGAGCAAGAAACTCCTTAGATGCAACCCCTTTTTAAAAATTCATATGCCATCCAAATGTTACTGCTGTTACAGTACACCATTTACTGGTTGCTTACATCTGGACATCAAATTGTGCCTCTGATCCTCTCTGGGCTGCTCTCAGGTCACCCACTTGAAGTATGGTGGTTGACAACTAAGAACATTTAGAGAGAATACTAGAAAAATGTAATGGGGGTACAGACTGATTCTCTCTGGATTAAGGTGAGAAAGTAAAGGAAATTGGGGTTGCATGCACAGCAGGACATGGTTTATGGGCAGCTGGGGGCATTTCTGACAGCTCTGGGAATATGAATTGCAGCATTGCTATGTTTCCACCTGCTTTTTTTCTTGTCAAAATTCAGTCCTAAGAGCAAAACTGTCATTCTCAGAGTCAATGTTTCAATGGGCTCTGAAACTCCCACACATGCTCCATCTGTTCTGAAAGTTGCTATGCCTTAGAAGGGGGAGAGGATAAATTTATTCTGGGGTCATTTGACAGAGCATGTTCTGTAGAATGGCCTGCCCCACACACATATGCTTTTCATACGCAGATTGCTCTGAAACTCCAAATGGCCCAGCCCTATTAAGCCCAAATACTGATTTGCTGCAGCAACTGTGGTCTGTTGGGAGGCGTTGTCCTTCTGCCAAAGGGTCCCTGAGGACCACAGAAAGAGGGCTGTGTACAGCGTTTGCCAAACTGTCACAGCTTCTTCAGTGCACAGCAGGGCAAAAGAATAACCACCTCCATAAATAGGATCTCTAACTTTGCACCAGTCTTCATGTATGTCATGTTACCACAGCCCAAATCCTTCACTGCCTCTGTTCAAGGGGACTTGACATCTACCATTTCTTCAGAGACTCCTTGCTGAGGGACACTGATCCAACACTGAACTCCCTGTGAAGTCTGCTGGCCAAGGTGGGCACAGTGCTGGCAGAGGCAAATGTTCCTGTCTCAGCGCAAACTCAGCCTGTGTCACTCTTGGCTTGCCAACCACTCTCCTTCCCCAAAGCCTGCCTGCAATGCCTTGCAGTAGCGAGGGTTGCCCTCTGGATGCTCTGGCCTCCCCCACGCAGAAGATTTCTGTTGGCACAAGCAGCTCCAAGGAGAAGGGTGAGCACAGGAAGAGTGCTCATGCATGCAGGTTTTGGGGAGTTGTCCTGCATGCCCAGGATGGCATTTCCCCAGCTCTTTTTCTGCTACAGTTTTTTTAGGTGATGCTGGGATATGATGGCTGATTGGGTGGGAGACATCATACCATGTAGGAAAAGCAGCATTATTACATTTTTGAAGCATCTGGAAAATCAGTGCTGTCAGGTAGGAGGTTGATGGTTCCTGGTACTTTCCAAAATAATGAAAAGTGCTTAAAGACTTGAAGCACAATTCTCTTAAACTTCTCAATACCAAGAAATCTGAGACTTGCCTTCCACAGCATCATTTTCACAACCTTAACTCTTCCCCTAAAGGAAGTGCTCCTCTAGCCTTTGTGAGAGTTTTCAGAGTGCCCCATTCCCAAACCAAATAAATTAGGATGCGGGAGTCCTGTGAGAACTCAGGGAGGCCCTGCCTTGCTTGGAAAAAGGCTGAGCTGAAGTTGTGAGGAAGGAGGAGCTGAACCTTAAATAAGCAAGCAAGCAAGCAATAAAAAACAAGTGCAAACAAATCTTGTGCTATGTTCTGTACGTACAGTTTGAGGCTATAAAGCTAACACCAGTGAGTTAGCTACAAAAATATACCCAGCACTGCATTGGAGATCAAGATAATCTGTGTTGGGAAATACTACTCTTTATCCCATGAGCTATTGTTATTGGCCAAAAAAATGCTCATTACCATAGTTACATGGAAATTTTCAACCAGAGCTAAAGTTCAGGCAGCCAAGGCTTAGAAATGCTGGCACTGTTTGTGAAGCAGGAATGCCAATTTCATTCCTGTTTATTCCAGTAGTTTTCTATTATATCCCAGCAGTCTTTATAATTTGAGAGTTTTGCCAATTCCCTTCACTCTTCCTTGTGTTCACTGGAATGTGCATCCTCTTGGGTCTTTGGCCTGGGGGAGCAGTGGGACAGGAGCCTGAGGGCTGTGGCAGTGGGCACCTACCTGGGATGTTCCAGAGCATCTCTTCCAGCAGTTTGTGTTTCCATCTACCACTTGTTTTGCTGCTGACAGCACTTCACCCCGTCACTCCTCAGCTGCTTTGTGCTCTCCAAGCTGTATTAAACAAAGGATGTCACCAGGTGAAATCGTGTATCAAATACTTTTTCCCGGCCTCAGCAGCACCTGCAAAGTAGGCCAGTATCTGGGTGTCTCCAGTAGGGCACACTCCTCTCGAGCGAGGGTGTCCACATTAGTGCTAGACCCTGAGAGAGCAAGCCTTCCACTTTGCATTCAGACACTGAGTTTTTGAAAACAGATATATTTTGATTGACTCTGAGATGAAATAACTGCTACAAGTTTATAGCACTTGGAAGGCCTTCCCAATAGGGCTATTTAATTTCCTTCTTTTGTTGCTCTTGCACAATACTGTAGTACCACCTGTGGTGAGTGAGCATGCAGCCAATCTTTGGGATCCTGAATGTGATTTCCAGAGCCTTTGGCAGGGAGGCAGATGCAGCCTTGGGGCTGGTCCCACTGCCTCCCTTTTTCACCTCCTGCCTCACAGGTAACAGTTGAAGAATGCTCCTAGTCTGGATTTGCTGTTATATTTTCTACACTGTAATATCACAGAAGAACCCAGGGCAGATGGTACTCTTATCTGTGCAGTAGGTATGATTATATGACAGGCCAGCAGAAACTGTTGTTACACAACAACACAACTCTTTAAAAAAACATGCAAAAACCAGGAAGGTAGGATTAAGATATACCCCAAATGAAATGGTTGTGTTACACTGGACAGATTTGGTTTGTGCCAAAGTCTTTTTTGCCTCCAGCCAACAAATAATATTGCCAGATAGTAAGAGGTGAACATTCCTCATGTTTGTAAAAGCTATCCCTTCAAGGGCATTGATCTGGCCCAAAGAGCAAAGATACATTGGCACCAGTGAATAGAGTCTTCTGCTAGTTACTAAACAATTTAGGCCTGGTTCCCCATGTTGAAATGCTTTGAAATATTTGGTAATGCCTGATATCTGACTCACAATCATTCTATGGATTTACCTGAAGACAGGAGATGCAAGATTAAAAGCAAATTTTCTGTATTGAGCCAAAGGGATGGCTCAAGGGAAGCCTGTAAGGAGTCAGTGCAGGAGAACGGGTGGGCTTTGGGTTTCACACCTTTAGGAGCAGTGCTATTTTGTCAGATCTGATTTCCATGGACGCAACCAGGAGTGTCATTCCCAAAGATTTGTGTAGCAGCTTGAATAGGGATGCATTTTTAGCTCTGGTTGTTTCTGGATTAAAAGGTCAGCTTTTGCATCATTGGGTACAAGCCATTTAGTACCATGAAATGTTTCACCAGCTTATGGTTTTAAACATCAGTTTCCAGCCCTGAACTAGGGGTTCATCAATATCGCCTTTGACTAAACAGTGCTAGCAAGATTAAATTTGACCCCATGCATGTAAAAATTAATAAGTTAAAGTTTGATATCCACAGCCATTCAGTGCAGGGTGAAAAACAGGTAACCTGGTTTTAGGGAGAATTATTATTTTCTTCTCCTTTCATGACTTAGACTTTGGGGTAGATTATGTGCTTCAGTGGCAAAAGGAGAAGGAATCCAGCTCTGAAGTACCAGCCCACCCTGCAATAAAGGCAGGTTTGTTGAGAGCCAAGAGAGGCCCTTCTTCACTGGGGAGTCACACTTTCCTCAGGGGTGATTGTGCCAGAGACATGTTGGGAAAGATGCATCCCAGCTGACAAGTCATCGAGGAAAGCAACTGGTGCATCACTATTACAATATTCCTGTGAATTAAAATTTCTACAGAGTAACACAAGAAAGAGATTGTGTTAAATATTTCAGATGCTGTAAAAAATGCATTAGAGGAAAGGTTTTTGCAGGCTGCAAGTCTTGTACCAGCCACCCTGAACACCCAGGTCCTGCTTGAAGTCCCTGGTGCCAAGAGGCAAGTGTGTGACCAGTTCCCAGCCCACAGATGTGTCACAGGAAAAAAAGGCTCAGTTAGCGAGGAATTAATTCAGTTTACTACCAGTCAAATCAGAGTAGGATAATAATAAATAAAAATTAAATCTAAAACCACCTTTCTTACACTCCTCTCTTCTTCCCAGACTCAACTTCCCTCCCGTTTTCTGTGACTTCTACAAGCAACATCAGGGGACTGAGAATTGGGGTTGCAGCCAGTACATCACATGTTGTCACTACTGTTCCTCCCTCCTCAGGGTAAGGACTTCTTATGCTCATTCCCTGCTCCAGTGTGGGTTCCTCTCTTCATGGGGTCACAGATCCTGCCAGAAGCCTGCTCTAACATGGGCTTCTCACAAGGTCACAGCCTCCTTTGGGCACACACCTGCTCCAGTGTGGGGTTGTCCATGGAATGCAGGTGGATATCTTGGAAAAGCAAAAATGATGTAAAAAACTGAACACCCCAGGGGGATGAAGTCTAAGTCACAAGGCCCTTCAAATGAAATACATTTGAAGTTTATCTTATGATCTGTGGGAAATAAGATTTGAAATACACTATGCTTGAACTCACATTCACGTTAGGAAAAGTATGTGTGCGTGCAATTAATACACTATATTCAATCGACTTTTCCAGAAATATGCACTTGAACAAAAATATTTGCTGGAAGAAAGGCCAGGAAAAAGGCTATTTGTATCTGCTGATGCACAGAGTGATTCAGGGTAATGCTCCAATCAAAATAATCTCTCAGAGACATATAACTTCAATAACTGCAAGAATACAAGAAAAAAAATGGCTTCATTTTTCTGCTTGGAAGAGAAAACAGTCATCTGAGGTGAGGTTGCTAAACTAGAAATTTATTCTTGATAACAATCATATCTGCTCAGGTTTCTCTTGCACCTTGCAGCTGCCTTGGCACAGCTAAGAGATCTGATGTAGTGAGCAGCGGCAAATTCAGACATGCCAATTGCACTGTGGGGCTCAGGGTGATAGGGAAGCCTGATGCTGGGAGCCCAGGGGGAGCCCAAGGGGAGTCTGGCCTCCCTGAATGCAGAGCTTCTGCTCACATGGAAATGAACAAGGTGCGACTTGAAAAAGAGCTGTCTGCATTTGTGTTTGATTATGGCTCCATATCTGCAAGGGAGGTTGCAGGGAAGCTGGATCATCATCTTTAGAAGCAGGTATATAAAGAGACTCTATCAACACCAGCCCTTGTGATAAAGCAAATAGAAATTCAGGATTTCCTGTCAAAAATTATATCCTGACAGAGTTCAATCCTGTATTTTCTTTCAAATACTTTGTATTTTTCATATTGCCTTACTAGTATAAGGTGAAGAATGACATTTACATGCAAGGAAGATGTGGATCCTTGTGCTTATGGGTTTTTTTTTTTCAATTGGTTTAGTTCCTTCTTGCTGTTTCAGATACTAATTGTAAAGTTTTGTTTTCTGCTAGAAAATGTGTTTGCTTCTGCATTTGATCCTGGATTCCCTGAGAGAACTCAGCACAGTTGTGCAACATGAAAAGAGTCTACAGGTCAGAAAACCATGTGATCTTCATGAGCTGCTGGCAGCTCTCTGCACGGGACAATTTGGAGAATGCTGTGGCCTTTGTCTGCACAGTAAGAAGTGAACCAATTTTTAACCAGAGTGATAGTTTATGTTATATTCAACATACTTGCTGTTAATAAGAGGTTTCTAGTCACTGTCTGTTTTCCTGTTCTGTAACTCTTATGTCTTTCTTTCTAGAAGGCAACCTATCCTCAAAATATGTTTGCCATCATGATGTAAAGTAACAATGGTAATTCCTAAAAATTTATGGTGTTTGGAGGAAAATGCTCATAAGCATCTCTTTTATTTGCACAGCATCAAATAGACTCAACTGTTATTTGTCTTTATAAGCACTTCTGGAACAATGCCCCTCCCTTTCAGCATTCTTCAGTTACCTGAGTGCAATGTCACTTATAGTACATTAATAACACAGAAGTGGAGGAACAAGCCCTTTACAAACTGTTCTTGAGCCAACATATTTCTGGAATTGAATCCTCTTTAGCTCTCAGCAGAACAGACTAGCTGCAAACTTACTTCTGGAAAATCAGAGTATGAAAATGGAAGTTTCCTTGCTCTTTAGCTCTTTCACTTCCCCGTCCTTTTCCTGCTTTGAGTTGTCAAGGTACTACAGATCTTTACAAGCATGCAGTGACAAACATGCTTCCTGGAACCCTGGAACAATATTCATTCTCAAAAAGCAGTAAATGTATGTGACTGCAGGTTTTACATCCAGATATCTCTTGAATGTGTTTTCCTCACTTTCAAGTGAAAGGAAACTTAGAAAGGTGCCAGTTCTAAGTTCAATAATAAAGACCATGGGTCAGCTTAAGTGGAACAAAATAGCAAGAGAAAACAAGGAAAGGAACTGGGGACTTCAGATATTTCTAACACTCGACATGCATGGTAGTTTAAACAATAGTTTAAAAGATGGTGTAAGAGAAACTGCCTCTATTAGTACAACATAGATCCTTATCCTTCCTGGGAAGCAGCTGCACAGGTTAGAAAGCAAGATCATCTGGATTGTGTAGAAATAGGAAGTTGATAACTTGTGCAAATCCAAGGTTCCACACTTTTAATTTACCAAAAAAAACCCCAAAACAACAACAAAAAAACCCCAAACAAAAAAACCCAACAAACCCAAATCAACAACAACAACAACAACAACAAAAAAAACCCAACAAAAAAACCCAACAAACCCAAAACAACAACAACAAAAAAAATCACCCCACCACAAAAACCAGAAAACCACCAAACGTTTACTAGCATGTAGGATACCCTAGGAATATTTTTCTCAAAGCTATACATTTCTGCACTTGGTAAAAATTGTCCCTGAAATTGTGATAAATGTAACTTCACTCTCATCTTAACAATTCGTTTTAAAGATCTGATCAAAGTAAGCATGCTCACATGGCCTTGATTTGGTGCAAAATCTTATTCAATAGCATGATAGAGTTCATAATGCCAACATGAAATGTCTGTGTTTAATCTTCCATACAAAATCTGACCTTACCACTAATCAGTTCTTAGGAGGAAATCCTGAGCCCCATTATGTCAGTGGCAAAACTCACAGTGACCTTAACGTTTATGTATGATGGAAATAATTGAGTCAGAGTAAGCTGACCATTTTTTCCATGGAAGCATAATTTATTAAATTATTAGTTTATTCATTGATTCTATGATGCAATGAAATTTAAATATTTCAAATTTATATTGTCCTTGCCATCATGACTATTCAGTGGAAAAACCTGCTCTAGTGGTTTTGGTTTGCTAATTTGAGATTTTTTGGCTAATGTACAAATTTTATGTGGTGGGTTTAGTGTTGGCTAAATTGCTAGTACACTTCCTAGAATTATATATTTTTTGTTGTTGTTGTGAGATAGGGTTAGGAGGGAAGGCAAAACAGGCTCAAACTCTGAAAGGTATAAAGGAAAAATTTATTAATAGCAACTAAAAGAAAAAATAAAATCTTCAGAGCATTTCTCCTCCCTCCACACCCTCTCTTCTCTCACACTGACAACATATAGAAAAAAATCACTCAGTTTGCCATCTCTAAAATAGTCTTTTTCTAATTTACTTAGGGAGAGGAGTCTCTCTTATCAGGCTATAGAGACTTCTCTACAAGAAAATAGTTCTCTTGTGGCTTTTAATTTTTATAAATAGCATTTGCTTGGGAAATTTGCAATGGTGAAGTCCCTTCCATTTTTACAGCCTTCCCACACTGACTTTGTGGGCCATGTCAACTTGTGGAGTACTATTCTAAGGATGAAATTGTTCAAGCAAAGGTTCTCTTCATCTAACTCTGAGGTCATCTTCCTCTCTACAAACAGAGGTCTTCTTCTTCCCTGGGGGCAAGGGGTTTCATCACTCTTCTCTCTCTCTGTTCAAACCTCTCATCAAATCACAGCTACTTCAACATCTGCTTGTTCAGCATGGATGCCTTTGCTCATGTCTATGGTTATAATGCTTCATCCCCCCCAAATGCATTCCATGAGTTACAGGCAAAAAGAGTCTGATGTATCCATCGCATTTTCTCCATAGCCTTACAAGAGGATTTCAGTCCGTGAATGAAGCATCTCCATCAATTCCTGCCATCTGGTACCTTCTACTTCACTGACCTTGGTGTCTTCGTGTTGTTTCTGTGTGTCTTCACTCTGTCACTTTTCTCTCATTCAAGAGAGAATTGAAGGTCTGCAGGTCTCATCTGTGCATTGAAAAAGTGAGTATCTTGCCCGTGCAATGGTTGAAGCAGATGGGGTGGAGTATTTCAGGCTGTGCTGGGGGCTGGGTCAGGATTCACTGGTGTGACAACGTGTCAATATTAAAAATCAGCTGCTGATTGGTTTTTGTCAGTTCTAAAGGAAACTGCCCAAGTCCTTACAGGAATTATTTCCATAACTGGTTCCTTTCCTTCCTCACCAAAAATAAATTAATACAAAACCTGCACACCTGTAAAAGCTAATCCTAGTCATTAGGTGGTGATTTTTTTGAAAACTGAACTTAAAGCTATCTGTACAAGCCTAGTGTTTAGATGTCAATTACAAGCTAATTGCAATGGAAATGCACACAATACTTTAACTCTCCTTACTGTTGGAAAATTGCTGATAAACATATTGTGAAGTCTTTGAATTTCATTCCTATTCAAAACCAGAAACTAATTCCAACCAAAAATTATTTTGGGGCTATGAATGACTTTTACATACTCCCAGTTCACATGGAGAGGCATGTCACAAGATTTTTTTCACCTAAGTGAAGGATTTGGATTTGTCCAACTTGATACCCAGCTCAGTTTATGCCGTGTGCCTTGTGACATTGTACAGCAGCAGGTACACAATGCAGCTGCTGCTGCACAACGTGAACTTTCGACTAACAGAATCTAAACACAGTGTGTGGGTGGTGATGAATTCCAAAGATTGGAGGCCAAGTCAACAATTCACTGATGTGATTTTAGAAATCTCTTTAAAAATTTGTATGGAAAAGCCTTTGTGGAGAATGCCAAGGAAATGTGTAAGAAGAAATACTGATTTGGTCACCAGGTTATTGTGCTGAAATACATATCCTCACATATAGGAAATGTCTATTATATGAAGGCAATTAAAGCTACATGTGAATAGGAAGGAGAAGATAATAGTCATAGGAAATAAAGAATATACCTTAGGGTAGCACTATTGTTTATAAATAAAATGAAGTTTACTAATTTTCTCATCCATACATAAGAAAATGTATATGTTTTCCTTTATAAAGGGGTGTAGGAGAGCTATTCAAACATTCTGAAGCTGTGGAAAGAAAACATTTCCCTGACATTCCTTTCAGTCTTTTTTCAGTGCTGAAACATTAGTTCAGTGGATGTGTCTGGCCCCTGCACAGCACTGGTCTGGTCTGGTCTAGTCTGGTCTGTTCCCACAACTGAAACTCTCTGGTCATCTCTCCACATGCCTGTTACTGTATTTGTCACTGTTTACATCTATTTCATGTAGCTGTAAATGAGCCTTTACTTCATTTAGGGTCATTTAGGTATGGTGAAATGACAAACAGTGTTCAGGTCTTTCAAACACAGGAAGCCAGGACAAGAAGAGGAGTATTTAATAGGGTCTAACAGGAAACAGTCTCCTTGGAAATGGAGATTTATTTACAAACACATCAAATAAGAGGGACCCTCAGGCTCTGGAGCAGAGGAAGGTGTCTTTTTTTCCATAAACACCATCTCATATCAGATCGCTGACAGAGCTAGGGTTGAGCAGAGCTGTCCAGTGGGTCCTTTTTGGGTGGCTCATAGCGGGTGTGGTGGTGATGTGCTCCTGCCAGGAGGGACGCAGAGGGTTGGCACCTTATACCTTCCCCATGGTGTGGCTACAAGACACTAGTGGGAATTTTTTCTGGCTGGATCCCAGGTATTGTGGAGGATATCTGTTTCTGTGCTCATGAAAAATATTTGGAGAATATCTGGACTCAGTTTAGGCAGGCACTTGGTGAAGACAGATATTTCAGAAAGAACATATATACTGGTGAGATGTCTTAAAAACAGAAAGAGAAAAATCTTATTCTAGTCCAGAGATTCAGTAGCTTTAAATTTTGAAGAAGCTCTAGTCATTAGCTGAGCTTTGGTGTACCAGCTCTCTTTTTAACATTGGGACTTTGCTGATTTCTTCTCCAAGATCATCCAGAGGAGTGGAGATGTATGGATTTTCAGAAACAGAGTGACCACTCATCTGGTGACTGGTCATCATAAACTGCAAGATGACTGGACACACTAATCGAAAACATCCAGGCTCAACACAGGTAACACACAATTGATAAAAGTCACAGTATTTAATTCTTTTCTGCCTCCCAGGGTTACAATGAGGATGCATCTTTTGTTTTGTTCTGCCCCAGAGGAGAGGGACACCAGGCTTTAGGTCACCAGACAGCTGTTTGTGGAAGGCTGTGCCTTCTGAGAGAAGGGTCATCTCCTCTGCCTCTGCTCTGCAGGAAGCCCTGAGGGTGTGAATACTTTCCATGCATCACTCAACCTGTCCACCTTTTTGTCTTGCTTCTTCACTGTTTTTCACTGCTTTTTTTTCTCCAGGTGTTGACAGCAACCAGGCCCAGACCAGGGGACGTGGCTCTGGAGGATCACTGAGCTGGGTGAGCTCTGGCTGCCACTGACTGCAGCAGCCTCCTCTGCCTGCCATAACATTAGCATCCATCTTTGCTGAAAGCACTGCTAGGGGTCTCCTAACAGATGTCAAAATCCCTTGCCACAGTCTTTTCACCTGTGCATCAGCTGGAGTGCCTGTACCCATCTTTGGGGCAATTGATAAATCCGGATATACAAGCTGTTGGAGCCATAGCTGTTGCTGGAAAAGGTGATGGCTCCAGGCTGAACAGCTTTCCTTGTAAATCTCAACCTCTTCCCAGCCATTGGTTGAATGGAGAGATTTGCCTTGCTGGGGGCCGAATAAGGACTCCACAGTTCGGACCTGCTTGTGAAATTCATCAGGCTGTGACAGCTCAGGTTTTCAAATGTTTTGACCACCTTCCAAGAGCCTTTCAGTGTAACATAATCTGGTAATTAATTTCACACAGAGGTGCAAAGGATGCAAATAAGCAACTCCCCACCTACTGCTACTGTCTATATTCATTAGTGAGACAGATTGCAGAGTGTCCGCACAATCACATGAAAAATGTAAAAATGAAAGCAGGCAGGAAAGAAATTACAGTAATTTCACGACCATAAGGCGCACCGGACTATAAGGCGCACCCGCCGGGAGTCAGCAAAATTTGCAACATGTAG
>PYHW01009486.1:10640099-10652513 GCA_013186435.1 Turdus rufiventris | reverse complement strand
TGACTGCTCCTGATGACCTTCTTTTCTTCCACATGCTTGGTGATGGCCTCCAGAACGTTCTGTTCCATCACCTTTCCAGGGATGGAGGTGAAGCTGACTGGCTCTGGATCCCCCTCCTTCTTGCTAGCTTTGAAGATGAGAGTCAAATTGGCTTTCTCTTGTAGTGTGGTGTGTTATTAATAGATTGTTTTGTATCTCTGTGTTGTTGGTTCATCCCAAAGTTGTGTCCTCCCACTGAGTTGTCTATTTTAAACCTGTCCCTCGTTCCCGAATATTTCCTGTCAATCCTTTCTTGTCTCAACCCCCTGCTTGGAAATCCCCTCCGAAAATCCCCTAACCTTTGATGCTCCATTGGTTAATGTAACTTGTCCCCTCCCTCTGAGCTTCCCCATTGGTTTGTGTACAGTAAGGCCCACCTCATGATCCACGTCTGACTTTCCTCTATTGGTTGAAAATTTGAACCCTCCCCTTGAACCTCCCCTGTTTATAAATTCTTGCACACCGCTTTTAGGTGGCTTTTGCCTCTGCGTCCTCCTTGGGAGTGAGCTCTTAGGGAGCCCCTGCAGGGCTTCCTTGTCCTTGCCTCTGGCTGTGCCTTGTGGCAGCCTTGTGCCATAGAGCATCAGCTCTAGGCCCAGTCTCAGGGCATCTGCTCCTGATGTCTGTCCCGCTCTCCACCACGGCACTGAGAGCTAGCTGGGAGACTCCAGCACCACATCAGCTTTCCTTCACTCATTGCACTCTGTTCCTGTTTTCTGTAGTTTTTCAAAGAGGTGGAGAGTGGCTTAGTTACAGCATCTGCCAGCCCCTGGGCACCTGTGGGTGCATCTCATCAGCACCTGTAGATTTATTTGTATTAGAAACCTGCGAGTCGATGTCTAACCCAACCTTTAATCACAAAGGGGAAGTCCTTCTTTCTCCAGCCTTCTCTTACCTCTGAAGTATGGGTCTTCATAGAATCTTATTCATCAGTGGTGACTGAGGCAAAGAAGGCATTCAGTAATTCTGCCTTCTCTGTGCCTTCTATTACCAGGACACCTGTCTGCTTCAGCAGTGGTCTAACATTTTTCCCAATCTTTTTGATGCTGTTGTACTTGTTGAAGCCCTTCTTGTTGCATGTTAGCACAGCATCAGAGCTGTGCCATCCTCAGTTGTCAAGAATAAGCAGAGATCTGCTCATCTGTGGTCCAGGCTCGCTCTGAGTTTTGCCTTGGGGGAAATTTTTCTATGCAACTGAACACAGAGCACCATGTTTTGCTTGTCATACCTCTGGCAGATGAAGTGGTATTTCCCATTTAAACAGGTCTTCCTACCTGCAAAACACTATGCTGGGTGAGAGCCTCGCAGCGCACTTCTGTGCACAGTTGGTGTGCCTTGGGTCTGGAGAAGTGAGAAATGCTGTGAGCATGGGCAGTCTGCATGTGAGAGCACTGATGGTGCTGGCGCAGAAGTCACCACCAGACCAGGCTGTGAGTGGAGTAGGATGTGATGATCTCCAGAATGCAGGAATTCAAGAGGGCAATTAAAAACAAGGAGAAGAAAGTTCAGATGAGTCAAAAGTAGGAACAAAAAGAGTTCAGATCATTCAGAAAATGCCTATACATTTTACATTTTTTCACTTTAAGAAACAGCTCAGTAGAAGAGGTATGTTTTACATTGTCTTATCTAGGATAAAACAATAAAGAGCAATTGCCTTGTACTGCTAACCAGATGTGCTGTTAGGGCCAGTGCTACAGGAGCAGGCTGTCAATGGATATACTTGCCCATTTACATGAAAGTTGCAGTAGAAGTAAAGCAAGAAATTAATGCAAACAGCAATAGTGGAGCAAGAGGACATGAGAAAACCCTGTGATCGGGGTCTGTGTCTGAAGCAGCCTCCCTTGGCTGTGCTCCCAGTGAATGAAAGCACATTGGTGCCTTTTCAGCCATGCAGGACCAGGATCCATGTTTTTTTGAGAAAGACAGCAGAGCTCCTGGGGGAAGCTCCAACACATGCACAGATGCATACACGATGTGTATGGCAAGGAATGGAAAACAGAACCAGCCCTTCACACCTTGTTGCTGTAGATTTTCTTTGTGTCCTGGCAGAGAGAGATGCTGAATAATGTAAGTAAATGCCAAGAGTTTCCTGGCCTCTCCTGACTCTGCAGAGCAACTGTCTTGTGTTGCCTGTCCTGTCTGTCATGGCTGTGTCCCCACCAAAGATGAAGGCTGGGGGTAATTGCAATGCAAAGTTGGGTTGCAAGTAGTTATGCCTGGCCCAACCTCACTGCCAGGCAGGATTGCTCTCAGAGTCTGAGAACACTCTGTTTCAGGCCAGACCAGCTGTTCCACATGACTGTATTCAGACCAGTATCTGCTTTAGCAGTTCCTAGGCATTGACGGGCTTTTGCATGGGTTGCCAGCTCTGGCCCGTGTCACAGATCCTGCTGATCTGGTGCCCTTTGGGAGCCTCTGTGCCAAGCCTAGGCCTCCAGAGAAGACTGGTTGAAGACACAGACTGTACCAAACCTGCCTTTTAGCCTACTCTGCAGGCATCATGGGGTGGCTGATACAAAATTGTTCAGATTGTGTAAAGCAGCTACCTGAGCTGTTTTCACTTTGCATGCAGATAGTACATCAGAGGCACAAAAAATCAGTACCACTTCAGCATCCCTTCTCCAGTTTGCTTTCTAGCCACAGAGGTACTGGCTGTATGAGAAGGTGGTGAAGTTCCTGTATTCTCTCACTTCCTCCTTCCATTTGGTCTTGCCTTCACACCATGTCTCAGCAGATTTTGTGTTTCCATAACTTCCAGCTTCCTCTGACAGGTCACCCCAACTTCTACCCATCAAATAATCAAAGGCTCCCTCCATCTCTTTTGTGCTAAGTTAGGCATAAGAGACCCGCTTTAAAACCAATTTCTTATCTAGATGGCAGCAATTCCATTGTTCTGCTTGGAAAACAATGTTTATTGGTTAATTGATTTTAGCACTTTGCCAATTCAGAGGCAGACTTGCAGATGACAATCTTCCTTTTTTTTCCTGCAGATGAATAAGGTAGTAAGCCTTACCACAAGAAAAATACAGTACATGCCAACTCTGAGATTAAAATCAAGTTTGTGAGCTGTATGTATATCAATTGGTAGTCAATATATAGCAAATCGAAGCCAAAAATCTAAGAGTAGATAAATATCTTCTATCATATTTAAATGCAGAAGCATTTTGCTTTTATCAGTTATCACTAGGGGAACTCCATAGCAAAAANAGTGCCTGCTTTCACTGTGTTTCTGATCATTTTCAGTAAGACCGTAGCTGAAGTGACAGATGACTAAATGCTAGCAACAGAGGTGACACCTGGCCTAAAGGTCTTCAAGTGTAACAAAATGGGGAAGACACGTAAACCCCGTTTTTTCCAGTGCTGGGGAAGTGGTGCAATAACCTCATTGGTTAGCTCCTATTGGATTCTATTCAGAACATAAATGTGATCTATAATTATAGATTTACATTTGCATGTAGATTTAGATTTTTCAAGCTTTTCACATACTTTTTAATTTAAATTTTAAATGTCATTTCCCCCTGCTAACTCTGCAGGACTCAAGCACAATTGCCCTGGAGAGTCAATTGTTTTCTGTGTCTCTCTAGTCATCCATCAGTGGTCTCAAGCACCTCTGAAAATCCTCTGGGAACCTAACTGATTTTTGAACTGACTTTCGTCTTTCTAATTTCTGTCTCTAGTCAGTTAAGAGCTTATCTGAAGTCACCGCAGCAGCTGGAGTATTTTAGCTTGAAAGAACAATGAATGATGCTGACACCCTGTTCCTATTATCCAGAGTTGCTGAAGCATGGCTCCTTCTCTGCCCAAGAGAAGAGCAGTTGCTGCTTCCACAGCAAGGTGCATTCCAGTCATGGTTTGTTCTCCAGCCATAATGGAGGGCTTTGCTGGACTAAAGAGTCTCAGTAATTTTTTAAGTTGCAATTATTTCTGCATCTTTGTCTTTTTCTCGGATGACTGGTAGAGCATGACCACAGTATCATGAGCTGGTTCTAGACTTCTTGTTTATCAATTGGCACCTGAATCAGGCCCTTCTGAAAACAGCCCATGGCCCTTTTGTAAACTGTAAACCTTGCCTGTCCTCATGTTCTTTCAAATAGACAGGCCAGCTGTTCTGCAGAAGTCTACATAGAGCTTGGAGAGCCACTGACCACGGTGACACAGCAGCAACCACAGCTCTGTCTGCATTACCATGTCTCCTCCCACCATATGAGTCTGTACATTTAGTCCCTGCCTCCTTCCTTCCTTTGCAAACTTTTTTCTTAGAAAAGAATGAGGCAATTTAACCCTGACAAAAAATGTGTCAGGATCACTTTGAATTCACGTTACTTAGTGAATGACCTAACAGTCTGAAGTATTGCTCGATTAAACTAACGATGATGTGAACAGTAATCCCCTGGTAAGCCCCCATGTAAACTTAGTAGAGGAAGGACTTGTAAAAAGTGTTCCATCTATGTGGCATATATATGCTTGTATGTAAAGGGCATAGGTGGATGTCACATGGCTCACAAGAAAATAACTTCTTATAAAAGCACTGTTTGCATACTTGTTAACAAAGTTATGGAGGCCACTGGAAGTGAGAGCTGATGAAGCTTGTAAGTTCAGCTAGGCAATACAATGCTCTGGTTTTAGAGTTTTTATTTTTATTTTTTCTTGAAATAAATTAAGACGAATTTATACTTACCTGTCATCCGCCTCCGCATAGGCCCTCTTGCAAGTGTTCCCTCCCTCACAGTGACCACCCTTGTTTGTGCTGTTCCATTTCCTGATTTCTTCAGCACCTAGAGCTGCTGTGGGGGTGTTGTTAAACCACATGTGAAAAGGAATCCAGTGAAACAGTGTACAGCCTGAAAAAATGGAGCACAGCCAAAGTTAATGCTTTCAACCTGAAAAAAAATGCTTTAAAGCACAGTTGGCAAGTAAAGAAGAGGGATTTTCAGGCCTAATTATGTTGCAGAGCTATGGCTTTTTTGCATGGCTCCTCTAGCCAGTCTACACAGGATTCTGCTGACTTCTTACTCAAAGTTAGGCTTTGTTCCTACCTTTCCACAGACATAAAATAGCTAGATCTGTTCCTGTGACTTGTTCTACCCTACATGGAACTGAAAAGATTTCAGAAACCTCATGCCGAGATTCCCTTTGACATTTGCAGAGCAGAGGACTGTCTGGGCACTCTGTAGCCTTAACTAGCAGTTGCTGCATTTGGACACCATGGCAGTCTCGAAGCTTCAACTTATCGCAGTGGTGTACTGCTCCTCAAGTCTGCTCAAGAGATAAAAAACTGGCGGAAAACCAGCTAGTTTGTGACACTGGTGTGGAAATGAAGCTTGGCACACAGTGAGACTCAAATGTCACAGACCATGCTTATAAATCAGTCAGCAAGAAGGAGCTGGGTAGCTGTTGTGCTCAGATGACCATCTGGACTGCAGCCAGCTTGTTCCTTGCACAACCACCCCCAGTGCTGCTGCAAAACAAATAACCCTTTTGTACCACACTCCTAACCCAGAATTCATTGTACAGAAGATAGAAAAGAATTTACACTGAAATTACAAATGTGTGAAGCTAAAGGTGGCCAAAATCTAGCTACCTTCAGAGTAGCATTGCATTTGGAATGATGGAATTTTTGGGCTTTAAATCATGATCCTTTATAGAGTGTGTAATCTATGTCCACACTGTTTATATCAAGATATAAATAAAAGGAGAAAAATGTATTTATATCTGAACATATGAGACAAGAAAATACACCTATTTGCAATATACCTATATACAGTAACTTGTCCGAAGAAATTTACTGACACTAACAATATGTAGACAATGGGTTTTTCAGCTAATGAAAATCGTAGAAAAAAATTGGTTGTAAGAAAAGTCTGGAGGTCATTTTGCTTAACATCCTGCTCCAAGCAGAAGGTTCAAAGTTAGTGTCAGAACACATAAATAATATCCCCTATTTATCTGACAGCATTTAATTTCTTAGGAGTCAAGAATTTTACAAAGCATTCAAATAAATTACTATATCCACTACAGAAAATTCCTGGGAAAGATATCTCTAGTACAGTTGGGCTGAAATTATATAACTTATCAGTTATGCACACTTAGGATTATATACATTTATCAGTGTGTAAAGAATCTTCAAAAGGTGATTTGTCTCCTTCCTAAACCACTCATCTCCCACCGCTGTGTGCCATCTTACTGTTCATTGTACCTGAAGTGCATCATAAGGTTATCTTTTTCTCTGAAATAAGAGGAAGTTAGCATTCTGTAAAAGGGAAATTTTGAAAGAAAATCTCTAGGAAAAGCTGATGGTTTGCTCTAAGTCCATATCATGGAGGGTTTTGATGGAACAGAAGAGAAATGGGGAGTGAAAAAAAATATTGCCAAGGCCTTCAAATCTAAGCCATTACACATGGTTTTAGTACATTTCAGCTATGAATGAACATCAAACGTCTCACTCTGCCCTTTAACAGGGCAATCAAAACCCGTTAAACAGCACTAATTGTCTCAGCAGACTGCTTCCCCCCCCCACCCCTGATTGTAATGCATTATCTAATTACAGGGTTCATTTGTGAATTCTTATTTGGCATACAGCCTGTCATTTCAGAGACAACACTTAGTAGCTTTGCCTTGCAGCAAAAATAGAAAACGCCCTTCCCTGATGTGAAAAACTCAGCTCATGCTTGTCAATGGCAGAGTGGCCCAGGTGGCCCAAGCACCCTCCCACTGCAAGTGGAAGGTACGTGGGCATTATGGATTTCACCAAGCTGTAATTTCAGCAACATAAGGAGGGTGACTGCTAGCAAAAAAAGCTCCAGAAGCATTTGAAAACCCTCAGGCTTCAATCAAAGAGAGCAAAGCTATATTGAGACATGTGCTCAATAGCCACAGAGTGGGAAGGCTTATCTGAGCACCTTCTGCTCAGAAAAGGAAATCTGCTTGGATAATTCCTCAGTAAAGAAAAAAATCTGGCCAGTGATAGGAATCCTGCAAATGCCAATGCTGAGATTGTGTGTTGTCACATTTTCCTTTCCTCCAAAGTAAATACTAGACAGTTTCTTCTGAGTTACTGAGCAACTAACCAAAATGGCCAAGTGAATGTGTTCTAGATAGCATTATTGATAACACACAACTGGCACTCAAAAAACCCACGCTGGCCTGGGCTGGGAGGCAAGGGCCCCTGTGGATGTGGAGGGCTGGGCAACCCCCAGCACTGCTGGCAGCTGAATGCCAGGATTGTGAAAATGGGGGAGGCCTGTCCTGTCTTGCTATCTGGCACATGGGCCACGGTGGAGATACGAGTAACTTCGCATTCCAAGTACAAAATGATTGCTGGCAGTACACAGTGAACATGTCAAACTTGGAGGAACATATTTTAAAAAGGCCCATCGGTGGTTTTCTTTCTTTAAATGGTAGCCACTAAAAAGTTATGCAAACACTTCAGCTATGGAGCATATAATCTGATATCTGGCAGATGTGTTTTCTCCCCTGCCCCCGCTTCTGCTCTAAATGGGTCACTCCTACTAAATAAATGCAGTTCTCTTGTTTTCTATCAATGAAACACTTCTGGCAGCCATAGACTAGGGCAAAGGGAGCTGCAAAGAGAAGCTAGTGAGGGAGCATTAATTCTCATATGAAATGTGAAAACAAGCCCAAACCAGAGACAACTATCTGAAACATGCACACAGACAAACGTGGTTTAATAAAACAGCTCCCTGAATCCAAGACAGTATAGTTAAGTGACTGGCCAAAGAAGAGTAGCTACATCAAAATTGTTCCTGTGTCTACCCATTTCTCATAAAAATTTAGATAGTCAAAACCAAAGACTGTTCATGGAGCCTGTGCCAATTGCTGCAAACCACAGGGTCCTGGTCTGACCTATTCTAGGGCTTGATGTTGCAGCTTTCCTCCTCACTTCCCCTCTTTTGCTGTCTTTTTCTCCATAGCTGCCAACATCTTCCTCTTCACCCAGCCTTAGGAAAAAACTTCTAGGGAAAACTCATAGGTCACATCTCAAGAAGTTACTCAGATTTTCCTCAGTGCCTGATGAGGTATAAAGGACAATGAAAGAGACGAGAGTTCCCACAGAAGCCCTTGTAACTCCTGACACAATACTCGGTCTATGCATCTCCTGAGGAAATGAAACTGTGCTGACTGTGTGCATTATTTTTATTACCCTTTGAGGGAAAAATGAAAAGGCCTGATTAAAATAAAATATTAGGTTAAGATTTTCAACATGCTTTTTTTCCTTTCTGTATTTCCATTCAGTGTGAATACTTACCTTCTGGTTCAAGAGCTTAGCCTTCTCTAAATTAAATTAATGGTAAGTGTAGAAAACAGTCATGTGGCATCAAATGTCTTATGGATGTTCTTTAAAATAAAAATGGAAAATACACTAAAAATGTATGCAGAGATACTCAGTAAACAAGATAAATATGGATTTATCAGTCATGTATAATTTTTACAGGTATGACCTACTGTGAGAAGATAGATCTTTAAATTATTTGAAAAATAAAAGGGAATTTGAACAAAATACTTGCTTAGCCAAAGAAGAAAGATTGGTGACTAAAGAAATATGTTAAGACAATGCCACAAAATGCTTTGAATGCCACAGCTGAATACAAATACAAAAATTGGAAGCAATGGAATAATTTTCTGGTCCAAGTTGCACCTTACTACGTTTTCTGCTAGTTGAATTTCTGCTTCTCCATACCCCCACTATTGAGGGCAAATGAAACTGTCTTGGTTTAATCATTATGGGTGTCTCTTTGATCTTTTTATGGGCCTCACATTTTTCCAAGTTAATAATAATCATAATTTTTCCTGTTAATTTCACACTAATATCATTCTAGATCCATGATCAGGCTGAATTATCTGCCAAACATAAGGAATTTGTACTAAAATCCCAATTAGCATTTTTCTATTGACAACAGATCACTTGGTCAAGAAAATAACTCGGATCTCCTTTGAACTTTCTCCTTGGCTTTGGTCTACCTAAGAAGCTCATTCAACTTGCTCTTGGTCTAAAAGCCCATGCAGCTCACTTTCCTCCTGCCTGATGTCTGTCAGCACCCACTTCAGTCACCACAGTCTTGTCTCTAAACCAGGACTATTTTTTCTCCTCTGTTTTGTGAAAATAAAGGGGTTTTCTGATTCTTCCACAAAGTCTTTTCGAGATAATCTTTCTGATGTATGAGATGGCAACCTTAAGTCCCATGTAACACACCCGTTTGTGCTGTATTCCCTCTTCTGATTTTCCTTTTTCATCCTAGAAATGGACTTACATACCTGCAGAGTCTTCCTATCTAGCTCTTGGCTTTGATATTCTGAGGAATATAAAATATGTGGTATCCTTGTGGCTGAATGAAGTCATAGAAATAAATCCAACCCAACCAGTGCATGGCGATGTTGAATGAAATATTCCCCAAAGTAGTCCTGATGCTACATAGCATCTGCTGAATCAAAGAGAAATAAGGGAAGGAAGCCATAATTTAAAATACTTACAGGAATAAAATATGTTCAGGATCAGACTCTTTCTTTAGAGAATGAATTAGACCTCACATTCCTTCCAGCATTCTTCCCTTATTCAGCTATAACCAAGACATCTGGTCAAGGGCTGCAGCACTGGTGATATTCACCCCACAAAGGAGAAGCCATGCATAATTCCATTAGCTATGCTGGGGAAAAATTACTTTCTCAGTGTTCACTGACAATGAATGACTGGGTGATAAACTGCCATGATGAAATTTAATGGTAAAAAAGAGCCTTTTGCATTATGCATGTGGGGGAAAACAGCCCTAGCCTTACATACATATGGATAGACTATAAATGAGCAAATACCTCTCTAGAAGAAACCTAGGAGGATTGAAATCACTGAAGAAAATTCTTCACTAACTGAAGCTCCATACTAAGAAAGTTTAATGTGAGCATCTGTTAAAATGTATAAAAGCAAAAGAGAAAGTGTCACATGACACTATGGAAAAAAAAAACAAAAACAAAAACAAAACCCATACCTGTTCAAAGAATTCTGCATCCCCCATACCTGTTCAAAGAATTCTGCATCCAGTACCCATTACCCCTGCTCAGAAAGAAAAATGTTTTTTAAAAGTGTATATGGGAAGATACAGGAGTACAAAGTATGTTTGGTACAAAGAAAGTCATCACTGAGAGTACTCTGGCATGGAAAACAGTCAACAGTAAAGTGATGGCTTCAAAATCCCCACCCATCCTGAACTGTGGTCTGGATCCAGCAGGGTGTCTGCCTGTGAGTGGTTTGTGTTCTCCACAGGATGATGTGGAAAACGAGGATGCTGCATGCAAACAGCTGTCGTGGCCAGCCCAGATAGTCAAATAGAGAAGAATCCAACCCTCTCTGGAAGTGTTTGATGTCAGGAGTGAAGCTTGGAGAGGAGGGAGAGTTTGAAAATGCACCACCTGGTCTGGGCAAGAGCTGGTAGGCAACTCCTGGTAGGGAGAGCAGTCCTGCATCACACCAGTCACAGCTCCTTGATGCTGGTGAAAGTTGCTTCACTGGGTGGGAGACCTGTGCTGGCTTTTGGTTGTGGTGGGAAGAGAAGGACCAGACCCCCTTCTAGCCCACCTCCACAGAGGGCTGAAAAGCAACCCAGTGGAGATGGCCTGCCCTCCATGTGCTCTCACCTTGGCATCTCACAGCCGGTGCCAAGCTCTCCCCTCCTTTCTCATGCTGTGCAGCAAGGGCAGGTCAGCATTCTGTCAGGGTTTGGAGGCTTATCAGAAATGCATCAGAAGAAACACAGCCTCTGAAAAGTGGTCTGGAGCTCCCACAAGAAAAGATTTATTGTGTTCCTTTCTGCCAGCTGGGCTGGAGTAGTTGTACGAACATTTTTTCCTCTCTCCCTTTTGACATCTGACAGTTTGACTTCTGCCTGGAGCCTGGGAGCCTAGAGGTTGGTAAAAAGTAATCAAGAAGTAATTACTCTTTCAGAAATAATTCAGTTCAGGTTTGGATACAATTTTAGATGGAGGCTTGAGGGCAGTGGAGAATTTTTATTGTGTTGGAGTATTCTGGCTCTGCCTTTGGCAGCGTACATGAGGCTGTGTTTCAGCTTGCTCATTAGGGCAGAAACAAGTTGGCTCTCAGGAGCGCATGGGAACTTGTGTTTGTAATACAGTTCCACTAAAAATCAGTGTTCATTAAACTTGCTCTATTTTTAAAAAAAGAGTAGTTTTGAGTTTCCAGGCCCTTGCTACTTGCCATGAAGCCTTCATTTTTAGGGAAAACATTTCCCTCTTTTATATTCCTGTTTCCTCAAGAAGATTTTTTTCTGTTGCAGAAATGGTGACCTGGGGTCAGTGGTGATGCTCACACAGTGGAAACAGGGCTTAGCTATTGCACCACACACTCTTAATACCAATCAGAATGCACAGCCTTCTTTGGGTTCTGGTGCAGAAGGAGACCTCTGATGCCCCATCACAGTTCCTTCTGCATTACAATCATTTATCCCGAAAGGGGGAGGAGGCAGAAGAAGAGGAGGAGGAGGAGGGACTGACTGCAGGCAGCGCCTGGGTGCTTAGCCACTTAGTGGTAGTGCTGCATGCTGGTTGGCACCACATCTTTTCCCCAGGCAGCAGCTGGCTGGCCCCCAGCCCAGTGCCAGAAACAGACACAAATGCTTTGGAGGCTGAGCATATTCTGTAACAACTCATTTTCTAATAGTGGCAAAATGTCTGCTTTGCCCCCACTGCATGGACTACCCACTTCTCCCCATCCATGGTGGAGGTCTCTGCTGGTCCAAGGATGCTCCTGGTGGCCCACACTAGGTAGGGGCTGTGGGACTAGATCTCAGGTAAGGACTGCACCCTGGGGCTCCTATGTGGTATGCTGGCATCCTTGCTACTCCCAGAGCCAGACTGTACCACCAGGAGGCTGGGTTGCAGAGAAACATGGAGCTGCAGAGAAAGACAGCTTGGAGAGCAGCTGAGTTATAATTCAGATCCTAGTTTGTCCTGGTAAGTAAATTGTCGTTCACTTCAGACTAGAGAATAAATCCACAGTTCAATCCTCAGTGAGCCCAGAGAAGGGAGATGAAGCAAACCAGATGTGTGATTTCCTGAGCCTTTGGCATAAACCTCACAAACTGAGGAGTTGCTCCTGGAGGTGTAACTATTACAGTTTATATGACTGTTGAGAACAATTATGTTTTCATCCTGATACAGCCTAAATTTTGTTGCAGTACACAAGGCACTATGTAACACAACGTGTTGAAGCAGGAGTCATGTGGTGACTGCACTAATGCAGTGAATTTGGGGGCAGAGCAGGGAAGAATAGGAATAGGAATAGGAATAGGAATAGGAATAGGAATAGGAATAGGAATAGGAATAGGAATAGGAATAGGAATAGGAATAGGA